>JASXTE010000011.1:12925602-14125602 GCA_030280995.1 Hemileia vastatrix
CTAGACTTACCCAGTGAAATAATTAATTATTTACTGGATGAAGCTGCACCTTATCATCTTTAATTATTATTTATTTAATTATCATTTAGTTACATTAAAATTAGTTATAAATTAACTAGTTACAGAATGTTAAAATTAAATTAATTAAATAAATAAATAAGTAAAATTAAAACTATAATTTTGTCCCTTATATTTTTCTCTAACACCGTGCTCATTTGACAGGTTGGGAAAAAATAAAACTTTATATTTAAAAAATAAAATACAAAGTTAAAATAAGATTTAAATATTCAAATAATATTAAATATATACAAAAAAATCAAATTTCTTATTTAGGAGTGACATTTATAGTAAATATTAAACATATTGATGTATTTCTGACATACTCTGCAAATACATCTTTTTGACGTCTTCTTTTTAGAATAACTTTATTATTTGAAATACTCTTTCTGGAATGTTCTTTTCTCTCTCTCTTACTACCGGTTTTAGAATTTGATTGCCGTGATTTGTCTCTCCTTTGCCTATAAAAGGCCTCTCTTTTTGTTGTCTTTTATTCATTCTATTTTACCAACTCATTTTATTACAATAACTATAACACTAAAACTTATTTATTATATCTTATATCTTTAGTACTTACAACAAACGTAATTCTAATCTATAACTTATATAAAATATTTAAATCTACCTCTTATTTTGAGTAAAAAGAAATCATACTTGATTGAGAAATACGTACCTAACTTTTGAGAGTCAAATAATCCTTAAAATCTTCATATTACACCGTACCAAAGCTTCTAGACCAAAAGTGACCCTTGACAATTGGGATCCTTTCCGAAATATCGACGGCGCAACGTTACTTGAGGCGTAATCGAGGTGACCATCGGCGTACAAGTACCTTTAAAGGACGAGTGGAGGCGAGAAAACGACGAACGTCATACGTCACGTGATAAAAGTTTTTGCTGCGAACGGGAATCGAACCGCGCTCCAAAACTTAAGTTCATATACTGACTAAAGATCGTATATATCGTGGTAATTATTGTTATTACTATTTGTGGGTTACTCTTCACTCTTCATTTGCTACGTATTTCCTTTTACTCAGCACTCTGTAAGTGGCATTAATTTGCTCATTTTGCAGGGGGAGGTGTCTGGTAATTGGAATTTATTTTTATTATTATATTTTTTTTTATTTTTCCTGGTTGACCATAATAGAGCAATAACTGTTCTTAGTCCCAGAGGTAATAAAATAATTATAGATTAATATTAATTATTATCATTTTTCAGTTGACAATTGTCCTGATTAATTTGAATTTTAATTGTTCCAGTTGACAAACTGTCCTGACAATAATATTTTTATTAAAATAACTATTATAATTTTTCAGTTGAAATTTGTCCTGATTAATTAATTGTTCCAGTTGACAAATTGTCCTGACAATTATATTTTTTTAATAAATAGTTAACATTTCATTTCTTCAGTTGACTTTGAGTCCTGGTAATCCAATAAATCTTTTTAAGTAATAAAATTCATATTTAAATTACTTCAGTTGACATTAAGTCCTGGTAGTTAGGTAAAATAATTTTTATTAATAAAGATTCATATTTTGATTATTTCAGTTGACAATAAATCCTGGTAATAAATTAGTTGATTTAAATCCTGAAAATAAAAATTAATAGAAATTCTAATTTATTTCTACAGTTGATTGCATTATCCTGGTTTTAAATTTTTTTTTCTTATTAATTTTATTTAAGTTTATTTTTATCCTAAAAAGATTTTTTTATTTTTATTTTATTTTTTCTGTTAAATAAAAATTAAAAATAAAGACTAATTAATTTTTTGTCTCTTTTCCTTCATTTCAGTAGAATCTTAAAATGACTGATCAAAGTGGTTTTGCTGCACGTGAAGAAGAACTAGACTTAATTGATTATGATGAGCCTACTTCTGTAAGTTCTCCTTTAACAAGAAGAATTTCTCAAACTAATAAATCCTTGCCCCAAACAGGATGTGGAAATGGAAGAAGTAGAAATCCTAGTGGACAATACTCAGGATCAGAAGCCCAGGACAAACCCACCAGAAGAGCTTCCAAGAGGCTTCAAGATAAAAAAGATGCAGTTGTCCCAGCAGATAAAGAATCTGTCAACCCACATAAAGGAGTTAGAGACAGACAGCTTAAAACTAAAGGTAAGGGTAGATGCCTTGGAAGAAAGGGAGAAAAGAATAAATACTTCTCTCCAAGAGAAAAGGAAACCTCTTCCTCCCAGGGATCAACAACAATTGGCTCCCCAACCCCAAGAGATGGTGGAAGTGTCCAAGTGGCAGTGGGACTGGCTCAACACACAGTGGGACTACTTAGCTCAAAATCAGCATCAATTACCTCAGGTAGGTCCTTCAAGGCCCACCCAGGCCAACCCCACTCCTCCCCACCCTTATCAAGGAGGCAAAAGAAGAAGGAAGCCCAATATGGTGATACCCAGCAAACCCTGGTACGTCCCTCTATTGATTCTCAAGTGCCTTTTCTTGTGGCTGACTCTGTTCCTTCAGGTAAATCTGGAAGGCAGGATGAAACCTTGAGACCTATAGAAGCTGGGAATAGTAGACAGTTATCTCATGTATCTAATCCATTACTTTTAATTGCTACCTCAATGATTAATCCTGATATGGCTGTGATTGATGAAACTCTTGACCCTGAGTTCTATGAGAGTCTGGAAAGTTACTCAGTTTCCTTATTGAGAAATACTCCAGATGTAGCAAGAATTAATGATGAGCACTTGAGAGATATTATTGCCAAACAAAATCATATAATGAACAATATACAATTGACTCAGAGATATAATAGTTTGTTAACTGATCAGGGTTATCAAGCATTAAAAAGTGAAGCACAGAGAGTCTCTGATGAATTGTCTCATTACAAAGCAACCCATGAAAAGAAAATTGCTTTATGGCAAAATATAAAAAATGATTTGTCTAAACTAAAAGATACTGTATCTGCCTGTTGCCAGGAGGTAGAAATAGATAAGATAAATCTGAAAAGATTGAGTGACCATTTGTCATCTTTTCAACATAAAAACCAATTATCTTTTGCAACAGTAAATGAGAGTTTATCTAGTCTTCCAAGAGTGAAAACCAGACTAACAACCATTGATGAAAAATTGAATTCATTGTTTAATGATCAAAAATATTCTGAAACTTCTTTGAAGGAACATATGGTACAGGATACTCCAAGTTTACCTGTTGCTAGTTCATCTAAAGTAAAATTAGGTCCAGAAATGCCTGTTGGTATCTCTGAGTTTCCATCAAATATTGATGATACACCAGGATCTTCCACAGAAGGATTAAACAATTATATTACTTCACAATTGGAGAGGTTACAGCTGCTTCTTACTCAGAAACAAGCTAGTACTAAGGAGACTACTTCAAATCAAAAGAATTGGCCAAAACTTGACCTGTATCCAACATTTGATGGTGATTCTTCTTCTGATTGGCAGCAATTCATTTGCAGAATTGATAACTTGAAAAATTCTTACAAACTCTCAGATGAGGAAGTTGTGTCTAAGTTAATTTATTTGTTTACCAATGTAGCCCTAATGTGGTATGAATCTGTTCTCCTGGATGAGAATGACTACTCATGGGAAGATTGGAAAAAATTGATTAAAGCACAATTTGGTGGCTCCAAGTTTAGGATAGCTCAACAAAGGCAGTATGAGGAAGCTAGATATAGCTCTTCTACTGATAAACCTATTGAGTTCCTAATGAAACTTGTAAAAATCATGAGGGAAATGGACCCAAATATGGAGTTTGAGCTATGGAAGGACAGGATCCTTTATAAATTACTGATGTCTCTGAGAGACTTGATAGTGGCTAGGACTGAGTTCTCCAGAGAACCCTCTTCTTTCATTAATACTTGCAATGAGATCCTTCTAAACAATATGTATGATGCCAGAAGATTCATTCCTAGGACCCCTTTGGAGAAACCCTCCACTTACCAACAGAAACCTCTGGAAAAGGTTGGTAAACCTTCTGCCCCTGTTGCACTAAGAAAGTATGCAACAAACACTTGCTTCAAGTGCAACAAGCCTTGGCAGAAAGGCCATGTTTGTGACAAGAAGATAAATCTTGTAGAAAAAACAGAGGAGCATGCTGATGACACAGTAGCACTGGATGATACATCAAGTGATTGTGCCAGCAATATTTCATATGAATCTCAACAAGAAATCTTGATGCTGGAAGAGGATATTCATTATTTAAATACTATTGATATTGATAATAATGCTTTATCTACAGTTGAAGATGCTGAGATCATAAAGAACATTGAGGATAACTCAATTGTTATTGCCCCTCTCAAGGCACCAGTCTTGATTAATGGAACCAGAATTGAAGTTGATCTGGATTCTGGAGCTGGAGGAAGTGTAGTTTCTGAAAGAGCACTTGCTTCAGTGGATCAAGACTATAAATCAAAACTGATGCCTATCATTTCTGAAAATTGGAGAGGTTATGGCTCTGTTTTGTCCCCCATTGGTAAATACAAAGCCACAGTGTTTTTTAAATATAACCATGGGTTTGTAAGTACTATTTGTGATTTTGTTGTCACGAAAGATGATAATTCAAGCAGTTTGTTTATCATAGGAAATGAAATTTTAACCAAATATGGCATAAAATTAGATCCTTCAAACCAATGCTTCACAATGGGGATGAAAGGGAAAAGAAAATTTAAGATTTCCTCCCCCAAAAAATTTTTAAAACCAGAATTGAACACATGTAATACAGTGATTAAATATAAAGGAAGGTCTACAAAGGAAATGCATGCTCTTATGTCTGAAATTGACAATTCCTCTTTTGGAGAACAACTTTCTGGTGAGGATAATGATTCCATCATTAACTTGATAAAGTCTTTTCCTATGGCCTTTGCTCATGGGTCACATGAACTGGGATTAGTTAAAGAGGAAATGAAACTTTAATTGTCTTGTCCATTAACTAATATACCTCCTAGTTTAAAGAAGAAGCCTTATCCTGCCTCTCCCACAAAGAGAAAAGATATTGAAGACAATATCTCTACCCTTTTAAAAATGAATATTATTGAAAAGGTAGTTGAAACACCTAAATATTGTGTTATCTCACCTGTCATAATTTCTTATGAGAAAGATAAAGCCAGGTTATGTGGTGATTATAGAGCACTAAATACTTATACTGCTGATGATATCTATCCTTTGCCTAGAATTAGCTCTATACATGCTACCTTACAGGGTGCTAAATATATCAGCTGTTTGGATGGTAATAAGGGATATCACCAGGTACCTGTTGAGAACAATTCTCAGACTTTTCTGATGATTGCTACTCATATGGGTATTTATAAGTATGTTAGGATGCCATTTGGCCCTAAAAATGCCCCTTCAGTTTTTCAAAAAGTAATGGATAACACATTCCATCAGGAGATGATTGAAGGATGGCTGATGGTTTATATTGATGATATCATTATATTCTCAAAAACATTTGAGGACCATCTCAACCACCTGTTTAAAGTGTTCCACAAAATGGATGTAAAAAATATGACACTTGCTTTGAAGAAATTTAAATTTGGTTTTCATTCCTTAAAAGTGCTTGGTCATGTTGTTTCAGGGTTACAGATATGTGTTGACAAAAACAAAGTGGCAGCCATACAACAGGTGAAGGCTCCTAATAGAGTTAGAGAGATACAGAGTTTTTGGGAATCTGTGGATACTATAGACAGTATATTAAAAATTACCTAGTCATAGCTTTACCCCTTACCCAATTAACTAGAAAGGATGTTGCTTTTGTCTCGAATAGTGAAAGACAGGGAGCTTTTGACACTATGAAACACTGTTTATGTCAGCACCAATTCTTGCTTTACCTGACTTTAATCAGCTATTTGTTTTGTACACTGATGCCAGTTTTATTGGTCTTGGTGCTGCCCTCCATCAAAAACAAGTGATGAATGATAAAGTATCAGAAGTGTTAATTTGTTATATTTAAAGAACCTTGAGAAATAGTGAATTGAAATATGGTTCCACTCAGATTGAATGTTTAACCATAGTGTGGGCTCTAGAAAAGCTACATTATTCCCTAGATGACCAGAAATTCGAACTTGTAACTTACTGCAGTGCAGTTTAATCCCTTTAAAACTTAAAAACACCTAACAGACATATGTTCAGATGGAAGTTAGCTGTTCAGGAATACAGAGGGAGAATGAAAATTATTCATAGGGCTGGTATTGTTCACTCAAATGTGGATATGTTATCAAGGTCACCTTTACCAAATGATGACTGTAATCCTGCTTATGATCCTGAGGATGAAATTATTCATATTCATGGGATATATGTGGTTGATATGGAGGATGAGCTATTACAGCTTATTCTGGATTAATATGATAAGGACACTGACTTGAAAAAGTTACACACCATATTAAATGATCCAAAGAATGCTTCAATACAAGCATTAATTAAAACCCTTCCAACAAAGTACCAAAAGGCTTTGGAGAAAGGTAAATTTTCAATTGATGAAGGATATCTATATTATAGAAGGAAGTTGAGTAATGTCATTGTTATTCCTTTTTCTATGAAAGAAATCATCTTGAAAATTTGTCATGGTTACATATTAGCTGGACATTTTGCTCTTGAAAAAACAATGATCAGAATTAAAAAACTGCTTGGTGGGTTAATATGTCTGAGGACACCAAATTGTATGTTGAATCTTGCAATTGTTGCCAAAAATCAAAAAGATTGACTGGTAAGAGAGCTGGATTAATGCAACATATTGAACATCCTGATGCACCATGGCAGAAAACAAACATGGATTTTGTAACAGGATTACCTATTGCTGGAAAAGACAGTTATAACTCTTGTTGGGTTATTGTGGAAAGATTCACCAAAATGTGTAAATTTATCCCTACCCACAAGGATGTTTCCACTAAAGAATTAGCTTTCTTATGGTGGTTTCATATGTTTAATACTGCTGGTTTTCCTAAAGCCATAATCTCTGACAGAGACCCTAAATTTACTTCTGAATTTTGGATGTCTCTGATGGATGTTTGTGGATGTGATCTGAAACTTTCTACTTCCCATCATCCACAGACTGATGGCTTAGCTGAAAGAATGATTCAGACTTTAGAGGGCATGATAAGAAGTTATTGTGCCTTTGGCCTTGAGTATAAAGATAATGACAGATTCACTCATGATTGGGTTACTTTACTTCCTGGGTTGGAATTTACTTATAATAGCACTGTTCATTATGTTAATTAAAGAAAGCCTTTTGAGATCTGGCTTGGATATGTTCCACATACTCCTGCCCAAATTCTCAATAACAAAATACCTAAATTGGATATACATCCTGGTGTAAAGTCTTTTCTTCAAATGCAACAACTCTGCAGAAATCATGCTCAAAAATGTATTGAAAAATCATTTGAATATGAGAAGAAGAGATGGGACAAATCCCATAAAGAATACACTTTTAAAAAGGGTGATGAAGTGTTGATTTCTACAGTCCACTTCAATTTACAAGGTAATAACAAATTGAAAGACCCATTTGTTGGTCCATTTGTTGTCAGAAGAATGATTGGAGGTAATGCAGTTGATGTTATTTTGTATTCTCCATATGACAGAAAACATACTGTTTTTCCAATATCTCTTTTGAAACCTTATACATCCAATAGTGATTTATTTCCCAAAAGGAGGGGAAGACCAAAAAAGACCCCTAATGAAATCATTGAGACAGCAGAAATTGATAAGATTCTAAATGACAGAATAGTTACTGCTGAAAAAGGTACAGATTACTTATTGAGATTCAAGAATAAATCTTCTGAATATGATTCTTGGATACCTGGGAAGGAAATATCTAATCTTCTCACTCTGCTAAAGAAATATAAAAAGAAAAAATCATAGCATTTTTTTTATTGTTTTTTTTTTTTTTTTAGAGTGAGGGATTGTCAGCCAGTCTACTAGACTTAACCAGTAAAATAATTGATTATTTTACTGAGTTGAAGCCACACCCCTTCTTCTTACTAATAATTAATTATCTACTTAAGTATTACTTACAATTAACTAGTTAAGTACAATAAGTAGTATAAATAATTAGTGTAAATAAAATGTCCCCTACAATTTTACTCCCTAACACCGTGCTCAATAGTATAAGTCAATGGGAATAAAATTTAATAATAAAATTATAATAAAAAAACTTTAAAACAATTATATTACCTCAGTGAGAGATCTGGAATCCCGTGAAAGTAATATAATTAATTAATTATTGTGTAATTAATTGTGACAGTCCAAGGAACTCAAACTTTATTGCTAATAAATTTGATGCCCTTGTTGACGTACCAGTTTATTTATTTCTTATGTCATATATGTACTCCTTTTTTTGTTATCCTTTTTCTCACACTCTTACAGTAGATGGTGTAAATTCCGTATATTTTATTCCCTCATTTTTTGCCTATAAAAGGCCTCTTACTTTGTGCTTTTCAAGACATTCCTTCATTACTTTACTTTATTATTATACTTACAATACAACACTTATTTCTATATTTTATGACATTAGTATTTACAATAGCATAATTCTAGTCTAGAATCTATATTAATGTTTAAAATCTACCTCTTATATTTGAGTAAAACAATCATATTGATTTAGAAATTCGTACTTTTTTGTTGAGAGACCATTAAAACCCTTAAAACCCTTGTAAAAACCTCGAACCAATCTTCTAGACCAAAAGAACCCCTTGACAGGTTTAATTATTTGTTTCATGTTTATCTCTTAATATCTATGTTTTACTTATATTCTTTTATTTTCTTGTTTCACTTTATTACTATTTTGTATATACTCATTTGTGGCACTTCAGAGGTCCCCTTGCCTATATAAAGGCCTTGGGTAATCCCCTTTAGCCCCATCACTTACATTATCTTATCATTTTTTTTACAATAAATTATTATATTAATTGTTTGTGGTGCTTGTCTCCCTTTTAATGACTATATTAAATACATTAAAGGTTGCTTTAAGATTTTTATTAGTCAGTAATTGGTATTTAAGCAGAGAAATTGAAATTACTTACTAAGTTATTGGTTCCCCATTAAAATTGTTGCCTCTTATATCTTCAAAGTCCTTAATTGTCGTTACCTTCCTTCAAAATTCCTCCTACCTTCTCTTTTATTTTCTCCCCTTACAACTTCCTTTAAATTTTGCTTTCCTCCTTTCCCTCCTCTTCATCTTCTTTTTTTCCTTGTTCTAGACAACTGGCCAATAGTAAAGGCGTAGCTCTACTCTAGTAAATAATTATTTATTTACTGGGTAAGTCTAGTAGCCTGGCTGACACTCACCCACTCACACATCATCATCATCATCATCAACAACATCATCATCATTATCATTGTAAAACCTGTCTAGGAGTAGTATTTTCAAGTAAGTATATATAATTCTAAACCTCACTCATAATCTAAAAAAACCTGTCTTTCTTTCTTTCTTTCTTTCTTTCTTTCTCTCTTTATTTATTTTATTTAATGTTTTTCCTTTTATTTTTGTTGAAATTTTATATTCATCAACCCATTTCTTAAATTTTACTGATTAATTGATTTTTTTTTAGTTAGTTAGTTAGTTTATTAGTTAGTTACTCTTTTCATGTGATGATCATTATTATTTTTTATTGATAATTATTCTTTTCTAATCAAGAAAGAAGGAAAGAAGGAAAGAAGGAATGAAGGAATGAAGGAATGAAGGAATGAAGGAAAGAAGGAAAGAAGGAAAGAAGGAAAGAAGGAAAGAAGGAAAGAAGGAAAGAAGGAAAGAAGGAAAGAAAGAAGGAAAGAGAAAGAAAGAAAGAAAGAAAGAAAGAAAGAAAGAAAGAAAGAAAGAAAGAAAGAAAGAAAGAAAGAAAGAAAGAAAGAAAGAAAGAAAGAAGAAAGAAAGAAAGAAAGAAAGAAAGAAAGAAAGAAAGAAAGAAAGAAAGAAAGAAAGAAAGAAAGAAAGAAAGAAAGAAAGAAAGAAAGAAAGAAGAAAGAAAGAAAGAAAGAAAGAAAGAAAGAAAGAAGAAGAAAGAAAGAAAGAAAGAAAGAAAGAAGAAAGAAGAAAGAAAGAAAGAAAGAAAGAAAGAAAGAAAGAAAGAAAGAAAGAAAGAAAGAAAGAAAGAAAAGAAAGAAAGAAGAAGAAAGAAAGAAAGAAAAGAAAGAAAGAAGAAAGAAAGAAAGAAAGAAAGAAAGAAAGAAAGAAAGAAAGAAAGAAAGAAAGAAAGAAAGAAAAAAAAAAAGAAGAAAAAAAGCTCATCATAAATAAATTTTAAATCAAAACCTGTCAAATCCATACCAAATAATAATAATATTTATTTGAACCTTAAACACTAATAAAAAAAATACCAGATTAAGAAAAATTAGACAAAGGAATATGGATAAAAGAATGAGATGTAACTTATGAACTTGATCATAAGTCCTTATATCTAAATAACTGATGAATTATAAAAAGTAACCCATATTCATTTACTCATTCCCCTCAGTTGAAGCCTCATTTTGCACAAGTTCACATCACGAAAAGACTGTAATCTAAATCCCTTTTCTTGTAACATAACCACACCCATAAAATATTTCCTCTCACTTAAAATAACTCATTTTTTTGCACTTTTCTCAAAAGAACAACTAATACATAATAAACACAAAAATAGTCATTTTTTCTTATTTGAATCTAACCTCAACTCATCTCGTCCCAAATACTTTTATTTTTTTTTAAAAAAAAAATCTTCAGATGTAAATTATCCACATATTTTATTTTTTTAAAAAAAAAACTAAATAAAAATGAACTAACAAATACATCATACAGCATAAAAACAATAACCATGACAAAAAAAATTGTGCAAGTATTTATTTGACTAAACCCAAAACCATCGAAGCATTAAACCTTTTTTTATTTTTGAATATTTTTAGTTTTGAAAAAAAAAAGATAATTAACAGTTGTCTAGTTATAATTAGCGATCACTTGTTTAAACAATGCCAAAAAATGAAAGATAGAAATGAGCCTAGTGACAGATAAAATAACAAGCAAAAATAAAAATAAAACGAGAGAAAAGAGAGTAAAAAAACACGAACATGTTAAATAACTATCTCAATTCAAGCCCATGGCTGACCAATTAAATGCTGAACTCCTATCAAAGCTTGATACTTAACGTCCGGATCTGGATGAGAGATAAGTTGCATGACCTTAGTTTTAGCCCCCAATCGATCTGCAGCTCTACGACAAGAAAAATATCAAACTGATTGAGAAATCCTGGTGCAATTTATTTGTGAAAAAAGGACGACACTTACTTTTTACCAGTGTCACAGAATTTAACATATTGACACAGGTCATTTGCCGCAACAGCCAGGACCGTCGCATCTTGTGCTTCCGAAAGTAAACTTATAATAGACCTATCCAAAACAAGTGGATTTGATAAAAAAATCAAATCAGTTTTTTGTTCAAAAAGTAAATAAACACAAGAACAATACTACTTCAACTGCTCGTAGTTACGATCATTCAATTTGCTTGCATTTTCTTTCCAGAAATCGTCAGAGGTATGAGGAGGAGACCATCGCAAATGTCCAGACTCCAATTCAGACGAATATTCATCATAAGTACTAAAACACGAACAAGAAAATAAAATAACACAAAATAAACATGATACCAAACTCAAGCAGTATAAATAAAAAGGTAGATATATTTACGTCATTTTTTTCTTTGCTTCCTCTAATTCCACCTTGAGCCACTCAATATCTTCTCTTAATTCTTCGTCAGACCATTTTCTATCAGAAAAGTTTTGAATGAGAGGTAACAGATTCCCAGCAACTAGCATCTGGGGGAGGTTAACGTCAGGGGCGCTGATTGCCAAGTTCTGTTTCAAAAACAAAGTCCAACATAGTGTTTAGAGAAAGACAATTAGACATAAAAATGTGTTAAGAGCCAAAAAGATTAGAAGAAAAAAGGGCGAACCTTCAATGTAGCCACTAATACCCGAATGACTTTTTCCTTCACGGCAGACCTTGCCATTTCTATCAAAAGCACGAGAACACCAAATCGCCTGGAAAGTTGAAAGTAGTCAGTACAAATGCACTGATTCATCGGTGAACCACCGTACTAACTTATTTAAATCGGTCGCAATGTCAAACTCAAATGTCAATAGCCACATGCAAAAGCCCAACTGGTACTGCATCTGAGGACTAAGACGTGTTCCGATCTTTAAAAGCTTTACAAGACTGACATTCGAAATTAAAATACGCAATCACTCAATGAGTGGCTCATGCATCATAAATATTTATAGACGGATAGCGCCCAAAAATGATTTCTTACTGACCCGTCCATTACATTCTGCTTTTGAGGATTTCCTGTAGCTCTATTTGTAGCATCCTCATTAGTTGATGTAGATTCTTTTGTGTGCTTAGGTTCAGCAGGTTTCCATACAGCAAATCGAACAAATGGTCGTCGAAGAGCTTGTTCAAGACATTGAACACCTATTTCTTGTTCATTATAATCATCCGAGGCCAGTAATTCTGCAATATAAGAAACCAGAGACTGGATGATTTCTTTGGGTGGCATTAAGTCGACGCTAGTGGTGAGGCGTATAACAAAAAAATAAATAAATACCAACCATAGATGACTTCTATGAAGAAAAAAAACGTGCAACGTACGCTATCAGTGTGCTCATGAGTGCGGCAGATTTGAGTCTAACAAAGTCATCTTTAGAAGCCAAATGTTTAGCTAGGATGGAGTAAAAACCGTGCTCTTCATCATCAGTATTTGAATTTAAATAGAATTGTATTCTCTCTTCATGAGCTGAAAAAAAAAACAATAAATATTACTAGGTGCTTAGTACGATCCAACAATTACCAAAGGGAAACCCATACCATTAAGCATATCACCAACGGCGACCAAGATTGCCTGGATCGTGTCATTACGAGCCAAGTTTTTAAGAAGCCTAGTGTACAAGGCTGAATAAGTTTCAGTTTCCTAAGAAGATTGCGGATTGATCAGCGGCAGATTCCAACGATTCAAAACGCCTTCTCTGATTTTGATAAGATAAAATAAAGATACTTCATTCCATATAGATTCAGATTGATTTCTCAGAGTTCCAGATACAGCCTGCAGAAGGTTAAGATCGTCGAGAGAAAGAAGAGAGGCACGTTGATATCCCTGCGAATTAGAGCCAAAAGAAAGCACCAAATTAGCTCCTTGAGCAGCAGAGCAGAATCAGACTGGAATTCTCGACCCACCTCCCAAGGGACGACCTTGATACGAGTTCTGTGGTCTTGCTCTTGCAGCCAGACGTTGCTGAAAGTGGTCATGAGGGAGCAGAAAAGTGCAGGGAGGAAGGGATATATTGCATATGCATGGAGACGCTGCCGTATGCATGGAGACGCTGCCGTATGCATAATGACCCATTCCATATCCATCCCTTCATCTTCCGCCCCTCGCGCCTTCCCTCCATCCACTCATCCACCATGGCAGTCTCACACCTGTAAGCATTTGGCTGCTGATGTCTTGCCAAACATGAAACCCCATTCACATCCATCATCTCTCAATCAGAAGACCAACACACTCCTCTCTAATCAAACCCCAGCCCCATCTACTCGGAATCACTCGCTCAACCGCTTCAAAATGGATCCCTGCTCTTGGCGTAAGTCTCTCATCTCAACATGCTATCTTTTCTATTTATACTCTCTCTTTCTCACCATATTCGTCTCTTTTTCTTATCTTCAGATTTGGGGAATAGGAGCCGGTTTCGGCCTGACACTCTTCGCTTCTTCCATGTACATACATATCTTATCCTTTTACCCTTTCCATCCACATGCTGCCATACAATACTAACTCACCATCCTTTCATTCTTCTAATTATCATCATTATGATCATCATTCCCTGCCCATAGCCCAATCTTCCAGAATGACGTGCTCAAAAAACTCCCCTTGGTAAGTAAATCTGAGCCCCTACTCTCTAACCTGGGTCACACTAGCAAATATCCATATCCATATTCATTTCCTTTTTTTTCCTTGAAAAAACTGGCCCTTTCTTTCTCTCTTTCTTTGGGCATTCCCTTTTGACTACACACACCAACATCAAAGATTGCTTCATACTATGAATCAGATATTCCAGATACCGACAAACCCTTTTAAGCCAACCCTCCCCCTCCTATCTTTATATTTTATTTTTGTTTTATTTTATCTCTTAGAATTGTTCTTGCGGTTAATATCAGTAAACTCCTGTTTATTGTGTAAGTCCAGAAATCGAAAAAAACTCTTCTTTACATATTAATAGTAAGAAACAACAAAACAGAAAGAAAACAAAAGAAAAAGGGGGAGAAGGAAAGAGACAGAGAAAATACTTCATACAGCTGTGTGAAGATTTTTACCTTTCATGCCTCTCCCAAAATTTCAGTTTAGGTCATGATTGTCTTGTGCATTTTGCTCCTTGAATAGATACCTTAAGGATATCTAATGTTGACTTACATTCTATTGGAGGTAAAAGCATATCATTCACACAAGACCTATTATTCCTCAAAACTAGTGCATTAATTAGATTTCTATTGTTTAATATTGTTGTAAATGTTGGGATTAGACAGCTTAATACATAGTAGCTTGAATACAATACTAAAAATGATATGATCCAACTTGTTTTGTTGTTGTTACAAGGAGAGTAAAAGTGTTCTAACCACTTTGATTTTTTTTTTTAAAAAAAGAAGAATTACCAAGTTAGAAAGTAAGAACCATATATATATATATATATATATATATAAGTAAATAAATAAATAAGTGAATACATAGTTCATGTTAAAACTTTCAATCATTCAAATTTAACATAGTATATATATATATATATATATATATATGGTATTTGAATTTCAACTTTTTTTTTATATTTTTACTCTTCCCATTTTTCTTTAATTCACATCTCACATCTCACTCTTCCTTCTTTCTTTTTAAAATTATTTATTTATTTTAGATTCTCAACTCATCTGTTCACATTATGTGTCATGCTGTAGACAATCCTATAGTACTAGCTATAGGCCTTGACCAAGGGAGTTGGAGTAAAACTGGAGAGAAAAACCCCTGTCACTTTGAGAAATACCAGGTGAGATTTATTTGCTACAGCAAATTAGAGACTGTTACAATACCCCTTCCAACATACTTCTTGACTGCTTTACAAGTCAAGACAGTAGCCAATAGCAGACCACTGTGAACCAAAGAACCAGAAACCTGAAATGCAGAAAGATCCACACCAGAAAACCAAAACACTGTGCACTTGTTGCACAGAAAACAGCAATAATACTTGATGCAGGTTGCAAATCTACACCAGTGAAAACTTGTTGCCAAAGTTGAGTTAAATGAAGAACTAACCTTGCAACAAACACAACCAATTGTGGCCAAAAAACAGTGAAAACTGAGTGAGAAACAATGATATATCTACCAGATGGTTGTATGATAATTAAAGTTGCCCCAAACTGTCTTATTCAGTATGTACACACAGACCACCATCTAAAAAATCCATGCACAGCAACAAATTTGGCACTTTTGACTGCCAATTTGAATAAAAACCCTCTAGAAACACTTCCCAGCCTTCTATAACCAAGGCAGGTGGCCCTCCTAAAAGTGGCAAGACCTCCCTGAAGCCAGAAAACCACCAAAAACCTCCAATAAAGCCCAAAATACTTAGAAAAATCCACCACAACTACTAAAACTGTCAGCCAGGCTATTCCAGGAGTCCAGTAAATGATATATAACTTATAAAACCTGAAAGAGTGGGTAAGAATTGTATTTAATGAATATAACTTAATATTTTATTGCATAATGAAATTATATAAGTATTTTATTATATACAAGTGTTACATTAAATTTATTGGTTATATAAATTTTTATATACAGTTAAATTGAACATAATATAATATATTCTACAAATAATGGTGCATTTTTTATGTATTTAATAATTATAAATTTATATTTAATTAATTGAAAAACATATATTATAATTATAAGTGTAAAATTGACTTATAATATATTTAAATTAATTACTTAAATTTATATATTAAATAATACCTCTCATATAATACTAAACAATAATTAATGACACTTCTTTTGACCCTTAATTGTGTTAGAAAAAAACAAATAAATTAATTTATACTAAATTGAGATTAATTACATGTTTTGTTGCGTCAAAGTATTTTTTGTTTCACTTAAAATATCCTTTAATCAGACTGTACCATCTGTTTGGAATTATTTTTCTCATAGTTCCTATGTTCCAATCTTGTTTAGTTATTCACTATTTTCACTTACTGATTTGGGAATTAATGGCGGGAAAATTGGATTCTTAATTGGAGTTTTAATTAATTGTTTCATGTTTTTCTCTATATTGTTATGTTTCATTTACTCTTTGATATATTTGTTTTATTCTATTCTAATCATTGTATTAACAAATATAGCAGCGCTTCAGAGGACCCATTGCCTATAAAAGGGCCTTGGATAATCCCCTGTAGCCTCATCACTTATTAAACACTCAACAAATTAAATAACTATTTTATTACGTTTATATTTTTTTTATTAGTAATACAAATCTAATTAAAAGTCTATATAACAAACTAAAGGTTGCTTTAAGTCTGATAGTAATTAAAAGTGTTTGCCGCGCAGAACCCTTACATTAAATAATATTATTATTAATAAATACTAAGCTTTTGTCATCTCTCAAAGTTGCTCGCCGTTGTTTTCCCTCTTAAATAAAATTAAATATACTATTACAAATTATTCCTTTTATTTTCCCTTGTCCTCCTCCTTCTCTCCTCCTTTTCCCCTAATTTTCTTACCTTCTTCTAGACGACTGACCGACAACTGGGGACCTTTCCAAACGATGACGACGATCGAGCCTGGTGACGAATGACAAAACGCACGGACCACCTAGCAAAAACAAAACTTTTGCCGCGGCTGTGTTTCGAACTTGGGTTCGACATCTTAGGTTTATATTATATTAATTTTTATATTATTTTGAAGTGATTTTTTGATCACTATAGTAAGTTCACCTTTGCGCCTCTCACTCATATTACTATATTTTTATTGCAATAACAGTGACTGTGGCTTAATTGCTGATTCACTGAGTGTAAGTGTTCAAATATTAAATTTTTTTTTTCCTAGTTGACCATTATAGAGTGTTAAATCCTCTTAGTCCTAGAAGAATTAACATTTTTTATTAATACAAATTGAATTATTAATTTAATTTTTTTTTTATTAATTATTGTTAATTTTGGTTGACTTAAAAGTACATTGTGCTTAGTCCCAAATATATTGCCATATTTAATATTGGTAATTAATTGGTTGAATTAACTTGATTGTTATTCCCAATTTAACCTTGCAATCCATTTTTTTTTAAAAAAAATTAATTTTTTAATTATTACTTTATATTGAAAATTATTTTTTCTATAATTTAATTAAATAAATTTTTTTTTTATTATTTGGAGCAATTATTGACTAACTTTTATTATTTTTTTTTTAAAATAAAAAGTAAATTAAAAATCTTCCCACTAATATGTCCAACAATTTGGCAGAAAAAATGGATAACATGCAAGTGGATGAAATAGAAATTGACTATGATGCTGACACTGTAAGTTCTTCTAAAGTTGGTCATAAAAAATCTTATACTAACACAAAGAATTCACATACTGCAGGATGTGGAAATGACAGGAAATGCAAACAAACCAAACCCCCTTCCCCCAGTACCACAGAAGGAAGTAAAGCCTCTAGTGCCTCAAGAAGGTCTTCCAAAAGGCTTCAAAATAAAAAAGCTTCCTCTGCCACAACAAATCAGCAACCTATCCAGTCATATAAAAGAGTTGAAGACAGAAAATATGACGTACAAAGCAAAGGTAGACACATTGTGGGATCAGGTCCAAGAACTCAGGAACCAGATTCAGGCCTAGGCCCCTCCTCAGTTGCCTCCCAATCAGCCTCAGTTTCAGGCTCAACCTTCACAGCCACCCAGCTCAACCATCCAAAATCCAAATACTATGGAAGTAGAGCAATGGAAATGGGATTATCTAATGAGTCACTACCAACAGAATGTGCAACACCCTCCTCATCATCAGCCTGGCCCATCCAGAACACCCAATTTCCATCCACCTCCTCATCCCTACCAACAAGGCAGGAGAAAGAAGGCCCAAGCACAATCCCAAACCCAGTCCCAGGGGAAGTTTCCTCCTCTGCCATGGTAAGTAATTTGGTTGATAGTCACTTGGGTATGTTTTCTAATAAATCTTCTTCTGCAGGTAATATTATTGAACATGGTGAAAGAACAGTTAAACCTGTTAAAAGACAGCTTCCTGTAACTAGTAGCCCTATTGATGTAATTAGCAAATTGTCATTTGATGAACCTTTACATTTAACTTCTAAATCTTTAATTAATCCCTCTCTTGCAATTAAAAATGATTCTGTTCACCCTGAAATCTATACCTTAATTGAAAAAACTTCTGAGGAAATATTGAAAGATACCCTTGATTTTAATATTGTGAAAGACAAACATGTGAGAGATGTGTTAATCCATGAAAATGATAGATTAAATAATTTACACTTGCAATGTAAAGTGAGTTCTTCTGTACAAGATACAGCTTATTTAAAAATCAAAGAAACCTTGAATATTGTTCTTAGTCAACAAAAACAAATAAGAAGTGATCATAGAGCTATCTCAGATAGAAATATCAGTCTACATAAGACCTTGAGTGAATTGAAACCCCTTATTGAGGAAAATTATTCATTCAAGAATGAAATAAAATCTTTGCAAAATGAGTTTAAGAAGCTAAAAAATGATTTCCATGCACTAAGTACCAAACACTCAGTTTCTGAGGACAGAAATGTTCTATCTCTTGCAAAAGTAAATGACCAGATGTCTGAAATTCCAAGAATAAGAAACTATGTGTCTGACCTACAGGAAAAGTTCTCAACCTTAACCATCAATAATGATTTAAATGAGATTTCTGTTAATAAGCTGCATAAAAATAAAGGAAAAAAACCTGAGCAAGGTTCATCCTTTCTTCCTCATATTTCAACCATTAAACAAACTGACAATGAGTCTGTAAAATCTTTTGCTACTAGCAAAAAATCTTGTGATGGTCATGCACCAGCTGTTTCTGTAAATAATGAAATTTCTGAACACCTGGCTAAACTTCAGGAATTATTAATAATAAATAATTCAAACCAAAAAGTGGACCATCCCAGTAGTCAGAAAAATTGGCCTAAGTTAGACCAATATCCTACCTTTGATGGTGATTCTTCCTGGGATTGGCAACACTTTATCCAAAGAATTGATAATTTAAAGAGATCTTATAAACTACCTGATTAGGAAATTGTTTCTAAGCTAATTACTTTATTTTCCAATGTAGCCTTGATGTGGTATGAATCTGTCCTCTTAGATAACAATCATTATACATGGAATGATTGGCAATCCTTGATTGAGAATCAGTTTGGTGGTTCAAAATTCAGGTTAGCTCAGCAGAGACTGTATGAGAATACTAGATATGTATCCTCCTCTGTTGAAAAGCCCATTGTTTTTCTGATGAAAATAACTAAAATCCTTAGAGCAATTGATCCAAAGTTGGATTATGATATTTGGAGAGATAAAATCTTGTATAAATTACCAAATTCTCTTAGGGATTTGATTGTTGCTAGAACTGAGCATGTAAGAGAAAATTCTTCTTTCATTAATATCTGTAATGAAGTACTACTCAACCATAGATATGAGCCAAAGAATTACCTTAGTAAATCTTATAATGATCAGAATAAACCTTCTATAAAGCTCCCAGAAAAATCTGGTAAACCCTCTGCCCCAGTTGCACCTAAAAAATATGCAACAAATACTTGTTATAAATGTAACAAACCGTGGCAGAAGGGTCATGTTTGTGACAAGAAAATTCATCTTGTTGAACAAAATGAAGACACTGATGAAGTTGAACTTGATGTCAGTAATTCTTCCAGTGACTGTGAAAGTAATATCTCCTATGACAATGAATCTGTTAAAGATGTTTTAATGTTGGAACATGATGTCCATTATTTAAATAATATATCTGAAGATTGTGTATTGAATTTATCTTCAGTAGAAAATGCTGAGATAATTAAAGATATTACTAACAATTCTATTCCTATATCCCCTTTAAAGGCACCTGTTATCATTAATGGTAAAAATGTTGATGTAGTTCTTGATTCTGGTGCTGGAGGAAGTGTAGTATCTGAAAAAGCTTTGGCTTCAGTGGATAAGGAATATTTGAGTAAATTATTACCTATAACTTCTGAAAAATGGAGAGGGTATGGTTCTACCTTATTTCCTATTGGCAAATACAAAACCTCTGTATTCTTCAAATATAATGGTGGTTTTGTCAGAGCTATTTGTGAGTTTGTTGTCATGAAAATGGTGATGTACGTCTACTTTCTAACTTTCAACATTTAAAAAGCCCTATTCCAGTGAAGAAAGCAACTGATCTAGCTGCTTCTTTTATTACTGGTCATGGCAATATTTTCATTCAAGGACCTGGAGGCAAATTAACTACTCTTTTGAGCATTTGGTTTATTATGGGAAATGATATTTTAACCATGTTTGGTGTGAAACTGAACCCAGCAAATAATTGCTTTACCTTAGGAATGAATGGGAAAAGAAAATTCAAAATTTCCTCTCCTAGAACTTCTGGGAATTTGTTGAAATCTTGTAACTCACTGATCCAGTGTAAAGGTAGAACAACAACTGAATTGGATGATTTATTACATGAAATAAATACCGCTTCTTTTGGTGATCAGTTGACTAGTGAACAAAAGGATTCTATTGTTGCCTCTATTACCTCTTTCCCTATGGCTTTTGCTCATGGTTCTCATGTCTTGGGAATTGTTCAGGAAGAGATGAAAATTACCTTATCCTGTAATTTGAGTGATATTCCTCCTTCCCTTAAGAAAAAACCATATCCTGCTTCTCCATCAAAGAGAAAAGATATTGAAGATAATAATGAAACATTATTGAAAATGAATATCATTGAGAAAGTGGATGTCACCCCCAAATATTTTGTCATCTCCCCAGTCTTGATTTCTTATGAAAAAGATAAAGCTAGATTATGTTGAGATTACAGAGCTTTAAATACTTATACTGTTGATGATATTTATCCTTTACCCAGAATTAATTCAATACATGCTTCCTTGAAAGGTGCAAAATTTATTAGTTGTCTGGATGGTAATAAAGGTTATCATCAAGTTCCAGTTGAGAAAAATTCTCAAATTTTTTTGCTCATTGCTACTCATATGGGAATATATAAGTATGTTAGGATGCCATTTGGCCCTAAAAATGCTCCTTCAGTTTTCCAGAAAGTCATGGATAACACTTTCAATCAAGAAATTATTGAAGGTTGGCTCATGGTTTATATTGATGATATTATTGTTTTTTCTAAAACTTTTGATGAACATATGATTCACTTGAATAGAGTTTTCCAAAAAATGGATGAAATCAATATGACCTTATCTTTAAAAAAGTGTAAATTTGGTTTTCAATCTTTGAAAGTCCTTGGCCATGTTGTGTCAGGCTTATAAATTTGTGTAGACCATAATAAAGTTGCTGCCATTCAAAATGTGAAAGCACCAACTTCTGTAAGAGAAATCCAAAGTTTTTTGGGTATGTGTGGCTATTATAGACAATATATTAAAAATTATCAGGTCATAGCCTTGCCTCTTACAAAACTGACCAGAAAAGATGTTGCTTTTCTCTGGAATAATGACTGTCAGAAAGCTTTTGATACATTAAAAAGTTTCTTAATGACAGCCCCTATATTGGCTCTTCCAGATTTTAACAAGCCATTTGTCCTTTATACAGATGCTAGCTTTATTGGTCTGGGTGCTGCCCTTCACCAAAAGCAAATTATTAATGATAAATCCTCAGAGGTTGTAATTTGTTATATTTCAAGAACCTTAAGAAATAGTGAATTGAAATATGGTGCCACTCACTTGGAGTGCTTAGCAGTTGTTTGGGCTCTTGAGAAACTTCATTACTATTTGGATGACCAAAAATTTGAGTTGGTAACTGACAGTAGTGCTGTGAAATCTCTCTTAAACCTCAAGACACCTAACAGACATATGTTCAGGTGGCAACTTGCTGTTCAAGAATAAAGAGGAAGGATGACTATTATCCATAGAGCTGGAAATGTTCACTCTAATGTTGATATGCTCTCCAGATTGCCTCTGCCAAATAATGACTCCAATCCTGCTTATGTACCTGAAGATGATACTGTTGATATCCATGGTATATTTATAGTTGATATGGAAGAAGAGTTATTACAGTTAATACTGGATTAATATGATAAAGATTCTGATTTAAATAAATTGGTTACTATTTTGAATGATCCTAAGAATGCTTCAATTCAAGCATTAATAAAAACTCTTCCTGCAAAGTACCAAAATGCTTTAAATAAAGGAAAGTTCTCTATTGAAGATGGTTATATATATTATAGAAGGAAGCTTACCAATGTAATTGTTATTCCTCCTTCAATGAAAGAAACTATCCTCAAACTTTGTCATGATGACATATTAGCTGGTCATTTTGATCTTGAAAAAACATTGATTAGAATCAAAAACACTGCATGGTGGGCTAATATGTCTGAAGACACAAAATTATATGTTGAATCTTGTGATTCCTGCCAAAAATCTAAAAGGTTAACAGGTAAGAGAGCAGGGTTATTACAACATATTGAAGCACCTAGTGCTCCCTGGCAAATCATTAATATGGATTTTGTCACTGGTCTTCCTGTTGCAGGTAAAGACAGCTTTAACTCTTGTTGGGTAATAGTTGATAGATTCACAAAAATGTGCAAATTTATTCCAACCCACAAAGATGTATCCACCAAAGAATTAGCTTTCTTATGGTGGTCTTACATGTTTAATATTATTGGTTTTCCAAAAGCCATTATCTCTGATAGGGATCCAAAATTCACTTCTGAGTTTTGGACCTCTTTGATGGATATTTGTGGCTGTGAGTTAAAATTGTCTACAGCTCACCATCCTCAGACTGATGGTCTAGCTGAAAGAATGATTCAAACTCTGGAAGATATGATTAGAATGTATTGTGCCTTTGGTTTAGAATATAAAGACAATGACAGATTTACTCATGATTGGGTCACTCTTTTGCCTGGTCTTGAATTTGCATATAATAGCACTGTTCATTCTGTCACTGAGAAAAAGCCTTTTGAGATTTGGTTAGGTGATGTCCCAAACACTCCTGCTCAGATTCTCAATAATAAATTACCTAAGTTGGAACTACACCCTGGTGTAAAATCTTTTATGCAAATGCAACAGCTATGCAGAAAACATTCTCAGAGTTGTATTGATAAAGCATTTGAATATGAAAAGAAAAGATGGGATAAATCCCATAAAGAATACACATTTAACAAGGGTGATGAAGTGTTGATCTCTACTGTCCATTTCAATTTACAAGGTAACCACAAATTAAAAGATCCTTTTGTAGGACCATTTGTTGTTAAAAGAATGGTTGGTGATAATGCAGTAGAAGTTGTATTGTATTCTCCATATGATAGGAAACATCCTGTCTTTCCCATTTCTTTGCTTAAGCCTTATACTTCCAACAGTGACTTATTTCCAAAAAGAAGAGGAAGACCTAAGAAGAACCCTCAGGAAGTCACAGAAACAGCAGAAATTGATAAAATTCTCAATGATAGAATTATCACTTCTGAGACAGGTACTGAATATTTATTGAGATATAAGAACAAATCATCTGAACATGATGCATGGATACCTGGCAAGGAAATTTCAAATCTGCCTTCTCTGTTGAAAAAATACAAAAAGAAAAAATCTTAGCATTTTTTTTAATTGTTTTTTTTTAGAGTGAGGGAGTGTCAGCCAGGCTATTCCAGGAGTCCAGTAAATGATATATAACTTATAAAACCTGAAAGAGTGGGTAAGAATTGTATTTAATGAATATAACTTAATATTTTATTGCATAATGAAATTATATAAGTATTTTATTATATACAAGTGTTACATTAAATTTATTGGTTATATAAATTTTTATATACAGTTAAATTGAACATAATATAATATATTCTACAAATAATGGTGCATTTTTTATGTATTTAATAATTATAAATTTATATTTAATTAATTGAAAAACATATATTATAATTATAAGTGTAAAATTGACTTATAATATATTTAAATTAATTACTTAAATTTATATATTAAATAATACCTCTCATATAATACTAAACAATAATTAATGACACTTCTTTTGACCCTTAATTGTGTTAGAAAAAAACAAATAAATTAATTTATACTAAATTGAGATTAATTACATGTTTTGTTGCATCAAAGTATTTTTTGTTTCACTTAAAATATCCTTTAATCAGACTGTACCATCTGTTTGGAATTATTTTTCTCATAGTTCCTATGTTCCAATCTTGTTTAGTTATTCACTATTTTCACTTACTGATTTGGGAATTAATGGCGGGAAAATTGGATTCTTAATTGGGGTTTTAATTAATTATTTCATGTTTTTCTCTATATTGTTATGTTTCATTTACTCTTTGATATATTTGTTTTATTCTATTCTAATCATTGTATTTACAAATATAGTAGCGCTTCAGAGGACCCATTGCCTATAAAAGGGCCTTGGATAATCCCCTGTAGCCTCATCACTTATTAAACACTCAACAAATTAAATTACTATTTTATTACGTTTATATTTTTTTATTAGTAATACAAATCTAATTAAAAGTCTATATAACAAACTAAAGGTTGCTTTAAGTCTGATACTAATTAAAAATGTTTGCCGCGCAGAACCCTTACATTAAATAATATTATTATTAATAAATACTAAGCTTTTGTCATCTCTCAAAGTTGCTCGCCGTTGTTTTCCCTCTTAAATAAAATTAAATATACTATTACAAATTATTCCTTTTATTTTCCCTTGTCCTCCTCCTTCTCTCCTCCTTTTCCCCTGATTTTCTTACCTTCTTCTAGACGACTGACCGACAAAAACCCTTAAAACACAAAATTAAGCTCTGACAGCTTTGAGACATAAAATATAGAGTCAAATTAGCTCTACTTAATGGTACTAAGCACCTAACCTTAAGACTTAAGGTTAACCCATGAAACACAAAAAACAAAATCAAACAGCTATCTTTTGTAACTTAAAAATGAGGAAATGACCCCTTAAAACTTAGAATATGAAAAATATCATCAAAACACAAAATATAGAGAAAAACCGGGGCTATCCAATGATAGTACCCACATACCCGCAGTCCCAATATTCATTTAATAAAACTAAAATAACATATAATTATTTGACCAATGTCAATTAAGACATACAAAAACAGCACCAAAAAGACCAAAAAAGGCCTCTAACAACATTGGAAGACCACATCCTCCCTCCAATTGAGAATGTCTGCATTCTCCTTCACCAGAACCACCATGTTCACACATTTTCAAAATCAATCTCTGAAATGGGTCCCTGTCAATACTGTATTGACCATAGCCTCATCTGCACCATAACACCACCAATTCATCCATACAGAACTGCTTGTTATGCCTGCTATTCCAGAAAGAAATCCTGCTCCAGACCTTTTCAATTATCATCTGCAGCAGATTCACCTTTCCCTCAACCTGGTTCATCTTCCAGAAAAACCAAAAGATCTAGACCTTCAATCTTGACACCCAGATTAATCAACAAGTTACAACCTTCCAAAAAGAGTGCCAACACCACTACAACCACTAGCTCTACCATACCTGGTCCTTCTGATGGTAAAACCAATGCTTCTCCATACTGAAATTTAAGCTGATGTATTTCCAGTTCATTCCCATCCAGACAGTGATGATGACAATGTGGGAACCATTGAAACACCACCACCCAATCAATTGCCCACCATCAAGGACTAATTCAAACAACACTCTTCTCAACAAAAACATCTCATTCTAAACTAATTCCAATCCACTCCTGCCAAAGATCCACAGGAAATTGAGAAAAGAAGACACCTCATCCACCAGTTCAAGACTAATGCTGACAATTTGTTTCATCTCTTGATTCTCTTCTGTAATTGATTCATGCTTGCAATTCTTGACTTAGACATAAAAAAAAAATTGACCACTTTCCAGACTTTCTGAATGTAGCTAACCATAAAAAAATACCTCAGTTTAAAGTCTTGGGGGACCCATCCTCAGTTTTAAGTCTTTGGTGACTAACAGCCCTCATTTTATAGTCTTGGGGGACTCAAAACCCTCAGTTTATAGTCTTGGGGGACTCAAAACCTTAATCATAAAGACAAAACAAGAGATCAAACCATTAAAAACAAAAGAAATAAACTAACATTCTGGGGTAACTGCTCTAAAGAGCAGCCAGCTCATCAGTTACACCCACACTTGCCTTAACTAAATTCAGAGACTCCCCCTTTGGATGACCTCTGCCAGAATCACACCAACATCACATTATCAGTTTATAGTCCGGAAGGACTCAACCATATATCTATCCTCAGTTTATAGTCTTGAGGAACTATACCATTCTTCAGTTTAAAGTCTTGATGGACTGACCACAGTGTTCAGTTTAAAGTCTTGACGGACTTACCACAGTGTTCAGTTTAAAGTCTAGATGGACTTTCCAAAAAAAATTATGAAGATATAACTCATAAAGTCCAAACACAAAAACCATCAAAGCCAAAACATTTAAACCTTCCATGAAGAACCTGAAAAACCTGAAGATATAACCCATGGGATCCAACACCAAAAACCATCAAGTCTAAAATATTAAACCTCCTTCAACAAATAAAATAAAATGGTATCCCTTAGCCAATTGATGAACTGATCCCCTGATACCTTACCCACATCCAAGTGCACCTTTATGTGGTCACACCTTAATAATTATTTTTATTTTGACTCCTCCTCTTTTACCAAAAACATTGCCAGAGCCCTATCTTGAAACCTTTGAAAAAACATAGCCTCCATAAAAAAATTAAAAGAAAAAAAGTGAAAAAAGAGAATAATCTTGAATCCACCACTTTAGCAGCCAACACCCAAAAACCACATAACAGAGCCAGGTCCAGGTCCACAGAAAAGGTCACTGGGTGGGCTCCCTCCAATAAGTAAAAATGATGGGATACCACCAGTGATCCACCATCAATCCAAAAGCACCAAAGATGAAGAAGCTAGTCCCAAGCCAAGGTACCAGTCCAGTCCAGATTTAAGTCATAGTGAACTAAGAAACCTGAATAACAAAAACCAGAACTAGGATTCAACTAGGACAAACAAAATACTTGAAACAGACATTCTAGGGTAACTGTTCTACAGAGCAGCCAGCTCATCAGCTACCCCCACACTTTCCAAAATAAAATCTAGAAGCCTCCCTGGGTACCTTCTAATAAAAAACACAAAATCCAACACAATAAACCAAAACCAATAAGAGTGAGGAGTCCAGCAATTGAAGACCAATAGAATTTCTAGTTTAAAGTCATAGAGGACTAAAACCTGTGAAGAGAAACCAATACTAGGGTTCAACCATATTAAGAGAAGGGGTTGGAAACAGACAATCTAATGTAGCTGTTGATAGAGCAGCCATCCCATCAGTTACCCCCCACACATTCCAAAATCAAATCTAGAAGCCTCACCCTTGGTTATCCTCTAACAAAAGGATTTTCCAACAAAAATCTTCTCCCATAAAAACCAAAACCTTTAAAAAACCATTAAAATTCTTGAAAGCCAGAAATCCACTTTAGAAATAATTTTTTTTGAAGTTTAACCTCATGCTGGGGATTAGATAAAACCAATAATCTTCATAAGCCCCACCCTTGGGTACCTTCCAACAAAAGGATTTTCCAACACAAATCTTCTCCTATAAAAAACCAAAACCATTAAAAAACCATTAAAAATCTTGAAAGCCAGAAATCCACTTTAGAAACAAATTTTTTTGCAGTTTAACCTCATTGTGGAGGTTAGATAAAACCAATGATCATCATTTTTATAATTCATTTTCTTTTTTAAATAAAATATCCATCTTCACTTGAAGTTTTCTTTTCTTCCATCTTCATTGTACTAAGATTTTTTTTCTTTTTTTTTCTTTTTTATATAGAGACTTGAAGCAGAGAGTCTGATAAGAATTGGACAAAGAAAAAAAATCCTGACCAAATACATAGAGGCCAAATTAAACAAAACCAAAAATAATTAAATAGCTTATCCTCATTTCAGAGGAATCAGATTCTTGAAATCCCCAAGTTGAAACCAATATGTTTGCATCTAGGGCTACAAAAAGTTAAACCCCTCTTCCAATTCTGATACCCCATAATCAGACCTCCAAAAAAAATCCCCATCCCTCTCCATACACTGAATTCACCATCAATTTCATTACCAGTGTCCATCCACCCTATATCCTTTGAGACAGAGAAATCTACAGCCCCAATATATTTATCCTCCTTTCTAAAAAAACCTTCTCCAATTGAGGAAAGAAGCTGACAGTATACAATCTTTAACTCCAAATTTTCAATCACAAAATTATTGTAAGATTTGAAAACATCCACCAAAACAGGACCCAGAACACTAAAAGTATCATCTTTCCCCAAGCAACCATCTTCTGATCTTGAGGGAACCAGCCTGGAATTATATTCCTCCAACAAACATACATCCAGAACATAATCATTCTGAGGATCCAAAATTTCTATAGAGAGATTTTCACCAGTTCTTCCATCCTCTGAACTTGAAAGAAGAAACTGAGAATCTTTTTCATGAGGCTTAAAATCATTAAGTTCAGAATTACTCTGATAATCCAAAAGATCCTCCAGAATAGAGTCCATAATGTCAAAATTAACATCCTCCTCCAGGCATTCATCTTCTGAACTTAAAGGAGCACCCAGAAAATAATCTTCCTCTAAGAGCAATAGATCCAACACAGACTCTTTCTGACCATCAACAGATCTTAAAGAAACAACTTCATCCAGAAATCCATTATCTAAACATGAAGAAACCATATCATCATGAACATCAAATTTTTCCTTTGCACAGAGCTCATCCACCTTTGAAAAGATACACTGATCATCCAGTGTGTACATATCCAAAACATAAAATGAAGCACATTCTTGAGATCTATTGAAATCATCAGTTAAAGAAATAAAACTTTCTCAAAAATCACAAACATCATCATCTCCCAAAGTGTGTGATTCCAAAATATCCACTGTAGCTGAACTTTCTGCCACTTCTTCCTGAACCTTTCCATCCATTAAATTTTCATTTTCATGTTCCACCTCTTTAGAAACAAGTTTTTAAAGATGCCCCAGAATAGCCTTCTTCAAAACACCTATAGCAGGAGTCCTACTTTCTCCATTTAGAAGTGTCTTCATCAGCCCAGCCTTTTACAAAAATCCCTGAACCTCCTTTTTGACCTCCAGACCCATGGCACTCCAAAATAAACTCTTGGCCTCCATTTAATAGGTGGTATCAATGTTCAGGGATCCGCAATTAGGGATCAGTAATTTTTTTTCCTGGGATCAGACATTCTTAATTGTGGAAGATTCCTATCCACTAGCCCCGGGGCTAGTGTATAAGGAATCCATCTTAATGCATTATCCTGCCTCTTATACCCCAATTTTCATTCTTACTTCCCGACCCCAAATTCATCACATCCATGATGGATTTTTAAGAAAGTCACATGACTTATAATTGCTGATGCCATACTTAAGTCTCTCCTCACTCTATGCTACTTAATTTTGGTGGCAAACACTTAAGTTTTTTTTCTATCTACACACCCCAACTGCACATTTGGCAGTGAATTCCCACTTCCCACTCATCACCTAAACCTTCTACCAACAACCTATACTACTGACAACAATGCACCTCTCTTCTAGACCGCTACTTCACTCCACTATGAATGCTATCACTTTACTTTTAGCTCTCTACTATAAATCTGACTCTGATTTGGAAGATTCTTTAGCCTATTTGTGTTTTCTTTCCAAAAAGCATTACCTCATTGCCAGGGGGCCAAATCTTTATCATGATCCCCGATATGATCTATGCTCCATTCTCAACATTCCTCAACTAAACTTCACTCAACTATTTAGAACTTCTCCTGATTCTTTCTTCAAACTTTATCAACTCATCTCAGGACATCCTATCTCTCATAATAATTCTTATAACAAACAGCATAATCCTGCAATTCAAGTTTCTGTTGCACTATGTTGCTTTGGCTCAAATGGAAATGGTGCTGCTGTAAGATGTTTGGATAATCTATTTAACATAGGATATGGTACAGTGATATTATACACCAAAAACTGTATTATTACTATCCTTTCCCTCAAGTCTCAAACACTTGCTTGGCCAACTCCAGAACAGCAACTTGAATCCTCTCAAGTAATGCAAGCCGAAGTTTTCCCTGGCTGTGTAGGTTTTGTTGATGGCACAACTATACCTTTGAGTCAAAAGCCTGCTCATGATGGAAACCATTATTTTGATTTCAAAAAAAGTTTTATTCAAAATCTTCTCCAATTTATCATCATTCATGAACTAAATTTTTATCCTCCTTCTAGATACTCTATTGCCATTCAACTTATATGCAATGTCAATAAAAATTTATTACTTTTTACAGTGGCTGCCCTGGATCATGTCATGAATCTTCAGTCTTTCAAAGAATGAGGATTTCTCAAACCCCAGACTCATACTTTGACGAATCTCAGTACCTCCTTGCAGACTCAGCATATGCAAGTGGGAAGTACATTATACCAGCTTTCCTTGGTGCAACCTTAGAAAATGACCCCAAAACTAAATTTAATATAACCTTGCCTAATCAAGAGTACAGATTGAACATGCTATAGGTATTTAAAGGGACAATTTTCTAGTCTTTGGGAGCTCAGAATCAAATTTCAAAAAAAATTGGAGATCAAAACTGCAAATCATTGGATCATGACTTGTGTTACACTCCACAATATCCTAGCTGATTTAAAGGATGAGTGGAATGATCTTTATGAAGAAGAGCATCCTGAACCAGCACCAGCTCTCCCCACCCTTGATTCTCAAAACATTCAATCAACTGGCATACACTCCATTATAATGCCAATTACTCTCCAACATTTCACTTCACAAAACTTTTAGAAATTTTATTTTGGTGCTCTCCAAATGTCCACTTTGTGTACTTTATTCACTTGGTTTGATATTTTTGATTGATTCAATTCATTTTTTTTAATTTATGGTGTGGTCTTCCAACATTGGCAGATGCCTTTTTTGCTCTGTTTGGCATTGTTTTGGTATGTCTTAATTGGAATTGGTTGAATAATTAAGTGTTTTTCTGGTTTTATTCTGTGAATATTGGGACTACAGGTATGTGGGTACTACCATTGAATAGCCCCAGTTTTTCTCTATATTTGATGTCCTGATGACATTTTTCATATTCCAAGTTTTAAGGGGTCATTTACTCATTTTTCATTTCTAAAAGATAGCTGTTTAATTTTGTTTTTTGTTTTTTAAGGGCTAACCTTGAGTCTTAGGGTTAAGTGCTTAGTACCATTAAGTAGAGCTAATTTGGCTCTATATTTTATGTCTCAAAGTTGTCATAGCTTAATTTTGTGATTTAAGGGTTTTAGTAGTCGTGGTGGATTCTCATTGGTTTTCTTTCACCAGCTCAACATGAAATCACATATTTTGTCAGTGTTTTTTTTCCATTCATCACTCATATCCTTTTCAACCTCTCCTCAAAAATCTGTCAAATATTTTCAATTCCTCCATTTCATTCCTCTATTTCTCATCTCATCTCTCCAGGTAAGTCATTTTTTTCTTATTTTTGATTTTTTTTACTTGCTAATAATTTATTTTTTCTCTTTTTTTTTTTTGTTCTTTTTTTCTTTCTTTTTTTTTGTCATGTAAGTTTTGTTTTTTTGGTTTTCAAGGTTAGACTAATTTTGTTTTTTCTGTTTTATCTTTTTTTTCTCCCTTCATCATCCCCCTTTCCCCCCTCCTTTCTCCCTTTCTTGGCCACCTCAAGTCCCCCCCTTTCTCCCCCCTTTAATCCCTCCTTGCTCACCTCAACCCTCCCTTTACCCCCTCCTTGCCCGCCTCAAACCCCCCTTTATCCTCTCCTTGGCCCCCTCAAGCCCCCCCTTTACCCCCTCCTTGTCCCCCTCAAGCCTCCCCTTTACCCCCCCTTTACCCTCTCAAATCCCCTTCAATTTCCGTTTTGCTTCATTAACTTTTTGCATTCCCGATTTCTTTATTGAAGCTCATCACTTATATTCTACATCGCTTGTTTGTTTGGAGGATAAACCCAATTGTTTATTTACTACAAATAAAAAATTTGGTCCTGGGAATATCACCAAACACCACAGAAAATCTGGGGGTGAACTGCTAGCAATCCCCTCTCTTTGAACTCCAAAGTGTCTCTTATTATTCCGGGTTTATTCTCACTTTATAACAATATACAGAATTGTATTGGAAGTACATTTATTCTCAGATTGATTATAGACAGAATATCAACTGATTCCAAATTACGCACAAGTTGATCCTCCAGAACTTGATTTTGGTCCTCTCTTGAGCACAAATTGAGCACAAATTTATATAACCTAAGCTTATGCATATATAATAATTCAGGATAATTGCTCTATTAAATTTGATAATAAAATAAAATATTGAAGAATTTATATATAAAATAATTATTATGTAAGATAATAAATTATAAATTTAGGCATCATAGGAGGGCACTTAATAGAACTTAATTATACTATGTGACACCTTAATACTGTATCACACAGTTTGTAACATTTAAAACAAAATGTGTCATGATGGGCAATGAAATTGCTTGGACAGACACTTTTAAAATTAATACTGACCATAATACACAAGTATGAAACCTTGGCATCAATCCAATAAAAGATTTTCCTTCTGATAAATGGATTTTTCTCAGTTACTCCCTGCTAAAAAGTGTCCTTGTGAGGTTTGTCTGACCTTCAGGGGGATAATTTGGCCACATCAAACTACTTCTATTTCCATGATTGACCAAAACATCATCCTTATTTCCATCTAAAGAGTTTATCTCATCTGACTGTGGCTGATCAAAGGGGTCCACCACAAGTTTAGCCAATATTTTGGTGAACACTTTTTTGATGGATAGTGACTAACTTGTGCTTTCCGAAATTGTCCACCTGAAGTTAGGCTAAACTTCAGGAGGATAAATTTATTATGAATACCAAATTAACTGAAGAATACTTTTGCCCTAGCTACTCTGCATCATAAAAGTGTCCAACTGAGGTTTAGCCATAATTCAGGTAGACACTTTTGGAAAGGCACAGTCTGATGGGTTTAATATCTATATATGGCAATAAGTATGAGTTTTTTATCAACATGGAACTAGAATTAATTTAATATGGCCAAAATGTCCACCTGAAGTTTGGCCAAAATACTGGTGGAAATTTTTATGAGGATTACTTGATGAAATGAAGAAGACTTGCAATTACTTTCCATCATAAAATTTTCAAAATTAAGTTTATCAAAAATTGTGGTGACACTTTTTCCAGATCCAGTCATATGGGATCAACTCTCTATATGGCAATGAGAATCAATTTTTAGTCAATCATGACATTAGAAGTAATTTGATATGGACAAACTTTCCACCTGATTTTTGGCCAAAAATAAGTTGGAAATTTTTATGAGGAATACTAGATTAACTAAAGGAGACTTGCACCCTACCACTGTCCATCATAAAAGTGTCCACCAAAAGAATTCTCAAACTCGTGGTTGACACCTTTGGCCTGGTCCAGCCATATGGGATCAATTCTGCATATGGAAATGAGGATGTAATTTGGTCAATCATGTTACTAGAAGTAATTTGATATAGACAAAGTGTCCAACTAAATATTGGAAAAAAATAAGTTGAAAACTTGATTTAGTTTTTCAAAAAATCAAATTAAGTACAATTTTATTCCTGATGGTGCCCATTTTATCCAACACCTCTTCTGAGCCTTGAAAGTAGGCATTTAGCTTGAATTTTAAATTTCTTATAAAATCCCTTTTATTCAACCTATTTCTTTTTATCCCTTTTTTTTCTTTTAGATATCAATTAATTTTATGTAAAACAAATCATTTTCATAATTTTTTACCTGTATTTAATAAAATTATTAAAAGTTTAACATCACCCTGTAAGCATTTGGAACATGTTTTTTTGCTATACTAATAAAAGTAATAATATACTGGTGACAAAAAATTGATCAAATGATAAAATATTAATAAAAAAGAAAGATCAAATACCAGTGGATCTGTTTTAAAAAAGTACCAGTTGCACTGAAGAAGACCTGCAACCTAGATACTCACCATCAAATAAGTGTCCAGCAAAAGTTCGGCCGAACTTGTGCTGGACACTTTTGGTCAGGTGCAGTCATATGAGATCAATTCTCTCTATGGAAATGAAAAAAATTATATAATAAAAATCTTCACTAGAAGTAGTTTTATATAGTCAAATTTTCTACCTAGAGTTCATCCAAACCACAGGTGCACAGTTTTTTATCTTTGAAAAAAAGTACATTTAGTACAATTTATCCCTGAATGCTCTAATTTTCTTCAACACCTCTACTGGCCTTTGCTAGTTGGAATATTACTTGGATTTCTTTTTTCATATTTGATCCCTTTAACTTCATTTTTTATTCCTCATATTGCTTTTGGATATCAATTAATAATTTTTAAAATAAACTATTTTCATATTTTTATACATTTATTTAATAATATTATAAATGGCATAACATCACCTGGTATGCATTTGGCACATGAGTTTTTTTCTATGCTTATAAAATTAATAATATAATGGCTACCAAAAATTAATAAAATGATATTTATGAGTGAGGAACAAAGATAAAATACCAGTAGACATTTTTGTAAGAAATACTAGATGAACTGAAGAAAAATTCTACCCTAGCTACTCTCCATCATAAAAGTGTCCAGCACAAGTTTGGCCGAACTTGTGCTGGACACTTATGGTCAGGTGCAGTCAGATGGGAGCAATTCTCTCTATGGAAATGAAGATAAATTTTTGATAAAAAATTACACTAGAAGTAGTTTGATATGGCAAAATTGTCATGCTGAAGGTTTGGTAAAGCTCAAGTGGATTTTTTTTTATTTTTAAAAAAAAATAAATTTAGTGCAAGTTTAGCCCTGATTGTGCTAATTTGATTTAACATCTCTTTTTTCTGTTTATGGCAGGAATTTAACTTGGATTTTAATTTTCATCTTTGATTTCTTTTATTTTACTTTATTCCTCTCATATTGCTTTTGGATAGAAGTTTATTTTTTGTAAAATAAATCATTTTCATATTTTTATACCTTTATTTAATAATATTATAAAAGGTGTAACATCACCCAGTATTCATTTGGCACACAAGTTTTTGCTATACTGATAATATAAATAATATAATGGTGACAAAAATTTAATCAATTGATAAATATGAGTGAGGCACAAAGATTTAATAACATTGGATATGTTTATAAGAAATTCCAGATGATTTAAAATGACTTGCACCCTGGCTACTCTTCATGATAAAAGTGTCCAGCACAAGTTTGGACAAACTTGTGCTGGACACTTTTGGTTGCATGCCATCAGATGCAATCAATTCTTTTTATGGAAATGAGACTGAAGAATCACTCCATCATTGCACTGAAAGTAGTTTTATACGGACAAATTGTCCCCTGGAAGTTTGTCCAAACCTAAGTTAGACAATTTTTTCCTTTGGTAAAAAGTAAATTTAATCCATGTTAATCTATGATGGTTCCCATTTTTTCTGAAGCCTCTACTGGCTCATGATAGCAGAAATTATACTTAATATCTTTATTTCATGTTTGATCTCTTCAATTTTAATTTTACCCTTTTATTTATCCTTTAGCTTTTAAATATCAATTTTATTTTGGTAAAACTGATAAATTTCACATTTTTTTACATTTATTATATAATATTATTAAAGTTGTAAAATCACCCAGGGTACATTCAGTACACATGTTTTTGCTATACTAAAAAAATTAATAATATAATGGTGACTAAAAAATAATCAAATAATAAATATGGATGACACAAAAAGATCAAATACCCATAGACATTTTTAAATTGAATAAAAGATTAACTGAAGAAGACTTGCACCCTAGCTACTCTCCATCATAAAAGTGTCCAGCGCAAGTTCAGCTGAGCTTGTGCTGGACACTTTTGGTTGCATGCAGTCAGATGGGACAAATTTACTCAATGGAAGTTAAAATGAATTTTTGCTCAATCATTGCACAAGAAGTAGTTTTATACTGCTATACTATCCTCCTAATTTTTCGGAAAACCTCAGGTGGACACTTTTATTAATTTAAAAAAAATTAAAATATATTCCAAATCTAGAGCTGGTGGTGCAAATTTGGTCTGAAAACTCAACTTATCTTTGATGGCAGAATTTTTTTTTGAATGTTTAATTTCATATTTAATCACTTTTATTTTACTTTTTCATTCCTCTTTTTGCTTTCAAATATCAATTTATTTATTGTAAAACTAATACTTTTCATATTTTTTTACTTTTATTTAATAAGATTATTAAAGATGTAGCATCTACCAGTATGCATTAGGCTTACAAGTTTTTTCAATACTAATAACATTAATAGTATAATGGTGAAAAACAATGAATCAAATGATAAATATGAATGACACAGAAAGATCATATATAAGTGGATTTGTTTATAAGGAATACCTGATGAGCTGAAGAAGACCTGCACCCTAGATAATCACCATCATAAAAGTGTCCAGCATAAGTTTGGCCGAACTTGTGCTGGACACTTTTGGTTGCATGCAGTCAGATGGGATAAATTTACCCTATGGAAATGAAAATGACATTTTGCTCAATCATTGCACAATAAGTAGTTTGATATTGCCAAAATTTCCTCCTGATGATTTTTCAAAACTCATCAGGACACTTTCTTTGGTTTAACAAAAAAGAAAATATAGTCCAAGTTTAGCCCTGGTGGTGCACATTTGATCTAACACCTCTACTTGTTATTGATAGTGGGAATTTTCCTTAGATTTTTTTTTCTTATTTTATCCCTTTTATTTGACTTTTTTATTGCTCATATTGCTTTGGATATCAATTTTTAATTTTTAAAATAAATAATTTTCATACTCTTATACCTTTATTTAAAAATATATGATTAAAGGTGGAACACCACCTGGTATGCGTTTTCCACACAAGTTATTACTATAGTAATAACATTAATAATAGAATGATGACATAAAATTAATCAAATGGTAAATTTAAATGACACAGAAAGATCAAATACCAGTGGAAATGTTTATAAGAAATCTGTCAGCCAGGCTACTAGACTTACCCAGTGAAATAATTAATTATTTACTGGATGAAGCCGCACCTTATCATTTTAATTATTTAATTATAAATTAGTTACATTAAAATTACTTATAATAAATTAACTAATTACAGAATGATAAAATTAAATGAATAATTAAAATTAAATATAAAATTGTCCCTTATATTTTTTCTCTAACACCGTGCTCATTTGACAGGTTGGAAGAAATAAAGATTTATATTAAAAAATATATTTTAAATTAAAATAAGATTTTAATATTCAAATAATATTAAATATATACAAAAATTCAAATTTCTTATTTAGAATTGACTTCTAAAGTAAATATTAAATAAATTGATGTATTTCTGACATACTCTGTAAATACATCTTTTTGACGCCTTCTTTTTAGAACAACTTTATTACTTGAAAATACTCCTTCTGGAATATTCTTTTTCTCTCTCTCTCATACTACTGTTTTCAGAATTCGATTGCCGTGCTTCGTCCCTCCTTTGCCTATATAAGGCCTCTCTTTTGGTTGTTTTTTATTCATTCCTTTACTACATTATTTTATTACAATTACAAACATCAAACTTATTCTTATATTCTATAACATTAGTATTTACAATAACATAACTCTGATCTATAAATTATATCAATATTTTAAACCTACCTCTTTTATTTGAGTAATTAAATCACTTAGATTAAGAAATATGTACCAAATTGTTGAGAATCCATTTTAACCCTTAAAATCCTCATAAAACTTCATACCAAATCTTCTAGACCAAAAGTGTACCTTGACAATTGGGAACCTTTCCAAAATATCGACGGCGCAACGTTAATTGAGGCGTAATCGAAGGGAACATCGGCGTACAAGTACCTGTAAAGGACGAGAGAGGTGAGAAAACGACGAACCTCATACGTCACGTGACAAAAGTTTTTGCTGTGAACGGGAATTAAACCGCGCTCCAAAAATAAGGTTCATATACTGACTAAACGTCATATATATCGTGGTAATTATTGATATTACTATTTGTGGGTTACTCTTCACTCTTCATTTGCTACGTATTTCCTTTTACTCAGCACTCTGTAAGTGGCATTAATTTGCTCATTTTACAGGGGGAGGTGTTGGTAATTTGAAATTTATTTTTATTATTATATTTTTATTTTTATTTTTCCTGGTAGACCATAATAGAGCAATAAGTGTTCTTAGTGCCAGAAGTAATAAAATAATTATATTTTAATATTAATTATTATAATTTTTTAGTTGACATTTGTCCTGATTAATTTAAATTTTAATTGTTCCAGTTGACAAATTGTCCTGACAATAATATTTTTTTTAATTAATATATAATTAATATTTAATTACTTCAGTTGACTTTGAGTCCTGGTAATTCAATAAATATTTTAATTAATAAAACTCACATTTAATTATTTCAGTTGACATTAAGTCCTGGTAATTAAGTGATCAAGCTTAATAAAATTTTAAAATAAAAATTTATATTTAATTACTTCAGTTGACATTAAGTCCTGGTAGTTAAGTTATCAGTTTAATAAAATTTTGTCAAATTAATAAAAATTCATATTCAATTACTTCAGTTGACATTAAGTCCTGGTAATAAATTAGTTGAGTTAAATCCTGAAAATAATTAATTAAAATTATTAATAAAAATTTTAATTTATTTCTACAGTTGATTATATTATAATCCTGGTTTTAAATTATTTTTTGAATTAATAAATTAATTTTATTTAGTTGATTTTTATCCTAAAAAGATTTTTTTTATTTTTATTTTATTTCTGTTAAATAAAAATCAAAAATGAAAAGACTAATTAATCTTATTGTCTCCTTTTCTTCATTTCAGTTAAATCTTATAATGAATGACCAAAGTGGTTCTGCTGCATGTGAGGAAGAACTAGACTTAATTGATTATGATGAGCCTACTTCTGTAAGTTCTCCTTTAACAAGAAGAATTTCTCAAACTAATAAATCCTTGCCCCAAACAGGATGTAGAGATGGAAGAAGTAGAAATCCTAGTGGACACAACTCAGGATCAGAAGCCTATGATAAACCCACCAGAAGAGCTTCCAAAAGGCTTCAGGATAAAAAAGATGCCATTGTCTCAGCAGGTAGAGAATCTGTCTACTCACATAAAGGAGTTAAGGACAGAAAGCTTGAGACTAAAGGTAAGGGTAGATGCCTTGGAAGAAAAGGTGAGTAGAACAGATACTTTTCTCCAAGAGAAGAAGAAATCTCTTCCTCCCAGGGATCAACAACAATTGGCTCCCCAGTCCCAAGAAAAGGTGGAAGTTTCCAAGTGGCAGTGGGACTGGCTAAACACTCAGTGGGTCTACCTGGCTCAAAACCAGCATCAGTTACCTCAAGAAGGTCCATCAAGGCCCAACCAGGTCAACCCCACTCCTCCCCACCCATATCAAAGAGGCAAAAGAAGAAGGAAGCCCAATATGGTGATATCCAGCAAACCCTGGTACGTCCCTCTATTGATTCTCAAGTGCCTTTTCTTGTGGCTGACTCTGTTCCTTCAGGTAAATCAGGAATGGAGGATGAAACCTTGAGACATATAGAGGCTGGGAGTAGTAGAAAAATCACTCATGTGTCAAATCCTTTACTTTTAATTGCTACCTCAATGATTAATCCTGATATGGCTGTGATTGATGAAACTCTTGACCCTGAGTTCTATGAGAGTCTGGAAAGTTACTCAGTTTCTTTATTGAGAAACACTCCAGATGTAGAAAGAATTGATGATGAGCACTTGAGAGATATTATTGCCAAGCAAAATCATATAATGAACAATATGCAATTGACTCAGAGATATAATAGTTTGTTAACTGATCAGGGTTATCAAGCATTAAGAAGTGAATCACAGAGAGTCTCTGATGAATTGTCTCATTAAAAAGCAACCCATGAAAAGAAAGTTTCTTTATGGCAAAATATAAAAAATGATTTGTCTAAACTAAAAGATACTGTATCTGCCTGTTTCCAGGAGGTAGAGATAGATAAGATAAATCTGAAAAGATTGAATGACCTTTTGTCATCTTTTCAAAATAAAAATCAATTATCTTTTGCAACTATCAATGAGAGTTTATCTAGTCTTCCAAGAATGAAAACAAGACTAACAACCATTGAAGAAAAATTGAACTCATTGTTAAATGACCAAAAATATTCTGACATTTCTGTGAAGGAACATATAGTGCAGGATGCTCAAATAGTACCTGTGGCTAGTTCATCTAAAGTAAAAATAGCTCCAGAAATACCTGTTGATAACACTGAGTTTCCATCAAAAACTGATGATGCACCAGGATCTGCAACAGAAGGATTAAACAATGAGATTTCAGCACAATTAGAGAAATTACAGCTGCTTCTTACTCAGAAACAAGCTAGTACTAAGGAGACTCCTTCGAATCAAATGAATTGGACAAAACTTGACCAGTACCCAACATTTGATGGTGATTCTCCCTCTGATTGGCAACAGTTTATTTGCAGAATTGATAACTTAAAAAATTCTTACAAACTCCCAGATGAGGAAATTGTGTCCAAGTTAATTTCTTTGTTTACTAATGTTTCCCTAATGTGGTATGAATCTGTTATCCTGGATGGGAATGACTACTCATGGGAGGATTGGAAGAAATTAATTAAAGCACAATTTGGTGGCTCCACGTTCAGAATGGCTCACAAAGGCAGTATGAGGAAACTAGATATAGCTCTTCTACTGATAAACCTATTGAGTTTTTAATGAAACTTGTAAAAATCTTAAGGGCAATAGACCCGAATATGGAGTTTGATTTATGGAAGGACAGGATCCTCTATAAATTACCAATGTCTCTGAGAGACTTGATAGTGGCTAGGACTGAGATCTCCAAAGAACCCTCTTCTTTCATTAATACTTGCAATGAGATACTTCTAAACAATAAGTATGATGCCAGAAGATTCATTCCTAGGACCCCTTTGGAGAAACCCTCCACTTACCAACAGAAACCTCTGTAAAAGGTTGGTAAACCTTCTGCCCCTGTTGCACCAAAGAAGTATGCAACAAACACTTGCTTCAAGTGCAATAAGCCTTGGCAGAAAGGCCATGTTTGTGAAAAGAAGATAAATCTTGTAGAACAAACAGAGGAACATGCTGATGACACAGTGGTACTGGATGATACATCAAGTAATTGTGCCAGCAATATTTCATATGAATCTCAACAAGAAATCTTGATCCTGGAAGAGGATATCCATTATTTAAATACTATGGTCATTGATAATAATAATTTATCTACAGTTAAAGATGCTGAGATCATAAAGAACATTGAGGATAGCTCAATTATTATTGCCCCTCTTAAGGCACCAGTCTTGATCAATGGAACGAGCATTGAAGTTGTTCTGGATTCTGGAGCTGGAGGAAGTGTAGTATCTGAAAGAGAACTTGCTTCAGTAGATCAAGACTATAAATCTAAACTGATGCCTATCATTTCTGAAAATCGGAGAGGGTATGGCTCTGTTTTGTCCCCCATTGGGAAATACAAAGCCACAGTGTTTTTTAAATATAACCATGGTTTTGTAAGAGCTATTTGTGATCTTGTTGTCATGAAAAATGATAACTTGAGCAATTGGTTTATTGTAGGGAATGATATTTTAACCAAGTATGGCATAAAATTGGATCCTTCAAACCAATGTTTCACAATGGGGATGAATGGGAAGAGAAAATTTAAGATTTCCTCCCCTAAAAAATTAGTAAAACCAGAATTGAGCACATGTAATTCTGTGGTTCAATATAAAGGAAGATCTACAAAGGAAATGCATGCCCTTATGTCTGAAATTGACAATGCTTCTTTTGGAGAACAACTTTCTGGTGAGGATAAAGATTCCATCATTAACTTGATAAAATCTTTTCCTATGGCCTTTGCTCATGGGTCACATGAACTGGGATTAGTTAAAGAGGAAATGAAACTTTCATTGTCTTGCCCATTAACTGATATACCACCCAGTTTAAGGAAGAAGCCTTATCCTGCTTCTCCCACAAAGAGAAAAGATATTGAAGACAATATCTCTACCCTTTTAAAAATGAATATTATTGAAAAGGTAGTTGAAACACCTAAATATTGTGTTATCTCACCTGTCCTAATTTCTTATGAGAAAGATAAAGCCAGGTTATGTGGTGATTATAGAGCACTAAACACTTATACTGTTGATGATATCTACCCTTTACCTAGAATCAGCTCTATACATGCTACTTTACAGGGTGCTAAATATATCAGCTGTTTGGATGGTAATAAAGGATATCACCAGGTACCTGTTGAGAAAAACTCTCAGAACTTTCTGATGATTGCCACTCATATGGGTATTTATAAGTATATTAGGATGCCATTTTGCCCTAAAAATGCCCCTTCAGTTTTCCAAAAAGTAATGGATAACACATTCAATCAAGAGATAATTGAAGGATGGCTGATGGTTTATATTGATGATATCATTATATTCACAAAAAACATTTGAGGACCATCTTAAACACCTGTGTAAAGTATTCCAGAAAATGGATGAAATAAATATGACACTTGCTTTAAAGAATTGTAAATTTGGTTTCCATTCTTTAAAAGTTCTTGGTCATGTTGTTTCAGGCTTACAGATATGTGTTGACCAGAACAAAGTGGCAGCCATACAACAGGTGAAGGCTCCTACAACAGTGAGAGAGCTCCAAAGTTTTTTGGGAATGTGTGGATACTATAGACAGTATATTAAAAATTACCAAGTCATAGCTTTACCCCTTACCCAATTAACTAGAAAGCATGTTGCTTTTGTCTGGAATAGTGAAAGACAAAGAGCCTTTGACGCTATGAAACAATGTTTGATGTCAGCTCCAATTCTTGCTTTACCTGACTTTAATCAACCATTTGTTTTTACACTGATGCCAGTTTCATTGGTCTTGGTGCTGCCCTCCATCAAAAACAAGTGATAAATGATAAAGTTTCAGAAGTAGTAATTTGTTATATTTCAAGAACCTTGAGAAATAGTGAATTGAAATATGGTGCTACTCAATTAGAGTGTTTAGCTGTAGTATGGGCTCTAGAAAAGCTTCATTATTACCTAGATGACCAGAAATTTGAACTTGTCACTGACTGCAGTGCAGTTAAATCCCTTTTAAACTTGAAAACACCTAACAGACATATGTTCAGATGGCAGCTGGCTGTTCAAGAGTACAGAGGGAGAATGACAATTATTCATAGGGCTGGTATTGTTCACTCAAATGTGGATATGTTATCTAGATTACCTTTTCCAAATAATGACTCTAATCCTGCGTATGATCCTGAGGACGAAATTATTCATATACATGGGATATATGTGGTTGATATGGAGGAAGAGCTATTACAGCTTATTCTGGAATCATATAATAAGGACACTGACTTGAAAAAGTTATTCACCATATTAAATGATCCAAAGAATGCTTCAATACAAGCATTAATTAAAACCCTTCAACCAAAATACTAAAAAGCTTTGGAAAAAGGTAAATTTTCAATTGATGAAGGATATCTATATTATAGAAGAAAGTTGAGTAATCTTATTGTTATTCCTCCTTCTATGAAAGAAATCATCTTGAAAATTTGTCATGATGACATATTAGCTGGACATTTTGATCTTGACATGACAATGATCAGAATTAAAAACACTGCTTGGTGGGCTAATATGTCTGAAGACATAAAATTATATGTTGAATCTTGTGATTCTTGCCAAAAATCAAAAGGATTAACTGGTAAAAGAGCAGGATTAATGCAACATATTGAACCTCCTGATGCTCCATGGAAAATAATAAACATGGATTTTGTAACAGGATTACCTATTGCTGGTAAAGACAGTTATAACTCTTGTTGGGTTATTGTGCACAGATTCACAAAAATGTGTAAATTTATCCCTACCCACAAGGATGTTTCCACTAAAGAATTAGCTTTCTTATGGTGGTCTCATATGTTTAATACTGCTGGTTTTCCTAAAGCTATAATCTCTGACAGAGACCCTAAATTTATTTCTGAATTTTGGATGTGTCTGATGGATGTTTGTGGTTGTGATCTGAAACTTTCTACTGCCCATCACCCTCAGACTGATGGTTTAGCTGAAAAAATGATTCAGACTTTAGAGGACATGATAAGAAGATATTGTGCCTTTGGCCTTAAGTATAAAGATAATGACAGATTCACTCATGATTGGGTTACCTTACTTACTGGGTTAGAAGTTTCTTATAATAGCACTGTTCATTCTGTTACTCAAAGAAAGCCTTTTGAGCTCTGGCTTGGATATGTTCCCAATACTCCTGCCCAAATTCTCAATAACAAAATACCTAAATTGGATATACATCCTGGTGTAAAATCTTTTCTTCAAATGCAACAACTATGTAGAAATCATGTTCAAAAATGTATTGAAAAATTATTTGAATATGAGAAGAAAAGATGGGACAAATCCCATAAAGAATACACTTTTAAAAAGGGTGATGAAGTGTTGATTTCTACAGTCCACTTCAACTTACAAGGTAATAACAAATTGAAAGATCCATTTGTTGGTCCATTTGTTGTCAGAAGAATGATTGGAGATAATGCAGTTGAAGTTATTCTGTATTCCCCATATGACAGAAAACATCCTGTTTTTCCAATATCTCTTTTGAAACCTTACACATCCAATAGTGATTTATTTCCAAAAAGGAGGGGTAGACCAAAGAAAACCCCAAATGAAATCACTGAAACAGCAGAAATTGAAAAAATTCTAAATGAAAGAGTAGTCACTGATGAAAAAGGTACAGATTACTTATTGAGATTCAAGAATAAATCATCTGAATATGATTCTTGGATACCTGGGAAGGAGATATCTAATCTTCCTACTCTACTAAAAAAGTATAAAAAGAAAAAATCATAGCATTTTTTTTATTGTTTTTTTTAGAGTGAGGGAGTGTCAGCCAGGCTACTAGACTTACCCAGTGAAATAATTAATTATTTACTGGATGAAGCCGCACCTTATCATTTTAATTATTTAATTATAAATTAGTTACATTAAAATTACTTATAATAAATTAACTAATTACAGAATGATAAAATTAAATGAATAATTAAAATTAAATATAAAATTGTCCCTTATATTTTTTCTCTAACACCGTGCTCATTTGACAGGTTGGAAGAAATAAAGATTTATATTAAAAAAATAGATTTTAAATTAAAATAAGATTTTAATATTCAAATAATATTAAATATATAAAAAAATTCAAATTTCTTAATTAGAATCGACTTCTACAGTAAATATTAAATAAATTGATGTATTTCTGAAATACTCTGTAAATACATCTTTTTGACGCCTTCTTTTTAGAACAACTTTATTATTTGAAAATACTCCTTCTGGAATATTGTTTTTCTCTCTCTCTCATACTACTGTTTTCAGAATTTGATTGCCGTGCTTCGTCCCTCCTTTGCCTATATAAGGCCTCTCTTTTGGTTGTTTTTTATTCATTCCTTTACTACATTATTTTATTACAATTACAAACATCAAACTTATTCTTATATTCTATAACATTAGTATTTACAATAACATAACTCTGATCTATAAATTATATCAATATTTTAAACCTACCTCTTTTATTTGAGTGATTAAATCACTTAGATTAAGAAATACGTACCAAATTGTTGAGAATCCATTTTAACCCTTAAAATCCTTGTAAAACTTCATACCAAATCTTCTAGACTAAAAGCGTACCTTGACAAAATCCCTTTTGAGTTTAAGAAGATTTGCTGTATGCCTACTCTCAATTATAAAAGTGTCCAGCACAAGTTCAGCTGAACTTGTGCTGGACACTTTTTGTTGCATGAAGACATATGAGATAAATTCTCTCTATGGCAATGAAAATTATATTTAACTCAATTATTGAAGTAAAGAATGTTTAATATTGTAAAATTGTCCCCTGGAAGTCTGTCCAAACCTCAGGTCAAAATTTTTTAGCTATACATAAAAGTAAGTTTAGACCAAGTCTTGACCTAGGGGTCCCCAACTGTCCCAACACCACTTCTGGCTCTTGATAGTAAAAATTTAACTTGTATTTTTTATTTTGTATTTGATCCCATTTTTTTCATTTTACTTTTCTATTAATCTTTTTAATTTTAAATATCAATTTATGTTTTTAAAAACTAAACATATTCATATTTTTTTAACTTTATATAATAATATTATTAAAGGTGTAACATCACCAATTTTGCATTTGGAATGCAGGTTTTTGCTATACTAGAAACATTAATAATATATATGGTGACAAGAAATTAATTATAAGATAAATATGAATGATAAAAAAAAGTTAAAAAACCAATAGAAATGTTAGAAACAAAAAACTGATGTACTGAGAAACACTTCCACCCTAGCTACTCTCCATCATAAAAGTGTCCAGCACTAACTCGGCCAAACTTGTGCTGGAAAATTTTGTTCAGGTGCAGTCAGATGGGATCAATTCTCTCTGTGAAAATTAAATTAAAAAAATGCTAAATAATTAAATTAGAAGTAGTTTGGTTTGGCTGAATTATCCACCTTGAGTTTTTCCAAACCTCAGGTGAAAAATATATTATCTTTAAAAAAAATTAAATTTTATCAAATTAGCCCTGATGGCACCCATTCGTTTCAACACCTCTACTGGCTCTTGAAGGCTGGAATTTTTCTTTTTCATATTTGATCTCTTTTACTTTACTTTTTTATCACTCATGTTACATTTGGATATTAATTTATAATTTTGGAAAAAAAATCATTTTCATATTTTTTTAAAATTTTTTAATAACATTATAAAAGGTGTAATATAACATGGCATGCATTTGGCACACAAGGTTTTTCTATACTAATAAAATTAATAATATTCTAATGACAAAAAATTAATCAGATAATAAAATATGAATAACACAGAAAGATCAAATACCAGTTGACATGTTTTAAAAAAATAACAGTTGCACTGAAGAAGACCTGCACCCTAGCTACTCTCCATCATAAAAGTGTCCAGCACAAGTTTGGCCAAACTTGTGCTGGACACTTTTGGTCAGGTGCAGTCAGATGAGATCAATTCTCTCTATGGAAATGAAAAAAATTATTTGATAAGAAACTTCACTAGATGTAGTTTGATATAGCTGAATTATCCATCTGGAGTTCATCCAAACCACAAGTACACAATTTTTTATCTTTAAAAAACAGTCAATTTAGTACAATTTATCCCTGATGGCTCTCATTTGCTTCAACATCTCTACTGGCCTTTGATATTAGGAATAATACTTGGAGTTTGTTTTTCATATTTGATCCCTTTAACTTAATTTTTTATTCCTCATATTGCTTTTGGATATCAATTAATAATTTTGAAAATAAATAATTTTTATATTTTTATACATTTTTTTAATAATATTATAAAAGGTGTAACATCACTCAGTATGCATTTGGCACACAATTTTTTGCTATAATTATATAATTAATAATATAATTAAGATAAAAAATTAATCAAACAATATGTATGAGTGAGGCACAAAGATAAAATACTAGTAGACTGTTTGTAAGAAATAACAGATGAACTGAAGAAAAATTATACCCCAGCCACTCTCCATCATAGAAGTGTCCAGCACAAGTTTGGCCGATCTTGTGCTGGACACTTTTGGTCATGTGCAGTCAGATGGGATCAATTCTCTCTATGGCAACAAAAATTTTTTTTTATCAAATTTCACTAGAAGTTGTTTGGTTTAGCTGAATCATCCACCTGCTGTTCTGCCCAATATCAGGTGTAAAATTTTTTATCTTTAAAGAAAAGGTCACTTATTACAATTAAGCCCTGATGGCTCCCATCTGCTTTGACACCTCTACTGGCTCTTGATAGCAGGAATTTTACTAGTATTTTTTTCATACTTGAACTCTTTGACTTTTATTTTACTCTTTTATTCCTCTTTTTACTTTTAAATTTCTATTTAATTTTTGTAAAACTAATACTTTCCATATTTGTTTACATCTATTTTAAAAAATTATTGAAGGTATAACTTCACATGGTATGCATTTGGCACACAAGATTTTGCTATACTAATAACATTAATAATATAATGGTGATAAAATATTAGTAGGATGATAAATATGAAAGATACAGACTGATCAAATACCAGTAGACATGTTTATGAGAAATACAAGATGAAGGAACTGAAGAAAATTTCCACCCAAGCTACTCTCCATCATAAAACTGTCCAGCACAAGTTCGGCCGAGCTTGTGCTGGACACTTTTGGTCATGTGCAGTCAGATGGGATCAATTCTCTATATGGCAACAAAAAACATTTTTTATTAAACTTCACTACAAGTAGTTTTGTTTAGCTGAATAATCCACCTGTCGTTCTTCCCGACCTCAGGTGTATAATTTTTTATCTTTAAAAAAAAGGTCACTTATTACAATTTAGCCCTGATGGCTCCCATTTGTTTCAACACTTCTACTGGCTCTTGAGAGCAAGAATTTCACTAGTATTTTGTTTTTCATAAACGATCTCTTTGAGATTAATTATACTTTTTTATTTCTCTTTTTTTAAATATCTATTTAAATTATTGTAAAGCTAATAATTTACATATTTTTTTACATTTATTTCATAATATTATAAAAGGTGTAACATCACCTGGTATGCATTTGGCACATGATTTTTTTCTATACTTATAATATTAATAATTTAATGGTGAAAATAAATTAATCAAATGATATATATGAGTTAGGCACAAAGATCAAGTACCAATGGACATTTTTATAAGAAATACCAGATTAACTGAAGAAAAATTCTACCCTAGCTACTCTCTGTCATAAATGTGTCCAGCACAAGTTTGGCCAAACTTGTGCTGGACACTTTTGGTCACATGCAGTCTGGTGTGATCAATTCTCTCTCAATCATTGCACTAGAAGTTGTTTGATATGGCTAAATGGTTCTGCTGAAGTTTTGTTAAACCTCAGATTGGCACTTTTTTGTTTTTCAAAAAGCAATTATTTTCAGGCTAAGGTCAAGTACAAGGACGTGAACTAGCTTGAATGGTCAGTTGTCTAGAAGATTTTAATGGTCCTATATGAATACTGTAGTTTTAATCCACTAAGTTGTAAAATAAAATCAAATATAAAGGTCTCAGTAATATAATTCTCACTATTCTTATATATGGCTTACAATCTTTGTAGTTTGTAGAAAAATAGATTATATAATTCAGATACTATTCAAAAGTCTTATAAAAGTACTAATTGATATGTATTGTAATTTATTTGGTTATATTGGTTAAATTGTAATGATAAAGAATGTAGAAACAAGACCCAAAAACCTCCTCCTTTTATACACACTGAGTTCCCCAATAAATCCCTTGATATACCATCAAATACACAGTTAATGACGCCTCAAAACAACTAATAGACCTTCCCATCAACATCCCTAGTGACCCATGACATAATTAGACAAGTAACAACCGCCAAAATACTGTAATAATAAGGGAGATCCATCAAAATTAAAGAAAAAGACAAAAAGAGAGTATATGCGTATAAAACAATGATATAAAAGACTAAAGGGGACTTTTTAAGGTTAATAATAGCTTAATAATAAGGGGGATTTACAGTAGAAATAATGGGGCTAATCCTGACATTATACTACGTGAAATTCCCATTCAAAAATAACCAAAATTGACTGAGAAACCACCCAAAAACTTAAAAAAGAGCGTGAGATGTGGGGTAACTACATGCAGTTCTTGGCAGGCGCTTGCACGGGTAAATCCTTGACTAAAATTAGGTAAATTTAAGCGTGGTGATGAAATAAAGTGCCAAGAGTGAGGTTATTAATGAAATTAGTGCATATAAACAAGGTCAATGCATTATTAATTAAGCTAGGACACTAAATAAGCGCCTGTCACCTATTTTAGTGTGTTTCCCCACAGTGGGCGTAGAATGTGGGGTAATTATATTGTGAAAAAGCTAACTTTGCTAAAAATGAAGCTATTCACATGGGAAAAAAGCAGGCAGTATGTGGCCAGTACACAGAAGCCATTTCTGGCATAAAAAACACCAAATTTGAAAAGTGTTATTTTTATGCATTTAAATAGCCAAATCAATAGTTCTAATTGAGCCCAATTGATCTGTCAAAGCGCAATTTTGATATTCTCAATTTTATAGCGCATATAGTCAACTTTTAAGTGAAATAAAGCGCATTTCTTGTTTTTTGCATAAAACAATGAATATAACAGCTTTAAGTGTACTTAAAAATTATTTAGCCTTATACTTAAGGTTCTTAAGATTACCCTAACATATTCCAACTTAATATTAAGTACATAAGACCTATAAAAGGTGGATATATGCGTGTATATAAGGTGTTATAATGGCATTTTTTGTGTATTATCATAATTTTACTTATGTATACTATTTGTGTAGTCTTATTTATTGTTCCCATGTATAGTTCATGTGTTTAACATAATTTATAATCACTTTTTACTCAGTCCTGGAGATATACAGGCTGACAATTATAGTCCAAGTTTAGCCTCACTGGTTGACATTTGCCCCAACATGTCTACTTGCTCTTGATAGCAGTAATTTTATTTTAATTTTTTATTTCATATTTGATTCCTTTAATTTTACCTTTTTATCCCTCATATTGTTTTTGTATATCAATTTATTTTTTGTAAAACAAATCATTTTTGTCAGCCAGGCTGTCCCAGGAGCCAAGTAATAAACATACAATTAATTGGAGTTAATAAATGACATAATAATTGCAGATTATGTATATATATTAAATTTATATTACATAATAAATTATATTAAATTATTATTTTATAATTAAAATAAATTTTATACTAATTTTATTATCATATAAATTAAGTATGCATTAAAATAATTATTATATTCCATATAAAGAGGTGTTATGTGTATTTAATGAAAAATTAATTGATTACATGTTGATAATATAATTATATCTTATTAAATTATCTTATATTGTAATTACATTAATTTTTAAATTTAAATTGAAACCCTTTCCATATTCAAAATTATCCATAATTATTGACGTTGTTTTTTGACCCTTATTTGTAATGAATATTAAATGCATTATAATATTTATTATAATAAATTTAAAAATTCTAAAATTAATTCAGTAGAAAATTTAATTACTTGTTTCAACTAGTTATTACATAGTCAAAACAATTTATTAATTTTCTACAGACTAATACAAAAATTGATTACAATATTTTGTTGCATCAAAACAATCCATTTGCTTCACTTGAAAAATCTATAAAAATATTATTATAATTAATTTAATTACTTTTTCACATGGTTCTCATGTCTCAGGGTTTTTTAATTACTCACTATATTACTTAAATGATTTGGAAAATGGTTGCGTGAAAATTGTTTTCTTAATTGGGATTTTAATTACTTGTTTCATCTTTTTCGCTCCATTGTTGTGTTTCAATTATTTTCTTTTATCTTTTTGTTTCATCCTATTATTATTTTGTATATACTCAGCAGTAGCGCCTCAGTGGTCCCTTTGCCTATAAAAGGCCTTTTGTTATTTCATTTTTGCTCATCACTTACTACTCAAACAAATTTTAATTACACTATAAAATACATTTTATTTACTACTATTTAAATTGCTCTTCTGACTATTTAAGTAATACAATAAAATATTAAAAGGTTGTAATAAGAATATTTTAGTATTAATAGTTGATAATTGAACAGAGAGAATAAAACCGTACTTACTTTATTAACCACATTGATCCCCGTCCATCATTATTAAAAGTTTTAAATTTTTTATATATCTTTATTTCAGTTCCTTTTTTTATTTCCCCTTCTACCTTCTTTTTTCACCTTTCTTCTAGATGAACGGCCAACAATTGAGGACCTTTCCGAATAATCGACAATCGACTTTTACGACTTTTTTGGACGAACATCATAATGCACCGACCACCTTGTGTGAAAAGTAGAACTTTTTCCGCAAACGTGAATCGAACCGGGGATCTAACTTTTAGGTTTATATAATTTTAAAAGTTATATATTTTTGTGGGTGATTTAACGATCACTACTGTAAGTCAACCTTTGCTCCTATCAACTCTTATACTAGATTTTTTACTGCAATAACAGTGATTGTGGCCTTGTGCTGAGTCACTGAGTGTAAGTGTTCATTTATTATATAGAAATTTTTTTCCCTAGTTGACCATTATAGAGTGTTTAATTCCTCTTATTCCTAGAAGAAATTAACATTATTATTAATAAAAATTGAATTATTAAATTAATTTTTATTATTATTAATTTTTGTTTAATTTTGATTGACTTAAATAGTACTTTGTACTTAGTCCCATAAATTGCCATATTTAATTTTGGTAATTTAATTAATTGGTTGAAAATAACTTAATTGTTTATTCCCAATTTTCCTTTACAGTTCATATTATTAATTATTTTTTATAAATATTGCTTTATATTAAAAAAATATTTTTTTATAAATTAATTAATAAAATTTTTTTTTATTTTGAGCAAATTATTAACTGAATTTTATTAATTTTTTTTTAAGAAATTAATTAATCTTCCCTCTATTATGTTTAACAAATTGGCTGAGAAAATGGAAAACATGCAAGTGGATGAAATTGAAATTGATTATGATGCTGATAGTGTGAGTTCTTCTAAAGTTGAACATAAAAAATCTTATGCTAACAAGAAAAATTCACATGATTCAGGATGTGGAAATGACAGGAGAAGTAAACAAATCAAACCCCCTTCCCCCAGCACAACAGAAGGAAGTAAAACCTCTAGTACCTCAAGAAGGTCTTTCAAAAGGATTCAAAATAAAAAAACTTCCTCTGCCCCAGTAAATCAGCAATCTGTCCAGTCATATCAAAGAACTGAAGACAGAAAACATGAAATACAAGGCAAAAGTAGACACCTTGTGGGATCAAGTTCAGGAACTCAGGAACCAAAATCAGGCCCAGGCCCCTCCTCAGTTGCCTCCCAATCAGCCTTAGTTTCAGGCTCAACCTTCGCAGCCCCCCAGCTCCTTCACACAAAATCAAAGTACTATGGAAGTAGAGCAATGGAAATGGGATTATCTAATGAGTCACTACCAGTAGAATGTGAAACATCCTCCTCATCATCAGCCTGGCCCATCCAGAACACCCAATTTCCATCCTCCTCCTCATCCTTACAAACAAGGCAGGAGAAAGAAGGCCCAATCCCAATCCCAAACTCAATCTCAGGGGACGTTTCCTCCTCTGCCATGGTAAGTAATTTGGTTGATAGTCACTTGGGAATGTTTTCTAATAAGTCTTCTTCTGCAGGTAATATTATTGAGAATGGTGAAAGAACAGTTAAACCTGTTAAAAGACAGCTTCCTGTAACTAGTATCCATATTAATGTAATTAGAAAATTATCCTTTGATGAAACTTTACATTTGACTTCTACTTCTTTAATTAATCCTTCTCTTGCAATTAAGAATGATTCTGTTTCCCCTAAAGTCTATACCTTAATTGAGAAAAATTATGAAGAAATATTAAAAGATACCCTTGATTTTAATGTTGTGAAAGACAAACATTTGAGAGATGTGTTAATCCATGAGAATGATAGATTAAATAATTTGCACTTGCAATGTAAAGTAAGTGCTTCTGTACAGGATACAGCTTATTTTAAAATCAATGAAACCTTGAATATTGTTCTTAGCCAACAAAAACAAATAAGGAGTGACCATAGAGCTATCTCAGATAAAAATATCAATCTACATAAAACCTTGAGTGAAATGAAACCCCTTATTGAAGAAAATTATTCATTAAAAAGTGAAATAAAATCTCTACAAAATGAGTTTAAAAAGCTAAAGAATGATTTCAATGCACTGAGTGCCAAACACACAGTTTCTGAGGACAGAAATGTTTTATCTCTTGCAAAAGTAAATGAGCAGATGTCTGAAATTCCAAGGAGAAGAAACTATGTGTCTGACCTGCAGGAAAAATTCTCAACCTTAACCATCAATAATGGTATAAATGTGAATGCTGTCCATAAGCTGCATAAAAATAAAGAAAAAGAACCTGAGAAGAGTTCCTCCTTTCTTCCTCATATTTCAACCATTAAAAAAACTGATAATGAGCCTGTAAGATCTTTTGCTACTAGCAAAAAATCTTGTGATGGTCATGCACCAGCTGTTTCTGTAAATAATGAAATTTCTGAACACCTGGCTAAACTTCAGGAATTATTAGTGATGAATAATTCAAACCAAAAATTGAACCATCCCAGTAGTCAGAAAAATTGGCCTAAGTTGGACCAATAACCTACTTTTGATGGTGATTCTTCCTCTGATTGGCAACACTTTATCCAAAGAATTGATAATTTAAAGAGATCTTATAAACTACCTGATGAGGAAATTGTTTCTAAGCTAATTTCTTTATTTTCCAATGTAGCCTTGATGTGGTATGAATCTGTCCTTTTGGATAACAATCATTATACATGGAATGATTGGAAATCCTTGATTGAGAATCAGTTTGGTGGTTCAAAATTCAGGTTAGCTCAGAAAAGACTGTATGAGAATACTAGATATGTATCCTCCTCTGTTGAAAAGCCCATTGTTTTTCTTATGAAAGTAACAGAAATCCTAAGAGCAATTGATCCAAAGATTGATTATGATATTTGGAGAGATAAAATCTTGTATAAATTACCAAATTCTCTTAGAGATTTGATTCTGGCTAGAACTGAGCATGTAAGGGAAAATTCTTCTTTCATTAATATCTGTAATGAGGTACTACTCAACCATAGATATGAACCAAAGAATTACTATGGTAAATCTTAAAATGATCAGAATAAACCTTCTACAAAACTCCCAGAAAAATCTGGTAAACCCTCTGCCCCAGTTGCACCTAAAAAATATTCAACAAATACTTGTTATAAATGTAACAAACCATGGCAAAAGGGTCATGTTTGTGACAAGAAAATTCATCTTGTTGAACAAAATGAAGACACTGATGAAGCTGAAATTGATGTCAATAATTCTTCTAGTGATTGTGAAAGTAATATCTCCTATGGCAATGACTCTGTTAAAGATGTTTTAATGTTAGAACAGGATGTCCATTATTTAGATAATGTATCCGAAGAATGTGTATTGGATTTATCTTCAGTGGAAAATGCTGAAATAATTAAAGATATTACTAACAATTCTATAGCCATATCCCCCTTGAAAGCACCTGTTATCATTAATGGTAAAAATGTTGATGTATGTCTTGACTCTGGTGCTGGAGGAAGTGTAGTGTCTGAAAAGTCTTTAGCTTCAGTAGATAAGGATTATTTGAGTAAATTATTACCTATAACTTCTGAAAAATGGAGAGGGTATGGTTCTACCTTAATTCCTATTGGATAATACAAAACCTCTGTATTCTTCAAATATAATGGTGGTTTTGTCAGAGCTATTTGTGAATTTGTTGTCATGAAAAATGATAATTTAAGAAATTGGTTTATTATGGGCAATGATATTTTTACCCTGTTTGGAGTGAAATTGGACCCAGAAAATGATTGCTTCACCTTGGGATTGAATGGCAAAAGGAAATCCAAAATTTCCTCCTCTAGAAAACCTTCTGGGCATCTGTTAAAGTCTTGTAACTCACTAATCCAGTGTAAAGGCAGAACAACAATTGAAATGGATGATTCATTAAATGAAACAAATACTGCTTCTTTTGGTGATCAGTTAACTAGTGAACAAAAGGATTCTATTATTGCCTCAATTACCTCTTTCACTATGGCTTTTGCTCATGGTGTCTCATGTCTTAGGAATTGTTCAGGAAGAAATGAAAATTACCTTATCCTGTAACTTGAGTGATATCCCTCCTAGTCTTAAGAAAAAACCATATCCTGCTTCTCCAAGAAAAAGAAAGGATATTGAAGATAATATTGCCACATTATTAAAAATGAATATCATTGAGAAAGTGGATGTCACCCCCAAATATTGTGTCATCTCACCAGTCTTGATTTCTTATGAAAAAGATAAGGCTAGATTACGTGGAGATTACAGAGCATTAAACACTTATACTGTGGATGATATTTATCCTTTGCCCAAAAATAATTCAATTCATGCTACCTTACAGGGTGCAAAATTTATTAGTTGTCTGGATGGCAATAAGGGTTATCATCAAATTCCTGTTGAGAAAAATTCACAAATTTTTTTGCTTATTGCTACTAATATGGGAATATATAAGTATGTTAGGATGCCATTTGGCCCTAAAAATGCTCCTTCAGTTTTTCAAAAGGTCATGGATAACACTTTCCATCAAGAAATAATTGAAGGATGGCTCATGGTTTATATTGATGACATTATAATTTTTTTTAAAACTTTTGATGAACATATGATTCACTTAAATAGAGTTTTCCAAAAAATGGATGAAATAAATATGACCTTGTCCTTAAAAAAGTGTAAATTTGGTTTTCAATCCTTGAAAGTCCTTGGCCATGTTGTGTCAGGCTTACAAATTTGTGTAGACCAAAACAAAGTTGCTGCCATTCAAAATGTGAAAGCACCAACTTCTGTAAGAGAAATACAAAGTTTTTTGGGTATGTGTGGCTATCATAGACAATATATTAAAAATTATCAGGTCATAGCATTGCCTCTTACAAAACTGACTAGAAAAGATGTTGCCTTTCTCTGGAATAATGACTGTCAAAAAGCTTTTGATACATTAAAAAGTTGCTTAATGACAGCCCCCATATTGGCTCTTCCAGATTTCAACAAACCTTTTGTCCTATACACAGATGCTAGCTTTGTTGGTCTGGGTGATGCCCTTCATCAGAAACAAATTATAAATGATAAATCCTCAGAGGTTGTAATTTGTTATATTTCAAGAACCTTGAGAAATAGTGAATTGAAATATGGTGCCACTCAATTAGAGTGCTTAGCAGTTGTTTGTGCTCTTGGGAAACTTCATTACTATCTAGATGACCAAAAGTTTGAATTGGTAACTGACTGTAGTGCTGTGAAGTCCCTCTTAAACCTGAAAACACCTAAAAGACATATGTTCAGGTGGCAACTTGCTTTTCAAGAATACATAGGACGGATGACAATTATCCATAGGGCTGGAAATTTTCACTCCAATGTTGATATGCTCTCAAGATTGCCTCTGCAAAATAATGACTCAAATCCTGCTTATGTACCTGAAGATGATACTGTTCATATCCATGGTATATTTATAGTTGATATGGAAGAGGAGTTATTACAATTAATTCTGGATTCATATGATAAGGATTCTGATTTAAATAAATTAGTTACTATCTTAAATGATCCTAAAAATGCTTTTATTCAGGCATTGATCAAAACTCTTCCTGCTAAATATCAGAATGCTTTAATTAAGGGAAAGTTTTCTATTGAAGATGGATATATTTATTATAGAAGAAAGCTTACTAATGTAATTGTAATTTCTCCTTCTATAAAAGAATTTATCCTCAAACTTTGTCATGATGACATATTAGCTTGTCATTTTGATCTTTAGAAGACAATAATTAGACTCAAAAACACTGCTTGGTGGGCTAATATGTCTGAAGATTCCAAATTGTATTTTGAATCTTGTGATTCATGCCAGAAATCCAAAAGAATGACTGGTAAGAGAGCAGGGTTATTACAGCAAATTGAAGCACCTGATGCTCCCTGGCAAATCATTAATATGGTTATGTGCAAATTTGTTCCCACCCATAAGGATGTCTCCACCAAAGACTTGGCTTTCTTATGGTGGTGTAATATGTTCAATCTAGTTGGATTCCCTAGAGCCATTATATCTGACAGAGATCCAAAATTTACATCTGAATTCTGGATGTCTCTAATGGATATATGTGGTTGTGAATTAAAATTATCTACTGCTCACCATCCCCAAAATGATAGTCTAGCTGAAAGAATGATTCAAACTCTAGAGGATATGATTAGAAGGTATTGTGCCTTTGGATTGGAATATAAAGACAATGACAGATTTAATCATGACTGGGTCACCTTATTACCTGGTCTTGAATTTGCTTATAATAGCACTGTTCACTCTGTTACTCAAAAGAAACCTTTTGAGCTTTGGCTAGGTTATGTCCCTCATACTCCAGCTCAAATACGCAATAGTAAATTGCCTAAATTGGAATTACACCCTGGTGTCAAATCTTTTGTTCAAATGCAACAACTGTGCAGAAAAAATTCTCAATCTTGTATTGATAAAGCATTTGAATATGAGAAGAAAAGATGGGATAAATCCCATAAAGAGCACACATTTAAAGAAGTTGATGAAGTGTTGATATCTACTTTCCACTTCAGTTTACAGGGTAACAACAAATTAAAAGATCCTTATGTGGGTCCTTTTGTTGTGAAAAAAATGATTGGAGATAATGCAGTTGAAGTTGTGTCATACTCTCCATATGATAGAAAAAATCCTGTTCTCCCCATTTCCCTGTTAAAATCTTATAATTCCAACAGTGACTTATTTCCAAAAAGAAGGGGTAGACCTAAGAAAAACCCTCAGGAAGTCACAAAACTGCAGAAATTGATAAAATTCTCAATGATAGAATTATCACTTCTGAAAGAGGTACTGAGTATTTATTGAGATTTAAAAATAAGTCATCTGAATATGATGCATGGATACCTGGTAAAGAAATTTCAAACCTTCCTACTCTATTAAAAAAGTATAAAAAAAAAAAGCATTTTTTTTTATTGTTTTTTTTTTGGAGTGAGGGAGTGTCAGCCAGGCTGTCCCAGGAGCCAAGTAATAAACATACAATTTTATTGGAGTTAATAAATGACATAATAATTGCAGATTATGTATATATATTAAATTTATATTACATAATAAATTATATTAAAATATTTTTTTATAATTAAAATAAATTTTATACTAATTTTATTATCATATAAATTAAGTATACATTAAAATAATTATTATATTCCATATAAAGAGGTTATATGTGTATTTAATGAATAATTAATTAATTACATGTTGATAATATAATTATATCTTATTAAATTATCTTATATTGTAATTACATTAATTTTTAAATTTAAATTGAACTCTTTCCATATTCAAAATTATCCATAATTATTGACGTTGTTTTTTGACCCTTATTTGTAATGAATATTAAATGCATTATAATATTTATTATAATAAATTTAAAAATTCTAAAATTAATTCAGTAGAAAATTTAATTACTTGTTTCAACTAGTTATTACATAGTCAAAACAATTTATTAATTTTCTACAGACTAATACAAAAATTGATTACAATATTTTGTTGCGTCAAAACATTCCATTTGCTTCATTTAAAAAATATATAAAAAATATTGTTATACTTAATTTGATTACTTTTTCACATGGTTCTCATGTCTCAGGGTTGTTTAATTACTCACTATATTACTTAAATGATTTGGGAAATGGTTGTGTGAAAATTGTTTTCTTAATTGGGATTTCAATTACTTGTTTCATCTTTTTCTCTCCATTGTTATGTTTCAATTATTTTCTTTTATCTTTTTGTTTCATCCTATTATTATTTTGTATATACTCAGTGGTAGCGCCTCAGTGGTCCCTTTGCCTATAAAAGGCCTTGTGTTATTTCATTTTTGCTCATCACTTACTACTCAAACATATTTTAATTACACTACAAAATACATTTTGTTTACTACTATTTAAATTGCGCTTCTGACTATTTAAGTAATAAAATAAAATATTAAAAGGTTGTAATAAGAATATTTTAGTATTAATAGTTGATAATTGAACAGAGAGAATAAAACTGTACTTACTTTATTAACCACATTGATCCCCGTCCATCCTCATTAAAAGTCTTTAAATTTTTTATATATCTTTATTTCAGTTCCTTTTTTTATTTCCCCTTCTACCTTCTTTTTTAACCTTTCTTCTAAATGACCGGCCGACAATTTTCATATTTTTTTACCTTTATTTAATAATATTATAAAAGGTGTAACATCACTCGGTATGCATTGGGCACACAAGTTTTTGCTATACTTATAATATTAATATAATAATGGTGACAAAAAATTGATCAAATGATAAATATGAGTGAGGCACGAAGATCAAATAACAGTGGACATGTTTATAAGAAATACCAGATGAACTGAAGAAAAATTCCACCCTAGCTACTTTCCATAATAAAAGTGTCCAGCACAAGTTCGGCCAAACTTGTGCTGGAAACCTTTGGTCACATGCAGTCTGATGTGATCAATTTTCTCTATTGCAATGAAAATGAATTTTTCTTCAATAATTGCACTAGAAGTTGTTTGATATGGAAAATTGTCATCCTGAAGTTTTGGTAAAGCTCAAGTGGATTTTTTATATTTTTACAAAAAAGAAATTATAGTCCAAGTTTAGTGCCACTGGTGGGTGCTCACCCCATCATGTCTACTTGCTCTTGATGGCAGGAATTTTACTTTAATTTTTTATTTCATATTTGATCCCTTTAATTTTACCTTTTTATCCCTCATATTGCTTTTGGATATCAATTTATTTTTTGTAAAACAAATCATTTTCATATTTTTTTACCTTTATTTAATAAGATTATAAAAGGTGTAACATCCTCCGGTATGCATTGGGCAGACAAGTTTTTGCTCTACTTATAGTATTAATAACATAATGGTGACAAAAAGTCAATCAAATGATAAATATGAGTGAGGCACAAAGGTCAAATACCAATTAATCAATAGTTCTTTTTAACATTATAAATTTTTTGATTAAATAAAATGGTAATAATGAATTATATTTTTCATCCATAATTCCACTCTAATGATTCCCACTGCACAAAAAGGGTTCACTCAGTCCTTTCTTTACTGCATGTACATATATTTTATTGCCCACAGTACTACAATTTTTTGTAGTGATTATCCCACATCTGATTCAGGAATATTTTTAAACAATATAAGATTTTTTTACAAAAGACCTAATCATATCTGATATCCCACAAAAAATACAACCTGTTTTTGTATTAAAGCCCGTTAATTATTAAGAAATTGTTAAAATAATCAGATTAGACCCTGGCACAGCTAGATCCATACCAACCGACCTAAAGTCTTTTCAATATTGAAAACAATTAAATAGGGTGTATCAATGTTCAGGGATCCGCAATTAGGAATCAGGAATTTTTTTTGCCCAAATCCGACATTATTAATTTCGGAAGATTCTTATCCACTAGCACTGGGGCTAGTGGATAAGGAATGCACAATAATACATTATCCCACTTCTTATACCCCTATTTCAATTCCTAATTACTGATCCCAAACTCATCACATCCATGAGCAATTCACATGGTTTCAAATCACGTATCCTGACCTTATGTCATTCTGGAGCATAACACACCTACATTTCTGTTCTTAAGCCCTAAAATAAAATTTTTATCTGCACACCTCACTCACAGATTTGTCCAAGTCACCCTCACCACTTGTAAATTTGTTGAAGTCACTCACAACACTCAAACATTTGTCTGAGTCACCCTCACCACTCATAAATGTGTCTAAGTCACTCGCAACATTCAAACATTTGTCTGATTCACTCTCACCACTCGTAAATTTGTCTAAGTTGATTGAAACACTTAAAAATTTGCATAAGTCACTTTTACCACTTGAAAAATTGAATAAGCCCGCTGATTTTGTAATTAATCTACTACTAATGAATTATGTATGTATGTACATTTAAGTAAAAGTTACAAAAAATTGATTATATAAAACATAATCGTATGGTTCTTATGAGCTTGGAGAAGATATCATTCATGATCCAAATTTTGATACCGTCAAAGTGGAAAGATTTTGAGGCTGCAGGTGAAAGACAGTCATGGGGAAAAAAAGATGGAGTGTACTACTCACTCTATAATTGAAATACAGAATCCAGTGTCTCAGTTCTCGAACACTTGTTCTTGGCCCACTTGGTTTGACTTCCTTTTTCTTTTTGGCAATGCTGAACTGCTGGTGAAGAATTCTCTTTGTTTTGTAACAATTCACTCGTAGTTAGTCCAGAGGTTTTTGTAAATAGAATGAAAATGTGTTTTCAGCTAGGGAAATGTTCGCCATGGTACTCTTGGGCCCTAAGAAAAAAGTTCTCCCTTTATCATTCTACCTGTAAACAATTGGTTAATAGCCGCCTCCGCCTCTTCAACGGTCAACTATATAATCAGCACTCTCCAGAGAGATAGGTGTATGAACTCCAGAAGAAATGAAAGCAAAAAAAAAATGCTGTTGAGAGTTGGGGTGAGTGCAGATGAGCAAACAGACTGGACAAGATAAGGAAGAATAGATGGCCAAGTTGTGGTTATGAAAAATTAAGTAGAAAAATGTCATATAAGAGGTGAACATTGACACGTAAAGTGTCTAATAACCCAATTATTAGCAAAAATATTTGCAGAAGATAATTGGGGTATAAGGATCTTTATCCGCAATTAATTTAATTGTGGATCCCTGAACATTGATACCACCTAATAAAATTATGATATCATACTAAATTATGGGCACCAACCATAATTCAGCACTTCTCATTTTCTCTACTACAAAATGAGTGCATGTAGCATTTTTCTAACGTCGGAGTGTTTTTCTTCCTTCCCTCATACCTTTAGTCCAGAATGAAAATTTAGTATGAGTTTTGGTCAAAATGGTTTGCCAGTGTTATCTGTATGCAATATGAATTCATATTGCATATTTCTATTTATGCATAAAATATACTTGTTAAGCATCATTTTTTTGCATTTTTCAATAATTATGCATATTTATGCATATGCATATGCATATTCATTATACAGATTTATATGCATATTAATTTATTTATTCACATGCATATATGCACCTTTTTTTGCATATTCAATATGCATATTTTTTATGCACATTCAATATGCATATTTTTATGCATATTTTTTATGCATATTTATTCTTCATAGTCATTATGCATACACTTTGGATAGGCATTTCACATCAATTTTTAACATGCAATAAGTATCCACCATGCAAATTCAAATGCATATGCATCTATATCATACATGCAACATATATTCAAGTTTAATATTTGAATATTAAGGTATGCTAAGTGATGTTGTTCAACCTTTTTCCAAACCTGAGATTAACTGATGTTCAATGTGGTTCTTAAGCTCTGCTCAAGGAGGGATTGTTCTGGATTCAATCTGTGACAGTTTATTTTTTCAATGTTTTTTCATCAGATTTAAAAACATATTTCTGACAGTTTCAGGATGGTTTACCAACATTTTCCTGACAAATTCATGATAGTTTCAAATAGAGGGAACTGCTAGAAGTTCACCCCCAGATTTCCTGTGGTGAAAAGGCAAAGAAGAGTCTTATCATTCCCCCCTTTAATCCCTCCTTGCCAACCTCAACCCTCCCTTGAGATAGGCAGGGCTCACTTGTGTCCGTCAATCAGTTTGCAGTCTCCATAAGTAACTATTCTTGAGGTTAGTAATATCTTCATATTGTGGTCTTTTACTTTAGGGTCTTGTTGAGACATATAGTCCTTTGACAAGCCCTCAAACAACCAGGTAGTATCGAAAGGATTGAGTTTATTGTTTTGGTTTTACCATCAATACCAATTCCCCACAAGTACATTATCTTCACTGGGGTAGATGGTTCCATCAATACATTATCTATTTCCCACATAAGAACGTTCATCTTTCCCTTTGTCAGCACAGCAGAAAGTATGAGTTCCAACAAGGACATAAGATTCAGAGGTATACATTTTGGTATCCTACTGGATAGAACGGGCTTATAGCAAAATGAGCTCATCCGAAGAAGATGCGTATTGAGATTGTAAGAGCTATTTTTGGGATCTAGTGGGATAGCTACTGAGTAGAGGGGGCTGAAAAGTAGGTAATTACCGGATACCTCAATACTTAGTCTAAATGTACCTATACACACACTTGTACCAAAGCTCTCTACACTGGGGGCTATTGACTCTAGCGTAGAGACATAAGGTTCGACAGCTTATTAGAAATTTACACTGACATTCTTCAAGTCAAGAACCTCTGAAAGATGTCTACAGGCTTTTTTGGATCTTACATGGCACCAGTACCCGCGGCTAGGTACAAATAGATATGTAGCACGTTCATAGGTAACTGCCATATTTTCATGGCATGCCAGTTCCACTATCCTTCATTGGTTTTTGGACATGAGGTCCCTGTTTTTCAACATCTTCATCAAAGCAAACTTGACATGGATATTGGGATAACAGCATTGGTTGCTCTCTATCTATTGCACACAGCAAGGGGGGGTAAAGGGGGTTTTGAGGTGAGTAAGGAGGGGGTAAAGGAGAGGTAAAGGGGGGGTAAAGAAGGGGTAAAGGGGGGTTTTGAGGCAGACAACGAGGGGTTAAAGGGGGTGATTGAGGGGGTAAAGGGGGGGACTTTTTGGAGGGAATTTTTTTTAAAAAAAAGACTAATCTCTGCTTTTTAAATTGTTTTACAGATTTTTTTTCCCCTTAGTTTCTGGAAATTTCCCCCTGTTTCAAGAATTAATCAGGTAATTTGATTTTTTTATTTGTGTTTGTTTTTGCTAATAATTAATTATTCTGAAATTTACTGAAATCAATTTTTTTATATATTTAAATAAATTGGATTGAATAACATCAAGAACTATTTCCAATAGCAAGTAAGTAATTTTTATTAATTTATTTAATTTTTTTGAAACTGAATTTAATTTAATTTTTTTTTTGGGTGAATTTGTTTTATCTTGTATATCAAACATAATTTAGGTTTTTAGTTTGTATTATAATTTTTTTACAAATATCTTTATTGATTTTTTTGCAACTATTTTTTATTTGTTTTTTTTACCAAAAATTTTTTTTTCTTTTCAATTATTTTACTGATAAATTTTTAATTTTGGGGGTCTTTTTTTTAATATATTTTTATTTTTTATTTGATTTGTTTTATAAATTTTTTTTTTCCAGGAAGTTACTATGGAAAATTTAACTCACTCATCTTCTTTATCATCAATTTCTTCTGAATCATCTTTCTCCTCTCTTTCTTCTTGTCTTCAAATCATGAAAGCTCCAAGAATAATCATCAAATATATTTAAATTCTTCTTCTTTATCTTTATTTTCTTCTATCTCTTTAATGTCCTTCCTTTCTTTTCCTTCAATTTCAAAATCTTCCTCTTTATCTTTACTTTCTTCTATCTCTTCAATGTCCTTCAAATCTATTCCTTCTCCCAATCAATCTGAGCTTTCCTTACCAGAAAATAAAAATCAGAAAATCATGGAACCAGCTAAAGAATCAAGCAATTCAAAGACAAAATTTCATTAAAATAGAAAATTGATTAGGATGAAGATATTTTGCAAAAAATTCTTTGGAAATTTGGATGATCTCAAATTTTAAAAGACATCAATATCAAATGTTAAGAATTTTTTTTTTTACAAAAACATAAAAAACCTTACAGAAGGGGGTGTAGATCTCATTGTGGCGGTTTTCAATAACGGATACAAGCCTCAATTCATCTTAGAAGTTCATTCATTTACTGGGAAAAAGGATGAAGTTTTTTGCCAGATTTCTGATTTAATTTCTACTCTATCAAATGGCTTTGTTTAACAACCCTTATCAAATAAAAATATGATTTCTGGTGTCATGAAAGGTTTTGTTTAGCAACCAGGAAATGATAAAGGAGACTCTTTTGGTATGTAAATTTTTTTTTCATTATAAGTAATTTTTAATTTTGTCATATATTTCAGGAATTTATTATTTATTGAATAATTCAAAACCGGAGCAAATGGAAGAAGATCTGAAACAATGGAAATATTTAAGATCATTTAATCTTTTCTTGGCAAATTGTTTTAAAAAATTATGTTTTCAAGCTTTTCAAAAAAACCATCAACTTGCATTAGAATCAGGTTTACCAAATTGGTCTGATCCTGAATGGGAAGAAGCAATAAATGATTATGTTTTTTGTACAAATGTTATCATCACTTATAATGGATTCTACAATCATGTACATCTAGATAAACATGATAAGAATTCTCTAGCATTTGGAATTTTCTCTTATATTAATCCAGAGACTGGTGTTCCTATTCGATAACCCTCTTCTGATGAGGGACATGGCCTTTATTTTTGTGACCATAAATGTATTATTGATTTTGGTAGTGCCAATGGAACAGTTGAGGCTATATGGAATTATTCTCAACATAGGCATCAAACAACTAAAGCACCTCCAACTTTAGTTTCTTGTAAAGTATTTACCCATTTTGGCTGTTCATTCCAAATAAATCAAGAGTTTATTAATCATATTAAAAATCAAAAAAAAAATTTAGACAAAAAAATTGTTCTTAGTAGATCTGTCAAGTATTGCAATTAAAATAATATATTTTTTCTATCATAAAATATTTTCTTCCAAATTTTTTTCTCTTTTTTTTCTTTTTTTTCTCTTTTATTAAATTTATTTATTTATTTTAATTTTTATCATTTTTTTTATTTTCCTCTTTTACAATTTTATTTATCCTTTTTAATTTTTTTTTTTCATTTAATTTTAAATTTGTCTATTCCAATTTTTTTTAAATTTACATCAAGATAGATTACTGTTTTTATATAATGGTGCATCATTATTGTCAGCCAGGCTACTAGACTTACCCAGTAAAATAATTATTTATTTTACTGAGATGAAGCCACACCTTTTTAATGCTTATTAATAATTAATTATTTATTACTTACTTATGTATTACTTACAACTAACTAGCTAAGTATATAAGTAATTTAAATAATTAATAAATTTAAGTAATTGTCCCATACATATTTATTCCCTAACACCGTGCTCAATACTACAGCTGAGTGGGAATAAAAATAATAATAGAATATAATAAAATTTTTAAAGTTATCAAATTCTTTTACTGAGAGAATTGGATTTCTGTGAAATCAATATATTTAAATCAAATATGTTGTATTAATTGTGACAGTCCAAGGGAACTCATATTTTATTTCAAATAGAAATGATACCCTTGTTGACGTTCGTGTTAATTTATTTTTTATTTATTTCATATACATTCTTTTTCATTCAGTTTTCTTCTCACACCCTTGTATTAGGTGGTTTTATCTCCGTGATTTATTTCACATATTTTTGCCTATAAAAGGCCCTCACTTTTTGTACTTTTCAACTTATTCCTAACTTACTTATATATCTTACACATTGTTATTTACAACTCATATTACTATTCTTTATTATTTTAGTAGTTACATTGACGTACTTCTAAACCTAATAATAATAATAATATTCTGTCTCACCTGTTATCATTTGAGTAAAAATCATCACAACTCAAGAAAAATAGGTACCATAGATTTAAGAGTCTGTTAAAACCTTTCAAATCCTCCTAGTACCGCCAATTCTACCTTCTAGACCAAGAGAGCCACCAAAAGTTGGGGACCCTTCCAAATCGTCCACAGCACATTGTTGTTTGAGGCTGGAGACCATGGGGACCATCTACATTGAAGTACCTATAAGGACGAGTGGACGACAAAAACGACAAATGTCATATATCACATGACTTATTTTTTTTCTGCAAGCAGGAATCAAACCGCACTCCAAAACTTAGGTTCATATATTGACTAAAGTCATATATTTTCATGGTAATTATTGTAATTAATATTTGTGGGTCACTTTGCACCCTTCATTCTCTACGTATTTCCTTTTACTCAGCACTCTGTAAGTGGCATTAATTTGCTAATTTTACAGGGGGAGGTGTCTAGTAAATTGGAATTCTTTTTTATTATTATTTATTTTATTTTTCCTAGTTGACAAAGATAGAGCAATTGTGCTCTTAGTCCTAGTGGTAATAAAATTATATTTAAAAAAAATTATTTATTATAATTTTCAGTTGACTTTTGTCCTGATAAATTAAATTTTATTTGTTCCAGTTGACACATTGTCCTGACAATAAATTTTTTTAATAAAAATAAAATGTATATTTAATTATTTCAGTTGACATTAAGTCCTGGTAATTAACTATTTTTTTTTCAGTTGATTTAAAATCCTGATAATAATTATCATAAATTTGATAATAAAAATTTAAATTTATTTCTTCAGTTGATTATTTTATAATCCTGGTTATTAAATTGTTTTGAATTAATAAATAAATTGATTATTATTTAAGTTGATTTTTATCCTGAAGGATTTTTTATTCTTTTTATTATTATTTTTCTTTTAAATAAAAAGTAAAATAAAAACTAATTCATCTTATTGTTTCCCTCCCTCATTTCAGTTTATAAAATTTAAAAAATGACTGATCAAGGTGTTGCTGCTGCATGTGAAGAGGAATTGGATCTGATTGATTATGATGAGGCTACTCCTGTGAGTTCTCCTTTAACTAAAAAATAATCTCAAATTAATCAATACTTAAACCAATAAGGATGTGGAAATGGAGGAAGTAGAAATTCTGGTGGAGAAAACTCAGGAACAGAAACCTTCAGTCAACCCCCCAGAACGACTTCAAAAAGGCTTCAAGATAAAAAAGATGCCACTGTCTCAACAAGTAAAGAAACTTTCAACACACATAAAATAATTGAGGACATAAAACTTGAAATTGAGATCAAGAGTAGTTGCTTTAGAAGAAAAGGTAAGAATAATAGATGCTTTTCTTCAAGAGAAGAGGAGACCCCCTCCCCCCAGGGATCTTCAACAATTGGTTCCCCAGAGGCCAGAGAAGGTGGAAGTATCCAAGTGGCAGTGGGATTGGCTGAAAACTCAGTGGGATTACCTGTCTCAAAATCAACAGACTCAATTGCCTCAAGCAGGTACATCAAGACCCAGCCAATTAAACCCCACACCTCCTCACCCTTATCAAGGAGTCAGAAAAAGAAAAAACAATATGATCTTGCCCAGAAAACCTTGGTAAGCCCCTCTATTAAATCTCAAGTACCATTTCTTGTAGCTGATTCAGTTCCTTCAGGTAAGTCTGGAAGAGGAGATGAAACCTTGAGACCAGTAGAGACTGGGAGTAGTAGACAAATCACTCATATATCTAACCCTTTAGTTTTAATTGCTACTTCAATGATTAATCCTAATATGGCTGTTATTGATGAAACACTTGATCCTGAGTTTTATGAGAATCTGGAAAGTTACTCTGTTTCCTTATTGAGAAACACTCCAGATGCAGCAAAAATTAATAAAGAGTATTTGAGAGATATTATTGCAAAGCAAAATCATATAATGAACAATATGCAATTGACTCAAAAGTTTAATAGTTTGTTAACTGAACAAGGTTATAAATCATTAAGGAGTGAATTGCAGAGAGTCTCTGATGATTTGTTTAATTATAAAGCAACTCATGAAAAGAAGGTTGCTTTGTGGCAAAATAATAAAAATGATTTGTCTAAATTACAAGATACTGTGTCTATCTGTTGCCAGGAGCTGGAGATAGATAAGATGAATCTGAAAAGATTGAATGATCATTATTCATCTTTTTAAAATAAAAATAAGTTATCTTTTGCAACAATCAATGAGAGTTTATCTAGTCTTTCAAGAGTGAAAACCAGACTAAAAAACATTGAAGAGTAATTGAACTCATTGTTTAATAATCAAAAATATTCTGACATTTCTTTAAAAGAACATATAATGCAAAATGCTCCAAGATTACCTGTGGCTAGTTCATCTAAAGTAAAATTAGTTCCAGAAATACCTGTTGATACCACTGAGTTTCCATCAAAAATTGATGATGCACCAGGATCTTCAACAGAAGGCTTAAACAATGAGATTACTGAACAATTAGAGAAGTTACAGCTGCTTCTTACTCAGAAACAAGCTAGTACTAAGGAGACTCCTTCAAATAAAAAGAATTGGCCAGAACTTGACCAGTATCCAACATTTGATGGTGATTCTTCTTCTGATTGGCAGCAATTAATTTGCAGAATTGATAAATTCAAAAACTCTTACAAACTTCCAGATGAGGAAATTTTGTCTAAGTTAATTTCTTTATTTACCAATGTAGCCCTGATGTGGTATGAATCTGTCCTCCTGGATGGGAATGATTACTCATGAGAAGATTGGAAAAAATTAATTAAAGCACAATTTGGGGGCTCCAAGTTTAGGATGGCTCAACAAAGGCAGTATGAGAAAACTAGATATATTTCTTCCACTGATAAAACTATTGAGTTCTTAATGAAACTTGTAAAAATCTTGAGAGCTATGGACCCAAAAATAGAGTTTGAGTTATGGAAGGACAGGATCCTTTATAAACTACCAATGTCTTTGAGAGACTTGATTGTGGCTAGGACTGAGTTCACCAGAGAGCCTTCCTCTTTCGTCAATACTTGTAATGAGATTCTTCTGAAAAACAATTATGATTCCAGAAGATTCATTCCTAGAACCACTTGGAAGGACCCTCCAATTACCAACAGAAACCTCTGTAAAATGTTGGTAAACCTTCTGCCCCTGTTGCACCTAAAAAGTATGCAACAAACACTTGCTTCAAGTGCAACAAGCCTTAGCAGAAAGGCCATGTTTGTGACAAGAAGATAAATCTTGTGGAACAAACAGAGGAGCATGCTGATGACACAATAGCACTGGATGATACTTCAAGTTATTGTGCCAGAAATATTTCATATGAATCTCAACAAGAAATCTTGATGCTGGAAGAGGATATTCATTATTTAAATACTATTGATATTGATAATAATGCTTTATCTACAGTTTAAGATGCTGAGATCATAAAGAACATTGAGGATAGCTCAATTGTTATTTCCCCTCTCAAAGCACCAGTCTTGATTAATGGATCCAGCATTGAAGTTGTTCTGGATTCTGGAGCTGAAGGAGGTTTAGTATCTGAAAGAGCACTTGCTTCAGTGGATCAAGATTATAAATCAAAACTTATGCCTATCATTTCTGAAAATTGGAGAGGTTATGGCTCTGTTTTGTCCCCCATTGGTAAATACAAGGCCACAGTGTTTTTTAAATATAACCATGGTTTTCTAAGATCTATTTGTGATTTTGTTGTCATGAAAAATGATAACTTAAGCAATTGCTTTATTGTAGGGAATGATATTTTAACCAAGGATGGCATAAAATTGGATCCTTCAAAACAATGTTTCACGATGGGGATGAATGGGAAGAGAAAATTTAAGATTTCCCCCCTAAAAAATTATTAAAACCAGAATTGAACACATGTAATTCTGTGGTTCAATATAAAGGAATATCTACAAAAGAAATGCATGTCCTTATTTCTGAAATTAAAAATGCTTCTTTTGGAGAACAACTTTCTGGTGAGGATAAAGATTCCATCATTAACTTGATAAAATCTATTCCTATGGCCTTTGCTCATGGGTAACATGAACTGGGATTAGTTAAAGAAGAAATGAAACTTTCATTGTCTTTTCCATTAACTGATATACCACCTAGTTTAAAGAAGAAGCCTTATCCTGCTTCTCCCAAAAAGAGAAAAGATATTGAAGACAATATCTCTACCCTTTTAAAAATGAATATTTTTGAAAAGGTAGTTGAAACACCTAAATATTGTGTTATCTCACCTGTTCTAATTTCATATGAGAAAGATAAAGCCAGGTTATATGGTGATTATAGAGCACTAAATACTTATACTGTTGATGATATCTATCCTTTACCTAGAATTAGCTCTACACATGCTACCTTACAGGGTGCTAAATATATCAGCTGTTTGGATGGTAACAAGGGATATAACCAGGTACTTGTTGAGAAAAAGTCTCAGAATTTTCTGATGATGGCTACTCATAGGGGTATTTATAAGTATGTTAGGATGCCATTTGGCCCTAAAAATGCCCCTTCAGTTTTCCAAAAAGTTATGGATAACACATTCCATCCAGAGATAATTGAAGCATTGCTGATTGTTTATATTTATGATATCATTATATTCTCAAAAACATTTGAGGACCATCTTAACCACCTGTGTAAAGTGTTCCAGAAAATGGATGAAATAAATTTGAAACTTGCTTTGAAGAAATGTAAATTTGGTTTCCATTCTTTAAAAGTTCTTGGTCATGTTGTTTCAGGGTTACAGATATGTGTTGACCAAAACAAAGTGGCAGCTATATAACAGGTGAAGGCTCCTACTACAGTTGTAGAGCTCCAGAGTTTTTTGGGAATGTGTGGATAATATAGACAGTATATTAAAAATTACCAAGTCATAGCTTTATCACTTACCCAATTAACTAGAAAGGATGTTGCTTTTGTCTGGAATACTGAAAGACAAAGGGCCTTTGACACTATGAAACACTGTTTGATGTCAGCACCTATTCTTGCTTTACCTGACTTTAATCAGCCATTTGTTTTATATACTGATGCCAGCTTTATTGGTCTGGGTGCTGCCCTCCATCAAAAACAAGTGATAAATGATAAAGTATCAGAAGTAGTAATTTGTTATATTTCAAGAACCTTGAGAAATAGTGAATTGAAATAGGGTGCTACTCAATTGGATTTTTTAGCTGTAGTGTGGGCTCAAGAGAAGGTACATTATTACCTAGATGACCAGAAATTTGAACTTGTCATTGACTGCAGTGCAGTTAAATCTCTTTTAAACTTGAAAACACCTAACAGACATATGTTCAGATGGCAGTTAGCTGTTCAGGAATACAGAGGGAGAATGACAATTATTCATGGGGCTAGTATTGTTCACTAAAATGTGAATATGTTATCAAGGGTACCTTTACCAAATGATGACTCTAATCCTGCTTATGATCCTGAGGATGAAATTATTCATATTCATGGGATATATGTGGTTGATATGGAGGAAGAGCTATTACATTTTATCTTTGATTCATATGATAAGGACACTGCCTTAAAAAATTTTTGCACCATAATAAATGATCCAAAGATTGCTTCAATACAAGCATTAATCAAAACCCTTCCACCAAAGTACCAAAAGGCTTTGGAAAAAGGTAAATTTTCAATATATGAAGGATATCTATATTATAGAAGGAAGTTGAGTAATGTTATTGTTATTCCTCCTTCTATGGAAGAAATAATCTTGAAAATTTGTCATGATGACATATTAGCTGGACATTTTGATCTTGAAAAAACAATTATCACAATTAAAAACACTGCTTGGTGGGTTAATATGTCTGAAGACACCAAATTATATGTTGAATCTTGTGATTCTTGCCAAAAATCAAAAAGATTGACTCGTAAGAGAGCTGGATTAATGCAACATATTGAACCTCCTGATGCACCATGGAAGATAATAAACATGGATTTTGTAACAGGATTACCTATTTCTGGAAAAGACAGTTATAACTTTTGTTGGGTTATTTTGGGCAGATTCACTAAATTGTGTAAATTTATCCCTACTCACAAGGATTTTTCCACTAAAGAATTAGATTTCTTATGGTGGTCTCATATGTTTAATACTGCTGGACTTCCCAAAGCCATAATCTCTGACAGAGACCCTAAATTTACTTCTTAATTTCAGATGTCTCTGATGGATGTTTGCAGATGTGATCTGAAACTTTCTACTGCCCATCATCCTCAAACTGATGGATTAGCTGAAAGAATGATTCAAACTTTAGAGGACATGATAAGAAGGTATTGTGCCTTTAGCCTTGAGTATAAAGACAATGACAGATTCACTGATGATTGGGTTACCTTACTTCTTGATTTGAATTTTCTTATAATAGGTCTGTTCATTCTGTTACTCAAAGAAAGCCTTTTGAGCTCTGGCTTGGATATGTTCCAAATACTCCTGCCCGAATTCTCAATAACAAAATACCTAAATTGAATTTACATCCTGGTGTAAAATCTTTTCTTCAAATGAAACAACTTTGCAGAAATCATGCTCAAAAATGTATTAAAAAATCATTTGAATATGAGAAGAAGAAATGGGACAAATCCCATAAAGAATACACTTTTAAAAAGGGTGATGAAGTGTTGATTTCTACAGTCCACTTTAATTTACAAGGTAATAACAAATTAAAATACCCATTTGTTGGTCCATTTGTTGTCAGAAGAATGATTGGAGATAATGCAGTTGAAGTTATTTTGTATTCTCCATATGACAGAAAACATCCTGTTTTCCCAATATCTCTTCTGAAACCTTACACATCCAATAGTGATTAATTTCCAAAAAGGAGGGGAAGACCAAAGAAAACCCCAAATGAAATCACTGAAACAGCAGAAATTGAAAAGATTCTGAATGAAAGATTAGTCACTGCTGAAAAAGGTATAGAATACTTTTTGAGATTCAAGAATAGATATCTAAGCCTCCTACTCTATTAAAAAGGTATAAAAAGAAAAAATCATAGCATTTTTTATTTATTTATTATTTTATTTAGAGTGAGAGATGTCATCCAGGCTACTAGACTTACCCAGTAAAATAATTAATTATTTTACTGAGATGAAGCCACACCTTTTTAATGCTCATTAATAATTAATTATTTAGTACTTACTTATGTAATACTTACAACTAAATAGCTAAGTATATTAAGTAGTATAAATAATTAATAAATTTAAGTAATTTTCCCATACATATTTATTCCCTAACACCATGCTCAATACTACAGCTGAGTGGGAATAAAATAAAATATAATATAATTCTTAAAGTTATCAAATTCTTTTACTGAGAGAATTGGATTTCTGCAAAGTCAATATATTTAAATCAAATATGTTGTATTAATTGTGACAGTCCATGGGAACTCATATTTTATTGCAAATAGAAATGATACCCTTGTTGACATTCCAGTTAATTTATTTTTTATTTATTTCATATACATTCTTTTTCATTCAGTTTTCTTCTCACACCCTTGTATTAGGTGGTGTTATCTCAGTGTCTTTATTTCACATATTTTTGCCTATAAAAGGCCCTCACTTTTTGTACTTTTCAACTCATTCCTTACTTACTTATATATCTTACACATTGTTAATTACAACTCATATTACTATTCTTTATTATTTTAGTAGTTACATTGACGTACTTCTTAACCTATAAATAATAATAATTATATTCTCTGTCAGCCAGGCTGTCCCAGGAGCCCAGTAAATAAACATACAATTTATTGGATTTAAATAAAGACATAATAATTGCAGAGTATGCATTTAAAATTAATATTATATTACATAATAAATTTATATTAATATTTTATTTATATAAATAAAGTAAATATTATTTTAATTTTATTATAAGATAATTCAAAAGCATTGAATTCCATAACAAAGGGCACATTGTTTATTTAATAATTATAAATTAATTAATTAAAAACTTATAAGATAATTATATTCAAGTGTTTATCTTATATTTTAATTACTTTAATTATTAAAATATACCTTTTCATATACTATTATCCATAATTATTGCGGCTGTTTTTGGACCCTTAATTGTGTCAATAAAAAATTAAATAAATTATAATACTTATTTTAAAAAAATAGTATTAAAATTCTCAACTTAATTTATTAATAAATTAATTACTTGTTTCACTTAAATTAATTATTTAATTACATAGTTGGAACAATTAATTAATTTCTTTATACTAAATTAAAATTGATTACATATTTTGTTGCGTCAAAATATTTTTTCTTGTTTCACTTAAAAACCCTTAAAGCAGACTCTACCATCTGTTTTGAATTATTTTTCTCATAGTTCCTATGTCACAGGCTTGTTTAGTTACTCACTATTTTTACTTACTGATTTGGGAATTAGTTGTGGGGAAATTTGGTTCTTATTTGGGGTTTTAATTATCTGTTTCATATTTTTCTCTAAATTGTTATGTTTCACTTATTCTTTTATTTTCTTGTTTCATCTTATTATGATTCTTGTATTTAAAAATGTATTAGCGCTTCAGAGGACCCATTGCCTATAAAAAGGCCTTGGATAATCCGCTGTAGCCTCATCACTTACTATACAAACATAAACTGAACCAATTGTCAATATAATACGTTTTATTATTATTTTTATTAGTATTGAAATTCTAATTAAAATTCTATATAACTATTTAAAGGTTGCTTTAAGTCTGATAGTAATTATAGTGTTATCCGCGCAGAACCCTTACAATAAATAATATTGTTATTAAATAAAAACTCATTGTTGTGTCATCTCTCAAGTAACTCGTCGTTGTCTCACTTTAAATAAATTAATTCTTTATTTCTTTATTCTCTATAAACCTTTATTGCCTTTTACCCTTTCCTCCTTTGTTCCTTTTCCCTTTTCCTACCTTCTTCTAGAGGACTGGCCGACATTCTGTCTCACCTGTTATCATTTGAGTAAAAATCATTATAACTTGAGAGAAATACATACCATACATTTAATAGTCTGTTAAAACCTTTCAAATCCTTGTAGTACCTCCAATTCTACCTTCTAGACCAAGAGAGCCACCGACAATTATATAAAATAGGAAAACTTGATTGGGACTGGTGAAATTAACTGGTTGTAGAAATTTTCAATTTTAATTCTTTTTCATTTAATTTTGGATTTGTCTCTTCCAATTTTTTTCTAAAGTTACATCAAGATAGATTACTGTTTTTATATAATGGTGCATCATTATATAAAATAGGAAAACTTGATTGGGACTGGCAAAATTAATTGGTTGTAGAAATTTTCAATTTTAAGTTTTTTTCATTTAAATTTGGATTTTTCTCTTCCAATTTTTTTAAAAGTTACATCAAGATAGATTACTGTTTTTATATAATGGTCATCATTATATAAAATAGGAAAAATTGATTGGGACTGGCAAAATAAATTGGTTGTAGAAATTTTCAATTATAATTTTTTTCATTTAATTTTGGATTTGTCTCTTCCTATTTTTTTTAAAGTTACATCAAGATAGATTACTGTTTTTATATAATGCTGCATCTGGCCTTAGTTAATTCTACTGGCTATTATATAAAATAGGAAAAATTGATTGGAACTGGTGAAATTAATTGGTTGTAGAAATTTTCAATTTCAATTTTTTTCATTTAATTTTGGATTTGTCTTTTCCAATTTTTTTCTAAAGTTACATCAAGATAGATTTCTGTTTTTATATAATGGTGCATCATTATATAAAATAGGAAAACTTGATTGGGAGTGGTGAAAATAATTGGTTGTAGAAATTTTCAATTTTCAATTTTTTTTCCATTTGATTTCTTTGATTCAATAAATTGCAGGGGGGGGTATTGCCAAATTTTCATATCAGACTTTATAAAAAAATTTGACTTGAAAATTTGATGATACCCTTTCCTTAATTCAATAAAATAAAGGGGGGGGTATCACCAAATTTTCATATCAGACTTAAAAAAAAAATTACATGTAGTTTTGGTGATACCCTTCCCTTAATTCAATAAAATACAGGGGGGGGGGGTATTGCGAAATTTTCATATCAGACTTTAAAAAAAATTTTGACTTGTAATTTTGGTGATATCCTTCTGTTACTTCAATAAAACGCAGGGGGGAGTATTGACAAAATTCCATAAAAGACTTGCAAAATTGTTTACTTAAAAGAATTTTGGTGATACCCACCCCTTAGTTCAATCAAATTCAGGGTTGGTATTGTGAAATTTTTGAATGTGACTTGAAAATTTTAACTAAAAAAGAATTTTTAACATTAAAAATTCTTGGAAATTTTATTTAAAAGAGAATTTATAACATCAAAATATGAAAATTCAACTAATGATGGATAGATTAAAAAATACACTAAATTAAGATAAAATTTTATGTACAATTAATTAGGGACAGTCGAAGTGAGAGATACATAAAACAAACTAGTCATCAAACAATTTTATTAAACGTTCAATTTCCTCAACAGATTTATTAGCTTTAAAACATTCTATCAAGAATTCTTTGTTTTTGGAATTTTCTTCACAATCAAGCTTATTGTCAGCCAGGCTACTAGACTTACCCAGTGAAATAATTAATTATTTACTGGATGAAGCCGCACCTTATCATTTTAATTATTTAATTATAAATTAGTTACATTAAAATTACTTATAATAAATTAACTAATTACAGAATGATAAATTTAAATGAATAATTAAAATTAAATATAAAATTGTCCCTTATATTGTTTCTCTAACACCGCGCTCATTTGACAGGTTGGAAGAAAAAAAAGATTTATATTAAAAAATAGATTTTAAATTAAAATAAGATTTTAATATTCAAATAATATTAAATATATACAAAAATTCAAATTTCTTATTTAGAATTGACTTCTACAGTAAATATTAAATAAATTGATGTATTTCTGACATACTCTGTAAATACATCTTTTTGACGCCTTCTTTTTAGAACAACTTTATTATTTGAGAAGATTCCTTCTGGAATATTCTTTTTCTCTCTCTCTCATACTACTGTTTTCAGAGTTTGATTGCCTTGCTTTTTCCCTCCTTTGCCTATATAAGGCCTCTCTTTTGGTTGTTTTTTATTCATTCCTTACTACATTATTTTATTAAAATTACAAACAACAAACTTATTATTATATTCTATAACATTAGTATTTACAATAACGTAACTCTGATCTATAAATTATATCAATATTTTAAACCTACCTCTTTTATTTGAGTAATTAAATTGCTTAGATTAAGAAATACGTACCAAATTGTTGAGAATCCATTTTAACCCTTAAAATCCTCGTAAAACTTCATACCAAATCTTCTAGACCAAAAGCGTACCTTGACAATTGGGAACCTTTCCAAAATATTGACGGCGCAACGTTAATTGAGGTGTAATCGAAGGGACCATCGGTGTACAAGTACCTGTAAAGGACGAGAGAGGTGAGAAAACTACGAATGTCATACGTCACGTGACAAAAGTTTTTGCTGCAAATGGGAATCAAACCGCGCTCCAAAACTTAGGTTCATATACTGACTAAACGTTGTATATATTGTGGTAGTTATTGATATTACTATTTGTGGGTTACTCTTCACTCTTCATTTGCTACGTATTTCCTTTTACTCAGCACTCTGTAAGTGGCATTAATTTGCTCATTTTACAGGGGGAGGTGTCTGGTAATTTGGAATTTATTTTTATTATTATATTTTTGTTTTACTTTTCCTGGTTGACCATAATAGAGCAATAAGTGTTCTTAGTCCCAGAAGTAATAAAATAATTATATATTAATATTAATTATTATAATTTTTCAGTTGACATTTGTCCTGATTAATTTAAATATTAATTGTTCCAGTTGACAAATTGTCCTGACAATAATATTTTTTTAATTAATAAATAATTCATATTTAATTACTTCAGTTGACTTTGAGTCCTGGTAGTTCAATAAATTTTTTTTAATTAATAAAACTCATATTTAATTACTTCAGTTGACATTAAGTCCTGGTAGTTAAGTGATCAGTTTAATAAAATTTTAAAATAAAACTTCATATTTAATTACTTCAGTTGACATTAAGTCCTGGTAGTTAAGTGATCAGTTAAATAAAAAGTTTTTTTAATCAATAAAGATTCATATTTAATTACTTCAGTTGAAATTAATTCCTGGGAATAAATTAGTTGATTCAAATCCTGAAAATAATTAATTAAAAGTATTAATAAAAATTTTAATTTATTTCTACAGTTGATTATATTATAATCCTGGTTTATATTTTTTTTTTTGAATAAATAAATTAATTTTATTCAGTTGATTTTTATCCTAAAAAAGATTTTTTTTATTTTTTTTATTTTATTTTTTGTTAAATTAAAATCAAAAATAAAGACTAATTAATCTTATTGTCTCTCTTCTTCATTTAAGTAAAATCTTAAAATGACTGACCAAAGTGGCTCTGCTGCACGTGAAGAAGAACTAGACTTGATTGATTATGATGAGCCTACTTCTGTAAGTTCTCCTTTAACAAGAAGAATTTCTCAAACTAATAAATCCTTGCCCCAAACAGGATGTAGAGATGGAAGAAGTAGAAATCCTAGTGGACACAACTCAGGATCAGAAGCCTATGATAAACCCACCAGAAGAGCTTCCAAAAGGCTTCAGGATAAAAAAGATGCCATTGTCTCAGCAGGTAAAGAATCTGTCTACTCACATAAAGGAGTTAAGGACAGAAATCTTGAGACTAAAGGTAAGGGTAGATGCTCTGGAAGAAAAGGTGAGAAGAACAGATACTTTTCTCCAAGAGAAGAAGAAATCTCTTCCTCCCAGGGATCAACAACAATTGGCTCCCCAGTCCCAAGAGAAGGTGGAAGTGTCCAAGTGGCAGTGGGACTGGCTAAACACTCAGTGGGACTACCTGGCACAAAACCAGCATCAGTTACCTCAGGCAGGTCCATCAAGGCCCAGCCAGGTCAACCCCACTCCTCCCCACCCTTATCAAGGAGGCAAAAGAAGAAGAAAGACCAATATGGTGATACCCAGCAAACCCTGGTATGTCCCTCTATTGATTCTCAAGTGCCTTTTCTTGTGGCTGACTCTGTTCCTTCAGGTAAATCAGGAAGGGAGGATGAAACTTTGAGACCTATAGAGGCTGGGAGTAGTAGACAAATTACTCATGTATCAAATCCTTTAATTTTAATTGCTACCTCAATGATTAATCCTGATATGGCTGTGATTGATGAAACTCTTGACCCTGAGTTCTATGAGAGTCTGGAAAGTTACTCAGTTTCCTTATTGAGAAACACTCCAGATGTAGCAAGAATTAATGATGAGCACTTGAGAGATATTATTGCCAAGCAAAATCATATAATGAACAATATGGAATTGACTCAGAGATATAATAGTTTGTTAACCGATCAGGGTTATCAAGAATTAAGAAGTGAATCACAGAGAGTCTCTGATGAATTGTCTCATTACAAAGCAACCCATGAAAAGAAAGTTGCTTTATGGCAAAATATAAAATGATTTGTCTAAACTAAAAGATACTGTATCTGCCTGTTTCCAGGAGGTAGAGATAGATAAGATAAATCTGAAAAGATTGAATGACCTTTTGTCATCTTTTCAAAATAAAAATCAATTATCTTTTGCAACTATCAATGAGAGTTTATCTAGTCTTTCAAGAATGAAAACAAGACTAACAACCATTGAAGAAAAATTGAACTCATTGTTAAATGACCAAAAATATTCTGACCTTTCTGTGAAGGAAAATATAGTGCAGGATGCTCAAATAGTACCTGTGGCTATTTCATCTAAAGTAAAACTAACTCCAGAAATACCTGTTGATAACACTGAGTTTCCATCAAAAACTGATGATGCACCAGGATTTGCAGCAGAAGGATTAAACAATGAGATTTCAGCACAATTAGAGGAATTACAGCTGCTTCTTACTCAGAAACAAGCTAGTACTAAGGAGACTCCTTCAAATCAAAAGAATTGGCCAAAACTTGACCAGTACCCAACATTTGATGGTGATTCTTCCTCTGATTGGCAACAATTTATTTGCAGAATCAATAACTTAAAAAATTCTTACAAACTCCCAGATGAGGAAATTGTGTCCAAGTTAATTTCTTTGTTCACTAAGGTTGCCCTGATGTGGTATGAATCTGTTCTCCTGGATGGGAATGACTACTCATGGGAGGATTAGAAGAAATTAATTAAAGCACAATTTGGTGGCTCCAAGTTCAGAATGGCTCAACAAAGGCAGTATGAGGAAACTAGATATAGCTCTTCTACTGATAAACCTATTGAGTTTTTAATGAAACTTTTAAAAATCTTAAGGGCAATGGACCCAAATATGGAGGTTGATTTATGGAAGGACAGGATCCTCTATAAATTACCAATGTCTCTGAGAGACTTGATAGTGGCTAGGACTGAGTTCTCCAAAGAACCCTCTTCTTTCATTAATACTTGCAATGAGATACTTCTAAACAATAAGTATGATGCCAGAAGATTCATTCCTAGGACCCCTTTGGAGAAACCCTCCACTTACCAACAGAAACATCTGGAAAAGGTTGGTAAACCTTCTGCCCCTGTTGCACCAAAGAAGTATGCAACAAACACTTGCTTCAAGTGCAACAAGCCTTAGCAGAAAGGCCATGTTTTTGACAAGAAGATAAATCTTGTAGAACAAACAGAGGAACATGCTGATGACACAGTGGTACTGGATGATACATCAAGTAATTGTGCCAGCAATATTTCATATGAATCTCAACAAGAAATCTTGATGCTGGAAGAGGATATCCATTATTTAAATACTATTGATATTGACAATAATAATTTATCTACAGTTGAAGATGCTGAGATCATAAAGAACATTGAGGATAGCTCAATTATTATTGCCCCTCTTAAGGCACCAGTCTTGATCAATGGAACCGGCATTGAAGTTGTTCTGGATTCTGGAGCTGGAGGAAGTGTAGTATCTGAAAGAGCACTTGCTTCAGTAGATCAAGACTATAAATCTAAACTGATGCCTATCATTTCTGAAAATTGGAGAGGGTATGGCTCTGTTTTGTCCCCCATTGGGAAATACAAAGCCACAGTGTTTTTTAAATATAACCATGGTTTTGTAAGAGCTATTTGTGATCTTGTTGTCATGAAAAATGATAACTTGAGCAATTGGTTTATTGTAGGGAATGATATTTTAACCAAGTATGGCATAAAATTGGATCCTTCAAACCAATGTTTCACAATGGGGATGAATGGGAAGAGAAAATTTAAGATTTCCTCCCCTAAAAAATTAGTAAAACCAGAATTGAGCACATGTAATTCTGTGGTTCAATATAAAGGAAGATCTACAAAGGAAATGCATGCCCTTATGTCTGAAATTGACAATGCTTCTTTTGGAGAACAACTTTCTGGTGAGGATAAAGATTCCATCATTAACTTGATAAAATCTTTTCCTATGGCCTTTGCTCATAGGTCACATGAACTGGGATTAGTTAAAGAGGAAATGAAACTTTCATTGTCTTGCCCATTAACTGATATACCACCTAGTTTAAAGAAGAAGCCTTATCCTGCTTCTCCCACAAAGAGAAAAGATATTGAAGACAATATCTCTACCCTTTTAAAAATGAATATTATTGAAAAAGTAGTTGAAACACCTAAATATTGTGTTATCTCACCTGTCCTAATTTCTTATGAGAAAGATAAAGACAGGTTATGTGGTGATTATAGAGCACTAAACACTTATACTGTTGATGATATCTACCCTTTACCTAGAATCAGCTCTATAAATGCTACTTTACAGGGTGCTAAATATATCAGCTGTTTGGATGGTAATAAAGGATATCACCAGGTACCTGTTGAGAAAAATTCTCAGAACTTTCTGATGATTGCCACTCATATGGGTATTTATAAGTATATTAGGATGCCATTTGGCCCTAAAAATGCCCCTTCAGTTTTCCAAAAAGTAATGGATAACACATTCCATCAAGAGATAATTGAAGGATGGCTGATGGTTTTTATTTATGATATCATTATATTCTCAAAAACATTTGAGGACCATCTTAAACACCTGTGTAAAGTATTCCAGAAAATGGATGAAATAAATATGACACTTGCTTTGAAGAAATGTAAATATGGTTTCCATTCTTTAAAAGTTCTTGGTCATGTTGTTTCAGGCTTACAGATATGTGTTGACCAGAACAAAGTGGCAGCCATACAACAGGTGAAGGCTCCTACAACAGTGAGAGAGCTCCAAAGTTTTTTGGGAATGTGTGGATACTATAGACAGTATATTAAAAATTACCAAGTCATAGCTTTACCCCTTACCCAATTAACTAGAAAGGATGTTGCTTTTGTCTGGAATAGTGAAAGACAAAGAGCCTTTGACACTATGAAACACTGTTTGATGTCAGAACCAATTCTTGCTTTACCTGACTTTAATCAACCATTTGTTTTGTACACTGATGCCAGTTTCATTGGTCTTTGTGCTGCCCTCCATCAAAAACAAGTGATAAATGATAAAGTTTCAGAAGTAGTAATTTGTTATATTTCAAGAACCTTGAGAAATAGTGAATTGAAATATGGTACTACTCAATTGGAGTGTTTAGCTGTAGTATTGGCTTTGGAAAAGCTTCATTATTACCTAGATTACCAGAAATTTGAACTTGTCACTGACTTCAGTGCAGTTAAATCCCTTTTAAACTTGAAAACACCTAACAGACATATGTTTAGATGGCAGCTGGCTGTTCAAGAGTACAGAGGGAGAATGAAAATTATTCATAGGGCTGGTATTGTTCACTCAAATGTGGATATGTTATCTAGGTTACCTTTGCCAAATAATGACTCTAATCCTGGGTATGATCCTGAGGACAAAATTATTCATATACATGGGATATATGTGGTTGATATGGAGGAAGAGCTATTAAAGCTTATTCTGGAATCATATTATAAGGACACTGACTTGAAATAGTTATGCACCATATTGAATGATCCAAAGAATGCTTCAATACAAGCATTAATTAAAACCCTTCCACCAAAGTACCAAAAAGCTTTGGAAAAAGGTAAATTTTCAATTGATGAAGGATATCTATATTATAGAAGAAAGTTGAGTAATGTTATTGTTATTCCTCCTTCTATGAAAGAAATCATCTTGAAAATTTGTCATGATGACATATTAGCTGGACATTTTGATCTTGACAAAACAATGATCAGAATTAAGAACACTGCTTGGTGGGCTAATATGTCTGAAGACAAAAAATTATATGTTGAATCTTGTGATTCTTGCCAAAAATCAAAAAAATTAACTGGTAAAAGAGCAGGATTAATGCAACATATTGAACCTCCTGATGCTCCATGGCAATTAATATACATGGATTTTGTAACAGGATTACCTATTTCTGGCAAAGACAGTTATAACTCTTTTTGGGTTATTGTGCACAGATTCACAAAAATGTGTAAATTTATCCCTACCCACAAGGATGTTTCCACTAAAGAATTAGCTTTCTTATGGTGGTCTCATATGTTTAATACTGCTGGTTTTCCTAAAGCCATAATCTCTGACAGAGACTCTAAATTTACTTCTGAATTTTGGATGTCTCTGATGGATGTTTGTGGTTGTGATCTGAAACTTTCTACTGCCCATCACCCTCAGACTGACGGTTTAGCTGAAAGAATGATTCAGACTTAAGAGGACATGATAAGAAGATATTGTGCCTTTGGCCTTGAGTATAAAGATAATGACAGATTCACTCATGATTGGGTTACCTTTCTTCTTGGTTTAGAATTTGCTTATAATAAAACTGTTCATTCTGTTACTCAAAGAAAGCCTTTTGAGCTCTGGCTTGGATATGTTCCCAATACTCCTGCCCAAATTCTCAATAACAAAATACCTAAATTGGATATACATCCTGGTGTAAAATATTTTCTTCAAATGCAACAACTATGTAGAAATCATGCTCAAAAATTTATTGAAAAATCATTTGAACATGAGAAGAAAAGATGGGACAAATCCCATAAAGAATACACTTTTAAAAAGGGTAATGAAATGTTGATTTCTACAGTCCACTTCAACTTACAAGGTAATAACAAATTGAAAGATCCATTTGTTGGTCCATTTGTTGTCAGAAGAATGATTGGAGATAATGCAGTTGAAGTTATTCTGTATTCTCCATATGACAGAAAACATCCTGTTTTTCCAATATCTCTTTTGAAACCTTACACATCCAATAGTGATTTATTTCCAAAAAGGAGGGGTAGACCAAAGAAAACCCCAAATGAAATCACTGAAACAGCAGAAATTGAAAAAATTCTAAATGACAGAATAGTCACTGCTGAAAAAGGTACAGAATACTTATTGAGATTCAAGAATAAATCATCTGAATATGATTCTTGGATACCTGGGAAGGAGATATCTAATCTTCCTACTCTACTAAAAAAGTATAAAAAGAAAAAATCATGGAATTTTTTTTATTGTTTTTTTTTAGAGTGAGGGAGTGTCAGCCTGTATATCTCCAGGACTGAGTAAAAAGTGATTATAAGTTATGTTAAACACATGAACTATACATGGGACTAATAAATAAGAGTACACAAATAGTATACATAAGTAAAATTATGATAATACACAAAAAATGCCATTATAACACCTTATATACACGCATATATCCACCTTTTATAGGTCTTATGTACTTAATATTAAAATGGAATATGTTAGGGTAATCTTAAGAACCTTAAGTATAAGGCTGCATAACTTTTAAGTACACTTAAAGCTGTTATATTCATTGTTTTATGCAAAAAACAAGAAATGCGCTTTATTTCACTTAAAAGTTGACTATATGCGCTATAAAATTGAGAATATCAAAATTGCGCTTTGACAGATCAATTGGGCTCATTTAGAACTATTGATTTGGCTATTTAAATGCATAAAAATAACACTTTTCAAATTTGGTGTTTTTTATGCCAGAAATGGCTTCTGTGTACTGGCCACATACTGCCTGCTTTTTTCCCGTGTGAATAGCTTCATTTTTAGCAAAGTTAGCTTTTTCACACTATAATTACCCCACATTCTACGCCCACTGTGGGGAAACACACTAAAATAGGCGACAGGCGCTTATTTAGTGTCCTAGCTTAATTAATAATGCATTGACCCTGTTTATATGCACTAATTTCATTAATAACCTCACTCTTGGCACTTTAATTCATCACCACGCTTAAATTAGCCTAATTTTAGTCAAGGATTTACCCGTGCAAGAGCTTGCCAAGAACTGCATGTAGTTACCCCACATCTCACGCTCTTTTTTAAGTTTTTGGGTGGTTTCTCAGTCAATTTTGGTTATTTTTGAATGGGAATTTCACGTAGTATAATGTCAGGATTAGCCCCATTATTTCTACAGTCAATCCCCCTTATTATTAAGCTATTATTAACCTTAAAAATTCTCCTTTAGTCCTTAATATTATTGTTTTATACGCATATACTCTCTTTCTGTCTTTTTCTTTAATTTTGATGGATTTCCCTTATTATTTCAGGATTTTGGCGGTTATTACTCTTCTAATTATGTCATGGGTCACTGGGAATGTTGATGGGAATGTCTATTAGTTGTTTAGAGGCGTTATTAACTGTGTATTGGGTGGTACATCAAGGGAATCATTGGGGAACTCAGTGTGTATAAAAGGAGGAGGTTTTTGGGTTGTATTTCTTCATTCTTTATCATTACAATTTAACCAATATAACCAAATCAATTACAATACATATCAATTAGTACTTTTATAAGACTTTTGAATAGTATCTGAATTTATATAATCTATTTTTCTACCAACTATAAAGATTGTAAGCCATATATAAGAATAGTGAGAATTATATTACTGAGACCTTTATATTTGATTATATTTTACTACTTAGTGGATTAGAACTACAGTATTCATATAGGACCATTTAAATCTTCTAGACAACTGACTATTCAAGCTAGTTCACGTCCTTGTACTTGAACTTAGCCTGACAGGGAGTGTCAGCCAGGCTACTAGACTTACCCAGTGAAATAATTAATTATTTACTGGATGAAGCCGCACCTTATCATTTTAATTATATAATTATAAAATATTTACATTAAAATTACTTATAATAAATTAACTAATTACAGAATGATAAATTTAAATGAATAATTAAAATTAAATATAAAATTGTCCCTTATATTTTTTCTCTAACACCGTGCTCATTTGACAGGTTGGAAGAAATAAAGATCTATATTAAAAAATAGATTTTAGATTAAAATAAGATTTTAATATTCAAATAATATTAAATATATACAAAAATTCAAATTTCTTATTTAGAATTGACTTCTACAGTAAATATTAAATAAATTGATGTATTTCTGACATACTCTGTAAATACATCTTTTTGACGCCTTCTTTTTAGAACAACTTTATTATTTGAAAATACTCCTTCTGGAATATTCTTTTTCCCTCTCTCTCATACTACTGTTTTCAGAATTTGATTGCCGTGCTTTGTCCCTCCTTTGCCTATATAAGGCCTCTCTTTTGGTTGTTTTTTATTCATTCCTTAATACATTATTTTATTACAATTACAAACAACAAACTTATTCTTATATTCTATAACATTAGTATTTACAATAACGTAACTCTGATCTATAAATTATATCAATATTTTAAACCTACCTCTTTTATTTGAGTAATTAAATTTCTTAGATTAAGAAATACATACCAAATTGTTGAGAATCCATTTTAACCCTTAAAATCCTTGTAAAACTCCATAACAAATCTTCTAGACCAAAAGCGTACCTTGACACTTATATTTCATCTGCTCCATGAGGTTTTGATGCTCAAGTTTTTTCTCCTCTTTCTTTAATTTTTTAATACTTAGAGATAACTCAAATTTCTTCTACTCCAAGTCTTGTGCCCTATCATCCTTCCGTAAAAAGAGTTCATACTTTCTCTCCTCCAAAGCTTGTGTCCTATCATCCTTCCGTAAAGAGAGTTCAAACTTCTTCTCTTCCAAATCATGTACCCTGTCATCCCTCCTTAAAGAGAGCTTTTATTTTTGCTTTTCAAACTTTAGAGTCTCTTTAGCAACTTCCACTTGTTCTAGAGTGATAAGAAATATTAACAAAAAGTGGAAGAAAAGCAGAATAAATTTTAAAGAGGTTTGGTATCACTTACCAGCATCACATTTTTCCAAAAATTCTTTGATAGAAGAAAAAGGGTTTTGAGATGAAGTATCACTTTCTCTTCTTCTTTGAGAGTGGAAATTTAGACTACTTGAAGCCCTTCGCTTTTTGTTCAAGGTCACATTTTCCTCCTCATCATTATTTCTGGCTTCGGACTCAGTTGATTGTGGCTCCTGCATTTGTTCTTCAGCCTATTTATAAATAAGAAAATGTAAATAAAAAAAATAATTGATAATATAAAAGAAAAAAAAAACATACTTGAGTTAGATCAGGTTGGTTTATATTGCCATAAGGATCTATTGAAAAGATATCTTGATTTGTGGAAGTGAACTGAGGGGAGGCTTGAGTAGAAGAAGAAGGAAAAAGATTTCTTTCGAAATCATGTTCAGAGAAAGGATCTTCTCCATCCAACATGTTTTTAGGATTAACATAAGCTCACTCTCCAAAAATCAACTCCATCTCATTAAAGTAAGGACATAAAGAATCAAGTTTATCATCTATGGATTTGATTCCCTTACTGATATCGAGTTCAGTAATACCAAAACCAGCAGAAGATTAAAGAGTCTTTGCCTTTTTGTACTTGGCTTGATAATTCTTGAAGCGTTCAGACATCTATTTTGGTAAAAGATCTATCCTTCCCTTAGTCTTATTCTGTAATTCATTAGCCATTAGAAGATAACCATTAATTTTTGATTCGGGGAGCTGTCCTACTTTAGTCACATTATCAGTATTAAAAACAAAATCATAGTTAGATTTAGTATATAGCCAGTTGATATGAATGAGATGATCATATTTTTTTAGTTGAATAATTTTGGATTTTTCAGCAGAGTGGGGGAAAGAGGTAGTAGTGAGATTTGAAGAAAAACTAGGTAAAGGCTGCCTTTGAGAATAACTATGATGACGAGGCATGTTAAGATAATTAAAGATGAAAAGGAGCAGAAAAAGCAGATGAGAGAGTGAGATGAAAAGGAGCAGAAACAAGCAGTTGAGCGAGTGAGATGAAAAGGAGCAGAATCAAATAGATGAAATAGGGAGAAATTCTGAGCTCATAGAATGAACTGGATGGGATGAGAATGGGATTGCGCAGCAAGGTAGAAGGCATATACAGAGAGTAGTCCAAGATGTGGTTATGGAAGAAAGTTGTGCAACATCTGGTTATGACAGAAAGTTGTCCAATGTGTGGTTATGAAATATTGAGTAGAAAAATGTTGGATAAGAGGTGAACATTGACACATAAAGTGTCTAATAACCCAATTATTAGAAAAATTAATTGCGGAAGATGATTGGGGTATAAGGATTTTTATCCGCAATTAATTTAATTGCAAATTGGTCAAAATTAATACCCCCTATTATGTACATCAGTATGATATATATAATTTGAAAAATCTAATAACAAAAAACAAATTTCTATCATATATTCATTACATATTTTAATCAAAGCTCAAAAATGATCTATAAAGAAACAAAAAAATAACCCCAAAGCTAATAAAAATTTTATAAAAATATTAACTCATTACATTTTATTTCTCTTCCTCCTTTATTCTTTTTTTAAACCTCTACTTATATTTCTCATTCCCATTGCTCCCTCCCCCAACATTTCCAATCCCACATTTAATTCCCTGCATCATATCATAGGATAAAGTATGATGTTTTTTTATGCCTCTAATCTTTTCCTCATCATTTCCTTGAGGTGCTTCTTTATGCATCCAACCTTCCCTCTTAGTTCTAAGATCATATTGACAATTTTGAGGAGCCTCCTTGAACATCCAAACTTCCCTCTTAAAAATAATTATCTCCTGATTAATAGGTGAAGGATCAATTAAGTCTTGACCATGTCTCTTAATCATGAGTTTTTTCTTCTGTTCATGAGTCATAACAGCTACTTTATTAAATGTTTGCTGTGGTTGGAGTTTGAACCCATGACCCTCTGCTTTTGGTTGAGTGTTGTCCATGATGCGATGGTACTTTAACCACTAGATAATTTGTTTGATACTATGATGATCCAAAAAAATTAATACTGAAATAAAAATTTTTTTTGGAGTATGTACATATTGTGTACATCAGTATAATAAATATAATTTGGACAATCTAATAACACAAAATGAATTTCCATCAAATATTCATTACAAATTTTAATAAGAACTCAAAAATGATCTATAAAAAAACAAAAAAAAGAACCAAAGCTAATAAAAAGTTTAGAAACATATTAACTCATTAAATTTTATTTCTCTTCCTCCATTATTCTTTTTTTACCCCTCTACTTATATTTCCCATTCCCATTCTTCCCTTCCCCACCATTTCAAATCACACATTTAATTCCCTGCATTATATCTTAGGATAAAGTATGATGTTTTTTAATGCCTCTAATCTTTTCCTCATCATTTCCTTGAGGTGCCTCTTTATACATCCAACATTCCCTCTTAGTTCTAAGATCAGATTGATGCTTTTGAGGAGCCTCCTTGTACATCCAACCTTCCCTGTTAAATTTAATGATTTCCTGATTAATAGGTGGAGTATCAATGAAGACTTGACCTTGTCTCTTAATCATGAGTTTTTTCTTCTGTTCATGAGCCATTACAGATAATTTTTTAAACATTTGATGTTGTTGGGGTTTGAACCCATGACCATCTGCTTTTGGTTGAGTTTTGTCCATGATGCGATGGTACTTTAACCACTAGACAATTTGATAGATACTTTTATGACCCAATAAAATTAATATTCACATAAAATTTCTTTTTGGAGTATGTACATATTATGTACATCAGTATGATATATATAATTAGGACAATCTAATAACACAAAATTATTTTCTATCAAATATTCATTACACATTCTAATCAAAACTAAATAATGATCTATAAAAAAACACAAAAATAAACTAAAGATATAACAAATTAAAGAAACATATTATCTCATTACATTTTATTTCTCTTCCTCCATTATTCTTTTTTTACCCCTCTACTTATATTTCCCTTTACCATTCTTCTCATCCCCAACATTGAATTCCCCACATTTTACTCTCTGCATCTCATAGCACAATAAAGTATGATGTTTTTTAATGCCTCCAATCTTTTCCTCATCATTTCCTTGAGGTGCCTCTTTATGCATCCAACATTCCCTCTTAGTACTAAGATCAGATTGACGCTTTTTAGGAGCCTCCTTGGACATCCAACTTTCCTTCTTAAAGTTAATGATCTACTGATTAATAGGGGGAGGATTGATGAAGAATTGACCCTTTCTCTTAATCATGCGTTTTTTCTTCTGTTCATGAGTTAGGCCAGCTACTTTATTAAATGTTTGCTGTGGTTGGGGTTTGAACCCATGGCCCTCTGCTTTTGGTTGAGTGTTGTCCATGAGGCAATGGTACTTTAACCACTAAAAAATTTGCTTCATACTTTTATGACCTAATAAAATTAATATTCACATAATTTTTATTTTTAGAGTATTTACATATTAAGTACATCATTATTATATTAATTATTAGAACAATCTAATAACACAAAATGAATTTCTATCAAATATTCATTACACAATTTAATGAAAACTCAATAATGATCTATAAAAAACACAGAAATAAACTAAAGATATAACAAATTTAAGAAACATATTATCTCATTACATTTTATTTCTCTTCCTGCATTATTCTTTTTTTACCCCCCTAATTATATTTCCCTTTACCATTCTTCCCATCCCCAACATTGACTTTCCCACATTTTACTCTCTGCCTCTCATAACACGATAAAGTATGATGTTTTTTTATTGCCTTTAATCTTTTCCTCATCATTTTTTTGAGGTGCCTCTTTATACATCCAACCTTCCCTCTTAGTTCTATGATCAGATTGATGCTTTTGAGGATCCTCCTTGTACATCCAACCTTCCCTCTTAAATTAAATGATTTCCTGATTAATAGGTGGAGCATCAATGAAGACTTTACCTTGTCACTTAATCATGCATTATTTCTTCTGTTCATGAGTAATGGCAGCTACTTCATTCAATTTTTGCTGTGGTTGGGGTTTGAACCCCTGACCCTCTTCTTTTGGTTTAGTGTTGTCCATGATGTTAAGGTACTTTAACCACTAGACAATTTTTTTGATACTTTTATGACCCAATAAAATTAATATTCACATAAAATTTCTTTTTGGAGTATGTACATATTATGTACATCAGTATGATATATATAATTAGGACAATCTATAAATGCAAGATGAATTTCTATCAAATATTCATTACACATTTTTATCAAAACTCAAAAAGGATCTATATAAAATCACAAAAATAAAACCAAAGCAAATAAAAATTTAAGACACATATTATCTCATTATATTTTATTTCTCTTCCTTCATTATTCTTTTTTTACACATCTACTTATATTACCCTTTCCCATTCTTCCCTTCCCCAACGTTTTCAATCCCACATTTATTCCTTGCATCTTATCACAGGCTAAATTATGATGTTTTTTAATGCCTCCAATCTTTTCCTCATCATTTCCTTGAGGCGCTTCTTTACACATCCAACCTTCCCTCTTAGTTCTAAGATCAGATTGACGCTGTAGACAATCCTATAGTGCTAGCTCTAGGCCTTGAACAAGGGAGTTGGAGAAAAACCAGAATGAATAACCCCTGTCCCTTTAGAAAAATAGGTGAGATTTACCTGCTACAGTAAATTGGTTCCTGTTTACCAAAAGCCCCTTTTCCAATACACTTGACTTCTTTATCAGACAAGAAAGTAGTCACCAGACAGACTACCAGACCAAAGAACTGAAATGTAGACCAATGTCCACACCAGAGACAGAAATAATACTCTATATAGCTTGCAAGACTATACCAGAGAACCTGTTGCTAAAGTTGAGTTAAATGAAGAACTAACCTTGCAACCAACACAGCCAATTGTGGCCCAAAAACAGTGAAAACTGAGTGAGAAACAGTATATAATTACCAGATGGTTGTATGATAATTAAAGTTGCCTCAAACTCTCTTATGCAGTATATACACACAGACCCCCATCTAAGATCCATGCACAGCAACACATTTGGCACCTGTACCAGCCAAATTGAATAAAAACCCTCCAGAAGCGCTCCCCAACCTTTTAAAGCAGAGGCTTCTGGGCCGCCAGAAGGGGCCCTGCCTCCCTGAAGCCAGAAAACCAATAAAAACATCTAATCTTCTTAGAAAAATTCACTACAACGACTAAAACCCTTAAAACACAAAATTAAGCTATGAAAACATTGAGACATGAAACATAGAGCCAAATTAGCCCTATCTAATGGTACTAAGAACTTAAACCTAAGACTTAAGGTTAGCCTGTAAACCGCAAAAAACAAAATTAAGCAGCTATCTTTTATAATGAAAAATGTGGAAATGACCACTTAAAAGTTAGACTATGAAAAATGTCCACACAACATGAAATATAGAGAAACACTGGTGCTATCTAATGGTAGTACCCACATACCCACAGTCTAAATATTCACGGAATAAATCCATAAAAACATGTAATTCTTCAACCAATGTCAATTGAGACATGCACAACAAAGGCCCCTGCCAATGTTGGAAGACCACATCCTCCCTCCAATAGAGAATGTCCACATTCTCCTATACCACAACCACCATGTTCAGCTTCCTTTCCAAATCTGCTACTGACACAGGCCCCTGTCAATACTGCATTGACAATAATCTAATCTGCACCATCACACCTCTGGCCTATCCATGCAGAACGTCCTGTGATGTCTGTCACTCCAGAAAGAAGACCTGCTACAGACCTGGTCCATTATACTCTGCAACAGCTTTGCCTCCACCTCAACCTGGTTCATCTTCTACCAGCACCAAAAGATCTAGGCCATCCATTCTAATACCCAGAATCATCAAAAAGCTACACCCTTCCCAGAAGAGTGCCACAACCCATAAAACAACAAGTTCCACCACCCCTGGTCCATCTGATGGTAAAGAACTTTCATTTCTTCCTTCAACTTTCAAACTGATGACTTCTCAGTTCCTCCATCTTCTGACAGTGATGATGACAATGTAGGATCCATTGCATCACCAACACCAAACCACTTGCCCACAATTAAGGCCAAGTTCCAACAACACACATCTCAAAAGAAACAACTTCTGCTTCACTACTTTCAATCCAATCCTGCTATAGATCCACAGGACATTGAGGAAAGAAGGCACTTATCCACCAGTTCAAGGCTAACTCTGAACACTTCATTTCATCTCTTGATTCCCTCTGTAATTCCACTAGTACTTAAGCTTGATTCAGAAAAGAAAAATTGACCACACCCTCTATAGGATGTAACTACAAACAACCCTCAGTTTTCAGTCTTGGGGGACCATCCTCATTTTATAGTCTTGGGGACTAAGAAACCCTCAGTTTATAGTCTTGGGGGACTCAAAACCTAAATCATAAACACAGAACCAGAGATCAACCACATTAAGACATAGAGAAAAAACTAACATTCTGGGGTAATTTTGAATAGAGCTGCCAGCCCATCAATTACCCCCAAACTTGCCTTTGCTAAGTTCAGAGGCCCACCCCCCTGTGGATACCCTCTTCCAATCTTTTAAACCAACTCCAACAACAAAACTCATTCCTCAGTTTTTAGTCTTGGGGGACTATACCATCAACAATCCTCCGTTTGAAGTCTTGGGGGACTAATTTTCAATTTAAAGTCTTCAGGGACTTTCAGAATTTGCATAGAAAAGACCCAGTCCATTCCATGCAGAATACACCAACAGCCAGTCTTCTGAACTTCCACCTTTCACTTCATCATCTACCCAACCACTGACAAAAACCTCCTTCTTATCTCTTTCTTCATCTTCTCTTTACCACACATCATGGCCAGATCTCCTGATGTTGACCCTTCTAACCTTCTTGCTTCACTTCTCCAAAGGACTATGCCTACAAGCAGTGCATCCACATGTGCAGACCTTGCACATTCACTATTCCAACTCCTAAAGCCCAATTCTACAACAAGGAATGTGACTCTTGCTACTCCAAGAAGAAGAAATGTGACAGAGACGCAAACTACCCTATTCCTCCTCCATCACCTTCTCATAAATACCTTTCAAGATCCCCTACCAGATCCCCAGAGCTTGGCTCATCCTCTTCCTCTTTATCTTCAGAACCTTCCAGAAGATCCAGGAACTCAGCTTCCAGAACTCTCCCCAAAAAGCCAGCCTTAGCTCCCCAAGAAACAGCTTTTATCTCTGTTAATCCAGCTTCAAAAGCTTCAAAATTAGCTCCTAGGCTGCTAGACTGTGTCCAGGAGGCCTGCCCGCCTCACTAGACAGTGAAAATCAGGCTCAAAATTTCCAAAAACAACCAGAAAACAACCAAATTCCTCCAATCAACAAAAACAACTCTACACAACCACCTCCCACTGCTCCCAGAGAAATGCAGCCAACCTTTCCAAGGTCAAAAAATACCAAAATTTCCCAAACTTCTAGGAGACCTGTCAGAGGACCCCAGGAAGCCACCAGAGCCCCCAACACAGCACCAAAACAAAAACCTCACCCCCGGTTAAGAAAAAGTAACTACACCTCTCCTCTGCCAGCCAAATATTCTTCTGACAGATCCATTCCTTCAAGAGATCCATCCAGAAGAGATCAATCCACTTCCAGATCACCCTTTCCTGCTCCATCTTATAACAACCCTGGTACTCCATCACCAGCACCTCATCCAGCTGAAGCCAACCAAAATATCAACAACAACAACAACAGCCCCAGGAACATCAGCCTCCTAGTTCACCTTCTCAAAACCTTTCAGAGGAAGACCAAGAGAATCCATATCTTTCCCTGATTGATCCCCCAACTATCACCCTTCAAAATCTTCAGAATTCCAAATTCCAGCTGCTTACAAATTTGATGAGCTTCCAATCTGTAAGCACCAAATTAATTCATCCCATTTCTTCAACAAAAATAATTACTGATCCAATTCTTCTTGTCTAGTTGGCACACCTCCTCCTGAATCTACTATTGGAGTTGGCCAACCTCTTGAAACTTCATTAACCTTGGATTATGGAGACATGAAGCAACACCTCAGCACCATGTGTTCTAAAATCCTGAAAGCCGAGAAATCCCTGAGAAAGCGACTGTTGGATGACCACTGGAAGATGTCTAGGATCATTAAGCACACCTTCCAGCACTCCATTCCTGCCTCTTCTTCTTCCTCCTCCAAACTTCATTCTAATCCAATTCCTGCCCATTACAACCCATACCATATTTCCAGCAGGCTCCACTTCAAAGAGCACCACACTTACCACAATCCCAACAAAAAGCAAAAATGCCAACACAATACAGACCAGCCTCCAGATGCTTCATCATCCAGACAATGAGCTCCTGCAACACAATAAAAAAATTTTAAAAAAAATTAATAATTATAATAATACAATAATAAAAATAATTTTTGATTTTTTTTTTAATTGGTATCTTACTTAACTACTAACATAAGAAAATTTGAAGATGAAATTAAAATGAAATAAATAAAATAATATTAATTAAATAATTATAAAAAATGGTATCCTACTAAACTACTAACATAAGAAAATTTGAAAATGAAATTAAAATGAAATAAATAAAATAATATGAACTAAATAATTGTAAAAAATGGTATCCCCCAGCCAATTGATGAGCTGATCACCTGATACCTTGCCCACATCCAAGTGCACCTTGATGTGGATACACCTTAAATAATTTTTAACTGATTTGAGATAAAATAAATGAGTAAAAATTGAATTCAATAATAATCAATAAATAAATAAGATAAAAAAATGATTAACTGATAAATATATAAAAAATAAAAATAGCATTTCCCGTCCAATTGATGAGCCTTTCCCCACCAATGCTTGCCCACATCCAGGTGACCCTGATGTGGTAACACCCTATATTTTTGATTTTATAATTTTTAACAACCCCCATAAAAAATTAAAATAAAAAAAGAGAAAAAAGAAAATAATCTAAAACTACTATCTAGCAAAAACCCAACTACAAAATCAAAGACAGTCCAGCTATATAGGTGGTCCAGATTCAGAGAAGGTCCAGTAAGAGAAATTTCTGTCCATAGAAATGATCACTGGGTGGGATCCCTCCAATAAGTAAAAATAACGGGAGAACACCAGTGATCCGCCACCAATCCAAATGAACCCAGGATAATGAAGCCAGTCCCAACCCAGTTTAAAGTCATAGTTGACTTGAAACCTGAATAATAAAAACAGAACTAGAATTCAACTAGGACAAACAAAAGACTTGAGACAGACATTCTAGGGTAACTGTTTTACAGAGAAGCCAGCTCATCAGTTACCCCCACACTTGCCAAAATAAAATCTAGAAGCCCCCCCTGGGTACCTTCTTATAAAAACAAACACAACATCCAACACAAAAAAACCAAAACCAATAAGAGTGAAGAGTCTGGCACTTGAAGACCAAAGGACTTTCCAGTTTAAAGTCATAGAGGACTAAAACCTGTGAAAAGAAACCAATACTAGGGTTGAACCAAATTAATAGAAAGGGATGAAAACATACAATCTGGGGTAACTGTTCTACAGAGCAGCCAGCCCATCAGTTACCCCTACACTTGCCAAGATCAAATCTAGAAGCCCCACCCATGGGTACCTTCTAACAAAAGTTTCCAACACAACAGTTGCTCTGCAACACCAAAATCCAAAATTTAAAGAATTTTCCATAGTTTATCCTCATTGCGGAGTCTATCTTCTTCATTTCTTGTGCCTCTGGGATAAAATCTCTTCACCTGATCTGCAGCCACTCTCTTCTTTAAGACTGCACCATCCAACTCTTCCAAAACATAAGAACCTCCAGACACCTGAGATCTGACTCTGTAAGGTCCATTCCATCTGTCAGAAAACATCTTTCCCCACTGACTCTCCAAACTTCTATTATAAACCAAAACCAAACAACCAGGTTTCAAGGGATTCCTGAGTCTATGAGCCAACTTCTTGTTCGAGTATCTGACTGATTTATTTCTTATCTTCATCATTCTAGAGTATGCCTTCTCCTGACATTCCTCTCTACATTGCAACTGTTGCATCCTGGCACAGAGCAAATCTTCTGTTGAGTGCACATCATCCCAATCAATTCCAATATAAGATACAGCTTCCAAGTCCACTGGTAGAACCACTTTCTGACCAAACATTAATTCATAAGAAGAATAGCCAGTTGTCCTCTTCACAGTGACCCTATGGGCAAATAACACCAAGGGTAAATAATGCCTCCACTTTTCAGCACTATCTCCACACATCTTCACCAAAGCATTCTTGATAACTTGATGGCATCTTTCAACCATGACTTCATCTTCAGGATAATAAGGTGTTGATACTATAACTTTAGAAACCACACTTGCCACAGCCTCTTTAAATTCAGCACCAAACTCTGGCCCACCATCAACAGTCACAAACTTCATCAACCCATATCTATAAATCCACTATTTCTTCAAAAATTCTGCCACATTCTTGGTGGTCAAATTAACCATAGGCACTGCCTCAACCCAACCAGACAAATAATCCCTAGCAACAATCAAGTATTTATACCTGCCCTCTTTAATATGGACAGCATCCAGACAGACTCTTCCAAACACAGTTGATTCACCAGTAGCACGGCCAACCTCTTTAGGTTTCAAATGACTTCTTCTTTGACATTCTTCACAATATTGAACCCAACCCTGCACAGCCAACTTCATACCTGGCCACCAAAATCTGTCTGCTACTCTTTGATAAGTCTCCCCAAAGCCTCTATGACCAAGGTCTTCATGCATAATAAAATAAAACCCAGACCATAATAAAATAAAAACCAGACTGACCCCAGGTCTCATCTTCAAAGTCCAACAAAACAACATCCAAGGGTACAACCCTATCATCAAAATCACCAGTGTAAACTTGAGCCAATTGACCAGCTCAACAAGGACACCAATCTTTAAATTTTGGTACATCCTTCTTCTTCCACTGAATCTTATGAGAATCCAGTTCACTAGCAAAGACACCATTCTCCAACTTTGAGCTATCCCAAACAACAACTCCATCTTCATCAACAAAAACATTCTGATCACCAGAATCAAGATCAGATCCAGCCAGTTTAGCCTCTTGGGGGAGGTGAGAAAAATCTTCAGCACCCTATGTACTGGCCCTAACCACTGGAACATCTTCATCAAACTCTTCAGAATCAGAATCATCATCTGTAGGTGGCCTCCTTGATAATCCATTAGGCATTGTAAAAGTTTTTCCCGTTTTGTGTACCAGGTCAAAAGAAAAATGTTGAATAAATGCGACCCACCTAGTCATTGGAGCATTTGGATGACTAGGTGTATTGATCATCTGAACCAAAGATTTTGCATCCACCTGCAGCTCAAAATGCTGCCCCCACAAAACAGTTTGTAGCTTCTTCAAAATTTTTGCTACACCACACAATTCCAACTTAGGCTGAGAATACCTAGATTACACTTCATTAAACACCACAGACTCATACCTTACTGGTCAGACCCTCCCAGTTTTATCTTCCTGAGACAAAACAGCACCAGCAGCAATATAGCTTGAGTCCACTGCCAGATGAATTTTTCCAGCATCAACACCATAATCCAATTTGTGAAGGAAAATATCTTCACCAACCACCTTCTTCAACTTCTGAAAAGCCTCTTCACACTCTTTATTCCATTCCCAATCTGCATCTTTCCTGGTAAGTCTCCTTAAAGGTGAAGCCAACAAAGAAAAATCCTTAATAAAAATCCTGACATATACACACACACCCAAAAATCCCCTGACTTCATTAGTATTTTTAGGCTTTGGCCATGAATGAATTTTATTAATCTTTTTCTTTGCCATAATCCTTCCTTCTTTACATACCACATAACCCAGAATTTCCAAAGCAGGAACACAACAACAGAATTTCGACCCAGAAATGGTCAAACCAGACTCTTCAATCCTAAACAACACTCTCTCTAGAGTTATTGCATATTCCCAAACAAACCTCCTTATACCAGGATTCTCCTTCAGCACCTCATTACCATAATCAGTAGATGGTCCTTTAATTCCACCATCATCAATAAAAATACCAGCTTGAGAGGGGACCTCATCCTGCAAAATCCAAGCCATCTGTGTTTGATAAACTGCCACTGAATTAGTTGCTCCTTGAGGCAACCTAGTGAGCTGAAATCTTCCCAAAGGAGTCTCAAAAGTTGTGAGAGGCCTTGAATCTGTATCAAGTTCCCTCTCATCATAACCACCTATAATATCACCCAAACCATAACACACCCTTTAAGCAAAAGCTTCAACAAAATCCTCTGCACTTGGTGGCATACCAGCATCCTTGATTGTGACTCTATTCAAGGCTCTAAGATCATGAACCACCCTCAACTTTCCATTCTGCTTCTTTACACAGAAAAAGGGACTTGAGTTGCTGGATGTTGATTGTTTGTATAACCCAGTCCTGACTCTTTCCCTAACATTCTCCAAAAAATCCTCTCTGATAGCAGCTGGAATCGGAATAGGTTTTATTTGCCAAGGTTCATGACAAAACACAGGAATCAAGTAAGGTTCCCCATTAGAGTGTTTCAATAAACCCCTTTCCTCCTCAACAAATTCCACAGCTTTTTCCCTTAGCACAACAATGTGCAACAACAACTTCTTTTCTTCTTCAGACAACCACCCATCAGGACAAAAATGAACAACTTCCAACCTTTCCACAGTCACCTTAGCCGTCTCTACAAAATCTGGAGGATTCTTCACCAAAGGAGTACAGCACAGATCTCTTGACAATGGAGGTCTCTTCGAAGGCAGATTCAAACCCACAGGCATAGGCTCATTGACAGGCCTAATCTTCTGCACTACCTTCTTATACTTTGCAGCTCCACCTTCAACTTGAGGGATCTTCATGAAATCTTCACCACCAGACCTGGAACAAAAACCAAGGGTTTTCCCATTGCTCACATGTGTGGCCCAGGTAATGTTTTTGAAAGGTGTAGATGAAACCCTAGCGGTGCACAATTGGGTGGACTTACTTTTAGACCCCACTCTCACCACTCCAAAACTTTTCCACAATTCCAAATCTACATCTTCACTTCCATCTTCCAAATCTTCAAATCTTGATTCATCTTCAGAATCCATTCTTCTTAAATAGTGCAGTTTATCCACTTTCTGGAGGCCCAAACTGGAGGATCAAAAATTGATCTTGATGATCTTCTTTCTTCATTATCTTCAGATTTTTTTCTTGATTTTGTTGAATTATCTTGAAATTTTTATCTTCTTTTCTTGAGTTTTCTTCTGACCTAAAAAAATAACCAGGGGTTTCCCCAATTCTCACAGGTGTGGCCAAGGTAATGTTTTTCAAAGGTGTAGAAGAAACCCTAGTGGTGCACAATTGGGAGGACTTACTTTTAGACCCCAATCTCACCACCCCAAAGCTTTTCCGCATATCTTTCAATAAAGATATATAACCAATCTTCCTTTTTGAACTTGTGTAAAAAATAATTGAGAAACTTGAGAGAGAACAGATACTTGATAAAAAACTTGAAAAATACTTTCAGAGAAGAGAAACATTAAAAAGAGAAAGTTGAAAATCCACTTGGTATACCTCCAAGGGAGCTAACCTACTACAACCTGGGATTTCCTCATCTTGGGGAGAGGTTGTAGCACTAGGGTGATCTGCCCTCATCACTCAAAAAAAGACAGAACCTCACTAGAGCCTGAGTCACACTCCAAAAAACCAGAGGCAGAACTCACATCTCTTCTTCTCCTACAACAATCCATGCATTGAAACATGGAGGACAAACCAGGCCTAGTTTCCCAACCATCATCTCCAGGAGATGATAACCTCATGTTAAGTATTCTTTCATCTTCACCAGTTAGCTCCAAACTGATCCCATGTGAAACTGATAACCGATTCTTGCCTGAAAATCGATCAAGAATGGCCCACCCAAAACAGCTTTAACTGTTCTTTAGCAATATAAAAATGAACCTTCCCTGAGGCTCCACAAACATCTAACTTCACAAACTCAGAAGTTCCAACCAATTCAGTGACATGGCCACCAATCCCTCTCAAATTTCCACCAATACCAGTTTTGATGGGGAGGCCCAGATGAGTAGCCTCAAACAAAGAAATCAGGTTAGTCTGAGAACCTGAATCCACCAATTCCCTAGCCTCCCTGCCATTCAGAGTGACATTGACATAACCCAGAGGAGCAGAAAAATGTGTTTCCAACCCCTCACCAAACTTTTCAGCAGAATCACAAAAGTATTCTACCTCCCCAGAAGAAACCCTTCTCCTGGTCAACAAATTTTTCTGTCTATCAGCCAACCCAGGACTGATAGCATACAATTCCCCATAAGAAAGGGAAACCTGACCCTGATTCATCCTTTCCATAACAGAGTCCATAACATTAGATTGGCCGGAAACCACTGGCCTCTCAAAGTGAGCCCTTGGCTTCACCACCTTGGTCCTAGAAGATTCTTGAGGACCAGCACCACCAACAGATCTACCATCAACAGGAACCAAACCAGATCCCTCACAAGACCCTCTAACTCCAGCAGGCTTTGGAAATGAAGCCAAAGGGACATCTTCCTCAGAGTCAGAATCAACATCCATGGGTATTGGCTCACCATTCATGTCCAGTGCACCAAACCTAGGGGGGCCCATGTCTGCCATACCCTTCTGCATCTTGTACAACTCCTCTTTTCTGTACTTTATCCTAGCTGCACTCAGCTTAGGATCCACCTTTGAAGCCTTAGGCTTTGGTTGTGCCTGAGAACTACTCTTAGGCCTTCCCACCTTTCCGGCTTCCACATCATAAACACCAGCCAAGCATTCACCACTTGACTGTCCACCTCAAGAATACAACTCTAAACCACCAAAGGAAGTAGAAAAAGAGACCCTATTGGCCTCCTTCCCCTTTCCCTTGAAATCATCCTCTTCTTTACCAGAAGACTTCCCCTGATCAGGAATCTCCTCAAACCTTGGCCTCCTTTGATTGAGACCACCCCTTCTCCTGAGCAAATCAACAGGAGCCTGCCCCTCACTAGGCTTCACAAATGAGCCATCAGGGAACTTGAAAACCATGCCATCAAAATCCACCTTTCCATCAGACACATCCCTTTTCAGAGCCCAACAATCATTGGACTTGGGCCCCCTCCTACTGCAATAAGAGAAGACCCAAGGATCACTCCTACCAGCCCTCCTTTCAAACTCTCTAGGCTGAGAAGGAGCCTTATTGACCTTCTTAGCCTCCTGAACAAAAATATGCAGCTGCTTTGTGAGATAAGCCGACTGCTCCACCACTGGGTCCCTCTCCTGTTTGGGAACCTGCACCAAATTCTTCTCTTCTCTCTCCACTCTAACCTCCTCTTCAGCCAAAGCCTCACTGACTTTGCTGAAATACTTGGCACACCCCTCCTGATAGGTGTCCACAGCCAATAACTTTGAATGGGCCTCCACAGCCTCCTTAACCTTGTCCAAGTCAGGCAACTTCTGATCCCCATTAGAAAGAGTCTTCATCAAGTCCTTCCTTGACAGCTCCTTCAACACATCCATCCTGACATCTCTAGCCAGGGCAGACCAAAAAACATCCTTGGCAGCATTTTCATGTGCCAGCTCCTCCACTTCCACCAAATATTCCACCACAGGATCAAACTGTAGCAGAAACTTCCTGTAACTATGTAAGTTACCAACACCACCATAAGACTGCCATTCACTGACAGCCTTGTTCAGATCCACCATAGTGAACCTGACACCCCATCTATCCACCATCTCCCTGCACAACAATTTCCAATCCCTCTTCTTGTAGCCAGGCATGGCCACAATCTCCTTCTCCACTGCCCTATCACCAATGAAGAAAATAATATGCTTCACCATGTCCAGGTAAGAAGCACCATCCACACCAGCAGCAGTTTCATACTTCTCTAGAAACCACTTCACATCTTCATCATTAAACTTGGTACCATCACAAGTTTTAATCCTAACAAACTCCCTAACCATCACATCAGGAGGACCATCCACCCCACTGACAGTCACCACAGGAGTAGAAGAACCAGAAGCCATTCTTCCAGACCAAAACATCAAAGAGAGGCAACCAAAGAAAAAAGAGATTCCAAAGAACTAGCAGGTTCTACCCCACGTTGGGTGCCAGAAATGTTGACAATCCTATAGTGCTAGCTATAGACCTTGGCCAAGGGAGTTGGAGAAAAACCAGAAAGAATAACACCTGTCCTTTAGAAAAATAAGTGAGATTTACCTGCTACAGTAAATTGGTTCCTGTTTACCAAAAGCCCCTTTTCCAATACACTTGACTTCTTGATCAGCCAAGAAAAGATTCACCAGATAGACTACCAGACCAAAGAACTGAAATGTAGACCAATGTCCACACCAGAGACAGCAATAATACTTGATACAGCTTGCAAGATTATACCAGAGAACCTGTTGCTAAAGTTGAGTTAAATGAAGAACTAACCTTGCAACCAACACAGCCAATTGTGGCCCAAAAACAGTGAAAACTGAGTGAGAAACAGTATATAATTACCAGATGGTTGTATGATAATTAAAGTTGCCTCAAACTGTCTTATGCAGTATATACACACAGACCCCCATCTAAGATCCATGCACAGCAACACATTTGGCACCTGTACCAGCCAAATTGAATAAAAACCCTCCAGAAGCGCTCCCCAACCTTTTAAAGCAGAGGCCTCCGGGCCGCCAGAAGGGGCCCTGCCTCCCTGAAGCCAGAAAACCAATAAAAACATCTAATCTACTTAGAAAAATTCACTACAACTACTAAAACCCTTAAAACACAAAATTAAGCTATGAAAACATTGTGACATGAAAAATAGAGCCAAATTAGCCCTATCTAATGGTACTAAGCACTTAAAAATAAGACTTAAGGTTAGCCTGTAAACCGCAAAAAACAAAATTAAACAGCTATCTTTTTTAATGAAATATGAGGAAGTGACCACTTAAAACTTAGACTATGAAAAATGTCCACAAGACATGAAATATAGAGAAACACCAGGGCTATCCAATGGTAGTACTCACATACCCGCAGTCCAAATATTCATGGAATAAATCCAGAAAAAAACCTAATTCTTCAACCAATGTGAATTAAGACATGCACAAACAGCACCAAACAGCACAACAAAGGCCCCTGCCAATGTTGGAAGACCACAACGCTTATGAGGAGCATCTGTCAGTATTTCTAGTATATAAGTATGATATAATAGTATTTATTTATGATCCTACTACTTATTGATAAATGATTTAGTGATTATACCTCAGGGGAAGACTAATAAAATAGTTATACTCAAATAAAACTCACAATACTTGGATTTATATGCGTGCTTTGGGGTGGAAAATAGTTAAATAAAATATAGCTATAGCTTATATAATGATAATATCAACTTTTAAAAGACTTTATAATATATTTCTAAATGTTAATAATTGTATTAAAGTGTTTTATTGAATTGTAGTAAGTAATTGATGATAAATAACTGTCAAAATCCCTCCTTACGTATACCCAAATTACTTGGAGTGCACAGACCTTCAATCCAGATGATGTCACTGCTACCCCCTGAAGTTACAGCACGGTGAGGGCCCATAACCTCCCCATGGTGTCCACTTCAAGCAGATTCAACACCCAGACCTCCAGTAAGGACCTTCCATCACAATTAATGATAACACAGACCCAAAACATAATTAGAAAATCCAGATAAAAGCATATACCATAATGAAACAGGTAAAATAAGTAATTCAAAAGAGATAAAATGAAATACAAAGCATATAAAGGAAACAAATGAAATTTCCAAGCACCCAATAACATCCCCAAGCATCCACATTAACCCAGAAATGATCTCCCAACCCATTAATCCGTGAATATCCATCCAAGGAAGCAGATTAAGTGGTCCAAACTGAGTGTATGCACCTGATATAGATGTCTATGTTCTGTATGTGTTGTGAATCCACTGATTACGTCCATATGACCTAAAATAAGAAGAGAAACAAATTTTATAGGCTATTAAGAGGCTAATACCCACTTATTGACCTAAATATACATAATATACAGCATAATTCACTGAATATGAGCTTTATGTATATATTTAAGCTTATGTATGTAAATAATTACTTAATATTACTTAAGATAAGTATTTTATGACTCCATTAACACATAAATAAGTATTATTAGGCTATGGATAAGCTATTTAAACTACTATAAGTTTTATAATAGTGTAATAATTATATATATATGTATAATAATCATATATATGATTGTTTTAACCTTATTTTAAAAATATAAGCTTAATGTGCTTAAGGTTATCTTATTTTACAATTGATAAATACTCAGTCCTAGGGATATCTAGGCTGACAGCATCCTTGTACATCCAACCTTCTCTCTTAAATTAAATATTCTCCTGAATAATAGGTAGAGGATCAATGTAGACTTTCCGATATCTCTTAATCATGTGTTTTTTCTTCTGTTCATGAGTCAAGACAGCTACTTTATTAAATGTTTGCTATGGTTGGGGTTTGAACCCATGACCCTCTGCTTTTGGTTGAGTGTTGTCCATGATGTGATGGTACTTTAACCACTAGAAAATTTGTTTGATACTTTAATGGCTTAATAGAATTAATATTCACATAAAATTTCTTTTTGAAATATGTAAACATTATGTAAATCAGTATGATATTAATAATTAGGAAAATCTAATAACACAAAATGAATTCATATCAAATATTCATTTCACATTTTAATCAAAACTAAAAAATGATCTATTAAAAAAACAAAACAAAACCAAAGCTATTAAAAATTTAAGAAACATATTATCTCATTACATTTGATTTCTCTTCATTCATTATTCTTATCTTACCCATCTACTTATATTTCCCTTACCCATTCTTCCCTTCCCCAACATTTTCAATCCAACATTTTATTCCTTGCATCTCATCACACGCTAAAGTATGATGTTTTTTAATGCCTCCAATCTTTTCCTCATCATTTCCTTGAGGTGCTTCTTTATACATCCAACCTACCCTCTTATTTCTAAGATCAGATTGACGCTTTTGAGGGGCCTCCTTGTAAATTCAACCTTCCCTCTTAAATTGAATGATCTCCTGCTTCATAGGTGGAGGATCAATGAAGACTTGACCTTGTCTCTTAATCATGCGTTTTCTCTTCTGTTCATGAGTCATGCCAGCTTCTTTATTAAATGCTTGCTGTGGTTGGGGTTTGAACCCATGACCCTCTGTTTTTTGTTGAGTGTTGTCCATGATGTGATGGTACTTTAACCACTAGACAATTTTTTTGATACTTTTATCACTTAATAAAATTAATATTCACATAAAATTTCTTATTGGAGTATGTTCATATTATGTACATCAGTATGATATATAAAATTAGGACAATCTAATAACACAAAATGAATTTTTATCAAATATTCATTACACATTTTAATCAAAACTCAAAAATGATCTATAAAAAAAACACAAAAATAAACTAAAGATATAATAAATTTAAGAAACATATTATCTCATTAAATTTTATTGCTCTTCCTCCATTATTCTTTTTTTACCCCTCTACTTATATTTCCTGTTCCCTTTTTTCTCTTCCTTATTATTTTCAATCCCTCATTTTATTCATTGCATCTTATCACAGGCTAAATGATGATGTTTTTTTATGACTCCAATAATTTCTTTTTCATTTCCTTGAGGTGATTCTTTATACATCCAAACTTCCCTCTTAGTTCTAAGATCAGATTGACGCTTTTGAGGAGCCTCCTTGTACATCCAACCTTCCCTCTTAAATTTAATGATATCCTGATTTATAGGTGGAGGATCAATAAAGACTTGACCTTGACTCTTTATCATGTGTTTTTTCTTCTGTTCTTGAGTCATTCCAGCTACTTTATTAAATGTTTGCTGTGGTTGCGGTTTGAACCCATGACCCTCTGCTTTTGGTTGAGTGTTGTCAATGATGTGATGGTTCTTTAACCACTAGACAATTTGTTTGATACTATTATCATATAATAAATTTAATATTCACATAAAATTTCTTTTTGAAGTATGTACACATTATGTACATCAGTATGAAATATATAATTAGGAGAATCTAATAACACACACTGAATTTCTATCAAATATTTATTAAACATTTTAATCAAAACTCAATAATGATCTATAAAAAACACAAAAATAAACTAAAGAAATAACAAATCTAAGAATCATATTATCTCATTACATTTTATTTCTCTTCCTGCATTATTCTTTTTTACCCCTCTACTTATATTTCCTTTCCCATTCTTCCCTTCCCCAACATTTTCAATCCCACGTTTTATTCCTTGCATCTTATCACAGCCTAAAGTATGATGATTTTTATTGCCTCCAATCTTTTCCTCATCATTTCCTTGAGGTGCTTCTTTATACATCCAACCTTCCCTCTTAGTTCTAAGATCAGATTGACGCTTTTGAGGAGCCTCCTTGTACATCCAACCTTCCCTCTTAAATTTAATGATATCCTGATTTATAGGTGGAGGATCAATAAAGACTTGACCTTGACTCTTAATCATGTGTTTTTTCTTCTGTTCTTGAGTCATTCCAGCTACTTTTTTAAATGTTTGCTGTGGTTGGGGTTTGAACCCATGACCCTCTTCTTTTGGTTGAGTATTGTTCATGATGTGATGGTACTTTAACCACTAGACAATTTGTTTGATACTTTTATCACTTAATAAAATTAATATTCACATAAAATTTCTTTTTGAAGTATGTACACATTATGTACATCATTATGATATATATAATTGGAAGAATCTAATAACACACACTGAATTTCTATCAAATATTTATTAAACATTTTAATCAAAACTCAATAATGATCTATAAAAAATACAAAAATAAACTAAAGAAATAACAAATTTAAGAAACATATTATCTCATTACATTTTATTTCTCTTCCTGCATTATTCTTTTTTACCCCACTACTTATATTTCCCTTTCACATTCTTCCCTTCCTTATTATTTTCATTGCCAAATTTTATTCTTTGCATCTTATCACAGGCTAAAGTATGATGTTTTTAAATGGCTCCAATCTTTTACCCATCATTTCCTTGAGGTGCTTCTTTATACATCCAACCTTCCCTCGTAGTTCTAAGATCAGATTGAAGCTTTTGATGAGCCTCCTTGTACATCAAACCTTCCCACTTAAATTTAATGATCTCCTAATTTATAGGTGGAGGATCAATGAAGAATTGACCTTGTCTCTTAATCATGCATTTTTTCTTCTGTTCTTGAGTCATTCCAGCTACTTTATTAAATGTTTGCTGTGGTTGAGGTTTGAAACCATGACTCTCTGCTTTTGTTTGAGTGTTGTCCATGATATGATGGTACTTTAACCACTAGACAATTTGTTTTATACTTTTATCACTTAAAAAAATTAATATTCACATAAACTTTCTGTTTGAAGTATGTACACATTATGTACATCAGTATGATATATATAGTTAGAACAATCTAATAACACACACTGAATTTCTATCAAATATTCATTACACATTTTAATCAAAACTCAATAATAATCTATAAAAAAACACAAAAATAAACTAAAGAAATAAAAAATTTAAGAAACATATTATCTCATTACATTTTATTTCTCTTCCTCCATTATTCATTTTTTACCCCTCTACTTATACTTCCTTTTCACATTTTTCCCTTCCTTATTATTTTCAATCCCTCATTTTATTCCTTGCATCTTATCACAGGCTAAAGTATGGTGTTTTTTAATGCCACCAATCTTTTCCTCATCATTTCCTTGAGGTGCTTCTTTATACATCCCACCTTCCCTATTAGTTCTAAGATCAAATTGACGCTTTTGAGGAGCTTCCTTGTACATCCAACCTTCCCTCTTAAATTTAATGATATACTGATTTATAGGTGGAGGATCAATGAAGACTTGACCTTGTCTCTTAATCATGCGTTTTTTCTTCTGTTCTTGAGTCATTCCAGCTACTTTATTTAATTTTTGGTGTGGTTGGTGTTTGAACCCATGACCCTCTGCTTTTTGTTGAGTGTTGCCCATGATGTTATGGTACTTTATCCACTAGACAATTTGTTTGATACTTTTATCACTTAATAAAATTAATATTTACATAAAATTTCTTTTTGAAGTATGTACACATTATTTACATCAGTATGATATATATAATTAGGACAATCTAATAACACACACTGAATTTCTATCAAATATTCATTACACATTTTAATAAAAACTCAATAATGATCTATAAAAAAACACAAAAATAAACTAAAGAAATAACAAATTTAAGAAACATATTATCTCATTACATTTTATTGCTCTTCCTCCATTATTCTTTTTTTACCCATCTACTTATATTTCCTGTTCCCTTTTTTCTCTTCCTTATTATTTTCAATCCCTCACTTTATTCATTGCATCTTATCACAGGCTAAATTATGATGTTTTTTATGACTCCAATCATTTCTTTTTCATTTCCTTGAGGTGATTCTTTATACATCCAATCTTACCTCTTAGTTCTAAGATCAGATTGACGCTTTTGAGGAGCCTCCTTGTACATCCAACCTTCCTCTTAAATTTAAGGATATCCTGATTTATATGTGGAGGATCAATGAAGACTTGACCTTGTCTCTTAATCATGCGTTTTTTCTCCTGTTCTTGAGTCATTCCAGATACTTTATTAAATGTTTTCTGTGGTTGGGGTTTGAACCCATGACCCTCTGCTTTTGGTTGAGTGTTGTCAATGATGTGATGGTACTTTAACCACTAGACAATTTGTTTGATACTTTTATCACTTAATAAAATTAATATTCACATAAAATTACTTTTTGAAGTATGTACACATTATGTACATCAGTATGAAATATATAATTAGGAGAATCTAATAACACACACTGAATTTCTATCAAATATTTATTAAACATTTTAATCAAAACTCAATAATGATCTATAAAAAACACAAAAATAAACTAAAGAAATAACAAATCTAAGAAACATATTATCTCTTTACATTTTATTTCTCTTCCTGCATTATTCTTTTTTACCCCTCTACTTATATTTCCTTTCCCATTCTTCCCTTCCCCAACATTTTCAATCCCACGTTTTATTCCTTGCATCTTATCACAGCCTAAAGTATGATGATTTTTATTGCCTCCAATCTTTTCCTCATCATTTCCTTGAGGTGCTTCTTTATACATCCAACCTTCCCTCTTAGTTCTAAGATCAGATTGACGCTTTTGAGGAGCCTCCTTGTACATCCAACCTTCCCTCTTAAATTTAATGATATCCTGATTTATAGGTGGAGGATCAATAAAGACTTGACCTTGACTCTTAATCATGTGTTTTTTCTTCTGTTCTTGAGTCATTCCAGCTACTTTTTTAAATGTTTGCTGTGGTTGGGGTTTGAACCCATGACCCTCTTCTTTTGGTTGAGTATTGTTCATGATGTGATGGTACTTTAACCACTAGACAATTTGTTTGATACTTTTATCACTTAATAAAATTAATATTCACATAAAATTTCTTTTTGAAGTATGTACACATTATGTACATCATTATGATATATATAATTGGAAGAATCTAATAACACACACTGAATTTCTATCAAATATTTATTAAACATTTTAATCAAAACTCAATAATGATCTATAAAAAATACAAAAATAAACTAAAGAAATAACAAATTTAAGAAACATATTATCTCATTACATTTTATTTCTCTTCCTGCATTATTCTTTTTTACCCCACTACTTATATTTCCCTTTCACATTCTTCCCTTCCTTATTATTTTCATTGCCAAATTTTATTCTTTGCATCTTATCACAGGCTAAAGTATGATGTTTTTAAATGGCTCCAATCTTTTACCCATCATTTCCTTGAGGTGCTTCTTTATACATCCAACCTTCCCTCTTAGTTCTAAGATCAGATTGAAGCTTTTGATGAGCCTCCTTGTACATCAAACCTTCCCACTTAAATTTAATGATCTCCTAATTTATAGGTGGAGGATCAATGAAGACTTGACCTTGTCTCTTAATCATGCATTTTTTCTTCTGTTCTTGAGTCATTCCAGCTACTTTATTAAATGTTTGCTGTGGTTGAGGTTTGAAACCATGACTCTCTGCTTTTGTTTGAGTGTTGTCCATGATATGATGGTACTTTAACCACTAGACAATTTGTTTGATACTTTTATCACTTAAAAAAATTAATATTCACATAAACTTTCTGTTTGAAGTATGTACACATTATGTACATCAGTATTATATATATAGTTAGAACAATCTAATAACACACACTGAATTTCTATCAAATATTCATTACACATTTTAATCAAAACTCAATAATAATCTATAAAAAAACACAAAAATAAACTAAAGAAATAAAAAATTTAAGAAACATATTATCTCATTACATTTTATTTCTCTTCCTCCATTATTCATTTTTTACCCCTCTACTTATACTTCCTTTTCACATTTTTCCCTTCCTTATTATTTTCAATCCCTCATTTTATTCCTTGCATCTTATCACAGGCTAAAGTATGGTGTTTTTTAATGCCACCAATCTTTTCCTCATCATTTCCTTGAGGTGCTTCTTTATACATCCCACCTTCCCTATTAGTTCTAAGATCAAATTGACGCTTTTGAGGAGCTTCCTTGTACATCCAACCTTCCCTCTTAAATTTAATGATATCCTGATTTATAGGTGGAGGATCAATGAAGACTTGACCTTGTCTCTTAATCATGCGTTTTTTCTTCTGTTCTTGAGTCATTCCAGCTACTTTATTTAATTTTTGGTGTGGTTGGTGTTTGAACCCATGACCCTCTGCTTTTTGTTGAGTGTTGCCCATGATGTTATGGTACTTTATCCACTAGACAATTTGTTTGATACTTTTATCACTTAATAAAATTAATATTTACATAAAATTTCTTTTTGAAGTATGTACACATTATTTACATCAGTATGATATATATAATTAGGACAATCTAATAACACACACTGAATTTCTATCAAATATTCATTACACATTTTAATAAAAACTCAATAATGATCTATAAAAAAACACAAAAATAAACTAAAGAAATAACAAATTTAAGAAACATATTATCTCATTACATTTTATTGCTCTTCCTCCATTATTCTTTTTTTACCCATCTACTTATATTTCCTGTTCCCTTTTTTCTCTTCCTTATTATTTTCAATCCCTCATTTTATTCATTGCATCTTATCACAGGCTAAATTATGATGTTTTTTATGACTCCAATCATTTCTTTTTCATTTCCTTGAGGTGATTCTTTATACATCCAACCTTCCCTCTTAGTTCTAAGATCAGATTGACGCTTTTGAGGAGCCTCCTTGTACATCCAACCTTCCTCTTAAATTTAAGGATATCCTGATTTATATGTGGAGGATCAATGAAGACTTGACCTTGTCTCTTAATCATGCGTTTTTTCTCCTGTTCTTGAGTCATTCCAGATACTTTATTAAATGTTTTCTGTGGTTGGGGTTTGAACCCATGACCCTCTGCTTTTGGTTGAGTGTTGTCAATGATGTGATGGTACTTTAACCACTAGACAATTTGTTTGATACTTTTATCACTTAATAAAATTAATATTCACATAAAATTTCTTTTTGAAGTATGTACACATTATGTACATCAGTATGAAATATATAATTAGGAGAATCTAATAACACACACTGAATTTCTATCAAATATTCATTAAAAATTTTAATCAAAACTCAATAATGATCTATAAAAAAACACAAAAATAAACTAAAGAAATAACAAATTTAAAAAACATATTATCTCATTATATTTTATTTCTCTTCCTGCATTATTCTTTTTTACCCCTCTACTTATATTTCCCTTTCCCATTCTTCCCTTCCTTAACATTTTCAATCCCACGTTTTATTCCTTGCATCTTATCACAGGCTAAAGTATGATGATTTTTATTGCCTCCAATCTTTTCCTCATAATTTCCTTGAGGTGCTTCTTTATACATTCAACCTTCCCTCTTAGTTCTAAGATCAGATTGACGCTTTTGAGGAGCCTCCTTGTACATCCAACCTTCCCTCTTAAATTTAATGATATCCTGATTTATAGGTGGAGGATCAATGAAGACTTGACCTTGTCTCTTAATCATGCTTTTTTTCTTCTGTTCTTGAGTCATTCCAGCTACTTTATTTAATTTTTGCTGTGGTTGGTGTTTGAACCCATGACCCTCTGATTTTGGTTGAGTGTTGCCCATGAGGTGATGGTACTTTAACCACTAGACAATTTGTTTGATACTTTTATCACTTAATAAAATTAATATTTATATAAAATTTCTTTTTGAAGTATGTACACATTCTGTACATCAGTATGATATATATAATTAGGACAATCTAATAACACACACTGAATTTCTATCAAATATTCATGACACATTCTAATCAAAACTCAATAATGATCTATAAAAAAACACAAAAATAAACTAAATAAATAACAAATTTAAGAAAAATATTATCTCTGTCAGCCTTTATATCCCCAGGACTGAGTAAAAAGTGCTTATAAGTTATGTTAAACACATGAACTATACATGGGAACAAGAAATGAGAGTATACAAACAGTATACATAAGTAAAATTTTGATAATACACATAAAATGCCATTATAACACCTTATATACACACATATATCCACCTTTTATAAGTCTTATGTACTTAATATTAAGTTGGAATATGTTAGGGTAATCTTAAGAACCTTAAGTATAAGGCTACATAATTTTTAAGTACACTTAAAGCTGTTATATTCATTGTTTTACACAAAAAACAAGAAATGCGCTTTATTTCACTTAAAAGTTGACTATATGCGCCGTAAAATTGAGAATATCAAAATTACGCTTTGAAAGATCAATTGGGCACATTTAGAACTATTGATTTGGCTATTTAAATGCATATAAATAACACTTTTCAAATTTGGTGTTTTTTATGCCAGAAATGGCTTCTGTGTACTGGCTACATACTGCCTGCTTTTTTCCCGTGTGAATAGCTTCATTTTTAGTAAAGTTAGCTTTTTCACACTATGATTACCCCACATTCTACGCCCACTGTAAGGAAACACACTAAAATAGGGGACAGGCGCTTATTTAGTGTCCTAGCTTAATTAATAATGCATTGACCTTGTTTATATGCACTAATTTCATTAATAACCTCACTCTTGGCACTTTATTTCATCACCATGCTTAAATTCACCTATTTTTAGTCAAGGATTTACCCGTGCAAGCGCCGGCCAAGGACTGCATGTAGTTACCCCACATCTCACGCTCTTTTTTAAGTTTTTGGGTGGTTTCTCAGTCAATTTTGGTTATTTTTGAATGGGAATTTCACGTAGTATAATGTCAGGATTAGCCCCTCCATTTCTACTGTAGATTCCCCTTATTATTAAGCTATAATTAACCTTAAAAAGTCTCCTTTCACCATGTTATAATATTGTTTTCCACGCATATACTCTCTTTTTGTCTTTTCTTTAATTTTGATGGATATCCCTTATTATTAATAGGATTTTAGTGGTTGTTGTTTGGTTAATTATTTTATTGGTCACTAGGGGCGTTGATGGAAAGGTCTATTACTTGTTTGAAGGTGTCATTAACATTGTATTGGATGGTACATCAAGGTGGTTATTGGGGAAACTTAGTGTGTATAAAAGGAGGGGGTTTTTGGTCTTGTTTTCTGCATTCCTTATCATTTACAATTTACCAATATAACCAATCAATTACAATACATATCAATTAGTACTTTTATAAGACTTTTGAATAGTATCTGAATTATAAAATCTATTTTTCTACCAACTACAAAGATTGTAAGCCACATATAAAACAGTGAGAGTTATATTACTGAGACCTTAAATTTGATTATATTTTACTACTTATTGGATTTAAATTACAGTATTCATATAGGACCATTAAAATCTTCTAGAAAACTGACTATTCAAGCTAGTTCACGTCCTTGTACTTGACCTTAGCCTGACGATTGGGGGCCTTTCTCAAGAATTCTGTTATAATCCTGTAAGTGAAATTTTCAATAGAAGGTGCACGTAAATAATATCCCTATAAAAATATTTGGATAATTACAACAGGTTGGGGTCACTTATATAGTGATTTCAGAAAAAGAAGCCCTGTTATATAATAAAAATTGTGATATTGAATCAACAATTTTACCACTAATTTCACATAAAATTGTTATTAGTGGGAGTCTGTCAATAGACCAATTAAATTTGTGATCTTTTCAGATAATAAACCAAATAAACTGATTAGTTGTTTTCTTTTAACAGGACTCTTAATTTTTTCTTTTTATTGGTTTGTAATACTCATTAAATATTTAGATAGAATCTTACTAACAGTTGTTTTCTTTTAAATATAAAAACACGGCTACATATTGTAGACCAGTTAAATTAAGTGACCACATAAAAAGCATATTTGACTTTTGGCACTTAAAGATTCAATTCATACCAATAAGTAAGCAATAAAATTGTCTTCAGTGGTATTGATAAATACTGATAAAACTCTTTTTTCGAAGTTTTTATATCTAAATTCTCAAATTCTTTAAATTCCACGTGAAAATGTGTGACAACAATGACATTGTAAGTAATAAGGCAAAACCTTATAACTTAAGACCTAGAGCTGAAAGACATGTTACAGGAAATTCAAATGGAGGGCCAGGAATCTCCCATAATCAACAACACTCCGTCAATGTCTCTGGAGGAAAGGGAAAAGCTTTTAAAGCAGGTTTCAATAAAGAAAACAAAAAATACTTTACAAGAACAAGTTCACTCCCTATCCACCCTACTGAACACCTTGACAATAAGAGTCAACAATATAGTGGACCAGATCAACAATCTGGAAAAGAGAGCAGCTCAAGGTTTCATAGAAGTCAACCAAGCTCTAGTGGACATAAAGACTCAACCACCAACAGTGGCACCCAACAATTCCATAGCAACACCTCCAGCCCAAGAGGAGGACCAAAAAATTACTGTAAGCAAATGGAAATGGGATTGGTACGCCCAAAACTACAACAATCCTCCTCAACAAGGATCCAGCAGTCACCCTTACAGGGGAAAGCCAAAGAGAGGCAGAGGAAATGGAGTAAGACCTTGGTGAGTCATCCAACTTCTTATGAACAATTAAATCAACCTAACAATGAATTACTTATAGGTAATGAGATTGATAAGGAAATATTGGATATAGTTGATAATGATTTAAAGGAGTATTCATTTGAAAAAAATATGTTAAACTTGTCTTTGCACAAAGACAATGTAGATAGTTTTATTGATCACCAGGATGATGCTATTAATATTAAAATGGAATCAAATGATGAGTCTTCTTAGTTGGACACAGAAAAAATAGAATATTTTTTAAAAGAAAATCCAATGGAATCAAAGATAATAAGTAAATTATTATTGAGAATTGAAAAATTGGAAGAGTTCTCAAAAGAGTCAAACAATAATACAGAAAAGGTATTATTACAGCTAACACAATCATTGAGTGCAACGGCCAATAGATTAAAAATTATTGAAAATTCAAATAATGAATTAGTCAATGAGAATAAAGGTTTAAAATCTGAGATTAGAGATTTAGAAAATAAATTAGAACACTCTCAGAAAATTATGGCTACCATTGAGGGACGTGTTAAATTATCTTTTTCAAATGTAAATGACACCCTAACTCATGTACCAGTAATACAGGATAGGTTACAAAGAGTGGAAATAGAAGTAGCAAACATGTTGAAAAATACTGAAAGAATAAAAGATAACACTTCTTATGTAACAAGAATTCCTGTTTTCATGAAACATGCAAATGAAACACCAATAATGGAACATGAACATAGTATCATGGGCTCTGAGAATAATAAATCAGTAAGAGATGAAATACATGATCATCTTTCTAAAGTAAGTGAATTACTCAATATTCCTCAGGTTAGGGAAGCAAAAACTAGCCAAAAGAACTGGCCTAAGTTAGATCAGTACCCATCTTTTGACAGAGATTCAAAATCTGATTGGCAACAATTCATACAAAGAATTGATAACTTAAAATTTTCATACAAATTACCTGATGAAGAAATTACTTCAAAGTTAATATCTTTATTTACAGATGTGGCCTTATTATGGTTTGAATCTGTAATGAGTGAGGGAATTAATTACTCCTGGAATGAATGGAAGGCACTAATTGAAAGGCAATTCGGTGGCCCAAAATTTAGAATCACTCAACAAAGATTGTATGAAAAGGCCAGATATAATCCAAATGCTGGAGATAAACCTATGGTATTTTTAATGAATTTAATAAAAGTCATGAAAGCCATGGATCCAAAAATGGATTATGAAGAGTGGAAAGAAAAAATAATATACAAGTTACCTATATCAGTTAGAGACATTATTGTAGCTAGAACTGAAACCATCAGAGATACCTCTGGGTTCATTAATATATGTAATGAAATATTATTAAACCACAAATATGAAACCAAGTATATTAATTACAGACAAAGTGTTGACGTGGTAAAACGTACTACAAGTAAATTACCAGTGGAGAAGAAAAAACCTTCAGCTCCCCTTGTCCCTAAAAGACAAGAGAATAACACTTGTTATAAATGTAATGAACCTTGGGTTAAAGGTCACACGTGTAAGAAAAGAATAAATGTTATTGAAACCTCCCAGAATTCTGAACCAAGTAATCATGAAGATGAAAATATGGAATCCAGTGAGGATTGTAAAAGTAACATATCTTACAGTGATGATGAGAATGAGATATTTGTATTAGAACAGGATATAATGTTCCTGAATGATGCTATACCTCATACAGATACATCTTTAACTTCCATTGAAGAAGCTGAGATAATTAAAGATGTATCTCATGATACTTACAAAATAACACCTATCAGTGCACCTGTTATTTTATGTGGAAAAGAAATGAATGCCTTTCTTGACACTGGGGCTGCAGGTAGTGTAGTTTCTATTAATACATTAATGAAACTTGACAGTAAGTATAAGGAAAAACTAGAACCTGTTCAGACAAAGAACTGGAGGGGTTTTGGTTCAATATTAAATCCAATTGGCAAATACAAAACTGCAGTATTCTTTAAATATAATAATGGATATGTAAGAGCAGTTTGTGAATTTGTAGTAATGGATAATAATAATTGTAGTGATTGGTTTATTATTGGCAATGATTTATTGACAAAATTTGGAATTAAACTAGATCCTGCAAACAGTTAATTCACCATAGGAGTGAATGGTAAGAGAAAATTCAAGATATGTTCTGAAAATTCAGTGTATGCCATTTCTGTTAGAGAAGAACAACTGCAAGGTGGAAGAACCACCAATGAAGTGGTTGAGTTTGAAAATGAAATCCAAAAGGCCTCTTTCAGTCCTCAACTCTCAAAAATTGAAGAAGAAAATTTTTTGAGATTGATTAAATCATATCCTATGGCATTTGCTCATGGTTCAAATGAATTAGGATTGGTAAAAGACCATGAGTTGAAAATCTCTCTAAGCTGTGATTTGGATAATATTCCTGGGATACTAAAAAAGAAACCTTACCCAGCATCTCCTGCAAAAAGGAAAGATATTGAAGACAATATAAAAATGTTGTTGGAAATGGGTATTGTTGAAAAAGTGGACACAACACCTAAGTATTGTGTCATTTCACCAGTATTTATCTCTTATGAAAAAGATAAGGCAAGATTATGCGGTGATTATAGAGCTCTGAATACATACACAGTAGATGATATTTACCCTCTACCAAGGATAGCTTCTATCCATGCTACTTTACAAGGAGCAAAATATATTTCCTGTAGGGATGGAAACAAAGGTTACCACCAGATTACTGTGGAAAGAATTTCTCAAAATTACTTATTAATAACCACACATTTGGGTATATATAAGTATGTGAGAATGCCATTTGGCCCAAAGAATGCGCCTTCAGTCTTCCAAAAATTGATGGATAGTGTTTTTCATCAGTAAATGGTTGAAGGATGGCTATTGGTCTATATTGATGACATCATAGTGTTTTCAAAAACATATGATGAACATTTAAGTCACCTGAAAAGAGTCTTTCAAAGAATGGATGAAATTAATATGACAATTGCATTAAAGAAATGTAAATTTGGATTCCAATCTTTGAAAGTACTTGGACATGTTGTATCTGGATTACAAATTTGTGTTGACCAGAACAAGGTGGCAGCAATAAAAAACATTGGTATACCTAAGAATGTAAAAGAAATTCAAAGTTTTTTAGGTATGTGTGGATATTATAGACAATATATAAAAAATTACCAATCTATTGCAGCACCTTTGACAACATTAATCAGGAAAAATGAAGCTTTCATTTGGAATAATGAAAGACAACACGCCTTTAATAAATTAAAGGAATGTTTAATGACAGCTCCAATTTTGGGACTGCTTAATTTCACCTTACCTTTTATCTTGTACACTGATGCAAGCTTCATAGGTTTAGGTGCTGCTTTACAGCAAAAACAGATAATAAATGGAAAATTATCTGAAGTAGTTATCTGTTATATATCCAGAACCTTAAGAAACTGAATTAAGGTATGGTGCCACATAGTTAGAATGTTTAGCCATGGTGTGTGCTTTGGAGAAGCTTCATTACTATCTGGAAGACCAGAAGTTTGAACTTATAACAGATTGCAGTGCAGTAAAATCATTGCTAAACATAAAAACACCTAATAGGCACATGTTTAGATGGCAACTAGCTGTACAAGAGTACAGATGAAGAATGACAATCACTCACAGAGCAGGAACATTGCATTCTTATGTGGATTTATTATCTAGAAGTCCTTTACCAAATGATGCTGACAACCCAGCTTATGTACCTGAAAATGAGGTTATACATATATTTGGGATTTATATAGTGGATTTAGAAGAAGAATTTATGCAAACTATATTGGAAAATTATTCATCTGATAAAGATTTGTCTAAACTATCTACCATTTTTAATGATCCAACAAATGCCTCCATGAGTGCATTAATTAAAACCTTGCCTCCAAAGTATAAAAATGCATTGGAAAAAGGAAAATTATCAATTGAAGATGGATATATATATTACAGAAAAAAGTTAAGTAATGTTCTAGTAATACCACCTTCTATGAAAGAGTTAATGTTGAGTACTTGCCAAGATGACATCTTAGCTGGTCATTTTGACTTTAACAAAACATTAACCAGAGTTAAAAATACAGCCTGGTGGATAAACATGAAAGAAGATGTACAAAAATACATTGAAACATGTGACTCTTGTCAGAAATCTAAAAGATTAACTGGTAAGAGAGCTGGGTTGTTACGAAAAATAGAGCAGCCAAAAGCTCCATGGGAAATTATAAACATGGATTTTGTAACTGGCTTGCCATTAGCAGGAAAAGAAAGTTTCAATTCTTGCTGGGTAATTGTGGATAGATTAACAAAAATGTGTAAGTTTATCCCTACCCATAAAGAGGTATCTGCAAAATACTTGGCATTATTATGGTGGACTCAGATGATGAATACTGCTGGGTTCCCCAAAGCCATAATCTCTGACAGAGATCCTAAATTTACATCAGAGTTCTGGACATCCTTGATGGAAGTATCAGGTTGTCAATTAAAATTATCTACAGCACACCATCCACAAACTGATGGGCTGGCTGAGAGAGTGATACAAACTCTAGAAGACATGATCAGAAGATATTGTGCCTTTGGATTAGAATACAAAGACAATGAGAAATTCACACATGACTGGGTAACATTAATTCCTGGCCTTGAATTTGCTTATAATAGCACAACTCATTCTGTAACAGAGAAGAAACCATTTGAACTCTGGCTGGGATACGTACCAAATACCCCAGTAAATCATTTTAATAAATTAACAAGGTTAGATATACACCCTGGTACTAAATCCTTTATTCATATGCAAAAATGTGTAGAAAGCATGCTGAAAAATGCATACAAAAAGCATTTGAATATGAAAAGAAAAGGTGGGACAAATCTCACAAAGAATTTGAATTTAAAAAGGGAGATGAAGTCCTCATATCAACACTACATTTTAACTTACAAGGTAACGTTAAATTAAAGGATCCCTTTGTAGGACCTTTTGTAGTAAACAAAATGGTTGGTAATAATGCAGTGGAAGTCATATTATATGCTCCATATGATAGGAAACATCCAGTTTTCCCTATCTCATTATTAAAACCTTACCATGCAAATGATCCTGACTTATTTCCAAAAAGAAGGGGAAGGCCTAAAAAGCAACCTGAAGAAATTGTGGAAAAAGCAGAGATTGAAAAAATACTCAATAAAAGAATCCTTACTAAAGAAAAAGAACTTAGTATTTACTAAGATTTAAAGGGAAAGCAAATGAATTTGATAAATGGATACCTGAAAAAGAAATTTCTAATTTATCCACCCTTCTTAAAAAATTTAAACAGAAATGAATTTCTGTTCAACCAGCTGAGGGGTTAAAAACCAGTACTCATAATATTTTATTATGTTTTATTTCTTTAAAGTTTAATCTTTAATGCTATGGAATTATTCTGAATACCTGAAAATTACAAAGAAATAAATAAAATGAATAACTTATCATTTTTTTATTGTTTTTTTTGGGTGGGCGAGTGTCAGCCTGTATATCCCCAGGACTGAGTAAAAAGTGCTTATTAGTTATTTTAAACACATGAACTATACATGGGAACAAGAAATGAGAGTACACAAACAGTATACATAAGTAAAATTATGATAATACACATAAAATGCCATTATAACACCTTATATACACGCATATATCCACCTTTTATAAGTCTTATGTACTTAATATTAAGTTGGAATATGTTAGGGTAATCTTAAGAACCTTAAGTATAAGGCTACATAATTTTTAAGTACACTTAAAGCTGTTATATTCATTTTTTTACACAAAAAACAAGAAATGCGCTTTATTTCACTTAAAAGTTGACTATATGCGCCATAAAATTGAGAATATCAAAATTGCGCTTTGACAGATCAATTGGGCACATTTAGAACTATTGATTTGGCTATTTAAATGCATAAAAATAACACTTTTCAAATTTGGTGTTTTTTATGCCAGAAATGGCTTCTGTGTACTGGCTACATACTGCCTGCTTTTTTCCCGTGTGAATAGCTTCATTTTTAGTAAAGTTAGCTTTTTCACACTATAATTACCCCACATTCTACGCCCACTGTGGGGAAACACACTAAAATAGGGGACAGGTGCTTATTTAGTGTCCTAGCTTAATTAATAATGCATTGACCTTGTTTATATGCACTAATTTCATTAATAACCTCACTCTTGGCACTTTATTTCATCACCACGCTTAAATTCACCTAATTTTAGTCAAGGATTTACCCGTGAAAGCGCCGGACAAGGACTGCATGTAGTTACCCCACATCTCACGCTCTTTTTTAAGTTTTTGGGTGGTTTCTCAGTCAATTTTGGTTATTTTTGAATGGGAATTTCACGTAGTATAATGTCAGGATTAGCCCCTCCATTTCTACTGTAGATTACCCTTATTATTAAGCTATAATAAACCTTAAAAAGTCTCCTTTCACCTTGTTATAATATTGTTTTCCACGCATATACTCTCTTTTTGTCTTTTCTTTAACTTTGATGGATATCCCTTATTATTAATAGGATTTTAGTGGTTGTTGTTTGGTTAATTATGTTATTGGTCACTAGGGGCTTTGATGTAAAGGTCTATTAATTGTTTGAAGGTGTCATTAACATTGTATTGGATGGTACATCAAGGTGGTTATTGGGGAAACTTAGTGTGTATAAAAGGAGGGGGTTTTTGATCTTGTTTTCTGCATTCCTTATAATTTACAATTTACCAATATAACCAATCAATTACAATACATATCAATTAGTAATTTTATAAGACTTATGAATAGAATCTGAATTATAAAATCTATTTTTCTACCAACTACAAAGATTGTAAGCCACATATAAAATAGTGAGAGTTATATTACTGAGACCTTAAATTTAATTATATTTTACTACTTATTGGATTTAAAATACAGTATTCATATAGGACCATTAAAATCATTTAGACAACTGACTATTCAAGCTAGTTCAGGTCCTTGTACTTGAACTTATCCTGACAATCTCATTACATTTTATTTCTCTTCCTGCATTATTATTTTTTTACCCCTCTACTTATATTTCCCTTTCCCATTCTTCCCTTCCCCAACATTTTCAATCCCACATTTTATTCCTTGCATCTTATCACAGGCTAAAGTATGATGTTTTTTAATGCCTCCAATATTTTCCTCATCATTTCCTTGAGGTGCTTCTTTATACATCCAACCTTCCCTCTTAGTTCTAAGATCAGATTGACGCTTTTGAGGAGCCTCCTTGTACATCCAACCTTCCCTCTTAAATTTAATGATATCCTGATTTATAGGTGGAGGATCAATGAAGACTTGACCTTGTCTCTTAATCATGCGTTTTTTCTTCTGTTCTTGAGTCATGCCAGCTACTTTATTAAATGTTTGCTGTGGTTGGGGTTTGAACCCATGACCCTCTGCTTTTGGTTGAGTGTTGTCCATGATGTGATGAAACTTTAATCACTAGACAATTTGTTTGATACTTTTATCACTTAATAAAATTAATATACATACAAAATTTCATTTTGAAGTATGTACACATTATTTACATCAGTATGATATATATAATTAGGAGAATCTAATAACACACACTGAATTTCAATAAAATATTCATTACACATTTTATTCAAAACTCAATAATAATCTATAAAAAAACACAAAAATAAACTAAAGAAATAACAAGTTTAAGAAACATATTATCTCATTACATTTTATTTCTCTTCCTGCATTATTCTTTTTTACCCCTCTACTTATATTTCCCTTTCCCATTCTTCCCTTCCCCAACATTTTCAATCCCACATTTTATTCCTTGCATCTTATCACAGGCTAAAGTATGATGTTTTTTAATGCCTCCAATCTTTTCTTCATCATTTCCTTGAGGTGCTTCTTTATACATCCAACCTTCCCTCTTAGTTCTAAGATCAGATTGACGCTTTTGAGGAGCCTCCTTGTACATCCAACCTTCCCTCTTAGTTCTAAGATCAGATTGACGCTTTTGAGGAGCCTCCTTGTACATCCAACCTTCCCTCTTAAATTTAATGATATCCTGATTTATAGGTGGAGGATCAATGAAGACTTGACCTTGTCTCTTAATCATGCGTTTTTTCTTCTGTTCTTGAGTCATGCCAGCTACTTTATTAAATGTTTTCTGTGGTTGGGGTTTGAACCCATGACCCTCTGCTTTTGGTTGAGTGTTGTCCATGATGTGATGGTACTTTAACCACTAGACAATTTGTTTGATACTTTTATCACTTAATAAAATTAATATTCACATAAAATTTCTTTTTGAAGTATGTACACATTATGTACATCAGTATGAAATATATAATTAGGAGAATCTAATAACACACACTGAATTTCTATCAAATATTCATTACACATTTTAATCAAAACTCAATAATAATCTATAAAAAAACACAAAAATAAACTAAAGAAATAACAAATTTAAGAAACATATTATCTCATTACATTTTATTTCTCTTCCTGCATTATTCTTTTTTACCCCTCTAATTATATTTCCCTTTCCCATTCTTCCCTTCCCCAACATTTTCAATCCCACATTTTATTCCTTGCATCTTATCACAGGCTAAAGTATGATGTTTTTTAATGCCTCCAATCTTTTCCTCATCATTTCCTTGAGGTGCTTCATTATACATCCAACCTTCCCTCTTAGTTCTAAAATCAGATTGAAGCTTTTGAGGAGCCTCCTTGTACATCCAACCTTCCCTCTTAAATTTAATGATATCCTGATTTATAGGTGGAGGATCAATAAAGACTTGACCTTGTCTCTTAATCATGCGTTTTTTCTTCTGTTCTTGAGTCATGCCAGCTACTTTATTAAATGTTTTCTGGGGTTGGGGTTTGAACCCATGACCCTCTGCTTTTGGTTGAGTGTTGTCTATGATGTGATGGTACTTTAACCACTAGACAATTTGTTTGATACTTTTATCACTTAATATAATTAATATTCACATAAAATTTCTTTTTAAAGTATTTACACATTATTTACATCAGTATGATATATATAATTAGGAGAATCTAATAACACACACTGAATTTCAATAAAATATTCATTACACATTTTAATCAAAACTTAATGATAATCTATAAAAAAACACAAAAATAAACTAAAGAAATAACAAATTTAAGAAACATATTATCTCATTTCATTTTATTTCTCTTCCTGCATTATTCTTTTTTACCCCTCTACTTATATTTCCCTTTCCCATTCTTCCCTTCCCCAACATTTTCAATCCCACATTTTATTCCTTGCATCTTATCACAGGCTAAAGTATGATGTTTTTTAATGCCTCCAATCTTTTCCTCATCATTTCCTTGAGGTGCTTCTTTATACATCCAACCTTCCCTCTTAGTTCTAAGATCAGATTGACGCTTTTGAGGAGCCTCCTTGCACATCCAACCTTCCCTCTTAAATTTAATGATATCCAGATTTATAGGTGGAGGATCAATGAAGACTTGACCTTGTCTCTTAATCATGCGTTTTTTCTTCTGTTCTTGAGTCATGCCAGCTACTTTATTAAATGTTTGCTGGGGTTGGGGTTTGAACCCATGACCCTCTGCTTTTGGTTGAGTGTTGTCTATGATGTGATGGTACTTTAACCACTAGACAATTTGTTTGATACTTTTATCACTTAATAAAATTAATATTCACATAAAATTTCTTTTTAAAGTATTTACACATTATTTACTTCAGTATGATATATATAATTAGGAGAATCTAATAACACACACTGAATTTCAATAAAATATTCATTACACATTTTAATCAAAGCTCAATAATAATCTATAAAAAAACACAAAAATAAACTAAAGAAATAACAAATTTAAGAAACATATTATCTCATTACATTTTATTTCTCTTCCTGCATTATTCTTTTTTACCCCTCTACTTATATTTCCCTTTCCCATTCTTCCCTTCCCCAACATTTTCAATCCCACATTTTATTCCTTGCATCTTATCACAGGCTAAAGTATGATGTTTTTTAATGCCTCCAATCTTTTCTTCATCATTTCCTTGAGGTGCTTCTTTATACATCCAACCTTCCCTCTTAGTTCTAAGATCAGATTGACGCTTTTGAGGAGCCTCCTTGTACATCCAACCTTCCCTCTTAGTTCTAAGATCAGATTGACGCTTTTGAGGAGCCTCCTTGTACATCCAACCTTCCCTCTTAAATTTAATGATATCCTGATTTATAGGTGGAGGATCAATGAAGACTTGACCTTGTCTCTTAATCATGTGTTTTTTCTTCTGTTCTTGAGTCATGCCAGCTACTTTATTAAATGTTTGCTGTGGTTGCTGTTTGAACCCATGACCCTCTGCTTTTGGTTGAGTGTTGTCCATTATGTGATGGTACTTTAACCACTAGAAAATTTGTTTGATACTATTATCATATAATAAATTTAATATTCACATAAAGTTTCTTTTTGAAGTATGTACACATTGTGTACATCAGTATGATATATATAATTAGGAGAATCTAATAACACACACTAAATTTCTATCAAATATTCATTACACATTCTAATCAAAACTCAATAATAATCTATAAAAAAACACAAAAATAAACTAAAGAAATAACAAATTTAAGAAACATATTATCTCATTACTTTTAATTTCTCTTCCTGCATTATTCTTTTTTACCCCTCTAATTATATTTCCCTTTCCCATTCTTCCCTTCCCCAACATTTTCTATCCCACATTTTATTCCTTGAATCTTATCACAGGCTAAAGTATGATGTTTTTTAATGCCTTCAATCTTTTCCTCATCATTTCCTTGAGGTGCTTCTTTATACATCCAACCTTCCATCTTAGTTCTAAGATCAGATTGACGCTTTTGAGGAGCCTCCTTGTACATCCAACCTTCCCTCTTAAATTTAATGATATCCTGATTTATAGGTGGAGGATCAATGAAGACTTGACCTTGTCTCTTAATCATGCGTTTTTTCTTCTGTTCTTGAGTCATGCCAGCTACTTTATTAAATGTTTGCTGTGGTTGGGGTTTGAACCCATGACCCTCTGCTTTTGGTTGAGTGTTGTCCATGATGTGATGAAACTTTAATCACTAGACAATTTGTTTGATACTTTTATCACTTAATAAAATTAATATACATACAAAATTTCATTTTGAAGTATGTACACATTATTTACATCAGTATGATATATATAATTAGGAGAATCTAATAACACACACTGAATTTCAATAAAATATTCATTACACATTTTAATCAAAACTCAATAATAATCTATAAAAAAACACAAAAATAAACTAAAGAAATAACAAATTTAAGAAACATATTATCTCATTACATTTTATATCTCTTCCTGCATTATTCTTTTTTACCCCTCTACTTATATTTCCCTTTCCCATTCTTCCCTTCCCCAACATTTTCAATCCCACATTTTATTCCTTGCATCTTATCACAGGCTAAAGTATGATGTTTTTTAATGCCTCCAATCTTTTCTTCATCATTTCCTTGAGGTGCTTCTTTATACATCCAACCTTCCCTCTTAGTTCTAAGATCAGATTGACGCTTTTGAGGAGCCTCCTTGTACATCCAACCTTCCCTCTTAGTTCTAAGATCAGATTGACGCTTTTGAGGAGCCTCCTTGTACATCCAACCTTCCCTCTTAAATTTAATGATATCCTGATTTATAGGTGGAGGATCAATGAAGACTTGACCTTGTCTCTTAATCATGCGTTTTTTCTTCTGTTCTTGAGTCATGCCAGCTACTTTATTAAATGTTTGCTGTGGTTGGGGTTTGAACCCATGACCCTCTGCTTTTGGTTGAGTGTTGTCCATGATGTGATGGTACTTTAACCACTAGACAATTTGTTTGATACTTTTATCACTTAATAAAATTAATATTCACATAAAATTTCTTTTTGAAGTATGTACACATTATGTACATCAGTATGAAATATATAATTAGGAGAATCTAATAACACACACTGAATTTCTATCAAATATTCATTACACATTTTAATCAAAACTCAATAATAATCTATAAAAAAACACAAAAATAAACTAAAGAAATAACAAATTTAAGAAACATATTATCTCATTACATTTTATTTCTCTTCCTGCATTATTCTTTTTTACCCCTCTAATTATATTTCCCTTTCCCATTCTTCCCTTCCCCAACATTTTCTATCCCACATTTTATTCCTTGAATCTTATCACAGGCTAAAGTATGATGTTTTTTAATGCCTTCAATCTTTTCCTCATCATTTCCTTGAGGTGCTTCTTTATACATCCAACCTTCCATCTTAGTTCTAAGATCAGATTGACGCTTTTGAGGAGCCTCCTTGTACATCCAACCTTCCATCTTAGTTCTAAGATCAGATTGACGCTTTTGAGGAGCCTCCTTGTACATCCAACCTTCCTTCTTAAATTTAATGATATCCTGATTTATAGGTGGAGGATCAATGAAGACTTGACCTTGTCTCTTAATCATGCGTTTTTTCTTCTGTTCTTGAGTCAAGCCAGCTACTTTATTGAATGTTTGCTGGGGTTGGGGTTTGAACCCATGACCCTCTGCTTTTGGTTGAGTGTTGTCTATGATGTGATGGTACTTTAACCACTAGACAATTTGTTTGATACTTTTATCACTTAATAAAATTAATATTCACATAAAATTTCTTTTTAAAGTATTTACACATTATTTACATCAGTATGATATATATAATTAGGAGAATCTAATAACACACACTGAATTTCAATAAAATATTCATTACACATTTTAATCAAAACTCAATAATAATCTATAAAAAAACACAAAATAAACTAAAGAAATAACAAATTTAAGAAACATATTATCTCATTACATTTTATTTCTCTTCCTGCATTATTCTTTTTTACCCCTCTACTTATATTTCCCTTTCCCATTCTTCCCTTCCCCAACATTTTCAATCCCACATTTTATTCCTTACATCTTATCACAGGCTAAAGTATGATGTTTTTTAATGCCTCCAATCTTTTCTTCATCATTTCCTTGAGGTGCTTCTTTATACATCCAACCTTTTCTCTTAGTTCTAAGATCAGATTGACGCTTTTGAGGAGCCTCCTTGTACATCCAACCTTCCCTCTTAGTTCTAAGATCAGATTGACGCTTTTGAGGAGCCTCCTTGTACATCCAACCTTCCCTCTTAAATTTAATTATATCCTGATTTATAGGTGGAGGATCAATGAAGACTTGACCTTGTCTCTTAATCATGTGTTTTTTCTTCTGTTCTTGAGTCATGCCAGCTACTTTATTAAATGTTTGATGTGGTTGCTGTTTGAACCCATGACCCTCTGCTTTTGGTTGAGTGTTGTCCATTATGTGATGGTACTTTAACCACTAGAAAATTTGTTTGATACTATTATCATATAATAAATTTAATATTCACATAAAGTTTCTTTTTGAAGTATGTACACATTGTGTACATCAGTATGATATATATAATTAGGAGAATCTAATAACACACACTAAATTTCTATCAAATATTCATTACACATTCTAATCAAAACTCAATAATAATCTATAAAAAAACACAAAAATAAACTAAAGAAATAACAAATTTAAGAAACATATTATCTCATTACTTTTAATTTCTCTTCCTGCATTATTCTTTTTTACCCCTCTAATTATATTTCCCTTTCCCATTCTTCCCTTCCCCAACATTTTCGATCCCACATTTTATTCCTTGCATCTTATCACAAGCTAAATTATGATGTATTTTAATGCCTCCAATCTTTTCTTCATCATTTCCTTTAGGTGCTTCTTTATACATCCATCCTTCCCTCTTAGTTCTAAGATCAGATTGACGCTTTTGAGGAGCCTCCTTGTACATCCAACCTTCCCTCTTAAGTTTAATGATATCCTGATTTATAGGTGGAGGATCAATGAAGACTTGACCTAGTCTCTTAATCATGCGTTTTATCTTCTGTTCTTGAGTCATTCCAGCTACTTTATTAAATGTTTGCTGTGGTTGGGGTTTGAACCCATGACCCTCTGCTTTTGGTTGAGTGTTGTCCATGATGTGATGAAACTTTAACCACTAGACAATTTGTTTAATACTTTTATCACTTAAAAAAATTAATATACATACAAAATTTCATTTTGAAGTATGTACACATTATTTACATCAGTATGATATATATAATTAGGAGAATCTAATAACACACACTGAATTTCAATAAAATATTCATTACACATTTTAATCAAAACTCAATAATAATCTATAAAAAAACACAAAAATAAACTAAAGAAATAACAAATTAAAGAAACATATTATCTCATTACATTTTATTTCTCTTCCTGCATTATTCTTTTTTACCCCTCTACTTATATTTCCCTTTCCCATTCTTCCCTTCCCCAACATTTTCAATCCCACATTTTATTCCTTGCATCTTATCACAGGCTAAAGTATGATGTTTTTTAATGCCTCCAATCTTTTCTTCATCATTTCCTTGAGGTGCTTCTTTATACATCCAACCTTCCCTCTTAGTTCTAAGATCAGATTGACGCTTTTGAGGAGCCTCCTTGTACATCCAACCTTCCCTCTTAGTTCTAAGATCAGATTGACGCTTTTGAGGAGCCTCCTTGTACATCCAACCTTCCCTCTTAAATTTAATGATATCCTGATTTATAGGTGGAGGATCAATGAAGACTTGACCTTGTCTCTTAATCATGCATTTTTTCTTCTGTTCTTGAGTCATGCCAGCTACTTTATTAAATGTTTGCTGTGGTTGGGGTTTGAACCCATGACCCTCTGCTTTTGGTTGAGTGTTGTCCATGATGTGATGGTACTTTAACCACTAGACAATTTGTTTGATACTTTTATCACTTAATAAAATTAATATTCACATAAAATTTCTTTTTGAAGTATGTACACATTATGTACATCAGTATGAAATATATAATTAGGAGAATCTAATAACACACACTGAATTTCTATCAAATATTCATTACACATTTTAATCAAAACTCAATAATAATCTATAAAAAAACACAAAAATAAACTAAAGAAATAACAAATTTAAGAAACATATTATCTCATTACATTTTATTTCTCTTCCTGCATTATTCTTTTTTACCCCTCTAATTATATTTCCCTTTCCCATTCTTCCCTTCCCCAACATTTTCAATCCCACATTTTATTCCTTGCATCTTATCACAGGCTAAAGTATGATGTTTTTTAATGCCTCCAATCTTTTCCTCATCATTTCCTTGAGTTGCTTCATTATACATCCAACCTTCCCTCTTAGTTCTAAAATCAGATTGAAGCTTTTGAGGAGCCTCCTTGTACATCCAACCTTCCCTCTTAAATTTAATGATATCCTGATTTATAGGTGGAGGATCAATGAAGACTTGACCTTGTCTCTTAATCATGCATTTTTTCTTCTGTTCTTTAGTCATGCCAGCTACTTTATTAAATGTTTGCTGTGGTTGGGGTTCGAACACATGACCCTCTGCTTTTGGTTGAGTGTTGTCCATGATGTGATGAAACTTTAACCACTAGACAATTTGTTTAATACTTTTATCACTTAAAAAAATTAATATACATACAAAATTTCATTTTGAAGTATGTACACATTATTTACATCAGTATGATATATATAATTAGGAGAATCTAATAACACACACTGAATTTCAATAAAATATTCATTACACATTTTAATCAAAACTCAATAATAATCTATAAAAAAACACAAAAATAAACTAAAGAAATAACAAATTTAAGAAACATATTATCTCATTACATTTTATTTCTCTTCCTGCATTATTCTTTTTTACCCCTCTAATTATATTTCCCTTTCCCATTCTTCCCTTCCCCAACATTTTCAATCCCACATTTTATTCCTTGCATCTTATCACAGGCTAAAGTATGATGTTTTTTAATGCCTCCAATCTTTTCCTCATCATTTCCTTGAGGTGCTTCATTATACATCCAACCTTCCCTCTTAGTTCTAAAATCAGATTGAAGCTTTTGAGGAGCCTCCTTGTACATCCAACCTTCCCTCTTAAATTTAATGATATCCTGATTTATAGGTGGAGGATCAATGAAGACTTGACCTTGTCTCTTAATCATGCATTTTTTCTTCTGTTCTTGAGTCATGCCAGCTACTTTATTAAATGTTTTCTGTGGTTGCTGTTTGAACCCATGACCCTCTGCTTTTGGTTGAGTGTTGTCCATTATGTGATGGTACTTTAACCACTAGAAAATTTGTTTGATACTATTATCATATAATAAATTTAATATTCACATAAAGTTTCTTTTTGAAGTATGTACACATTGTGTACATCAGTATGATATATATAATTAGGAGAATCTAATAACACACACTAAATTTCTATCAAATATTCATTACACATTCTAATCAAAACTCAATAATAATCTATAAAAAAACACAAAAATAAACTAAAGAAATAACAAATTTAAGAAACATATTATCTCATTACTTTTAATTTCTCTTCCTGCATTATTCTTTTTTACCCCTCTAATTATATTTCCCTTTCCCATTCTTCCCTTCCCCAACATTTTCGATCCCACATTTTATTCCTTGCATCTTATCACAGGCTAAAGTATGATGTATTTTAATGCCTCCAATCTTTTCTTCATCATTTCCTTTAGGTGCTTCTTTATACATCCATCCTTCCCTCTTAGTTCTAAGATCAGATTGACGCTTTTGAGGAGCCTCCTTGTACATCCAACCTTCCCTCTTAAGTTTAATGATATCCTGATTTATAGGTGGAGGATCAATGAAGACTTGACCTTGTCTCTTAATCATGCGTTTTATCTTCTGTTCTTGAGTCATTCCAGCTACTTTATTAAATGTTTGCTGTGGTTGGGGTTTGAACCCATGACCCTCTGCTTTTGGTTGAGTGTTGTCCATGATGTGATGAAACTTTAACCACTAGACAATTTGTTTAATACTTTTATCACTTAAAAAAATTAATATACATACAAAATTTCATTTTGAAGTATGTACACATTATTTACATCAGTATGATATATATAATTAGGAGAAGCTAATAACACACACTGAGTTTCAATAAAATATTCATTACACATTTTAATCAAAACTCAATAATAATCTATAAAAAAACACAAAAATAAACTAAAGAAATAACAAATTAAAGAAACATATTATCTCATTACATTTTATTTCTCTTCCTGCATTATTCTTTTTTACCCCTCTACTTATATTTCCCTTTCCCGTTCTTCCCTTCCCCAACATTTTCAATCCCACATTTTATTCCTTGCATCTTATCACAGGCTAAAGTATGATGTTTTTTAATGCCTCCAATCTTTTCTTCATCATTTCCTTGAGGTGCTTCTTTATACATCCAACCTTCCCTCTTAGTTCTAAGATCAGATTGACGCTTTTGAGGAGCCTCCTTGTACATCCAACCTTCCCTCTTAAATTTAATGATATCCTGATTAATAGGTGAAGGATCAATGAAGACTTGACCTTGTCTCTTAATCATGCGTTTTTTCTTCTGTTCTTGAGTCATGCCAGCTACTTTATTAAATGTTTGCTGTGGTTGGGGTTTGAACCCATGACCCTCTGCTTTTGGTTGAGTGTTGTCCATGATGTGATGGTACTTTAACCACTAGACAATTTGTTTGATACTTTTATCACTTAATAAAATTAATATTCACATAAAATTTCTTTTTGAAGTATGTACACATTATGTACATCAGTATGAAATATATAATTAGGAGAATCTAATAACACACACTGAATTTCAATAAAATATTCATTACACATTTTAATCAAAACTTAATGATAATCTATAAAAAAACACAAAAATAAACTAAAGAAATAACAAATTTAAGAAACATATTATCTCATTTCATTTTATTTCTCTTCCTGCATTATTCTTTTTTACCCCTCTACTTATATTTCCCTTTCCCATTCTTCCCTTCCCCAACATTTTCAATCCCACATTTTATTCCTTGCATCTTATCACAGGCTAAAGTATGATGTTTTTTAATGCCTCCAATCTTTTCCTCATCATTTCCTTGAGGTGCTTCTTTATACATCCAACCTTCCCTCTTAGTTCTAAGATCAGATTGACGCTTTTGAGGAGCCTCCTTGCACATCCAACCTTCCCTCTTAAATTTAATGATATCCAGATTTATAGGTGGAGGATCAATGAAGACTTGACCTTGTCTCTTAATCATGCGTTTTTTCTTCTGTTCTTGAGTCATGCCAGCTACTTTATTAAATGTTTGCTGGGGTTGGGGTTTGAACCCATGACCCTCTGCTTTTGGTTGAGTGTTGTCTATGATGTGATGGTACTTTAACCACTAGACAATTTGTTTGATACTTTTATCACTTAATAAAATTAATATTCACATAAAATTTCTTTTTGAAGTATTTACACATTATTTACTTCAGTATGATATATATAATTAGGAGAATCTAATAACACACACTGAATTTCGATAAAATATTCATTACACATTTTAATCAAAACTCAATAATAATCTATAAAAAAACACAAAAATAAACTAAAGAAATAACAAATTTAAGAAACATATTATCTCATTACATTTTATTTCTCTTCCTGCATTATTCTTTTTTACCCCTCTACTTATATTTCCCTTTCCCATTCTTCCCTTCCCCAACATTTTCAATCCCACATTTTATTCCTTGCATCTTATCACAGGCTAAAGTATGATGTTTTTTAATGCCTCCAATCTTTTCTTCATCATTTCCTTGAGGTGCTTCTTTATACATCCAACCTTCCCTCTTAGTTCTAAGATCAGATTGACGCTTTTGAGGAGCCTCCTTGTACATCCAACCTTCCCTCTTAGTTCTAAGATCAGATTGACGCTTTTGAGGAGCCTCCTTGTACATCCAACCTTCCCTCTTAAATTTAATGATATCCTGATTTATAGGTGGAGGATCAATGAAGACTTGACCTTGTCTCTTAATCATGTGTTTTTTCTTCTGTTCTTGAGTCATGCCAGCTACTTTATTAAATGTTTGCTGTGGTTGGGGTTTGAACCCATGACCCTCTGCTTTTGGTTGAGTGTTGTCCATTATGTGATGGTACTTTAACCACTAGAAAATTTGTTTGATACTATTATCATATAATAAATTTAATATTCACATAAAGTTTCTTTTTGAAGTATGTACACATTGTGTACATCAGTATGATATATATAATTAGGAGAATCTAATAACACACACTAAATTTCTATCAAATATTCATTACACATTCTAATCAAAACTCAATAATAATCTATAAAAAAACACAAAAATAAACTAAAGAAATAACAAATTTAAGAAACATATTATCTCATTACTTTTAATTTCTCTTCCTGCATTATTCTTTTTTACCCCTCTAATTATATTTCCCTTTCCCATTCTTCCCTTCCCCAACATTTTCAATCCCACATTTTATTCCTTGCATCTTATCACAGGCTAAAGTATGATGTTTTTTAATGCCTCCAATCTTTTCTTCATCATTTCCTTTAGGTGCTTCTTTATACATCCAACCTTCCCTCTTAGTTCTAAGATCAGATTGACGCTTTTGAGGAGCCTCCTTGTACATCCAACCTTCCCTCTTAAATTTAATGATATCCTGATTTATAGGTGGAGGATCAATGAAGACTTGACCTTGTCTCTTAATCATGCGTTTTATCTTCTGTTCTTGAGTCATGCCAGCTACTTTATTAAATGTTTGCTGTGGTTGGGGTTTGAACCCATGACCCTCTGCTTTTGGTTGAGTGTTGTCAATGATGTGATGAAACTTTAACCACTAGACAATTTGTTTAATACTTTTATCACTTAAAAAAATTAATATACATACAAAATTTCATTTTGAAGTATGTACACATTATTTACATCAGTATGATATATATAATTAGGAGAATCTAATAACACACACTGAATTTCAATAAAATATTCATTACACATTTTAATCAAAACTCAATAATAATCTATAAAAAAACACAAAAATAAACTAAAGAAATAACAAATTAAAGAAACATATTATCTCATTACATTTTATTTCTCTTCCTGCATTATTCTTTTTTACCCCTCTACTTATATTTCCCTTTCCCATTCTTCCCTTCCCCAACATTTTCAATCCCACATTTTATTCCTTGCATCTTATCACAGGCTAAAGTATGATGTTTTTTAATGCCTCCAATCTTTTCTTCATCATTTCCTTGAGGTGCTTCTTTATACATCCAACCTTCCCTCTTAGTTCTAAGATCAGATTGACGCTTTTGAGGAGCCTCCTTGTACATCCAACCTTCCCTCTTAGTTCTTAGATCAGATTGACGCTTTTGAGGAGCCTCCTTGTACATCCAACCTTCCCTCTTAAATTTAATGATATCCTGATTTATAGGTGGAGGATCAATGAAGACTTGACCTTGTCTCTTAATCATGCGTTTTTTCTTCTGTTCTTGAGTCATGCCAGCTACTTTATTAAATGTTTGCTGTGGTTGGGGTTTGAACCCATGACCCTCTGCTTTTGGTTGAGTGTTGTCCATGATGTGATGGTACTTTAACCACTAGACAATTTGTTTGATACTTTTATCACTTAATAAAATTAATATTCACATAAAATTTCTTTTTGAAGTATGTACACATTATGTACATCAGTATGAAATATATAATTAGGAGAATCTAATAACACACACTGAATTTCTATCAAATATTCATTACACATTTTAATCAAAACTCAATAATAATCTATAAAAAAACACAAAAATAAACTAAAGAAATAACAAATTTAAGAAACATATTATCTCATTACATTTTATTTCTCTTCCTGCATTATTCTTTTTTACCCCTCTAATTATATTTCCCTTTCCCATTCTTCCCTTCCCCAACATTTTCTATCCCACATTTTATTCCTTGAATCTTATCACAGGCTAAAGTATGATGTTTTTTAATGCCTTCAATCTTTTCCTCATCATTTCCTTGAGGTGCTTCTTTATACATCCAACCTTCCATCTTAGTTCTAAGATCAGATTGACGCTTTTGAGGAGCCTCCTTGTACATCCAACCTTCCCTCTTAGTTCTAAGATCAGATTGACGCTTTTGAGGAGCCTCCTTGTACATCCAACCTTCCTTCTTAAATTTAATGATATCCTGATTTATAGGTGGAGGATCAATGAAGACTTGACCTTGTCTCTTAATCATGCGTTTTTTCTTCTGTTCTTGAGTCAAGCCAGCTACTTTATTGAATGTTTGCTGGGGTTGGGGTTTGAACCCATGACCCTCTGCTTTTGGTTGAGTGTTGTCTATGATGTGATGGTACTTTAACCACTAGACAATTTGTTTGATACTTTTATCACTTAATAAAATTAATATTCACATAAAATTTCTTTTTAAAGTATTTACACATTATTTACATCAGTATGATATATATAATTAGGAGAATCTAATAACACACACTGAATTTCAATAAAATATTCATTACACATTTTAATCAAAACTCAATAATAATCTATAAAAAAACACAAAATAAACTAAAGAAATAACAAATTTAAGAAACATATTATCTCATTACATTTTATTTCTCTTCCTGCATTATTCTTTTTTACCCCTCTACTTATATTTCCCTTTCCCATTCTTCCCTTCCCCAACATTTTCAATCCCACATTTTATTCCTTACATCTTATCACAGGCTAAAGTATGATGTTTTTTAATGCCTCCAATCTTTTCTTCATCATTTCCTTGAGGTGCTTCTTTATACATCCAACCTTCCCTCTTAGTTCTAAGATCAGATTGACGCTTTTGAGGAGCCTCCTTGTACATCCAACCTTCCCTCTTAGTTCTAAGATCAGATTGACGCTTTTGAGGAGCCTCCTTGTACATCCAACCTTCGCTCTTAAATTTAATGATATCCTGATTTATAGGTGGAGGATCAATGAAGACTTGACCTTGTCTCTTAATCATGTGTTTTTTCTTCTGTTCTTGAGTCATGCCAGCTACTTTATTAAATGTTTGCTGTGGTTGCTGTTTGAACCCATGACCCTCTGCTTTTGGTTGAGTGTTGTCCATTATGTGATGGTACTTTAACCACTAGAAAATTTGTTTGATACTATTATCATATAATAAATTTAATATTCACATAAAGTTTCTTTTTGAAGTATGTACACATTGTGTACATCAGTATGATATATATAATTAGGAGAATCTAATAACACACACTAAATTTCTATCAAATATTCATTACACATTCTAATCAAAACTCAATAATAATCTATAAAAAAACACAAAAATAAACTAAAGAAATAACAAATTTAAGAAACATATTATCTCATTACTTTTAATTTCTCTTCCTGCATTATTCTTTTTTACCCCTCTAATTATATTTCCCTTTCCCATTCTTCCCTTCCCCAACATTTTCGATCCCACATTTTATTCCTTGCATCTTATCACAGGCTAAAGTATGATGTATTTTAATGCCTCCAATCTTTTCTTCATCATTTCCTTTAGGTGCTTCTTTATACATCCATCCTTCCCTCTTAGTTCTAAGGTCAGATTGACGCTTTTGAGGAGCCTCCTTGTACATCCAACCTTCCCTCTTAAGTTTAATGATATCCTGATTTATAGGTGGAGGATCAATGAAGACTTGACCTTGTCTCTTAATCATGCGTTTTATCTTCTGTTCTTGAGTCATTCCAGCTACTTTATTAAATGTTTGCTGTGGTTGGGGTTTGAACCCATGACCCTCTGCTTTTGGTTGAGTGTTGTCCATGATGTGATGAAACTTTAACCACTAGACAATTTGTTTAATACTTTTATCACTTAAAAAAATTAATATACATACAAAATTTCATTTTGAAGTATGTACACATTATTTACTTCAGTATGATATATATAATTAGGAGAATCTAATAACACACACTGAATTTCAATAAAATATTCATTACACATTTTAATCAAAACTCAATAATAATCTATAAAAAAACACAAAAATAAACTAAAGAAATAACAAATTAAAGAAACATATTATCTCATTACATTTTATTTCTCTTCCTGCATTATTCTTTTTTACCCCTCTACTTATATTTCCCTTTCCCATTCTTCCCTTCCCCAACATTTTCAATCCCACATTTTATTCCTTGCATCTTATCACAGGCTAAAGTATGATGTTTTTTAATGCCTCCAATCTTTTCTTCATCATTTCCTTGAGGTGCTTCTTTATACATCCAACCTTCCCTCTTAGTTCTAAGATCAGATTGACGCTTTTGAGGAGCCTCCTTGTACATCCAACCTTCCCTCTTAGTTCTAAGATCAGATTGACGCTTTTGAGGAGCCTCCTTGTACATCCAACCTTCCCTCTTAAATTTAATGATATCCTGATTTATAGGTGGAGGATCAATGAAGACTTGACCTTGTCTCTTAATCATGCGTTTTTTCTTCTGTTCTTGAGTCATGCCAGCTACTTTATTAAATGTTTGCTGTGGTTGGGGTTTGAACCCATGACCCTCTGCTTTTGGTTGAGTGTTGTCCATGATGTGATGGTACTTTAACCACTAGACAATTTGTTTGATACTTTTATCACTTAAAAAAATTAATATACATACAAAATTTCATTTTGAAGTATGTACACATTATTTACATCAGTATGATATATATAATTAGGAGAATCTAATAACACACACTAAATTTCTATCAAATATTCATTACACATTCTAATCAAAACTCAATAATAATCTATAAAAAAACACAGAAATAAACTAAAGAAATAACAAATTTAAGAATCATATTATCTCATTACTTTTAATTTCTCTTCCTGCATTATTCTTTTTTACCCCTCTAATTATATTTCCCTTTCCCATTCTTCCCTTCCCCAACATTTTCAATCCCACATTTTATTCCTTGCATCTTATCACAGGCTAAAGTATGATGTTTTTTAATGCCTCCAATCTTTTCTTCATCATTTCCTTTAGGTGCTTCTTTATACATCCAACCTTCCCTCTTAGTTCTAAGATCAGATTGACACTTTTGAGGAGCCTCCTTGTACATCCAACCTTCCCTCTTAAATTTAATGATATCCTGATTTATAGGTGGAGGATCAATGAAGACTTGACCTTGTCTCTTAATCATGCGTTTTATCTTCTGTTCTTGAGTCATTCCAGCTACTTTATTAAATGTTTGCTGTGGTTGGGGTTTGAACCCATGACCCTCTGCTTTTGGTTGAGTGTTGTCCATGATGTGATGAAACTTTAACCACTAGACAATTTGTTTAATACTTTTATCACTTAAAAAAATTAATATACATACAAAATTTCATTTTGAAGTATGTACACATTATTTACATCAGTATGATATATATAATTAGGAGAATCTAATAACACACACTAAATTTCTATCAAATATTCATTACACATTCTAATCAAAACTCAATAATAATCTATAAAAAAACACAGAAATAAACTAAAGAAATAACAAATTTAAGAATCATATTATCTCATTACTTTTAATTTCTCTTCCTGCATTATTCTTTTTTACCCCTCTAATTATATTTCCCTTTCCCATTCTTCCCTTCCCCAACATTTTCAATCCCACATTTTATTCCTTGCATCTTATCACAGGCTAAAGTATGATGTTTTTTAATGCCTCCAATCTTTTCTTCATCATTTCCTTTAGGTGCTTCTTTATACATCCAACCTTCCCTCTTAGTTCTAAGATCAGATTGACACTTTTGAGGAGCCTCCTTGTACATCCAACCTTCCCTCTTAAATTTAATGATATCCTGATTTATAGGTGGAGGATCGATGAAGACTTGACCTTGTCTCTTAATCATGCGTTTTTTCTTCTGTTCTTGAGTCATGCCAGCTACTTTATTAAATGTTTGCTGTGGTTGGGGTTTGAACCCATGACCCTCTGCTTTTGGTTGAGTGTTGTCCATGATGTGATGGTACTTTAACCACTAGACAATTTGTTTGATACTTTTATCACTTAATAAAATTAATATTCACATAAAATTTCTTTTTGAAGTATGTACACATTATGTACATCAGTATGAAATATATAATTAGGAGAATCTAATAACACACACTGAATTTCAATAAAATATTCATTACACATTTTAATCAAAACTCAATAATAATCTATAAAAAACACAAAAATAAACTAAAGAAATAACAAATTTAAGAAACATATTATCTCATTACATTTTATTTCTCTTCCTGCATTATTCTTTTTTACCCCTCTAATTATATTTCCCTTTCCCATTCTTCCCTTCCCCAACATTTTCAATCCCACGTTTTATTCCTTGCATCTTATCACAGGCTAAAGTATGATGTTTTTTAATGCCTCCAATCTTTTCTTCATCATTTCCTTGAGGTGCTTCTTTATACATCCAACCTTCCCTCTTAGTTCTAAGATCAGATTGACGCTTTTGAGGAGCCTCCTTGTACATCCAACCTTCCCTCTTAGTTCTAAGATCAGATTGACGCTTTTGAGGAGCCTCCTTGTACATCCAACCTTCCCTCTTAAATTTAATGATATCCTGATTAATAGGTGAAGGATCAATGAAGACTTGACCTTGTCTCTTAATCATGCGTTTTTTCTTCTGTTCTTGAGTCATGCCAGCTACTTTATTAAATGTTTGCTGTGGTTGGGGTTTGAACCCATGACCCTCTGCTTTTGGTTGAGTGTTGTCCATGATGTGATGGTACTTTAACCACTAGACAATTTGTTTGATACTTTTATCACTTAATAAAATTAATATTCACATAAAATTTCTTTTTGAAGTATGTACACATTATGTACATCAGTATAAAATATATAATTAGGAGAATCTAATAACACACACTGAATTTCTATCAAATATTCATTACACATTTTAATCAAAACTCAATAATAATCTATAAAAAAACACAAAAATAAACTAAAGAAATAACAAATTTAAGAAACATATTATCTCATTACATTTTATTTCTCTTCCTGCATTATTCTTTTTTACCCCTCTAATTATATTTCCCTTTCCCATTCTTCCCTTCCCCAACATTTTCAATCCCACATTTTATTCCTTGCATCTTATCACAGGCTAAAGTATGATGTTTTTTAATGCCTCCAATCTTTTCCTCATCATTTCCTTGAGGTGCTTCTTTATACATCCAACCTTCCCTCTTAGTTCTAAAATCAGATTGAAGCTTTTGAGGAGCCTCCTTGTACATCCAACCTTCCCTCTTAAATTTAATGATATCCTGATTTATAGGTGGAGGATCAATGAAGACTTGACCTTGTCTCTTAATCATGCGTTTTTTCTTCTGTTCTTGAGTCAAGCCAGCTACTTTATTAAATGTTTGCTGGGGTTGGGGTTTGAACCCATGACCCTCTGCTTTTGGTTGAGTGTTGTCTATGATGTGATGGTACTTTAACCACTAGACAATTTGTTTGATACTTTTATCACTTAATAAAATTAATATTCACATAAAATTTCTTTTTAAAGTATTTACACATTATTTACATCAGTATGATATATATAATTAGGAGAATCTAATAACACACATTGAATTTCAATAAAATATTCATTACACATTTTAATCAAAACTCAATATTAATCTATAAAAAAACACAAAAATAAACTAAAGAAATAACAAATTTAAGAAACATATTATCTCATTACATTTTATTTCTCTTCCTGCATTATTCTTTTTTACCCCTCTACTTATATTTCCCTTTCCCATTCTTCCCTTCCCCAACATTTTCAATCCCACATTTTATTCCTTGCATCTTATCACAGGCTAAAGTATGATGTTTTTTAATGCCTCCAATCTTTTCTTCATCATTTCCTTGAGGTGCTTCTTTATACATCCAACCTTCCCTCTTAGTTCTAAGATCAGATTGACGCTTTTGAGGAGCCTCCTTGTACATCCAACCTTCCCTCTTAGTTCTAAGATCAGATTGACGCTTTTGAGGAGCCTCCTTGTACATCCAACCTTCCCTCTTAAATTTAATGATATCCTGATTAATAGGTGAAGGATCAATGAAGACTTGACCTTGTCTCTTAATCATGCGTTTTTTCTTCTGTTCTTGAGTCATGCCAGCTACTTTATTAAATGTTTGCTGTGGTTGGGGTTTGAACCCATGACCCTCTGCTTTTGGTTGAGTGTTGTCAATGATGTGATGGTACTTTAACCACTAGACAATTTGTTTGATACTTTTATCACTTAATAAAATTAATATTCACATAAAATTTCTTTTTGAAGTATGTACACATTATGTACATCAGTATGAAATATATAATTAGGAGAATCTAATAACACACACTGAATTTCTATCAAATATTCATTACACATTTTAATCAAAACTCAATAATAATCTATAAAAAAACACAAAAATAAACTAAAGAAATAACAAATTTAAGAAACATATTATCTCATTACATTTTATTTCTCTTCCTGCATTATTCTTTTTTACCCCTCTAATTATATTTCCCTTTCCCATTCTTCCCTTCCCCAACATTTTCAATCCCACATTCTATTCCTTGCATCTTATCACAGGCTAAAGTATGATGTTTTTAATGCCTCCAATATTTTCCTCATCATTTCCTTGAGGTGCTTCTTTATACATCCAACCTTCCCTCTTAGTTCTAAGATCATATTGACGCTTTTGAGGAGCCTCCTTGTACATCCAACCTTCCCTCTTAAATTTAATGATATCCTGATTTATAGGTGGAGGATCAATGAAGACTTGACCTTGTCTCTTAATCATGTGTTTTTTCTTCTGTTCTTGAGTCATGCCTGCTACTTTATTAAATGTTTGCTGTGGTTGGGGTTTGAACCCATGACCCTCTGCTTTTGGTTGAGTGTTGTCCATTATGTGATGGTACTTTAACCACTAGAAAATTTGTTTGATACTATTATCATATAATAAATTTAATATTCACATAAAGTTTCTTTTTGAAGTATGTACACATTGTGTACATCAGTATGATATATATAATTAGGAGAATCTAATAACACACACTAAATTTCTATCAAATATTCATTACACATTCTAATCAAAACTCAATAATAATCTATAAAAAAACACAGAAATAAACTAAAGAAATAACAAATTTAAGAATCATATTATCTCATTACTTTTAATTTCTCTTCCTGCATTATTCTTTTTTACCCCTCTAATTATATTTCCCTTTCCCATTCTTCCCTTCCCCAACATTTTCAATCCCACATTTTATTCCTTGCATCTTATCACAGGCTAAAGTATGATGTTTTTTAATGCCTCCAATCTTTTCTTCATCATTTCCTTTAGGTGCTTCTTTATACATCCAACCTTCCCTCTTAGTTCTAAGATCAGATTGACACTTTTGAGGAGCCTCCTTGTACATCCAACCTTCCCTCTTAAATTTAATGATATCCTGATTTATAGGTGGAGGATCGATGAAGACTTGACCTTGTCTCTTAATCATGCGTTTTTTCTTCTGTTCTTGAGTCATGCCAGCTACTTTATTAAATGTTTGCTGTGGTTGGGGTTTGAACCCATGACCCTCTGCTTTTGGTTGAGTGTTGTCCATGATGTGATGAAACTTTAACCACTAGACAATTTGTTTGATACTTTTATCACTTAAAAAAATTAATATATATACAAAATTTCATTTTGAAGTATGTACACATTATTTACATCAGTATGATATATATAATTAGGAGAATCTAATAACACACACTGAATTTCAATAAAATATTCATTACACATTTTAATCAAAACTCAATAATAATCTATAAAAAAACACAAAAATAAACTAAAGAAATAACAAATTTAAGAAACATATTATCTCATTACATTTTATTTCTTTTCTGCATTATTCTTTTTTACCCCTCTACTTATATTTCCCTTTCCCATTCTTCCCTTCCCCAACATTTTCAATCCCACATTTTATTCCTTGCATCTTATCACAGGCTAAAGTATGATGTTTTTTAATGCCTCCAATCTTTTCTTCATCATTTCCTTGAGGTGCTTCTTTATACATCCAACCTTCCCTCTTAGTTCTAAGATCAGATTGACGCTTTTGAGGAGCCTCCTTGTACATCCAACCTTCCCTCTTAGTTCTAAGATCAGATTGACGCTTTTGAGGAGCCTCCTTGTACATCCAACCTTCCCTCTTAAATTTAATGATATCCTGATTTATAGGTGGAGGATCAATGAAGACTTGACCTTGTCTCTTAATCATGCGTTTTTTCTTCTGTTCTTGAGTCATGCCAGCTACTTTATTAAATGTTTGCTGTGGTTGGGGTTTGAACCCATGACCCTCTGCTTTTGGTTGAGTGTTGTCCATGATGTGATGGTACTTTAACCACTAGACAATTTGTTTGATACTTTTATCACTTAATAAAATTAATATTCACATAAAATTTCTTTTTGAAGTATGTACACATTATGTACATCAGTATGAAATATATAATTAGGAGAATCTAAAAACACACACTGAATTTCTATCAAATATTAATTACACATTTTAATCAAAACTCAATAATAATCTATAAAAAAACACAAAAATAAACTAAAGAAATAACAAATTTAAGAAACATATTATCTCATTACATTTTATTTCTCTTCCTGCATTATTCTTTTTTACCCCTCTAATTATATTTCCCTTTCCCATTCTTCCCTTCCCCAACATTTTCAATCCCACATTTTATTCCTTGCATCTTATCACAGGCTAAAGTATGATGTTTTTTAATGCCTCCAATCTTTTCCTCATCATTTCCTTGAGGTGCTTCATTATACATCCAACCTTCCCTCTTAGTTCTAAAATCAGATTGAAGCTTTTGAGGAGCCTCCTTGTACATCCAACCTTCCCTCTTAAATTTAATGATATCCTGATTTATAGGTGGAGGATCAATGAAGACTTGACCTTGTCTCTTAATCATGCGTTTTTTCTTCTGTTCTTGAGTCATGCCAGCTACTTTATTAAATGTTTGCTGGGGTTGGGGTTTGAACCCATGACCCTCTGCTTTTGGTTGAGTGTTGTCTATGATGTGATGGTACTTTAACCACTAGACAATTTGTTTGATACTTTTATCACTTAATAAAATTAATATTCACATAAAATTTCTTTTTAAAGTATTTACACATTATTTACATCAGTATGATATATATAATTAGGAGAATCTAATAACACACACTGAATTTCAATAAAATATTCATTACACATTTTAATCAAAACTCAATGATAATCTATAAAAAAACACAAAAATAAACTAAAGAAATAACAAATTTAAGAAACATATTATCTCATTTCATTTTATTTCTCTTCCTGCATTATTCTTTTTTACCCCTCTACTTATATTTCCCTTTCCCATTCTTCCCTTCCCCAACATTTTCAATCCCACATTTTATTCCTTGCATCTTATCACAGGCTAAAGTATGATGTTTTTTAATGCCTCCAATCTTTTCTTCATCATTTCCTTTAGGGGCTTCTTTATACATCCAACCTTCCCTCTTAGTTCTAAGATCAGATTGACGCTTTTGAGGAGCCTCCTTGTACATCCAACCTTCCCTCTTAAATTTAATGATATCCTGATTTATAGGTGGAGGATCAATGAAGACTTGACCTTGTCTCTTAATCATGCGTTTTATCTTCTGTTCTTGAGTCATGCCAGCTACTTTATTAAATGTTTGCTGTGGTTGGGGTTTGAACCCATGACCCTCTGCTTTTGGTTGAGTGTTGTCCATGATGTGATGAAACTTTAACCACTAGACAATTTGTTTAATACTTTTATCACTTAAAAAAATTAATATACATACAAAATTTCATTTTGAAGTATGTACACATTATTTACATCAGTATGATATATATAATTAGGAGAATCTAATAACACACACTAAATTTCTATCAAATATTCATTACACATTCTAATCAAAACTCAATAATAATCTATAAAAAAACACAGAAATAAACTAAAGAAATAACAAATTTAAGAATCATATTATCTCATTACTTTTAATTTCTCTTCCTGCATTATTCTTTTTTACCCCTCTAATTATATTTCCCTTTCCCATTCTTCCCTTCCCCAACATTTTCAATCCCACATTTTATTCCTTGCATCTTATCACAGGCTAAAGTATGATGTTTTTTAATGCCTCCAATCTTTTCTTCATCATTTCCTTTAGGTGCTTCTTTATACATCCAACCTTCCCTCTTAGTTCTAAGATCAGATTGACACTTTTGAGGATCCTCCTTGTACATCCAACCTTCCCTCTTAAATTTAATGATATCCTGATTTATAGGTGGAGGATCGATGAAGACTTGACCTTGTCTCTTAATCATGCGTTTTTTCTTCTGTTCTTGAGTCATGCCAGCTACTTTATTAAATGTTTGCTGTGGTTGGGGTTTGAACCCATGACCCTCTGCTTTTGGTTGAGTGTTGTCCATGATGTGATGGTACTTTAACCACTAGACAATTTGTTTGATACTTTTATCACTTAATAAAATTAATATTCACATAAAATTTCTTTTTGAAGTATGTACACATTATGTACATCAGTATGAAATATATAATTAGGAGAATCTAATAACACACACTGAATTTCAATAAAATATTCATTACACATTTTAATCAAAACTCAATAATAATCTATAAAAAACACAAAAATAAACTAAAGAAATAACAAATTTAAGAAACATATTATCTCATTACATTTTATTTCTCTTCCTGCATTATTCTTTTTTACCCCTCTAATTATATTTCCCTTTCCCATTCTTCCCTTCCCCAACATTTTCAATCCCACGTTTTATTCCTTGCATCTTATCACAGGCTAAAGTATGATGTTTTTTAATGCCTCCAATCTTTTCTTCATCATTTCCTTGAGGTGCTTCTTTATACATCCAACCTTCCCTCTTAGTTCTAAGATCAGATTGACGCTTTTGAGGAGCCTCCTTGTACATCCAACCTTCCCTCTTAGTTCTAAGATCAGATTGACGCTTTTGAGGAGCCTCCTTGTACATCCAACCTTCCCTCTTAAATTTAATGATATCCTGATTAATAGGTGAAGGATCAATGAAGACTTGACCTTGTCTCTTAATCATGCGTTTTTTCTTCTGTTCTTGAGTCATGCCAGCTACTTTATTAAATGTTTGCTGTGGTTGGGGTTTGAACCCATGACCCTCTGCTTTTGGTTGAGTGTTGTCCATGATGTGATGGTACTTTAACCACTAGACAATTTGTTTGATACTTTTATCACTTAATAAAATTAATATTCACATAAAATTTCTTTTTGAAGTATGTACACATTATGTACATCAGTATAAAATATATAATTAGGAGAATCTAATAACACACACTGAATTTCTATCAAATATTCATTACACATTTTAATCAAAACTCAATAATAATCTATAAAAAAACACAAAAATAAACTAAAGAAATAACAAATTTAAGAAACATATTATCTCATTACATTTTATTTCTCTTCCTGCATTATTCTTTTTTACCCCTCTAATTATATTTCCCTTTCCCATTCTTCCCTTCCCCAACATTTTCAATCCCACATTTTATTCCTTGCATCTTATCACAGGCTAAAGTATGATGTTTTTTAATGCCTCCAATCTTTTCCTCATCATTTCCTTGAGGTGCTTCTTTATACATCCAACCTTCCCTCTTAGTTCTAAAATCAGATTGAAGCTTTTGAGGAGCCTCCTTGTACATCCAACCTTCCCTCTTAAATTTAATGATATCCTGATTTATAGGTGGAGGATCAATGAAGACTTGACCTTGTCTCTTAATCATGCGTTTTTTCTTCTGTTCTTGAGTCAAGCCAGCTACTTTATTAAATGTTTGCTGGGGTTGGGGTTTGAACCCATGACCCTCTGCTTTTGGTTGAGTGTTGTCTATGATGTGATGGTACTTTAACCACTAGACAATTTGTTTGATACTTTTATCACTTAATAAAATTAATATTCACATAAAATTTCTTTTTAAAGTATTTACACATTATTTACATCAGTATGATATATATAATTAGGAGAATCTAATAACACACATTGAATTTCAATAAAATATTCATTACACATTTTAATCAAAACTCAATATTAATCTATAAAAAAACACAAAAATAAACTAAAGAAATAACAAATTTAAGAAACATATTATCTCATTACATTTTATTTCTCTTCCTGCATTATTCTTTTTTACCCCTCTACTTATATTTCCCTTTCCCATTCTTCCCTTCCCCAACATTTTCAATCCCACATTTTATTCCTTGCATCTTATCACAGGCTAAAGTATGATGTTTTTTAATGCCTCCAATCTTTTCTTCATCATTTCCTTGAGGTGCTTCTTTATACATCCAACCTTCCCTCTTAGTTCTAAGATCAGATTGACGCTTTTGAGGAGCCTCCTTGTACATCCAACCTTCCCTCTTAGTTCTAAGATCAGATTGACGCTTTTGAGGAGCCTCCTTGTACATCCAACCTTCCCTCTTAAATTTAATGATATCCTGATTAATAGGTGAAGGATCAATGAAGACTTGACCTTGTCTCTTAATCATGCGTTTTTTCTTCTGTTCTTGAGTCATGCCAGCTACTTTATTAAATGTTTGCTGTGGTTGGGGTTTGAACCCATGACCCTCTGCTTTTGGTTGAGTGTTGTCAATGATGTGATGGTACTTTAACCACTAGACAATTTGTTTGATACTTTTATCACTTAATAAAATTAATATTCACATAAAATTTCTTTTTGAAGTATGTACACATTATGTACATCAGTATGAAATATATAATTAGGAGAATCTAATAACACACACTGAATTTCTATCAAATATTCATTACACATTTTAATCAAAACTCAATAATAATCTATAAAAAAACACAAAAATAAACTAAAGAAATAACAAATTTAAGAAACATATTATCTCATTACATTTTATTTCTCTTCCTGCATTATTCTTTTTTACCCCTCTAATTATATTTCCCTTTCCCATTCTTCCCTTCCCCAACATTTTCAATCCCACATTCTATTCCTTGCATCTTATCACAGGCTAAAGTATGATGTTTTTTAATGCCTCCAATATTTTCCTCATCATTTCCTTGAGGTGCTTCTTTATACATCCAACCTTCCCTCTTAGTTCTAAGATCATATTGACGCTTTTGAGGAGCCTCCTTGTACATCCAACCTTCCCTCTTAAATTTAATGATATCCTGATTTATAGGTGGAGGATCAATGAAGACTTGACCTTGTCTCTTAATCATGTGTTTTTTCTTCTGTTCTTGAGTCATGCCTGCTACTTTATTAAATGTTTGCTGTGGTTGGGGTTTGAACCCATGACCCTCTGCTTTTGGTTGAGTGTTGTCCATTATGTGATGGTACTTTAACCACTAGAAAATTTGTTTGATACTATTATCATATAATAAATTTAATATTCACATAAAGTTTCTTTTTTAAGTATGTACACATTGTGTACATCAGTATGATATATATAATTAGGAGAATCTAATAACACACACTAAATTTCTATCAAATATTCATTACACATTCTAATCAAAACTCAATAATAATCTATAAAAAAACACAGAAATAAACTAAAGAAATAACAAATTTAAGAATCATATTATCTCATTACTTTTAATTTCTCTTCCTGCATTATTCTTTTTTACCCCTCTAATTATATTTCCCTTTCCCATTCTTCCCTTCCCCAACATTTTCAATCCCACATTTTATTCCTTGCATCTTATCACAGGCTAAAGTATGATGTTTTTTAATGCCTCCAATCTTTTCTTCATCATTTCCTTTAGGTGCTTCTTTATACATCCAACCTTCCCTCTTAGTTCTAAGATCAGATTGACACTTTTGAGGAGCCTCCTTGTACATCCAACCTTCCCTCTTAAATTTAATGATATTCTGATTTATAGGTGGAGGATCGATGAAGACTTGACCTTGTCTCTTAATCATGCGTTTTTTCTTCTGTTCTTGAGTCATGCCAGCTACTTTATTAAATGTTTGCTGTGGTTGGGGTTTGAACCCATGACCCTCTGCTTTTGGTTGAGTGTTGTCCATGATGTGATGAAACTTTAACCACTAGACAATTTGTTTGATACTTTTATCACTTAAAAAAATTAATATATATACAAAATTTCATTTTGAAGTATGTACACATTATTTACATCAGTATGATATATATAATTAGGAGAATCTAATAACACACACTGAATTTCAATAAAATATTCATTACACATTTTAATCAAAACTCAATAATAATCTATAAAAAAACACAAAAATAAACTAAAGAAATAACAAATTTAAGAAACATATTATCTCATTACATTTTATTTCTTTTCTGCATTATTCTTTTTTACCCCTCTACTTATATTTCCCTTTCCCATTCTTCCCTTCCCCAACATTTTCAATCCCACATTTTATTCCTTGCATCTTATCACAGGCTAAAGTATGATGTTTTTTAATGCCTCCAATCTTTTCTTCATCATTTCCTTGAGGTGCTTCTTTATACATCCAACCTTCCCTCTTAGTTCTAAGATCAGATTGACGCTTTTGAGGAGCCTCCTTGTACATCCAACCTTCCCTCTTAGTTCTAAGATCAGATTGACGCTTTTGAGGAGCCTCCTTGTACATCCAACCTTCCCTCTTAAATTTAATGATATCCTGATTTATAGGTGGAGGATCAATGAAGACTTGACCTTGTCTCTTAATCATGCGTTTTTTCTTCTGTTCTTGAGTCATGCCAGCTACTTTATTAAATGTTTGCTGTGGTTGGGGTTTGAACCCATGACCCTCTGCTTTTGGTTGAGTGTTGTCCATGATGTGATGGTACTTTAACCACTAGACAATTTGTTTGATACTTTTATCACTTAATAAAATTAATATTCACATAAAATTTCTTTTTGAAGTATGTACACATTATGTACATCAGTATGAAATATATAATTAGGAGAATCTAAAAACACACACTGAATTTCTATCAAATATTAATTACACATTTTAATCAAAACTCAATAATAATCTATAAAAAAACACAAAAATAAACTAAAGAAATAACAAATTTAAGAAACATATTATCTCATTACATTTTATTTCTCTTCCTGCATTATTCTTTTTTACCCCTCTAATTATATTTCCCTTTCCCATTCTTCCCTTCCCCAACATTTTCAATCCCACATTTTATTCCTTGCATCTTATCACAGGCTAAAGTATGATGTTTTTTAATGCCTCCAATCTTTTCCTCATCATTTCCTTGAGGTGCTTCATTATACATCCAACCTTCCCTCTTAGTTCTAAAATCAGATTGAAGCTTTTGAGGAGCCTCCTTGTACATCCAACCTTCCCTCTTAAATTTAATGATATCCTGATTTATAGGTGGAGGATCAATGAAGACTTGACCTTGTCTCTTAATCATGCGTTTTTTCTTCTGTTCTTGAGTCATGCCAGCTACTTTATTAAATGTTTGCTGGGGTTGGGGTTTGAACCCATGACCCTCTGCTTTTGGTTGAGTGTTGTCTATGATGTGATGGTACTTTAACCACTAGACAATTTGTTTGATACTTTTATCACTTAATAAAATTAATATTCACATAAAATTTCTTTTTAAAGTATTTACACATTATTTACATCAGTATGATATATATAATTAGGAGAATCTAATAACACACACTGAATTTCAATAAAATATTCATTACACATTTTAATCAAAACTCAATGATAATCTATAAAAAAACACAAAAATAAACTAAAGAAATAACAAATTTAAGAAACATATTATCTCATTTCATTTTATTTCTCTTCCTGCATTATTCTTTTTTACCCCTCTACTTATATTTCCCTTTCCCATTCTTCCCTTCCCCAACATTTTCAATCCCACATTTTATTCCTTGCATCTTATCACAGGCTAAAGTATGATGTTTTTTAATGCCTCCAATCTTTTCTTCATCATTTCCTTTAGGGGCTTCTTTATACATCCAACCTTCCCTCTTAGTTCTAAGATCAGATTGACGCTTTTGAGGAGCCTCCTTGTACATCCAACCTTCCCTCTTAAATTTAATGATATCCTGATTTATAGGTGGAGGATCAATGAAGACTTGACCTTGTCTCTTAATCATGCGTTTTATCTTCTGTTCTTGAGTCATGCCAGCTACTTTATTAAATGTTTGCTGTGGTTGGGGTTTGAACCCATGACCCTCTGCTTTTGGTTGAGTGTTGTCCATGATGTGATGAAACTTTAACCACTAGACAATTTGTTTAATACTTTTATCACTTAAAAAAATTAATATACATACAAAATTTCATTTTGAAGTATGTACACATTATTTACATCAGTATGATATATATAATTAGGAGAATCTAATAACACACACTAAATTTCTATCAAATATTCATTACACATTCTAATCAAAACTCAATAATAATCTATAAAAAAACACAGAAATAAACTAAAGAAATAACAAATTTAAGAATCATATTATCTCATTACTTTTAATTTCTCTTCCTGCATTATTCTTTTTTACCCCTCTAATTATATTTCCCTTTCCCATTCTTCCCTTCCCCAACATTTTCAATCCCACATTTTATTCCTTGCATCTTATCACAGGCTAAAGTATGATGTTTTTTAATGCCTCCAATCTTTTCTTCATCATTTCCTTTAGGTGCTTCTTTATACATCCAACCTTCCCTCTTAGTTCTAAGATCAGATTGACACTTTTGAGGAGCCTCCTTGTACATCCAACCTTCCCTCTTAAATTTAATGATATCCTGATTTATAGGTGGAGGATCGATGAAGACTTGACCTTGTCTCTTAATCATGCGTTTTTTCTTCTTTTCTTGAGTCATGCCAGCTACTTTATTAAATGTTTGCTGTGGTTGGGGTTTGAACCCATGACCCTCTGCTTTTGGTTGAGTGTTGTCCATGATGTGATGGTACTTTAACCACTAGACAATTTGTTTGATACTTTTATCACTTAATAAAATTAATATTCACATAAAATTTCTTTTTGAAGTATGTACACATTATGTACATCAGTATGAAATATATAATTAGGAGAATCTAATAACACACACTGAATTTCAATAAAATATTCATTACACATTTTAATCAAAACTCAATAATAATCTATAAAAAACACAAAAATAAACTAAAGAAATAACAAATTTAAGAAACATATTATCTCATTACATTTTATTTCTCTTCCTGCATTATTCTTTTTTACCCCTCTAATTATATTTCCCTTTCCCATTCTTCCCTTCCCCAACATTTTCAATCCCACGTTTTATTCCTTGCATCTTATCACAGGCTAAAGTATGATGTTTTTTAATGCCTCCAATCTTTTCTTCATCATTTCCTTGAGGTGCTTCTTTATACATCCAACCTTCCCTCTTAGTTCTAAGATCAGATTGACACTTTTGAGGAGCCTCCTTGTACATCCAACCTTCCCTCTTAGTTCTAAGATCAGATTGACGCTTTTGAGGAGCCTCCTTGTACATCCAACCTTCCCTCTTAAATTTAATGATATCCTGATTAATAGGTGAAGGATCAATGAAGACTTGACCTTGTCTCTTAATCATGCGTTTTTTCTTCTGTTCTTGAGTCATGCCAGCTACTTTATTAAATGTTTGCTGTGGTTGGGGTTTGAACCCATGACCCTCTGCTTTTGGTTGAGTGTTGTCCATGATGTGATGGTACTTTAACCACTAGACAATTTGTTTGATACTTTTATCACTTAATAAAATTAATATTCACATAAAATTTCTTTTTGAAGTATGTACACATTATGTACATCAGTATAAAATATATAATTAGGAGAATCTAATAACACACACTGAATTTCTATCAAATATTCATTACACATTTTAATCAAAACTCAATAATAATCTATAAAAAAACACAAAAATAAACTAAAGAAATAACAAATTTAAGAAACATATTATCTCATTACATTTTATTTCTCTTCCTGCATTATTCTTTTTTACCCCTCTAATTATATTTCCCTTTCCCATTCTTCCCTTCCCCAACATTTTCAATCCCACATTTTATTCCTTGCATCTTATCACAGGCTAAAGTATGATGTTTTTTAATGCCTCCAATCTTTTCCTCATCATTTCCTTGAGGTGCTTCTTTATACATCCAACCTTCCCTCTTAGTTCTAAAATCAGATTGAAGCTTTTGAGGAGCCTCCTTGTACATCCAACCTTCCCTCTTAAATTTAATGATATCCTGATTTATAGGTGGAGGATCAATGAAGACTTGACCTTGTCTCTTAATCATGCGTTTTTTCTTCTGTTCTTGAGTCAAGCCAGCTACTTTATTAAATGTTTGCTGGGGTTGGGGTTTGAACCCATGACCCTCTGCTTTTGGTTGAGTGTTGTCTATGATGTGATGGTACTTTAACCACTAGACAATTTGTTTGATACTTTTATCACTTAATAAAATTAATATTCACATAAAATTTCTTTTTGAAGTATTTACACATTATTTACATCAGTATGATATATATAATTAGGAGAATCTAATAACACACACTGAATTTCAATAAAATATTCATTACACATTTTAATCAAAACTCAATATTAATCTATAAAAAGACACAAAAATAAACTAAAGAAATAACAAATTTAAGAAACATATTATCTCATTACATTTTATTTCTCTTCCTGCATTATTCTTTTTTACCCCTCTACTTATATTTCCCTTTCCCATTCTTCCCTTCCCCAACATTTTCAATCCCACATTTTATTCCTTGCATCTTATCACAGGCTAAAGTATGATGTTTTTTAATGCCTCCAATCTTTTCTTCATCATTTCCTTGAGGTGCTTCTTTATACATCCAACCTTCCCTCTTAGTTCTAAGATCAGATTGACGCTTTTGAGGAGCCTCCTTGTACATCCAACCTTCCCTCTTAGTTCTAAGATCAGATTGACGCTTTTGAGGAGCCTCCTTGTACATCCAACCTTCCCTCTTAAATTTAATGATATCCTGATTAATAGGTGAAGGATCAATGAAGACTTGACCTTGTCTCTTAATCATGCGTTTTTTCTTCTGTTCTTGAGTCATGCCAGCTACTTTATTAAATGTTTGCTGTGGTTGGGGTTTGAACCCATGACCCTCTGCTTTTGGTTGAGTGTTGTCAATGATGTGATGGTACTTTAACCACTAGACAATTTGTTTGATACTTTTATCACTTAATAAAATTAATATTCACATAAAATTTCTTTTTGAAGTATGTACACATTATGTACATCAGTATGAAATATATAATTAGGAGAATCTAATAACACACACTGAATTTCTATCAAATATTCATTACACATTTTAATCAAAACTCAATAATAATCTATAAAAAAACACAAAAATAAACTAAAGAAATAACAAATTTAAGAAACATATTATCTCATTACATTTTATTTCTCTTCCTGCATTATTCTTTTTTACCCCTCTAATTATATTTCCCTTTCCCATTCTTCCCTTCCCCAACATTTTCAATCCCACATTCTATTCCTTGCATCTTATCACAGGCTAAAGTATGATGTTTTTTAATGCCTCCAATATTTTCCTCATCATTTCCTTGAGGTGCTTCTTTATACATCCAACCTTCCCTCTTAGTTCTAAGATCATATTGACGCTTTTGAGGAGCCTCCTTGTACATCCAACCTTCCCTCTTAAATTTAATGATATCCTGATTTATAGGTGGAGGATCAATGAAGACTTGACCTTGTCTCTTAATCATGTGTTTTTTCTTCTGTTCTTGAGTCATGCCTGCTACTTTATTAAATGTTTGCTGTGGTTGGGGTTTGAACCCATGACCCTCTGCTTTTGGTTGAGTGTTGTCCATTATGTGATGGTACTTTAACCACTAGAAAATTTGTTTGATACTATTATCATATAATAAATTTAATATTCACATAAAGTTTCTTTTTCAAGTATGTACACATTGTGTACATCAGTATGATATATATAATTAGGAGAATCTAATAACACACACTAAATTTCTATCAAATATTCATTACACATTCTAATCAAAACTCAATAATAATCTATAAAAAAACACAGAAATAAACTAAAGAAATAACAAATTTAAGAATCATATTATCTCATTACTTTTAATTTCTCTTCCTGCATTATTCTTTTTTACCCCTCTAATTATATTTCCCTTTCCCATTCTTCCCTTCCCCAACATTTTCAATCCCACATTTTATTCCTTGCATCTTATCACAGGCTAAAGTATGATGTTTTTTAATGCCTCCAATCTTTTCTTCATCATTTCCTTTAGGTGCTTCTTTATACATCCAACCTTCCCTCTTAGTTCTAAGATCAGATTGACACTTTTGAGGAGCCTCCTTGTACATCCAACCTTCCCTCTTAAATTTAATGATATCCTGATTTATAGGTGGAGGATCGATGAAGACTTGACCTTGTCTCTTAATCATGCGTTTTTTCTTCTGTTCTTGAGTCATGCCAGCTACTTTATTAAATGTTTGCTGTGGTTGGGGTTTGAACCCATGACCCTCTGCTTTTGGTTGAGTGTTGTCCATGATGTGATGAAACTTTAACCACTAGACAATTTGTTTGATACTTTTATCACTTAAAAAAATTAATATATATACAAAATTTCATTTTGAAGTATGTACACATTATTTACATCAGTATGATATATATAATTAGGAGAATCTAATAACACACACTGAATTTCAATAAAATATTCATTACACATTTTAATCAAAACTCAATAATAATCTATAAAAAAACACAAAAATAAACTAAAGAAATAACAAATTTAAGAAACATATTATCTCATTACATTTTATTTCTTTTCTGCATTATTCTTTTTTACCCCTCTACTTATATTTCCCTTTCCCATTCTTCCCTTCCCCAACATTTTCAATCCCACATTTTATTCCTTGCATCTTATCACAGGCTAAAGTATGATGTTTTTTAATGCCTCCAATCTTTTCTTCATCATTTCCTTGAGGTGCTTCTTTATACATCCAACCTTCCCTCTTAGTTCTAAGATCAGATTGACGCTTTTGAGGAGCCTCCTTGTACATCCAACCTTCCCTCTTAGTTCTAAGATCAGATTGACGCTTTTGAGGAGCCTCCTTGTACATCCAACCTTCCCTCTTAAATTTAATGATATCCTGATTTATAGGTGGAGGATCAATGAAGACTTGACCTTGTCTCTTAATCATGCGTTTTTTCTTCTGTTCTTGAGTCATGCCAGCTACTTTATTAAATGTTTGCTGTGGTTGGGGTTTGAACCCATGACCCTCTGCTTTTGGTTGAGTGTTGTCCATGATGTGATGGTACTTTAACCACTAGACAATTTGTTTGATACTTTTATCACTTAATAAAATTAATATTCACATAAAATTTCTTTTTGAAGTATGTACACATTATGTACATCAGTATGAAATATATAATTAGGAGAATCTAAAAACACACACTGAATTTCTATCAAATATTAATTACACATTTTAATCAAAACTCAATAATAATCTATAAAAAAACACAAAAATAAACTAAAGAAATAACAAATTTAAGAAACATATTATCTCATTACATTTTATTTCTCTTCCTGCATTATTCTTTTTTACCCCTCTAATTATATTTCCCTTTCCCATTCTTCCCTTCCCCAACATTTTCAATCCCACATTTTATTCCTTGCATCTTATCACAGGCTAAAGTATGATGTTTTTTAATGCCTCCAATCTTTTCCTCATCATTTCCTTGAGGTGCTTCATTATACATCCAACCTTCCCTCTTAGTTCTAAAATCAGATTGAAGCTTTTGAGGAGCCTCCTTGTACATCCAACCTTCCCTCTTAAATTTAATGATATCCTGATTTATAGGTGGAGGATCAATGAAGACTTGACCTTGTCTCTTAATCATGCGTTTTTTCTTCTGTTCTTGAGTCATGCCAGCTACTTTATTAAATGTTTGCTGGGGTTGGGGTTTGAACCCATGACCCTCTGCTTTTGGTTGAGTGTTGTCTATGATGTGATGGTACTTTAACCACTAGACAATTTGTTTGATACTTTTATCACTTAATAAAATTAATATTCACATAAAATTTCTTTTTAAAGTATTTACACATTATTTACATCAGTATGATATATATAATTAGGAGAATCTAATAACACACACTGAATTTCAATAAAATATTCATTACACATTTTAATCAAAACTCAATGATAATCTATAAAAAAACACAAAAATAAACTAAAGAAATAACAAATTTAAGAAACATATTATCTCATTTCATTTTATTTCTCTTCCTGCATTATTCTTTTTTACCCCTCTACTTATATTTCCCTTTCCCATTCTTCCCTTCCCCAACATTTTCAATCCCACATTTTATTCCTTGCATCTTATCACAGGCTAAAGTATGATGTTTTTTAATGCCTCCAATCTTTTCTTCATCATTTCCTTTAGGGGCTTCTTTATACATCCAACCTTCCCTCTTAGTTCTAAGATCAGATTGACGCTTTTGAGGAGCCTCCTTGTACATCCAACCTTCCCTCTTAAGTTTAATGATATCCTGATTTATAGGTGGAGGATCAATGAAGACTTGACCTTGTCTCTTAATCATGCGTTTTATCTTCTGTTCTTGAGTCATGCCAGCTACTTTATTAAATGTTTGCTGTGGTTGGGGTTTGAACCCATGACCCTCTGCTTTTGGTTGAGTGTTGTCCATGATGTGATGAAACTTTAACCACTAGACAATTTGTTTAATACTTTTATCACTTAAAAAAATTAATATACATACAAAATTTCATTTTGAAGTATGTACACATTATTTACATCAGTATGATATATATAATTAGGAGAATCTAATAACACACACTAAATTTCTATCAAATATTCATTACACATTCTAATCAAAACTCAATAATAATCTATAAAAAAACACAGAAATAAACTAAAGAAATAACAAATTTAAGAATCATATTATCTCATTACTTTTAATTTCTCTTCCTGCATTATTCTTTTTTACCCCTCTAATTATATTTCCCTTTCCCATTCTTCCCTTCCCCAACATTTTCAATCCCACATTTTATTCCTTGCATCTTATCACAGGCTAAAGTATGATGTTTTTTAATGCCTCCAATCTTTTCTTCATCATTTCCTTTAGGTGCTTCTTTATACATCCAACCTTCCCTCTTAGTTCTAAGATCAGATTGACACTTTTGAGGAGCCTCCTTGTACATCCAACCTTCCCTCTTAAATTTAATGATATCCTGATTTATAGGTGGAGGATCGATGAAGACTTGACCTTGTCTCTTAATCATGCGTTTTTTCTTCTGTTCTTGAGTCATGCCAGCTACTTTATTAAATGTTTGCTGTGGTTGGGGTTTGAACCCATGACCCTCTGCTTTTGGTTGAGTGTTGTCCATGATGTGATGGTACTTTAACCACTAGACAATTTGTTTGATACTTTTATCACTTAATAAAATTAATATTCACATAAAATTTCTTTTTGAAGTATGTACACATTATGTACATCAGTATGAAATATATAATTAGGAGAATCTAATAACACACACTGAATTTCAATAAAATATTCATTACACATTTTAATCAAAACTCAATAATAATCTATAAAAAACACAAAAATAAACTAAAGAAATAACAAATTTAAGAAACATATTATCTCATTACATTTTATTTCTCTTCCTGCATTATTCTTTTTTACCCCTCTAATTATATTTCCCTTTCCCATTCTTCCCTTCCCCAACATTTTCAATCCCACGTTTTATTCCTTGCATCTTATCACAGGCTAAAGTATGATGTTTTTTAATGCCTCCAATCTTTTCTTCATCATTTCCTTGAGGTGCTTCTTTATACATCCAACCTTCCCTCTTAGTTCTAAGATCAGATTGACGCTTTTGAGGAGCCTCCTTGTACATCCAACCTTCCCTCTTAGTTCTAAGATCAGATTGACGCTTTTGAGGAGCCTCCTTGTACATCCAACCTTCCCTCTTAAATTTAATGATATCCTGATTAATAGGTGAAGGATCAATGAAGACTTGACCTTGTCTCTTAATCATGCGTTTTTTCTTCTGTTCTTGAGTCATGCCAGCTACTTTATTAAATGTTTGCTGTGGTTGGGGTTTGAACCCATGACCCTCTGCTTTTGGTTGAGTGTTGTCAATGATGTGATGGTACTTTAACCACTAGACAATTTGTTTGATACTTTTATCACTTAATAAAATTAATATTCACATAAAATTTCTTTTTGAAGTATGTACACATTATGTACATCAGTATGAAATATATAATTAGGAGAATCTAATAACACACACTGAATTTCTATCAAATATTCATTACACATTTTAATCAAAACTCAATAATAATCTATAAAAAAACACAAAAATAAACTAAAGAAATAACAAATTTAAGAAACATATTATCTCATTACATTTTATTTCTCTTCCTGCATTATTCTTTTTTACCCCTCTAATTATATTTCCCTTTCCCATTCTTCCCTTCCCCAACATTTTCAATCCCACATTCTATTCCTTGCATCTTATCACAGGCTAAAGTATGATGTTTTTTAATGCCTCCAATATTTTCCTCATCATTTCCTTGAGGTGCTTCTTTATACATCCAACCTTCCCTCTTAGTTCTAAGATCATATTGACGCTTTTGAGGAGCCTCCTTGTACATCCAACCTTCCCTCTTAAATTTAATGATATCCTGATTTATAGGTGGAGGATCAATGAAGACTTGACCTTGTCTCTTAATCATGTGTTTTTTCTTCTGTTCTTGAGTCATGCCTGCTACTTTATTAAATGTTTGCTGTGGTTGGGGTTTGAACCCATGACCCTCTGCTTTTGGTTGAGTGTTGTCCATTATGTGATGGTACTTTAACCACTAGAAAATTTGTTTGATACTATTATCATATAATAAATTTAATATTCACATAAAGTTTCTTTTTGAAGTATGTACACATTGTGTACATCAGTATGATATATATAATTAGGAGAATCTAATAACACACACTAAATTTCTATCAAATATTCATTACACATTCTAATCAAAACTCAATAATAATCTATAAAAAAACACAGAAATAAACTAAAGAAATAACAAATTTAAGAATCATATTATCTCATTACTTTTAATTTCTCTTCCTGCATTATTCTTTTTTACCCCTCTAATTATATTTCCCTTTCCCATTCTTCCCTTCCCCAACATTTTCAATCCCACATTTTATTCCTTGCATCTTATCACAGGCTAAAGTATGATGTTTTTTAATGCCTCCAATCTTTTCTTCATCATTTCCTTTAGGTGCTTCTTTATACATCCAACCTTCCCTCTTAGTTCTAAGATCAGATTGACACTTTTGAGGAGCCTCCTTGTACATCCAACCTTCCCTCTTAAATTTAATGATATCCTGATTTATAGGTGGAGGATCGATGAAGACTTGACCTTGTCTCTTAATCATGCGTTTTTTCTTCTGTTCTTGAGTCATGCCAGCTACTTTATTAAATGTTTGCTGTGGTTGGGGTTTGAACCCATGACCCTCTGCTTTTGGTTGAGTGTTGTCCATGATGTGATGAAACTTTAACCACTAGACAATTTGTTTGATACTTTTATCACTTAAAAAAATTAATATATATACAAAATTTCATTTTGAAGTATGTACACATTATTTACATCAGTATGATATATATAATTAGGAGAATCTAATAACACACACTGAATTTCAATAAAATATTCATTACACATTTTAATCAAAACTCAATAATAATCTATAAAAAAACACAAAAATAAACTAAAGAAATAACAAATTTAAGAAACATATTATCTCATTACATTTTATTTCTTTTCTGCATTATTCTTTTTTACCCCTCTACTTATATTTCCCTTTCCCATTCTTCCCTTCCCCAACATTTTCAATCCCACATTTTATTCCTTGCATCTTATCACAGGCTAAAGTATGATGTTTTTTAATGCCTCCAATATTTTCCTCATCATTTCCTTGAGGTGCTTCTTTATACATCCAACCTTCCCTCTTAGTTCTAAGATCATATTGACGCTTTTGAGGAGCCTCCTTGTACATCCAACCTTCCCTCTTAAATTTAATGATATCCTGATTTATAGGTGGAGGATCAATGAAGACTTGACCTTGTCTCTTAATCATGCGTTTTTTCTTCTGTTCTTGAGTCATGCCAGCTACTTTATTAAATGTTTGCTGTGGTTGGGGTTTGAACCCATGACCCTCTGCTTTTGGATGAGTGTTGTCCATGATGTGATGGTACTTTAACCACTAGACAATTTGTTTGATACTTTTATCACTTAATAAAATTAATATTCACATAAAATTTCTTTTTGAAGTATGTACACATTATGTACATCAGTATGAAATATATAATTAGGAGAATCTAAAAACACACACTGAATTTCTATCAAATATTAATTACACATTTTAATCAAAACTCAATAATAATCTATAAAAAAACACAAAAATAAACTAAAGAAATAACAAATTTAAGAAACATATTATCTCATTACATTTTATTTCTCTTCCTGCATTATTCTTTTTTACCCCTCTAATTATATTTCCCTTTCCCATTCTTCCCTTCCCCAACATTTTCAATCCCACATTTTATTCCTTGCATCTTATCACAGGCTAAAGTATAATGTTTTTTAATGCCTCCAATCTTTTCCTCATCATTTCCTTGAGGTGCTTCATTATACATCCAACCTTCCCTCTTAGTTCTAAAATCAGATTGAAGCTTTTGAGGAGCCTCCTTGTACATCCAACCTTCCCTCTTAAATTTAATGATATCCTGATTTATAGGTGGAGGATCAATGAAGACTTGACCTTGTCTCTTAATCATGCGTTTTTTCTTCTGTTCTTGAGTCATGCCAGCTACTTTATTAAATGTTTGCTGGGGTTGGGGTTTGAACCCATGACCCTCTGCTTTTGGTTGAGTGTTGTCTATGATGTGATGGTACTTTAACCACTAGACAATTTGTTTGATACTTTTATCACTTAATAAAATTAATATTCACATAAAATTTCTTTTTAAAGTATTTACACATTATTTACATCAGTATGATATATATAATTAGGAGAATCTAATAACACACACTGAATTTCAATAAAATATTCATTACACATTTTAATCAAAACTCAATGATAATCTATAAAAAAACACAAAAATAAACTAAAGAAATAACAAATTTAAGAAACATATTATCTCATTTCATTTTATTTCTCTTCCTGCATTATTCTTTTTTACCCCTCTACTTATATTTCCCTTTCCCATTCTTCCCTTCCCCAACATTTTCAATCCCACATTTTATTCCTTGCATCTTATCACAGGCTAAAGTATGATGTTTTTTAATGCCTCCAATCTTTTCTTCATCATTTCCTTTAGGGGCTTCTTTATACATCCAACCTTCCCTCTTAGTTCTAAGATCAGATTGACGCTTTTGAGGAGCCTCCTTGTACATCCAACCTTCCCTCTTAAATTTAATGATATCCTGATTTATAGGTGGAGGATCAATGAAGACTTGACCTTGTCTCTTAATCATGCGTTTTATCTTCTGTTCTTGAGTCATGCCAGCTACTTTATTAAATGTTTGCTGTGGTTGGGGTTTGAACCCATGACCCTCTGCTTTTGGTTGAGTGTTGTCCATGATGTGATGAAACTTTAACCACTAGACAATTTGTTTAATACTTTTATCACTTAAAAAAATTAATATACATACAAAATTTCATTTTGAAGTATGTACACATTATTTACATCAGTATGATATATATAATTAGGAGAATCTAATAAGACACACTGAATTTCAATAATATATTCATTACACATTTTAATCAAAACTCAATAATAATCTATAAAAAAACACAAAAATAAACTAAAGAAATAACAAATTAAAGAAACATATTATCTCATTACATTTTATTTCTCTTCCTGCATTATTCTTTTTTACCCCTCTACTTATATTTCCCTTTCCCATTCTTCCCTTCCCCAACATTTTCAATCCCATATTTTATTCCTTGCATCTTATCACAGGCTAAAGTATGATGCTTTTTAATGCCTCCAATCTTTTCTTCATCATTTCCTTGAGGTGCTTCTTTATACATCCAACCTTCCCTCTTAGTTCTAAGATCAGATTGACGCTTTTGAGGAGCCTCCTTGTACATCCAACCTTCCCTCTTAGTTCTAAGATCAGATTGACGCTTTTGAGGAGCCTCCTTGTACATCCAACATTCCCTCTTAAATTTAATGATATCCTGATTTATAGGTGGAGGATCAATGAAGACTTGACCTTGTCTCTTAATCATGCATTTTTTCTTCTGTTCTTGAGTCATGCCAGCTACTTTATTAAATGTTTGCTGTGGTTGGGGTTTGAACCCATGACCCTCTGATTTTGGTTGAGTGTTGTCCATGATGTGATGGTACTTTAACCACTAGACAATTTGTTTGATACTTTTATCACTTAATAAAATTAATATTCACATAAAATTTCTTTTTGAAGTATGTACACATTATGTACATCAGTATGAAATATATAATTAGGAGAATCTAATAACACACACTGAATTTCTATCAAATATTCATTACACATTTTAATCAAAACTCAATAATAATCTATAAAAAACACAAAAATAAACTAAAGAAATAACAAATTTAAGAAACATATTATCTCATTACATTTTATTTCTCTTCCTGCATTATTCTTTTTTACCCCTCTAATTATATTTCCCTTTCCCATTCTTCCCTTCCCCAACATTTTCTATCCCACATTTTATTCCTTGAATCTTATCACAGGCTAATGTATGATGTTTTTCAATGCCTCCAATCTTTTCCTCATCATTTCCTTGAGGTGCTTCTTTATACATCCAACCTTCCATCTTAGTTCTAAGATCAGATTGACGCTTTTGAGGAGCCTCCTTGTACATCCAACCTTCCCTCTTAGTTCTAATATCAGATTGACCCTTTTGAGGAGCCTCCTTGTACATCCAACCTTCCTTCATAAATTTAATGATATCCTGATTTATAGGTGGAGGATCAATGAAGACTTGACCTTGTCTCTTAATCATGCATTTTTTCTTCTGTTCTTGAGTCATGCCAGCTACTTTATTAAATGTTTGCTGTGGTTGGGGTTTGAACCCATGACCCTCTGCTTTTGGTTGAGTGTTGTCCATGATGTGATGAAACTTTAACCACTAGACAATTTGTTTAATACTTTTATCACTTAAAAAAATTAATATACATACAAAATTTCATTTTGAAGTATGTACACATTATTTACATCAGTATGATATATATAATTAGGAGAATCTAATAACACACACTGAATTTCAATAAAATATTCATTACACATTTTAATCAAAACTCAATAATAATCTATAAAAAAACACAAAAATAAACTAAAGAAATAACAAATTAAAGAAACATATTATCTCATTACATTTTATTTCTCTTCCTGCATTATTCTTTTTTACCCCTCTACTTATATTTCCCTTTCCCATTCTTCCCTTCCCCAACATTTTCAATCCCACATTTTATTCCTTGCATCTTCTCACAGGCTAAAGTATGATGTTTTTTAATGCCTCCAATATTTTCTTCATCATTTCCTTGAGGTGCTTCTTTATACATCCAACCTTCCCTCTTAGTTCTAAGATCAGATTGACGCTTTTGAGGAGCCTCCTTGTACATCCAACCTTCCCTCTTAGTTCTAAGATCAGATTGACGCTTTTGAGGAGCCTCCTTGTACATCCAACATTCCCTCTTAAATTTAATGATATCCTGATTTATAGGTGGAGGATCAATGAAGACTTGACCTTGTCTCTTAATCATGCATTTTTTCTTCTGTTCTTGAGTCATGCCAGCTACTTTATTAAATGTTTGCTGTGGTTGGGGTTTGAACCCATGACCCTCTGCTTTTGGTTGAGTGTTGTCCATGATGTGATGGTACTTTAACCACTAGACAATTTGTTTGATACTTTTATCACTTAATAAAATTAATATTCACATAAAATTTCTTTTTGAAGTATGTACACATTATGTACATCAGTATGAAATATATAATTAGGAGAATCTAATAACACACACAAAATTTCTATCAAATATTCATTACACATTTTAATCAAAACTCAATAATAATCTATAAAAAACACAAAAATAAACTAAAGAAATAACAAATTTAAGAAACATATTATCTCATTACATTTTATTTCTCTTCCTGCATTATTCTTTTTTACCCCTCTAATTATATTTCCCTTTCCCATTCTTCCCTTCCCCAACATTTTCTATCCCACATTTTCTTCCTTGAATCTTATCACAGGCTAAAGTATGATGTTTTTTAATGCCTCCAATCTTTTCCTCATCATTTCCTTGAGGTGCTTCTTTATACATCCAACCTTCCATCTTAGTTCTAAGATCAGATTGACGCTTTTGAGGAGCCTCCTTGTACATCGAACCTTCCCTCTTAGTTCTAATATCAGATTGACGCTTTTGAGGAGCCTCCTTGTACATCCAACCTTCCTTCTTAAATTTAATGATATCCTGATTTATAGGTGGAGGATCAATGAAGACTTGACCTTGTCTCTTAATCATGCATTTTTTCTTCTGTTCTTGAGTCATGCCAGCTACTTTATTAAATGTTTGCTGTGGTTGGGGTTTGAACCCATGACCCTCTGCTTTTGGTTGAGTGTTGTCCATGATGTGATGGTACTTTAACCACTAGACAATTTGTTTGATACTTTTATCACTTAATAAAATTAATATTCACATAAAATTTCTTTTTGAAGTATGTACACATTATGTACATCAGTATGAAATATATAATTAGGAGAATCTAATAACACACACTGAATTTCAATAAAATATTCATTACACATTTTAATCAAAACTCAATAATAATCTATAAAAAAACACAAAAATAAACTAAAGAAATAACAAATTTAAGAAACATATTATCTCATTACATTTTATTTCTCTTCCTGCATTATTCTTTTTTACCCCTCTACTTATATTTCCCTTTCCCATTCTTCCCTTCCCCAACATTTTCAATCCCACATTTTATTCCTTGCATCTTATCACAGGCTAAAGTATGATGTTTTTTAATGCCTCCAATCTTTTCTTCATCATTTCCTTGAGGTGCTTCTTTATACATCCAACCTTCCCTCTTAGTTCTAAGATCAGATTGACGCTTTTGAGGAGCCTCCTTGTACATCCAACCTTCCCTCTTAGTTCTAAGATCAGATTGACGCTTTTGAGGAGCCTCCTTGTACATCCAACCTTCCCTCTTAAATTTAATGATATCCTGATTTATAGGTGGAGGATCAATGAAGACTTGACCTTGTCTCTTAATCATGTGTTTTTTCTTCTGTTCTTGAGTCATGCCAGCTACTTTATTAAATGTTTGCTGTGGTTGGGGTTTGAACCCATGACCCTCTGCTTTTGGTTGAGTGTTGTCCATTATGTGATGGTACTTTAACCACTAGAAAATTTGTTTGATACTATTATCATATAATAAATTTAATATTCACATAAAGTTTCTTTTTGAAGTATGTACACATTGTGTACATCAGTATGATATATATAATTAGGAGAATCTAATAACACACACTAAATTTCTATCAAATATTCATTACACATTCTAATCAAAACTCAATAATAATCTATAAAAAAACACAAAAATAAACTAAAGAAATAACAAATTTAAGAAACATATTATCTCATTACTTTTAATTTCTCTTCCTGCATTATTCTTTTTTACCCCTCTAATTATATTTCCCTTTCCCATTCTTCCCTTCCCCAACATTTTCAATCCCACATTTTATTCCTTGCATCTTATCACAGGCTAAAGTATGATGTTTTTTAATGCCTCCAATCTTTTCTTCATCATTTCCTTTAGGTGCTTCTTTATACATCCAACCTTCCCTCTTAGTTCTAAGATCAGATTGACGCTTTTGAGGAGCCTCCTTGTACATCCAACCTTCCCTCTTAAATTTAATGATATCCTGATTTATAGGTGGAGGATCAATGAAGACTTGACCTTGTCTCTTAATCATGCGTTGTGGTAGCCTAAATTTTAGTACGGCACCTAAATATGTAAATGGAGTTATCACGGCGTACAAGATTGGCATTATTATTTTTTTTTATATAAAAGGGTTTTATTTAATTTATTGGAGTTTTAAATATGAAGAAATTGGTCACGAGCAAATGCCTACACGAATACAATTTATTTTACGGAGAAAACTTATTTTTAGGGTCTGAAAATTTATAAGTATCAAGTCGAGTCACTCAAGAACCTTGGGAAATTTTCCCAGAATTTTTACTATTTTTCTTATATTTTTAAATGAATTTTAAAGTTTTATAGGAATATTTACGTTTTCAAAAATTACTTAACTTTGATGAATTTTCACGGGGTAATTAGAGCTGCGCAGACAACGAAAATTAGTTTGGTATGTAAAGGGGAAGTAGCTCTATTATGTGTAATTTTTCTAGATTTTTTATTATGGTTTTAAGGTTCTAAATTGAGTCCGGAAGTCCGGACGGACTCCGTTTCGACTCCGTACGGACTCCGTACGGACTCCGCTTTGACTCCGTACGGACTCCGTACGGACTCCGTTCCGGCTCCGTACGGACTCCGTACGGGCTCCGGATTGACTCTGGAAGAGCTCTGGAGGGGAAAACTTAGGCACGTGACTAGGAATACTTAAGCGCTTCTCAAACTCGAAATTGAGAAGGGGGGACAGATCATACAGCTTAATCTTTAACCACCACAGTCTCATTTTTTATTACTCAACAAATTAAAAATAACTTGTAATACCCTTATAACATTATTAATTTTACATAAAATCTTAGAAATACAATTAAACAGTTTAAATAACACTTCATATAGGGTATCTTTAGAAAGGTCTTCCTCGCTGGGACTTGATTATTGCTGTCTCATAAAAATTAAAATTATTATAAAAACATAAAAGTCAATCTTTTCAGATCTTTCACTGGTACACCTTAATTGTTGTCATCAGTATTTCTTTTATCAACAGCCACTTTCTTTAAATCTCAATAAGCGTTAAATATTTTAGAGTTTCATTATTTTTTATCAATCAGATCTAAGTAGATTGGTTAGCTTAGTGATTTAGAACACCTACTTTGTTATTTTTATTGGAAGGACGGGGTTTTCAGCTAAATCCACATATCTCCTCCGGATTCTGCTTACAGCAAGGCGACTGTAAGAGTTTACCTTACCATAGTTGGCGCCCAACGTGGGGTTCGATTTCTCTAGCTTTCTTTAAAGACTTACTTGGATCAAGAACGTTATTAGCCTGCAAGAGGCTTATTTTCTGGAACTCTAATTGGATTTTTGTTATTGGCCTGCAAGAGGCTTGTTATTTTATCGATTGTTAACGCTTTTCATTACTTATTGGGATGTCTTCTTCTGCTGTTGCTTCTGGATCTTCTAACCCTCTTACTCCCTCAGTTAGAATTGTTTCTTGGGATGGCCCAAAGTTTGATGGGGAGGAGGTTAAATGGTTCATTAGCAGGTATGAAGCTGCTGCTGCTGTTGATGGTGCTTCCCATGTCGATATGGTGAAGCAAGTTAGATTTTTTATTGCCGATAGGGAGGTGGAAAAAGAGGTTATTGCTATGCAGGCATTTAAGGACAAGGATTGGGTTAAGCTTTCTAAAGCTATGGTTGATAGATGGGGTGTTAGGTTTACTATGATGGACCTCAACAAAATTGTAGGTGACTGGCAAGCTAAAGGTGGTGTTTCTTCAATGGTGGACTTCAAAAAACTTTGTGTTCAGTTTGATGAAGTGGTAGAATATCTTATTTTGGTGGATGAATTAGTGCATGAAAATCAAGCAAAAGATTTGTTTTGGTCAGCATGCAGTAGGGATATTCGAATGGACGTCTTGAAGGATCTCTCAAGAAAGAATTTAATGAAGGAACTGCCAAACGGTGAGCAGAAGTTACCGGCTCTGGAGGTTATTAAAGAGAACATCCAAGCCCATCTAAAGTTATTAGCGTTGGACAAGTATCAAGAGTCTTGCACTCAATATGTCAGTAAGGTTAGCGAAGTTTTGGCCGAGAACAACGATATTATGGTCAAAGCCCAGGAGGCCAAGAAGGCACAAATGGGTGTTCCTGCTGCAAAAGTTGAGGGCAATGTAGACAACAAGATGGTCGATCACTTGGCCGATTTAACGAAACAATTAAAAATATTTGTTCAAGAAACCCAGAAGGCCAATAAGGCCCCAATCGCTTCTTCGTCGACGTCGACTTCTTATCAGTCCAGAGGTTATGAACGTCGAAATTATAATGGCAATAATAATGGTAACCGCTTCCCAGGCAATGGGAGAAATGGTGGGAATGGTGGTAGTAATTATAGAGGTGGCTATGATGAGCCAAAGGTGTGCTCCTATTGTAATAGGAGGGGTCATAGAGCAACAGTTTGTTTTGCTCTTGATAAGGATATGGATGCTGGGCGAGTTTTATTTGATGGTAAAGTTTATAAATTTCCTGATGGTTCGTTCATCAAGCCCAGTGATGGACAGTCTCCTTCTGATTTGGTCAGAAGAAGTTTAACGGCTGAAAGGAGAGCCAGATTTGAAGAGGTGACGGATGAAGATGTTAATGCCAAGAGTGGCAAAAATGGTAACGGTAATGGTGGAAAAGCTGACAAAGGTAAAGAGAAAGAGGTCAGTAAAGCCACATTTTCTACTTCTTTTGGTGGTTTAGAGCTGGCGACTGTTGCCCAGGTGGAGGGTAGCTGTATGGCTGGCGAATACGATGTTAATGCTGCTAGAAGAGCAGCCGCTACTAAGGCGAAAAGTAGCATTCAGAGCCAATTGAGGGCTAATCCTGGCAAGGCCAATAACAAAGTGAACCCTTACTCTAAGGACAAGATTTCTAGTGCTCAAACTGCCGCCAACAAATTGAACCCTTACTCTAAGGACGAATTATATAAAATGCAGAAGGGGATTGCTGATATGGGGCCCCCTAGTTATGGCAAGTTTGATTTAAATGGTGAGCCTATGCCAGAGGATGATTCGGATTCTGAGGAGGACGTACCGTTGGCGTCTCTACCCAGACCAAGTTTTAGCGGTCCCATCCCAATGGAGGGTGTAAGAAGGACTAGCGATGGATCAGGATTAGTGCAAGAAGCTGGTGACGGAGTTAGGGTTATAGAAAGTGAAGATGTTATAATGGGGGGTGAAGATGGCTCGGTTGGACCTCAAGAGGTACCCAGGGCCAAGGTTGTTAAATCAAAGGTCCAGTATGAGCGGCCAGTAGTTTCTGGTCAAGCTAATGCGATGGACGCAGTTTTGAATAGGGTGAATCAACTTCAGATTCCCTTATCTTTGGGGGAGTTATTTACGATTAGTCCGGCGCTTGCTGAAAAGCAAAAGAAGCATTTGACGAGGCGTCGGGTTTCCACTGGAGAGGTGGAATATATTTGTGAAAATGCTGAAAAGTTTGGGGAAGATGTAGATACACATTTTTCCGCTCCCCTGGGTTACCTGGTGGTAACTCTTAATGGTAAAGAAGTAAAGGCCTTGGTCGATTCAGGGTCTCAAATTAATTTAATCTCATTGGAGCAAGCGACGAGTATAGGCTTGCCAATTAAAAGTGGAACTGGGGGAAACCTCAGAGGTATTGGAGGGCATGCAACAGAGCTGATGGGTACAGCTGAGCATGTCAGGTTAGGCATTGGTGGATCTGTTGGTAAGGTTCACTTTTATGTGGCCAGAGGAGCAGTCAAAACTGTTCTTGGTGGTCCTTTTTTGATGGATTTTGAGGCCAGGATAGGGTATCAAGCTGGCATGGGGATTAGTTTGGAGATCACTGGTGAAGATATGCGGAGGTTACATATGCGGTTAGCGCCTCCTGGAGATGAAGGTTGGGAAACACGGCCAGGGATTACTACTCTGTGCCAGTGTTGTGTTTGCACCAAGAAGCGGCATATAAAACGGACGGCTTCTGGTGAATTATGTTTGTTGGAAAGGGATGAATGCCCTCATTTTTTGGGGTAGCAGGGGCTGATCGCTCTAATGTTGTAATCTCTCCTCAGGATGAGATCCCGGATTGCAATAGGTCAGCTCACTTGGAGATAATTCAAGTGGACTCTCAATTATTTTCTGTTAATATTACTTTGGAGTGCAAATATGTTATGGACTTTTCTCTATGTTTATTGGATTTACCCTGTTTTTCTATTAAATTTAAAAACGGTGAAAAAGGCAAAATGGGCCAAATTAGGCTGGATAAAAATTGGAAGGGTATGTTTATGGATCTCCAGCAAGAGGGTAAACTGCGAAAATCTTATCAAAACCCAATTAAAAATCTCAGTATAATTAAAACCCAAAAAAATAATTTTTGTGAAAATTCAATTCCGGTCCTCCAGCAAGAGGTTAAACTGCCAACTTTCTTTACGGGTGATTTACTGTTGGATAAGGGAAGCAAAGGTGTTGGAAAATCTGTTTATAAATTAGACGAGGGAAAGGAGAAAAGGGTAAAATTTAAAAATGAAATAAAATATTTTTCTAATTTTTCTTATTCCGATTCTGGCGATGAAGAAGATTCATTTGATGAAAGTTTTAATGGCGATGTTTTACCTCAAGTTAATTTAGATGTGGACGCAGCCAAATATAAGAAAGTAGCAAATAAAGTTCGACCTATTAATGAACCGCTACCTGCTGAATTAAATCCACCTTTGAGAAGACCAAGGTTATCAAGAGATCCTTATGAAAGTCCCTTGGTAAAGAATCCGCCTGAATTTTCTGAGACGTCAAGAATCACTTTTGAGAGACTGGGTGTTGTTAATTTTGGACCTGATGGTTGGTTGTCTGGAGAAGAGAAGAAGTTGTTGTTGGATGTGATGGTCAAGCGAGAGAAGGCCATTGCTTTTGAAGAAGAGGAGAGGGGTGTGTTGAAGCATTCCTATGGGGAGCCTTACAAGATTCCTGTGGTATGTCATGAACCGTGGCAGCAGAAACCGATTCCTATTCCGGCTGCATTGAAAGAAGCTTATATCGAAGTTGTCAGAGAACGGATACGTACTGGACTGTATGAGCAATCAACGTCAAGTTATTCTAGTCCGGTATTTTGTATCAAGAAACCGAATGGCAAGCTTAGAGTTGTTCATGATCTTAGGGAATTAAATAGGGTTACAATAAAGGATGCTGGGATACCACCTAGTGCTGAGGAGTTTGTTGAAGCGTTTGCAGGGAGAGTGTGTTATGGTTTGGGAGATATTATGGGTGGATATGATGAGAGAGAGTTACATCCGGACTCAAGGCCTCTCACTACATTCGATACACCACTTGGACGTTTACAGTTAACAAGATTACCTCAAGGAGCAACAAATTCGGTTGCAGTTTATCAAGCTCAGATGGCTTGGATCCTTCAAGATGAAATTCCACAATATGCTGGAATCTTTATAGATGATGGAGGAATTAAGGGACCAACAACCGACTATGATAACCAGGTGTTGGAAGAGAATCCCGGGATACGCAAATTCATTTGGGAGTTTGCAATTACTTTAGAAAGAATCTTGTTTCGAATTGAAGAGGCTGGTTTAACTATTTCAGGTTCAAAATTTTCATGTTGTGTGCCAGCCTTAGAAATATTAGGCCATGTGGTATGTAGAGAGGGTAGGATTATGTCCAAGAAGAAAGTTAACAAAATTCAGTCCTGGCCAAGACCCAAGAATACGACCGAAGTTAGAGGGTTTTTAGGCGTTTGCGTATATGTTAGAATGTTTATCAAGGACTTTTCTTCATTGGCAGCTCCATTGAGACGGTTAACGAGAAAGGATGCAGACTGGGAGTGGGATGAAGAGTGTGAGAAGGCGTTTGTGAAGTTGAAGGAGGTTGTAGGGAAGGATTTAGTCCTGCACAAGTTAGATTATGGAAAAGATGCTGGTAGAATTTATTTAGCAGTTGATTCAAGTCAGGTTGCAGCTGGGGCGGTTCTGTCTCAGATTGATAAAGCTGGTTACATCAGGCCAGTTAGGTATGAATCTGTAGTATTTACTGAGGTCGAATCAAGATATTCTCAACCAAAATTGGAATTATGTGGTGTGGCAAAAATACTGAAGAAACTTCAGCATATTTTGTGGGGGCAACATTTTGAGTTGCAAGTGGATGCGAAATCGTTAATCCAGATGATTAATTCCCCAAGTTTACCGAACGCACCCATGACAAGATGGGTAGCTTTTATTCAACATTTTTCGTTTGATTTAGTTCATAAGTCTGGCAAAACTTTTACTATGCCAGATGGTTTATCAAGGAGACCACCCACTGAAGAAGATTCAGACTCAGAAGAGTTCGATGAAGATATACCTATTATCAAAGCCAGCACTAAAGGAGCTGAAGACTTTCCATACCTCCCCCATGAGGTTAAACTGGCAGGACTATTGTGTTTAGATAATGATGATGATGACCTCCCCCAAGAGGATAAACTGGAAAATAGTTTTTATGTTAATAAAGGTGTTGGAAAAGGTGTAGATAAATTCGGCAGAGAGGAGGTAGAAGAAGATGTGGTGTATGTAGAGGAAAATGGATTGGTAGTGTGGGATAGTAGTAAATTAAGGAATGGTGTATATGTTGGAGAATTAGAGAATTTAAATAAAAAGGTGGATAAAGAGAAAGAGGTATTTTCAAATACGGTTTTCGAAGGATCCAAAGGTTCAGAGGAAAAACGTCGACATAGCTCGATTAAAAATTTATTTAGGGGTCAACGATTATTTGCTCATTCATGTGCAGGTGATATTGGTGATAGAGAAGTCCCTATTGATGTTATATTAATCGATTTTCAAGATGAAGTCTGGGGTCAGACTGGTTTTTATTTTTTGTTAGTCAAATATTTGTTGACTTTAGAGAGGCCAGAAGATTGTGAAGACGATGAATGGGTGGCTATCAAGAGGAAGTCATCTACGTTTTACCTATCTGGTCGACGTTTAATGAGGAGGAGGTATCCAAATCCTCAAGTAGTTATAACTCAACAGAAGGGGCAAGAATTAGTTTTGAAATCACTGCATGAAGATCTCGGGCATAGAGGCGTTGGAGAAACATTTAGAAGAATTTCTGATCGATTTTGGTGGCCTGGCATGAAGATGGCTGTTAAACAGTGGGTTCAGTCATGTGAAGAATGTCAAAGACGAAGTTATTTAAGGCCAAAAGAACCTGGACGCGCGACCGGTGAATATACGCTCTTTGGAAGAGTTAGTTTAGATGCCGTTCATATAAAAGAGGGACGGTATAAATATTTAATTGTGGCCAGAGATGATTTATCTGGTTGGGTAGAGGCAGCGCCTCTTATTAATTTAACTGCCAAAAATGTGGCAGAATTTTTTTTGAATAATTGGGTATATAGGTATGGGGTGATGAAGTTGGTGACGGTAGATGGAGGTCCTGAATTTGGGACAGAGTTTAAAGAGGCCGTATTGAAAGTTGGATCAAAGGTTAGGGTAGCAACCCCATATTATCCTGAAGCTGAAGGCATGGTGGAAAGAGGGCATCAAGTTATTAAGGATGCTTTAGTTAAAATGTGTGGGACAAGTGCTGAAAAGTGGAGGCACTATTTACCTTTAGTTTTATTTGCTGATCGAATCACTGCCAAAAGGACGACCGGATTTTCACCTTATGAACTTGTTTTTGGACAGAAAGCAGTTTTACCGGTTGATTTAGAAGCTGAATCATATCTTGGAGTTGACTGGGACACGGTCAAAACTACTGAAGAATTATTGTGTGCAAGAATGATGCAGCTAGAAAAGAAAGAAGAATATTTAGAAAAGGCATATTCGCGGATGATGAAGATCCGAAATCAATCAGTTAGATATTGGGATGAGCGGTTGGCACATCGATTAAGGAAACCTTTGAACCCAGGAGATATGGTCCTGGTGTATAATAGGAGTTTGGAAAGTCAGTGGGGAAAGATGTTTGCAGATAGGTGGAATGGACCGTATAAAATCAAGGAGCAAGTTTCCGGCGGTTCATATGTGCTAGAAGAGTTGGATGGAGTAGTATTGAAGAAGAGGGTAGCGGCCGATCAAGTGAAACGGTTCTATCCTAGAGGCACCAGGAGTGCCGAAGTCTAACTCCGCAATGAGGATAAACTATGAAACTTCTTTAATTTTATGGTTCCTCCGCAATGAGGATAAACTATGATATCAATGAAACTTAATGGATTCCTCCGCAATGAGGATAAACTATGTCATTTATGAAATTATATGGACGAACTCCGAAATGAGGATAAACTACAATTTTAATGACTTTTATTAAATTTATTCCTCCGCAATGAGGATAAACTATGATATCTACGAAATTTTATGGATTCCTCCGCAACGAGGATAAACTATGAAACTTCTTAAATATTATGGATCCTCCGCAATGAGGATAAACTATGATATCAATGAAACTTTATGGATTCCTCCGCAATGAGGATAAACTATGATATCTACGAAATTTTATGGATACCTCCGCAATGAGGATAAACTATGACATTTATGAAAATTATACGGATTACTCCGCAACGAGGATAAACTATCTTCTTATTTTTATCAAAATACTTTACTATCGTTACACTGCATATGGGCGACGAAACTGTGATGAAATATAACGAAATGCAAGAAGACCTTCTTTGAAATTTTCGAAAACTTAAAATTCTTAAAATATGGGTGAAGATAGTGTTGGAAAATTTTTTAAAATTTATTGGAAGAAGTGTTCACAGGGGAACCTTCTTAATTAAATATTGGCAAGTGTGGGGGTAATTGATGGGCTGGCTGCTCTATACACAATTACCCCATAATGTTCGTTTCCAAAATTTTCCCTGTTTCTAGTTGAATCCTGGCTTTGTCTTTTAATTTTAGGAAGTCCACTAAGACTATAAACTGGAACGAATCAAGAGACACCGCTCTCAAAGCCGGATTCAAGATTTTTTTTTATTTTGTTTTTGATTTTTTTATGTTAGATTGTGATTTCTTTTCTTTAATATATATTATGAATTAATGTAAAGGTGATGCTCACTGGTGGTCTCTAATCATTTTTTATAAATTGGAGGGAGCCCACCCAGTGATCATCATTATAAAAATTATCTTCTAAAAAAAACTTTCATTTATTTTCTTTTCTTTTCAATTTCTCAAAAATTGTGTAACCACATCAAGTTGCACTTGGATGTGGGTATGATGTCGAGGGTACAGCTCATCAAATGGCCGGGGGGCATCTTTTAAAATTTTATTTTAAAATTTTTTTTATTTATTACTTTTTTTATCTTTCTTTTCACACTCATTTATCTTTCTTTAAAAATTAAATTTTAACTTTTATTTCAAAACTATCTTTTCTAAAATCTTTTATTTTAAATTTAAAAAAAAATAAAAAAAAAAAAAAATAAAATAAAATAAAATAAAAAAATAAAAAAAAATAAAAAAAAAATAAAAATTAAAAAATTAAAATTAAAATAAAAAATAAAATAAAAATTAAAAAAAAAAAAAAATAAACTAAAAAATAAATAAATAAAAAAAAAAAAAAAAAAAAAAAAAAAAAAAAAAAAAAAAAAAAAATAATAAATCATAAAAATAATAAAAAAAAATAAAAATAAAAATAAAAAAAAAAAAAATAAAAAAAAATAAAAATAATAATAAAAGGTATTTTAGTTTTAGGTAGTTTAGATGTTTATATTTTATTTTTCAAACATTATTCAAGAAAGCTACATACCAGGAAGAACACCATCAAGGGTTGTTATCTTTTGAAGAATCGAAATTAGAAAATTTAGAAGGACCTTGATCGATTTCCTGGGATTCGAATCTTATTTCACGGTCACGATAGTGTTGAAGCCAGTTGGCTATTTTGAAAAGGTCTCTTAACAGTTGCTCTCTCATCCAAGATTCTGATCTATCAGAGGGCGGGTATCGTTGGAAATAAGCGATAAGGTTATTAAAATTGGCAAAAAGCTTTTCAGACACTAGGTGAATTGGAACTCTAGGGAAGCTTGGATTAGGTTCTGGTAGTTCATAAGCAGAATATGAAATTGGAGAACCGGTGGACGCTTATCAAATTAAAATATCAGCAAATTAAAACCTGAAGATTAAGAAAATAAAAAAGAGACAACTAACCTGTGTCAACACTATCATGATCATAGATAAATGGCTTACTTGGTAATGGAGTGGGATTTTTTATGTTTAGAAAAGGATTTTTTATTTTTGATAGATGAGGAGGACTGGTGTTGGATTTGGTGTTTGAAGTAGATGTTCTGGGCCTTTTGGATGATACAAGAGAAGATGAAGACTGCTGGCTATTATAGGACCTTTTGTGCTTCAAGATGTTGGAAGAAGGAGAAGAATTGTTAGAAGGTTGAAGCATGGCCCTGGGAGCAGCAATAGTTCTTGGGGGAGTAGCAGCAAGTCTAGATTGGAGAGAAGGACCCAGAGGATTAGGTGATGGAGAAAGATTTAAATAGGCTGATGGAGAAAAAGGTATGGGATCTTTAGAGGTTGATGGAATAGGGGGTGGAGTAGAAGGTGAAGAAGAAGGAGGAGGATTGCAGAAGGCGGCGAAGCTAGTAGCAGTGATGGGGAAAGAACCACAGTTCAAGCCAGAACATTTTCTTTTCTTCTCATAGCAGGATAAACAGGCCCTGTTATAAGTGTGCTTTTGCCAGTTAAAAGAGAAGATACATTCCCTATGGGTGAAGGCACAATATTTGCAAGATTGATCAGCTGAAGCAATGAAGTCAGAAGGTTTCATCTTGTTAGGAGATATTTTTTTGAAGAAGAAAACTTGAAACTAGGATGAAGAAAGCTGGTGGCAAAATCTGGGTTCAAGGATAGAGAAGTTGTTAGGTCCACCAAGACCTTAAACTGGATTGTTATCAAGCTGTTGGGTCCACCATGACCTTAAACTGGATTTCTTATCGATTAAATGTTTGGTCCACCATGACTTTAAACTGGTAGTTCATTCATTGTTTAGTCCACTATGACTTTAAACTGGAAAATTAATATCTGCAGGATAATTCAACATTCATTGGACCACTATGGCCTTATACTGGATTACTTGTCGATCAAATGTTTGGTCCACTATGACATTAAACTGGATTATCAAATTTATTCAATCTTTGGTCAAGCCTAGGCCTTACTTAGGAATATATCAAGTTATTTATGCACCTAAACGATCTTTGGTCCACCAAGACCATAAACTGGAAATCGATTATATGTTTGGTCTACCAAGACTTTAAATTGGAATGTCAATCTTGTTTGGATAACTCAATTCAATCTTTTAATTTATCACTGTCCACTAAGACTTTAAACTGGTTATTCAATTATTTCTGGAATTGGGTGCTGATAGCTTTAGGAGGTTAAAACTTTAGGTGGTGATGATGCTAAAGAAAGCATAATGGTTAATTAGGTGAAATTTGTGGCGCTTTAACATGGTCTAAAGTTAATATTATTATTGGAAGCCTGGCAAAAGTATTTTATGGGTTTGCTGTATAGCAAAGTTTGAAAATTGTGATGAAGGAATCAGAAGTTAGGATGGTAGTTGGATTTTAGGGAATGATTTTTTTTAGTGCCTCATAGTTAGGCCATTTTTTTTTGGTGTGAAGCTTGGAGGACCTTATGGCGAGATTGGAATCATAGAATTCGGCTCAGTGGGGGGCCCTATGAGGTTGGAATCAGGAGTATTCGGCTCATAGGAAGATCCACTCTCTCAATGCTGTGACAAGAAGGAAGACTGGTATATGGGAGTCTGAAGGGATTCAAACCTTGCTCTCAGTAGTGGAATCATCACAAGATTTATATTATTTTATTTTATGTTATATCAAGCCAGAGAAGAAGAAAACATCATTTATGTTGAAAGTTTAAGAAGACCAAGCAAAAACAAAAATTTATCAAGTTATACTGTTAGAAAAGATAATTTCTTTGAAATTGTTCAACATCATTATCAAAGCTTTGCATTAAAATTCTTCTTTTCATGAGGTCTTCATGGTTATTAGCTGGAGTTTCTTGAAAATAGGCCAGCATTTTTCGTTTCAACTCATTAGTAAAGTCAAGAAAAAGATAGCGATGAAAATTTGGGTAATGATTGATATAGTCCATCTTCACTCTACCAACATCATCAGTGTTGGTTATTTCGACAGCTAGAAGTTCAAATATGTTATTAAGTCATAGGTTTAGTCAATTTTGATTAAAAGTTTTTTTTAGTAAGATAAATAGGGTCTTACATTTAGAGCCAGGAAACATAGTCTCAGCAAAGTTAGTTGGGGGTACTGGCGTTATAGGATTAGGATCTTGTGAAGGCAAAATTAGGCCGGGATCCGTTGATGAAGATTGAACTTTTGAAGCTGTTTTTGTTCTTATTCGTTTTAAGAAGACAGGAATTTTGGATCGCTTTTTAGAAGTTGAGGGATCAGGGAGAGCTGCTGGTCCTAAATATACGTTTGTTTTAGAAGGAACTATTGGCCGGTTGCATTTGACTTTTTTCACACGGCATAAGTCGCAAGCTGTTCTGCCAGGAAGATTAGGGTTGGACATTAAACAAGGTACCTGGTATCGAGCGCAGAGTTCACATGGAGCGACAAGTTCTTTGGAAGACATATTGATGAAGATGAATTTTTTAGTTGATTAAAGAAGATGGTGGTTGAAGGTTAAAGATGAATATTGTGCTCAACCACTTATGCAAAGTTTTAAGAATGGGGACATTCTCGATTGGAGGGAGGATGTGGTAGCCTAAAGTTTAGTACGGCACCTAAATATGTAAATGGAGTTATCACGGCGTACAAGATTGGCATTATTATTTTTTTTTATATAAAAGGGTTTTATTTAATTTATTGGAGTTTTAAATATGAAGAAATTGGTCACGAGCAAATGCCTACACGAATACAATTTATTTTACGGAGAAAACTTATTTTTAGGGTCTGAAAATTTATAAGTATCAAGTCGAGTCACTCAAGAACCTTGGGAAATTTTCCCAGAATTTTTACTATTTTTCTTATATTTTTAAATGAATTTTAAAGTTTTATAGGAATATTTACGTTTTCAAAAATTACTTAACTTTGATGAATTTTCACGGGGTAATTAGAGCTGCGCAGACAACGAAAATTAGTTTGGTATGTAAAGGGGAAGTAGCTCTATTATGTGTAATTTTTCTAGATTTTTTATTATGGTTTTAAGGTTCTAAATTGAGTCCGGAAGTCCGGACGGACTCCGTTTCGACTCCGTACGGACTCCGTACGGACTCCGCTTTGACTCCGTACGGACTCCGTACGGACTCCGTTCCGGCTCCGTACGGACTCCGTACGGGCTCCGGATTGACTCTGGAAGAGCTCTGGAGGGGAAAACTTAGGCACGTGACTAGGAATACTTAAGCGCTTCTCAAACTCGAAATTGAGAAGGGGGGACAGATCATACAGCTTAATCTTTAACCACCACAGTCTCATTTTTTATTACTCAACAAATTAAAAATAACTTGTAATACCCTTATAACATTATTAATTTTACATAAAATCTTAGAAATACAATTAAACAGTTTAAATAACACTTCATATAGGGTATCTTTAGAAAGGTCTTCCTCGCTGGGACTTGATTATTGCTGTCTCATAAAAATTAAAATTATTATAAAAACATAAAAGTCAATCTTTTCAGATCTTTCACTGGTACACCTTAATTGTTGTCATCAGTATTTCTTTTATCAACAGCCACTTTCTTTAAATCTCAATAAGCGTTAAATATTTTAGAGTTTCATTATTTTTTATCAATCAGATCTAAGTAGATTGGTTAGCTTAGTGATTTAGAACACCTACTTTGTTATTTTTATTGGAAGGACGGGGTTTTCAGCTAAATCCACATATCTCCTCCGGATTCTGCTTACAGCAAGGCGACTGTAAGAGTTTACCTTACCATAGCGTTTTATCTTCTGTTCTTGAGTCATGCCAGCTACTTTATTAAATGTTTGCTGTGGTTGGGGTTTGAACCCATGACCCTCTGCTTTTGGTTGAGTGTTGTCCATGATGTGATGAAACTTTAACCACTAGACAATTTGTTTGATACTTTTATCAGTTAAAAAAATTAATATATATACAAAATTTCATTTTGAAGTATGTACACATTATTTAAATCAGTATGATATATATAATTAGGAGAATCTAATAACACACACTGAATTTCAATAAAATATTCATTACACATTTTAATCAAAACTCAATAATAATCTATAAAAAAACACAAAAATAAACTAAAGAAATAACAAATTTAAGAAAAATATTATCTCATTACATTTTATTTCTCTTCCTGCATTATTCTTTTTTACCCCTCGACTTTTATTTCCCTTTCCCATTCTTCCCTTCCCCAGCATTTTCAATACCACTTTTTATTCCTTGCATCTTATCACAGGCTAAAGTATGATGTTTTTTAATGCCTCCAATCTTTTCCTCATCACTTCCTTGAGGTGCTTCTTTATACATCCAACCTTCCCTCTTAGTTCTAATATCAGATTGACGCTTTTGAGGTGCTTCTTTATACATCCAACCTTCCCTCTTAGTTCTAAGATCAAATTGACGCTTTTGAGGAGCCTCCTTGTACATCCAACCTTCCCTCTTAAATTTAATGATATCCTGATTTATAGGTGGAGGATCAATGAAGACTTGACCTTGTCTCTTAATCATGCATTTTTTCTTCTGTTCTTGAGTCATGCCAGCTACTTTATTAAATGTTTGCTGTGGTTGGGGTTTGAACCCATGACCCTCTGCTTTTGGTTGAGTGTTGTCCATGATGAGATGGTACTTTAACCACTAGACAATTTGTTTGATACTTTTATCACTTAATAAAATTAATATTCACATAAAATTTCTTTTTGAAGTATGTACACATTATGTACATCAGTATGAAATATATAATTAGGAGAATCTAATAACACACACTGAATTTCTATCAAATATTCATTACAAATTTTAATCAAAACTCAATAATAATCTATAAAAAAACACAAAAATAAACTAAAGAAATAACAAATTTAAGAAGCATATTGTCTCATAACATTTTATTTCTCTTTCTGCATTATTCTTTTTTACCCCTCTAATTATATTTCCCTTTCCCATTCTTCCCTTCCCCAACATTTTCAATCCCACATTTTATTCCTTGCATCTTATCACAGGCTAAAGTATGATGTTTTTTAATGCCTCCAATCTTTTCCTCATCATTTACTTGAGGTGCTTCTTTATACATCCAACCTTCCCTCTTAGTTCTAAGATCAGATTGACGCTTTTGAGGAGCCTCCTTGTACATCCAACCTTCCCTCTTAAATTTAATGATATCCTGATTTATAGGTGGAGGATCAATGAAGACTTGACCTTGTATCTTTATCATGCGTTTTTTCTTCTGTTCTTGAGTCATGCCAGCTACTTTATTAAATGTTTGCTGTGGTTGGGGTTTCAACCCATGACCATCTGCTTTTGGTTGAGTGTTGTCCATAATGTGATGGTACTTTAACCACTAGACAATTTGTTTGATACTTTTATCACTTAATAAAATTAATATTCACATAAAATTTCTTTCTGAAGTATGTACACATTATTTACATCAGTATGATATATATAATTAGGAGAATCCAATAACACACACTGAATTTCAATAAAATATTCATTACACATTTTAATCAAAACTCAATAATAATCTATAAAAAAACACAAAAATGAACTAAAGAAATAACAAATTTAAGAAACATATTATCTCATTACATTTTATTTCTCTTCCTGCATTATTCTTTTTTACCCCTCTAATTATATTTCCCTTTCCCATTCTTCCCTTCCCCAACATTTTCTATCCCACATTTTATTCCTTGCATCTTATCACAGGCTAAAGTATGATGTTTTTTAATGCCTCCAATCTTTTCCTCATCATTTCCTTGAGGTGCTTCTTTATACATCCAACCTTCCCTCTTAGTTCTAAGATCAAATTGACGCTTTTGAGGAGCCTCCTTGTACATCCAACCTTCCCTCTTAAATTTAATGATATCCTGATTTATAGGTGGAGGATCAATGAAGACTTGACCTTGTCTCTTAATCATGCATTTTTTCTTCTGTTCTTGAGTCATGCCAGCTACTTTATTAAATGTTTGCTGTGGTTGGGGTTTGAACCCATGACCCTCTGCTTTTGGTTGAGTGTTGTCCATGATGTGATGGTACTTTAACCACTAGACAATTTGTTTGATACTTTTATCACTTAATAAAATTAATATTCACATAAAATTTCTTTTTGAAGTATGTACACATTATTTACATCAGTATGAAATATATAATTAGGAGAATCTAATAACACACATTGAATTTCTATCAAATATTCATTACACATTTTAATCAAAACTCAAAAATGATCTATAAAAAACACTAAAAAAAACCAAAGCTATTTAAAATTTAAAAAACATAGTATCTCATTATATTTTATTTCTCTTCCTCCATTTTTCTTCTTTTACCCTACTACTTATATTTCCCTTTACAATTTTTCCCTTCCCCAGTGTTTTCAATCCCACATTTTAGTCCTTGCATCTTATAACACAATAAAGTATGATGTTTTTTAATCCCTCCAATATTTTCCTCATCATTTCCTTGAGGTGCTTCTTTCCACATCCAAACTTCTATCTTAGTTCTATGATCTGATTGACACTTTTGTGGTGCCTCCTTGTACATCCAACCTTCCCTCTTAAATTTAATGATATCCTGACATATAGGTGGAGGATCAATGAAGACTTGACCTTGTCTCTTAATCATGCGTTTTTTCTTCTGTTCTTGAGTCATGCCAGCTACTTTATTAAATGTTTGCTGTGGTTGGGGTTTGAACCCATGACCCTCTGCTTTTGGTTGAGTGTTGTCCATGATGTGATGGTACTTTAAGCACTAGACAATTTGTTTGATACTTTTATCAGTTAATAAAATTAATATTCACATAAAATTTCTTTTTGAAGTATGTACACATTATGTAAATCAGTATGAAATATATAATTAGGAGAATCTAATAACACACACTGAATTTCTATCAAATATTCAATACAAATTTTAATCAAAACTCAATAATAATCTTAAAAAAACACAAAAATAAACTAAAGAAATAACAAAATTAAGAAACATATTATCTCATTACATTTTATTTCTCTTCCTGCATTATTCTTTTTTACCCCTCTATTTATATTTCCCTTTCCTATTCTTCCCTTCCCCAACATTTTCAATCCCACATTTTATTCCTTGAATCTTATCACAGGCTAATGTATGATGTTTTTCAATGCCTCCAATCTTTTCCTCATCATTTCCTTGAGGTGCTTCTTTATACATCCAACCTTCCCTCTTAGTTCTAAGATCAGATTGACGCTTTTGAGGAGCCTCCTTGTACATCCAACCTTCCCTCTTAAATTTAATGATATCCTGATTTATAGGTGGAGGATCAATGAAGAATTGACCTTGTCTCTTAATCATGCATTTTTTCTTCTGTTCTTGAGTCATGCCAGCTACTTTATTAAATGTTTGCTGTGGTTGGGGTTTGAACCCATGACCTTCTGCTTTTGGTTGAGTGTTGTCCATGATGTGATGGTACTTTAACCACTAGACATTTGGTTTGATACTTTTATCACTTAATAAAATTAATATTCACATAAAATTTCTTTTTGAAGTATTTACACATTATTTACATCAGTATGATAAAAATAATTAGGAGAATCTAATAACACACACTGAATTTCAATAAAATATTCATTACACATTTTAATCAAAACTCAATAATAATCTATAAAAAAACACAAAAATAAACTAAAGAAATAACAAATTTAAGAAACATATTATCTCATTAAATTTTATTTCTCTTCCTGCATTATTCTTTTTTACCCCTCTAATTATATTTCCCTTTCCCATTCTTCCCTTCCCCAACATTTTCAATCCCACATTTTATTCCTTGCATCTTATCACAGGCTAAAGTATGATGTTTTTTAATGCCTCCAATCTTTTCCTCATCATTTCCTTGAGGTGCTTCTTTATAAATCCAACCTTCCATCTTAGTTCTAAGATCAGATTGACGCTTTTGAGGAGCCTCCTTGTACATCCAACCTTCCCTCTTAGCTCTAAGATCAGATTGACGCTTTTGAGGAGCCTCCTTGTACATCCAACCTTCCCTCTTAAATTTAATGATATCCTGATTTATAGGTGGAGGATCAATGAAGACTTGACCTTGTCTTTAATCATGCTTTTTTTCTTCTGTTCTTGAGTCATGCCAGCTACTTTATTAAATGTTTGCTGTGGTTGGGGTTTGAACCCATGACCCTCTGCTTTTGGTTGAGTGTTGTCCATGATGTGATGGTACTTTAACCACTAGACAATTTGTTTGATACTTTTATCACTTAATAAAATTAATATTCACATAAAATTTCTTTTTGAAGTATGTACACATTATGTACATCAGTATGAAATATATAATTAGGAGAATCTAATAACACACACTGAATTTCTATCAAATATTCATTACAAATTTTAATCAAAACTCAATAATAATCTATAAAAAAACACAAAAATAAACTAAAGAAATAACAAATTTAAGAAACATATTATCTCATAACATTTTATTTCTCTTTCTGCATTATTCTTTTTTACCCCTCTAATTATATTTCCCTTTCCCATTCTTCCCTTCCCCAACATTTTCAATCCCACATTTTATTCCTTGCATCTTATCACAGGCTAAAGTATGATGTTTTTTAATGCCTCCAATCTTTTCCTCATCATATCCTTGAGGTGCTTCTTTATACATCCAACCTTCCCTCTTAGTTCTAAGATCAAATTGACGCTTTTGAGGAGCCTCCTTGTACATCCAACCTTCCCTCTTAAATTTAATGATATCCTGATTTATAGGTGGAGGATCAATGAAGACTTGACCTTGTCTCTTCATCATGCGTTTTTTCTTCTGTTCTTGAGTCATGCCAGCTACTTTATTAAATGTTTGCTGTGGTTGGGGTTTGAACCCATGACCCTCTGCTTTTGGTTGAGTGTTGTCCATGATGTGATGGTACTTTAACCACTAGACAATTTGTTTGATACTTTTATCACTTAATAAAATTAATATTCACATAAAATTTATTTTTGAAGTATGTACACATTATGTACATCAGTATGAAATATATAATTAGGAGAATCTAATAACACACATTGAATTTCAATAAAATATTCATTACACATTTTAATCAAAACTCAATAATAATCTATAAAAAAACACAAAAATAAACTAAAGAAATAACAAATTTAAGAAACATATTATCTCATTACATTTTATTTCTCTTCCTGCATTATTCTTTTTTACCCCTCTACTTATATTTCCCTTTCCCATTCTTCCCTTCCCCAACATTTTCAATCCCACATTTTATTCCTTGCATCTTATCACAGGCTAAAGTATGATGTTTTTTAATGCCTCCAATCTTTTCCTCATCATTTACTTGAGGTGCTTCTTTATACATCCAACCTTCCCTCTTAGTTCTAAGATCAGATTGACGCTTTTGAGGAGCCTCCTTGTACATCCAACCTTCCCTCTTAAATTTAATGTTATCCTGATTTATAGGTGGAGGATCAATGAAGACTTGACCTTGTATCTTTATCATGCGTTTTTTCTTCTGTTCTTGAGTCATGCCAGCTACTTTATTAAATGTTTGCTGTGGTTGGGGTTTGAACCCATGACCATCTGCTTTTGGTTGAGTGTTGTCCATAATGTGATGGTACTTTAACCACTAGACAATTTGTTTGATACTTTTATCACTTAATAAAATTAATACTCACATAAAATTTCTTTCTGAAGTATGTACACATTATTTACATCAGTATGATATATATAATTAGGAGAATCTAATAACACACACTGAATTTCAATAAAATATTCATTACACATTTTAATCAAAACTCAATAATAATCTATAAAAAAACACAAAAATGAACTAAAGAAATAACAAATTTAAGAAACATATTATCTCATTACATTTTATTTCTCTTCCTGCATTATTCTTTTTTACCCCTCTAATTATATTTCCCTTTCCCATTCTTCCCTTCCCCAACATTTTCTATCCCACATTTTATTCCTTGCATCTTATCACAGGCTAAAGTATGATGTTTTTTAATGCCTCCAATCTTTTCCTCATCATTTCCTTGAGGTGCTTCTTTATACATCCAACCTTCCCTCTTAGTTCTAAGATCAAATTGACGCTTTTGAGGAGCCTCCTTGTACATCCAACCTTCCCTCTTAAATTTAATGATATCCTGATTTATAGGTGGAGGATCAATGAAGACTTGACCTTGTCTCTTAATCATGCATTTTTTCTTCTGTTCTTGAGTCATGCCAGCTACTTTATTAAATGTTTGCTGTGGTTGGGGTTTGAACCCATGACCCTCTGCTTTTGGTTGAGTGTTGTCCATGATGAGATGGTACTTTAACCACTAGACAATTTGTTTGATACTTTTATCACTTAATAAAATTAATATTCACATAAAATTTCTTTTTGAAGTATGTACACATTATGTACATCAGTATGAAATATATAATTAGGAGAATCTAATAACACACACTGAATTTCTATCAAATATTCTTACAAATTTTAATCAAAACTCAATAATAATCTATAAAAAAACACAAAAATAAACTAAAGAAATAACAAATTTAAGAAACATATTATCTCATAACATTTTATTTCTCTTTCTGCATTATTCTTTTTTACCCCTCTAATTATATTTCCCTTTCCCATTCTTTCCTTCCCCAACATTTTCAATCCCACATTTTATTCCTTGCATCTTATCACAGGCTAAAGTATGATGTTTTTTAATGCCTCCAATCTTTTCCTCATCATTTACTTGAGGTGCTTCTTTATACATCCAACCTTCCCTCTTAGTTCTAAGATCAGATTGACGCTTTTGAGGAGCCTCCTTGTACATCCAACCTTCCCTCTTAAATTTAATGTTATCCTGATTTATAGGTGGAGGATCAATGAAGACTTGACCTTGTATCTTTATCATGCGTTTTTTCTTCTGTTCTTGAGTCATGCCAGCTACTTTATTAAATGTTTGCTGTGGTTGGGGTTTGAACCCATGACCATCTGCTTTTGGTTGAGTGTTGTCCATAATGTGATGGTACTTTAACCACTAGACAATTTGTTTGATACTTTTATCACTTAATAAAATTAATATTCACATAAAATTTCTTTCTGAAGTATGTACACATTATTTACATCAGTATGATATATATAATTAGGAGAATCTAATAACACACACTGAATTTCAATAAAATATTCATTACACATTTTAATCAAAACTCAATAATAATCTATAAAAAAACACAAAAATGAACTAAAGAAATAACAAATTTAAGAAACATATTATCTCATTACATTTTATTTCTCTTCCTGCATTATTCTTTTTTACCCCTCTAATTATATTTCCCTTTCCCATTCTTCCCTTCCCCAACATTTTCTATCCCACATTTTATTCCTTGCATCTTATCACAGGCTAAAGTATGATGTTTTTTAATGCCTCCAATCTTTTCCTCATCATTTCCTTGAGGTGCTTCTTTATACATCCAACCTTCCCTCTTAGTTCTAAGATCAAATTGACGCTTTTGAGGAGCCTCCTTGTACATCCAACCTTCCCTCTTAAATTTAATGATATCCTGATTTATAGGTGGAGGATCAATGAAGACTTGACCTTGTCTCTTAATCATGCATTTTTTCTTCTGTTCTTGAGTCATGCCAGCTACTTTATTAAATGTTTGCTGTGGTTGGGGTTTGAACCCATGACCCTCTGCTTTTGGTTGAGTGTTGTCCATGATGTGATGGTACTTTAACCACTAGACAATTTGTTTGATACTTTTATCACTTAATAAAATTAATATTCACATAAAATTTCTTTTTGAAGTATGTACACATTATGTACATCAGTATGAAATATATAATTAGGAGAATCTAATAACACACATTGAATTTCTATCAAATATTCATTACACATTTTAATCAAAACTCAAAAATGATCTATAAAAAACACTAAAAAAAACCAAAGCTATTTAAAATTTAAAAAACATAGTATCTCATTATATTTTATTTCTCTTCCTCCATTTTTCTTCTTTTACCCTACTACTTATATTTCCCTTTACAATTTTTCCCTTCCCCAGTGTTTTCAATCCCACATTTTAGTCCTTGCATCTTATAACACAATAAAGTATGATGTTTTTTAATCCCTCCAATATTTTCCTCATCATTTCCTTGAGGTGCTTCTTTCCACATCCAAACTTCTATCTTAGTTCTATGATCTGATTGACACTTTTGTGGTGCCTCCTTGTACATCCAACCTTCCCTCTTAAATTTAATGATATCCTGACATATAGGTGGAGGATCAATGAAGACTTGACCTTGTCTCTTAATCATGCGTTTTTTCTTCTGTTCTTGAGTCATGCCAGCTACTTTATTAAATGTTTGCTGTGGTTGGGGTTTGAACCCATGACCCTCTGCTTTTGGTTGAGTGTTGTCCATGATGTGATGGTACTTTAAGCACTAGTCAATTTGTTTGATACTTTTATCACTTAATAAAATTAATATTCACATAAAATTTCTTTTTGAAGTATGTACACATTATGTAAATCAGTATGAAATATACAATTAGGAGAATCTAATAACACACACTGAATTTCTATCAAATATTCATTACAAATTTTAATCAAAACTCAATAATAATCTTAAAAAAACACAAAAATAAACTAAAGAAATAACAAAATTAAGAAACATATTATCTCATAACATCTTATTTCTATACCTGCATTATTCTTTTTTACCCCTCTAATTATATTTCCCTTTCCCATTCTTCCCTTCCCCAACGTTTTCAATACCACATTTTATTCCTTGCATCTTATCACAGGCTAAAGTATGATGTTTTTTAATGCCTCCAATCTTTTCCTCATCATTTCCTTGAGGTGCTTCTTTATACATCCAACCTTCCATCTTAGTTCTAAGATCAGATTGACGCTTTTGAGGAGCCTCCTTGTACATCCAACCTTCCCTCTTAGTTCTAAGATCAGATTGACGCTTTTGAGGAGCCTCCTTGTACATCCAACCTTCCCTCTTAAATTTAATGATATCCTGATTTATAGGTGGAGGATCAATGAAGACGTGACCTTGTCTCTTATTCATGCTTTTTTTCTTCTGTTCTTGAGTCATGCCAGCTACTTTATTAAATGTTTGCTGTGGTTGGGGTTTGAACCCATGACCCTCTGCTTTTGGTTGAGTGTTGTCCATGATGTGATGGTACTTTAACCACTAGACAATTTGTTTGATACTTTTATCACTTAATAAAATTAATATTCACATAAAATTTCTTTTTGAAGTATGTACACATTATGTACATCAGTATGAAATATATAATTAGGAGAATCTAATAACACACACTGAATTTCTCTCAAATATTCATTACAAATTTTAATCAAAACTCAATAATAATCTATAAAAAAACACAAAAATAAACTAAAGAAATAAAAAATTTAAGAAACATATTATCTCATAACATTTTATTTCTATTCCTGCATTATTCTTTTTTACCCCTCTAATTATATTTCCCTTTCCCATTCTTCCCTTCCCCAACATTTTCAATCCCACATTTTATTCCTTGCATCTTATCACAGGCTAAAGTATGATGTTTTTTAATGCCTCCAATCTTTTCCTCATCATTTCCTTGAGGTGCTTCTTTATACATCCAACCTTCCATCTTAGTTCTAAGATCAGATTGACGCTTTTGAGGAGCCTCCTTGTACATCCAACCATCCCTCTTAGTTCTAAGATCAGATTGACGCTTTTGAGGAGCCTCCTTGTACATCCAACCTTCCCTCTTAAATTTAATGATATCCTGACTTATAGGTGGAGGATCAATGAAGACTTGACCTTGTCTCTTGATCATGCGTTTTTTCTTCTGTTCTTGAGTCATGCCAGGTACTTGATTAAATGTTTGCTGTGGTTGGGGTTTGAACCCATGACCCTCTGCTTTTGGTTGAGTGTTGTCCATGATGTGATGGTACTTTAACCACTAGACAATTTGTTTGATACTTTTATCACTTAATAAAATAAATATACACACAAAATTTCTTTTTGAAGTATGTACACATTATTTACATCAGTATGATATATATAATTAGGAGAATCTAATAACACACACTGAATTTCAGCAAAATATTCATTACACATTTTAATTAAAACTCAATAATGATCTATAAAAAAACACAAAAATAAACTAAAGAAATAACAAATTTAAGAAACATATTATCTCATTACATTTTATTTCTCTTCCTGCATTATTCTTTTTTACCCCTCTACTTATATTTCCCTTTCCCATTCTTCCCTTCCTTAACATTTTCAATTTCACGTTTTATTCCTTGCATCTTATCACAGGCTAAAGTATGATGTTTTTTAATGCCTCCAATCTTTTCCTCATCATTTCCTTGAGGTTCTTCTTTATACATCCAACCTTCCCTCTTAGTTCTAAGATCAGATTGACGCTTTTGAGGAGCCTCCTTGTACATCCAACCTTCCCTCTTAAATTTAATGATATCCTGATTTATAGGTGGAGGATCAATGAAGACTTGACCTTGTCTCTTAATCATGCGTTTTTTCTTCTGTTCTTGAGTCATGCCAGTTCCTTTTTTAATGTTTGCTGTGGTTGGGGTTTGAACCCATGACCCTCTGCTTTTGGTTGAGTGTTGTCCATTATGTGATGGTACTTTAACCACTAGACAATTTGTTTGATACTTTTATCACTTAATAAAATTAATATTCACATAAAATTTCTTTTTGAAGTATGTACACATTATTTACATCAGTATGATATATATAATTAGGAGAATCTAATAACACGCACTGAATTTCAATAAAATATTCATTACACATTTTAATCAAAACTAAATAATAATCTATAAAAAAACACAAAAATAAAATAAAGAAATAACAAATTTAAGAAACATATTATCTCATTACATTTTATTTCTCTTCCTGCATTATTCTTTCTTACCCCTCTACTTATATTTCCCTTTCCCATTCTTCCCTTCCCCAACATTTTCAATCCCACGTTTTATTCCTTGCATCGTATCACAGGCTAAAGTATGATGTTTTTTAATGCCTCCAATCTTTTCCTCATCATTTCCTTGAGGTGCTTCTTTATACATCCAACCTTCCCTCTTAGTTCTAAGATCAGATTGACGCTTTTGAGGAGCCTCCTTGTACATCCAACCTTCCCTCTTAAATTTAATGATATCCTGATATATAGGTGGATGATCAATGAAGACTTGACCTTGTCTCTTAATCATGCGTTTTTTCTTCTGTTCTTGAGTCATGCCAGATACTTTATTAAATGTTTGCTGTGGTTGGGGTTTGAACCCATGACCCTCTGCTTTTAATTGAGTGTTGTCCATAATGTGATGGTACTTTAACCACTAGACAATTTGTTTGATACTTTTATCACTTAATAAAATTAATATACACACAAAATTTCTTTTTGAAGTATGTACACATTATTTACATCAGTATGATATATATAATTAGAAGAATCTAATAACACACACTGAATTTCAGCAAAATATTCATTACACATTTTAATCAAAACTCAATAATAATCTATAAAAAAACACAAAAATAAACTAAAGAAATAACAAATTTAAGAAACATATTATCTCATTACATTTTATTTCTCTTCCTGCATTATTCTTTTTTACCCCTCTACTTATATTTCCCTTTCCCATTCTTCCCTTCCCCAACATTTTCAATACCACGTTTTATTCCTTGCATCTTATCACAGGCTAAAGTATGATGTTTTTTAATGCCTCCAATCTTTTCCTCATCATTTACTTGAGGTGCTTCTTTATACATCCAACCTTCCCTCTTAGTTCTAAGATCAGATTGACGCTTTTGAGGAGCCTCCTTGTACATCCAACCTTCCCTCTTAAATTTAATGATATCCTGATTTATAGGTGGAGGATCAATGAAGACTTGACCTTGTCTCTTAATCATGCGTTTTTTCTTCTGTTCTTGAGTCATGCCAGCTACTTTATTAAATTTTTGCTGTGGTTGGGGTTTGAACCCATGACCCTCTGCTTTTGGTTGAGTGTTGTCCATGATGTGATGGTACTTTAACCACTAGACAATTTGTTTGATACTTTTATCACTTAATAAAATTAATATTCACATAAAATTTCTTTTTGAAGTATGTACACATTATTTACATCAGTATGATATATATAATTAGGAGAATCTAATAACACGCACTGAATTTCAATAAAATATTCATTACACATTTTAATCAAAACTCAATAATAATCTATAAAAAAACACAAAAATAAACTAAAGAAATAACAAATTTAAGAAACATATTATCTCATTAAATTTTATTTCTCTTCCTGCATCATTCTTTTTTACCCCTCGACTTTTATTTCCCTTTCCCATTCTTCCCTTCCCCAAAATTTTCAATCCCACGTTTTATTCCTTGCATCTTATCACAAACTAAAGTATGATGTTTTTTAATGCCTCCAATCTTTTCCTCATCACTTCCTTGAGGTGCTTCTTTATACATCCAACCTTCCCTCTTAGTTCTAATATCAGATTGACGCTTTTGAGGAGCCTCCTTGTACATCCAACCTTCCCTCTTAAATTTAATGATATCCTGATTCATAGGTGGAGAATCATTGAAGACTTGACCTTGTCTCTTAATCATGCGTTTTTTCTTCTGTTCTTGAGTCATGCCAGCTACTTTATTAAATGTCTTCTGTGGTTGGGGTTTGAACCCATGACCCTCTGCTTTTGGTTGAGTGTTGTCCATTATGTGATGGTGCTTTAACCACTAGACAATTTGTTTAATACTTTTATCACTTAATAAAATCAATATTCACATAAAATTTCTTTTTGAAGTATGTACACATTATGTACATCAGTATGATATATATAATTAGGACAATATAATAACACACACTGAATTTCTATCAAATATTCATTACACATTTTAATCAAAACTCAATAATGATCTATAAAAAAAAAACAAAATTAAACTAAAGAAATAAAAAATTTAAGAAACATATTATCTCATTACATTTTATTTCTCTTCCTCCATTATTCTTTTTTTACCTCTATACTTATATTTCTTGTTCCCATTTTTCCCTTCCTTATTGTTTTCAATGCCACATTTTATTCCTTGCATCTTATCACAGGCTAAAGTATGATGTTTTTTAATGCCTCCAATCTTTTCCTTATTATTTTGTAGAGGTGCTCCTTTATACATCCAACCTTCCCTCTTAGTTCTAAGATCAGATTGACACTTTTGAGGAGCCTCCTTGTACATCCAACCTTCCCTATTAAATTTAATGATATCCTGATTCATTGGTGGCGGATCAATTAAGACTTGACCTTTTCTCTTAATCATGAGTTTTTTCTTCTGTCCTTGAGTCATGCCAGCTACTTTATTAAATGTTTGCTGTGGTTGGGGTTTAAACCCATGACCCTCTGCTTTTGGTTGAGTGTTGCCCATGATGTGATGGTACTTTCACCACTAGAAAATTTTTTTGATACTTTTATCACTTAATAAAATTAATATTCACATAAAATTTCTTTTTGAAGTATGTACACATTATGTACATTAGTATGATATATATAATTAGGACAATCTAATAACACAAACTGTATTTCTATCAAATATTCATTACACATTTTAATCAAAACTCAATAATGATCTATAAAAAAACACAAAAATAAACTAAAGAAATAACACATTTAAGAAACATATTATCTCATTACATTTTATTTCTCTTCCTCCATTATTCTTTTTATACCCATCTGCTTATATTTCCTGTTCTCATTTTTCCCTTCCTTATTATATTCAATCCCACATTCTATTCCTTTCATCTTATCACAGGCTAAATTATGATGTTTTTTAATGCCTCCAATCTTTTCCCCATCATTTCCTTGAGGTGCATCTTTATACATCCAACCTTTTCTCTTAGTTCTAAGATCAGATTGACGCTTTTGAGGAGCCTCCTTGTACATCCAACCTTCCCTCTTAAATTTAATGATACCCTGATTCATAGGTGGAGGATCAATGAAGACTTGACCTTGTCTCTTAATCATGCGTTTTTTCTTCTGTTCTTGAGGCATGCCAGCTACTTTATTAAATGTTTGCTGTGGTTAAGGTTTGAAGCCATGACCCTTTGCTTTTGGTTGAGTGTTGTCCATGATGTGATGGTACTTTAACCACTAGACAATTTGTTTGATACTTTTATCACTTAATAAAATTAATATTCACATAAAATTTCTTTTTGAAGTATGTACACATTATGTACATCAGTATGATATATATACTTAGGACAATCTAATAACACACACTTAATTTCTATCAAATATTCATTACACATTTTAATAAAAACTTAATAATGATCAATAAAAACACACAAAAATAAAGTAAAGAAATAACAAATTTAAGAAACATATTATCTCATTACATTTTATTTCTCTTCCTGCATTATTCTTTTTTACCCCTCTACTTATATTTCCCTTTCCCATTCTTCGCTTCTCCAACATTTTCAATCCCATATTTTATTCCTTGAATCTTGTCACAGGCTAAAGTATGATATTTTTTAATGCCTCCAGTCTTTTCCCCATCATTTCCTTGAGGTGCTTCTTTATACATCCAACCTTCCCTCTTAGTTCAAAGATCAGATTGACGCTTTTGAGGAGCCTCCTTGTACATCCAACCTTCCCTCTTAGTTCTAAGATCAGATTGATGCTTTTGAGGAGCCTCCTTGTACATACAACATTCCCTCGTATCTTTAATGATCTCCTGATTTATAGGTGGAGGATCAATGAAGACTTAACCTTGTCTCTTAATCATGCGTTTTTTCTTCTGCTCTTGAGTCATGCCAGCTACTTTATTAAATGTTTGCTGTGGTTGGGGTTTGAAGCCATGACCCTCTGCTTTTGGTTGAGTGTTGCCCATGATGTGATGGTGCTTTAACCACTAGACAATTTGTTTGATACTTTTATTACTTAATAAAATTAATATTCACATAAAATTTCTTTTTGAAGTATGTATACATTATGTACATCAGTATGATATATATACTTAGGAGAATCTAATAACACCCACTTAATTTCTATCAAATTTTCATTACACATTTTAATCAAAACTTAATAATGATCTATAAAAAAACACAAAAATAAACTAAAGAAATAACAAATTTAAGAAACATATTATCTCATTACATTTTATTTCTCTTCCTCCATTATTCTTTTTATACCCCTCTACTTATATTTCCTGTTCCCATTTTTCCCTTCCTTATTCTTTTCAATGCCACATTTTATTCTTTGCATCTTATCACAGGCTAAAGTATGATTTTTTTAATGCCTCCATTCTTTTCCTCATCATTTCCTTGAGGTGCTTCTTTATACATCAAACATTTCCTCTTAGTTCTAAGATCAGATTGATGCTTTTTAGGAGCCTCCTTGTACATCCAACCTTCCCTCTTAAATCTAATGATATCCTGATTTATAGGTGGAGGATCAATGAAGACTTGACCTTGTCTCTTAATCATACGGTTTTTCTTCTGTTCTTGAGTGATGCCACTCACTTTATTAAATGTTTGCTGTGGTTGGGGTTTGAACCCATGACCCTCTGCTTTTGGTTGGGTGTTGTCCATGATGTGATGGTACTTTAACCACTAGAAAATTTGTTTGATATTTTTATGACTTAATAAAATTAATATTCACATAAAAATAGTTTTTGGAGTATGTACATATTATGTACATTGGTATGATATATATAATTAGGACAATCTAATAACACAAAATTAATTTCTATCCAATATTCATTACACATTTTAATCAAAACTCAATAATGATCTATAAAAAACACAAAAATAAATTAAAGATATAACAAATTTAAAAAACATATTATCACATTACATTTTATTTCTCTTCTTAAATTATTCTTTTTTTACCCCTCTACTTATATTTCCCTTTCCCATTCTTCCCATTCCCAACATTAAATTCCCCACATTTTATTCTCTTCATCATATAACACAATAAAGTATGATGTTTTTTAATGCCTCCAACTTTTCCTCATCATTTCTTGAGGTGCTTCTTTATACATCCAACTTTCCCTCTTAGTTCTAAGATCAGATTGATGCTTTTGAGGAGCCTCCTGGTACATACAACATTCCCTCTTATCTTTAATGATCTCCTGATTTGTAGGTGGAGGATCAAAGAAGACTTGACCTTGTTTATTAATCATGGGTTTTTTCTCCTGTTCATGAGTCATGCCAGCTACTTTATTAAATAATTGCTGTGGTTTGCAGATTGAATGCTTGATCCTCTGCTTTTGGTTGAGTGTTGTCCATGATGCAATTGTACTTTAACTACTAGACAAGTTGTTTGATACTTGTATGACTTAATAAAACTAATATTCACATAAAATTTCATTTTGGAGTATGTACAGATTATGTACATCATTATGATATATATAATTAGGACAATCTAATAACACAAAATTGATTTCTATCAAATATTCATTACAAATTTTATTCTAAACTCAATCATGATCTATAAAAAAACACAAAAATAAATTAAGGAGATAACAAATTTAAGAAACATATTATCTCATTACATTTTATTTTTCTTCCTCCATTATTCTTTTTTTACCCCTCTACTTATATTTCCCTTTCCCAATCTTCCCTTTTCCAACATTTTCAATCCCACATTTTATTCTTTGCATCTTATAAAACAATAAAGTATGATGTTTTTTAATCCCTCCAATCATTTCTTCATCATCTCCTTGAGGTGCTTCTTTCCACATCCAAACTTCTATCTTATTTCTATGATCTGATTGACACTTTTGTGGTGCCTCCTTGTACATCCAACCTTCCCTCTTAAATTTAATGATCTCCTGATCTATTGGTGGAGGGTTAATGAAGACTTGAACTTGTCTTTTAATCATACTGTTTTTCTTCTTATCATAAGTCAAGCCAGTTACTTTATTAAATGTTTGTTGTGGTTGGGTATTGAATGCTTGACCCAACTGTTTTTGGTTGAGTGTTGTCTATGATTTCAAAGATCCTATAACCACTAGAAAATTTGTTTGATATTTGTTTGACTCAATATACTAAATATACATATTACATTTCTTTGTTGAATATATCAAAATTATGTACATCAGTATGATGTATATCAATATCACAATCCAATAACACAAAATGAATTCCCATCAAATTTTCATTACACACATTTAAATGAAATCTCAAAAATGATCTAAAAAAAACAAAATAAATTAAATAAATATATAACAAATTTAAGAAACGTATTATCTCATTACATTTTATTTCTCTCCCTCCATTATTCTTTTTTTATCCCTCTACTTATATTTCCCTTTCCAATTCTTCCCTTCCCCTTCACCAACATTTTCCTTCCCACATTTCATTCTTTTTATCTCATCACATGCAACAGTATAACATCTCCCAACACCTTTCATCTTCTCCTTACCATTTCCTTGAGGTGCTTCTAAATACATCCAACCTTCCCTCTTAGTTCTAAGATCAGATTGATGGTTTTGGGGGGCCTCCTTGTACATCCAACCTTCCCTCTTAAATTTAATGATCTGCGAGTTTATAGGTGGAGGATCATTGAAGACTTGACCTTGTCTCTTAATCATGCACTTTTTCTTCTGTTCATGAGTCATGCCTGCTACTTTATTAAATGTTTGCTGTGATTGGGGTTTGAACCCATGACCCTCTGCTTTTGGTTGAGTGTTGTCCATGATGTGATGGTACTTTAACCACTAGACAACTTGTTTGATACTTTTATGACCCAATATACTTAATATTCACATAAAATTTCTTTTTGGAGCATTTAAAAATGATGTACATGAGTATGATGTAGAGCATTGTGACAGGATTGACATTTTTTAGGAGCCTCTTTATACATTTAACTTTCCCTCTTAAATTTAATGATCTCCTGATGATTAGGTGGAGGATTAATGAAGACTTGATCTTGTCTCATAAGCATGTGTTTTTCCTTCTGTTCATGAGTTGTACCAGTTACTTTTTTAAATGTTTGATGTAGGTGGGGGTTGAATGATTGATGCTCTATTTTTGGTTGTGTGTTGTCCATGATGGTTCTTTAACCACTAGACAATTTTTTTGATATTTGTATAAAGCAACACATTTCATATACACCTTGCATTTTATTCTTTAATATGTACATATGATGTACATCAGTATGATATATATCATTAGGATAATACAATAACACAAAATGAATCCCCATCAAATTTTCAACACACACAAATTCAAATAAAATCTCAAAAAATATCTATATAAACAAACAAAACAATAAACCTTAATCTATCAAATTTTAAAGAAAGATAATATAACATTAAATTTCAATCCTCATCTTGTGTTACTCTTTATTTACCTCCTCTCTTTTTATTTCCCTCCTCTCCATATATTTCCCTTTCCCATTCTCCCCCTTCCCCCCCTTCACCAAAATTTTGTTTCTCACATTTCATTCTCTTCTTCACAACAGAAGCTACATTATAACATTTCCCAATGCCTTTCATCCTCTCCTCATCATTCCTTTCATGTACCTCTTTATAAAACATGCACAACCTTCTCTCTTAGTACTAGGTTCAGATTGAAGCTTTTGAGGAGCCTCCTTGTAGATCCAACCTTCCCTCTTAAATTTAATGATCTCCTGATTTATAGGTGGAGGATCAATGAAGACTTGACCTTGTCTCTTAATCATGCGTTTTTTTGTCTGTTCATGAGTCATGCCAGTTACTTTATTAAATATTTGCTGTGGTTGGGGTTCGAACCAATGACCCTCTGCTTTTGGTTGAGTGTTGTCCATGATGTGATGGTACTTTAACCACTAAATAATTTGTTTGATACTTTTATGACTTAATAAAATTAATATTCACCTAAAATTTTATTTTGGAGTATGTACATATTATGTACATCAGTATGATATATATACTTAGGACAATCTAATAACACACACTTAATTTCTATCAAATATTCATTACACATTTTAATCAAAACTTAATAATGATCAATAAAAAAACACAAAAATAAAGTAAAGAAATAACAAATTTAAGAAACATATTATCTCATTACATTTTATTTCTCTTCCTGCATTATTCTTTTTTACCCCTCTACTTATATTTCCCTTTCCCATTCTTCCCTTCTCCAACATTTTCAATCCCACATTTTATTCCTTGCATCTTATCACAGGCTAAAGTATGATGTTTTTTAATTCCTCCAATCTTTTCCCCATCATTTCCTTGAGGTGCTTCTTTATACATCCAACCTTCCCTCTTAGTTCTAGAATCAGATTGAGGCTTTTGAGGAGCCTCTTTGTATATCAAACCTTCCCTCTTAAATTTAATGATCTCCTAATTTATAGGTGGAGGATCAATGAAGACATGACCTTGTCTCTTAATCATGCGTTTTTTCTTCTGTTCTTGAGTCATGCCAGCTACTTTATTAAATGTTTGCTATCACCACGCAATATGGGGGGCGGACTTGCTAGCAAGTCCGCAACCTTGAACCCTAATTCATATCTTTTTCAGCACACATTGAGGTGGTGATGAAACAATCATGAAGAAATATTGAATTTACTTTGAAAACATCTTGAAACTGATTTGAACCTTCATTGAACCACAGTTGATTAATAGTTCAAAAAATATTCACAGCAGGAAAAAAGTGTGCACTAGATGTCTAGTGCTTTTTTTTGCTTCCTGAATTGATTCCTGGTAGAATTACAAGTGGGACTTCCATCTGATGCCTCCCTCCCCTAATTCTCCCTTATCTTCAATCTGACTTCCTATCCTACCCCCTTATCTCATTTCTAAACTTGCCATCTACTTACCCATTTTCCCTATTCCTTTCCTTCACAGTGAGAAAACAACTCTCCTCTCCTTCCCCCCCTCTCCCTTCTCTTCTCTTCATTTCTCACACCTCCCCCAGACCCTCACTCACCTTTCCCAGCCCACTGTCATTATTTAGTTTTATTTTACTTTGTATTTTTTTCATTTTTCATGTTTCTTCCCTACAAAAATCTTCCTTTTTCAACGATTGGCCACATTTTTTTAGTAAACACAAGCAACTCAAATTCTGAAATATGTATTTAGTTACATTATTTACCACTTGGAATGGGTTATAATTCCTCAAAATTTTATTCCTTGTTATTTCTAATTTATACATATTAATTATTCTCAAGTTTATAAAAAGTTGGCTACTTCCCAAGCCCTTGCATGCCTCCCCAACACTTTTTTCACCTCTTCAATCTCATCGCTCACCTCCCCCAGAAAAATAAAGGAACTGGGGAAGGCTGGGGAAGGTGAGAGAGGGGCTTTACAGGGCTGGGAGAGGTTATAAAATCCCCTAACCCACTTCGGGAAGGCTGGAAAAGGTGAGCAAGGGTCCTTAAAGGGCTAGGAGAGTTGATAAAAGCCTCTCACCTACTACTCACAGCCCTACTTAGTCTTTACAGCACCTCGTTCACATCTCCTGCCAAATTAAGGGACTTGGGAAGCTGGGGGAGGTGAGCGAGGGGCTTTGAAAGTCTGTGGGAGGTAATAAAAGCCTCTCACTCACTTCTCCCAGCCTTCCTTAGTCTTTACCGCACCTCGCTCACATCTCCAGCCAAAGTAAGGGACTGGGGGAGGCTGGAAGAGGTGAGTGAAGGGCTGGAAAGATTGGGAAGGTGAGAAAGGGCTTGGGGAGGTAAGCGAGAGCTGGGGGATGTGGACAATAAACTGGGGAGGTGAGTAATAGTTTTAGAATGTGAGAGAAAGGCTGGTGAGGGCTAATGGAGGTGAGTGGGGTGAGTGAGGGGAATGGGAGGTGAGCGAGAGGTTGCAAAAGGGGTGTAGTTGTGTTAAAAGTGAAAATAGAGTGGAGGGGAGTAGTGAGGAGGGCTTAAACATAGATTTTGAAGCTTAAAGGGTGTAGCAAATGTATCAGGAGGTCAATAAAAGGGTGGTGAGTGGTAATAGAATTAACAGAAATGAAAAAGCAGAAAAATTTGTGTGGAGAGATTGAGAGGTTGTCCATTGAGGTAGTGAAAAATGGAGTGTGAACTTTGTTCTTTGGGCGAACATCAGAGTCCACCCCCTCAATCTACAGCTCTATTCTGCCGATATGGAAAATGATTGATAATTATTTTTTATTGATATTTTTTAACTTAAACCTATAGTTTATACGTCTTTATTTTATATTTTTGATTTACAATGCACTTTAAGACTAAGAAAGTAATATAGTAAAATAATTGATAATGAAATACTATTTTGCTTTTTTACACAATAATTCACAGAATTCTTTTGATAACTATACATGATATAAATAAATAATATAATAGGAAAATTGTAGCAAAAAGTTAAAAACTAGAATAAAACATTTAAAGAAATTTTAAACTATTGAACTTATGTATTTTTTGAGTTTATTGTATTTATTTTTAAATGTAATAGTAAAATATGTTGGTTAGATTAAAAATAGCTTTGAATTAAATTAAATAATTAGGGTAAAGGTTGAGGAAAAGATTTATCCACATATATAACCATTTAGGTTTATTTCTTGTTTTGTGATTGCTATATATAACTGGATAATTGACTGTAATAACTGCAAATTTAAAAAACTTCAATAAGTTATCTACCTCAATATATTTATGATAATCTATTCAGTAACAGAATAAAATATCTGAGTCCTTTCTTTTACTAATTTTTTTTCATTTCAATGACTATATACATTTTCAAAAAAATTATTTATCATGTTTTTGGTGGAACTTAGATTGAACTCTCAATGCAATCTTGTTTCCAAGTGTGGTTCATAATAATTTAAGCCATGAAAAAATTTATACTTTTTTAGAAGTTTTATTAATTACTTTTAAATATAAAAATAATTATATTTTTATATCAAAATATTTTTATTAAACACTTTGAAGTTCTAAAAATAAGTACATATTAAGAATTATTTTTAGATAATATTATATTAAAAAAAGTTTTAAGTTGATTATATATTATTATGATATGATTTCTTTCCATATTACGTATTACGAAACTACCTAAAAATCAATTTTATACAACTATATTACATAAAAAAGATATCAGCTCTTCTGCTTAGATTTAAAGTACTTCAAAAAAACATTATTTTTGCCTTAGGTACACATTATATAGAGTATTCAGAGCATCATATTAATTTTTTAGACTTACACATTTAAGTTGAATGGAAGCCTCACAGGATAAAATTGGTCATTTTGTAAAAAAAAAAATAAGTAAATATCTTTTAAATCAATATATATTTTTATAAAAAGTCAAATTTTAATATTTATGTTTAGTTTAAAATCTGTTATGAAGATTTGAAATATTGCTATTTAAATTAATTTTTATAACAATATAACCATTCCAGTATTGCTTTGTGATAAGGCCAATTTCAAGAAAATTTTTAAATTCTTCTGTTTAAATAAAATATCAATGGGATTGTTTTTCATACACTTAGAAACTGAATAGAAACATCATATAAGATCTACCAATCAGCATAAATATCATAATTCCAATAAATCATTGATAAATCTTGAACCCATATATATAATTTTACAATTGTGTGTAAGTGTTCAGTTGTGAATTACTCCTATCAAAACTTTGATTCTAATGACTAAAAAAGCGTACCTTCAATGTTTCATTTAATTTATTTTTCAAAACCATAGAATTGAAATATTTTTTCTTTTCATTTAAAACATGGAATAATATTATTTTTAATAAAAAGATGATTGCCTTTACAGCTGCTTTTCTACATGGGTATAATCTAAATTACCTATTGTGTCTTTTTTACAAAATGAATATCATATAATAGTTTTTTAATTTGAAACTGATAGAATTATGAAAAATTACCACTTTTACCTATTTAATTCAGTTCTTGAACAATAATACAATCAAAATATCTACCTGAAGCACATTTTTTAACATGAGATCACTTTTCAAATTATATGGTGCTTATTCCCAGGTTGACACTGAAATTATCCCACAATACAGCATTGAAGAAAAATCAAGTACTAAAATTAAAGTTTAAATAAATTTATACTACTTTGTTTTAATTATCTTTAAATTTTTACATCTAGCTTGAATTTCAGTCTTTCATATGAAAAATTCACTAAGTAGTGATTAATTATTTCAACTCATGAGATTACTCTACCAAATAACCATATTTACATTGAATTTTGATGAAATACATCATGAAGAGTTCCAGAAAATCATATGTGTATTACATTGAATAAATTAATATTGTGAAAATTCTTAGTAGTTGAATATTCGATAGAAAAAAAAAGAGCAAAAAGATATTTCCTTTTAATTTTAATCATCTTCTTGCATACAAAAATGGAAAAAACTGGATTAAAATTCACTTGTATAAGAATTATACTTCTTTCTAGACATATAATTAAACAATTTATCAATTATTAGTGCTAAGTGTAAAGAAGATATTAGAGAACTTCATTGAAACAGAAATTATGAAAACATATTTCTATCTTTTATTTTTCTTAATTATGAGTCTTTTCACAGTATTCTAGAATAGAAACTTGAGAATTTTTATGGTTCAATATTTTTATTAAATAATTCCATTGAGTTTAAAATAATTATATTGCATAATAAGAAATAATAAAAATACAAAAAAAAAATATCAGGTAATATGGTTTAAATTAAAAAATAAAAGCTTCAAATTCTTGGTTAAAAGGAGTTATCATTAAAGAGAACCACTGATATTATTTTATATTTTTTCAAAAAAAATAGAATAAAATAATTAGAGAGGTTAAAAGTGATGTTTTTGAAATAAATAGTATAATTTTCAGTCTTTTAAGTGATCAGGTGAAATTCAAAATGAAAATGAAAATGAGTTTTGTGAAAAAAATTCTGTGAATGGATCAGATTATTAATCTTCCCTTGTTATTATTTCTATAAATTATTTATTAAACTTTCACTATTAATCAAGCACAGACTCATCCATGTTTGGTTAAGAGCCCAAGATGAGTTCAAAGTAAAGTTCAGTCTGAGTTCAGTCTGAGTTCAGTCTGAATTCCATCTGAATTCAAGTTGAGGACTTGCTAGCAAGTCCCCCCCAAATATTGCGTGGTGTATGGTTGGGGTTCGAACACATGACCCTCTGCTTTTGGTTGAGTGTTGTCCATGATGTGATAGTACTTTAACCACTAAATAATTTGTTTGATACTTTTATGACTTAAGAAAATTAATATTCACCTAAAATTTTATTTTGGAGTATGTACATATTATGTACATCAATATGATATATATACTTAGGAAAATCTAATAACATGCACTTAATTTCTATCAAATATTCATTACACATTTTAATCAAAACTTGATAATGATCAATAAAAAAACACAAAAATAAAGTAAAGAAATAACAAATTTAAGAAACATATTATCTCATTACATTTTATTTCTCTTCCTGCATTATTCTTTTTTACCCCTCTACTTATATTTCCCTTTCCCATTCTTCCCTTCTCCAACATTTTCAATCCCACATTTTATTCCTTGCATCTTATTACAGGCTAAAGTATGATATTTTTTAATTCCTCCAATCTTTTCCCCATCATTTCCTTGAGGTGCTTCTTTATACATCCAACCTTCCCTCTTAGTTCTAGAATCAGATTGAGGCTTTTGAGGAGCCTCTTTGTATATCCAACCTTCCCTCTTAAATTTAATGATCTCCTAATTTATAGGTGGAGGATCAATGAAGACATGACCTTGTCTCTTAATCATGCGTTTTTTCTTCTGTTCTTGAGTCATGCCAGCTACTTTATTAAATGTTTTCTATGGTTGGGGTTTGAACCCATGACCCTCTGATTTTGGTTGAGTGTTGTCCATGATGTGATAGTACTTTAACCACTAAATAATTTCTTTGATACTTTTATGACTTAATAAAATTAATATTCACCTAAAATTTTATTTTGGAGTATGTACATATTATGTACATCATTATGATATTTATAATTAGGACAATCTAATAACACAAAATTGATTTCTATCAAATATTCATTACAAATTTTATTCTAAACTCAATCATGATCTATAAAAAAACACAAAAATAAATTAAGGAGATAACAAATTTAAGAAACATATTATCTCATTACATTTTATTTCTCTTCCTCCATTATTCTTTTTTTGCCCCTCTACTTATATTTCCCTTTCCTATTCTTCCTTTCCCCAACATTTTCAATGCCACATTTTATTCCTTGCATCTTATCACAGGCTAAAGTATGATGTTTTTTAATGCCTCCAATCTTTTCCTCATCATTTCCTTGAGGTGCTTCTTTATACATCCAACCTTCCCTCTTAGTTCTAATATCAGATTGTCACTTTTGAGGAGCCTCCTTTACATCCAACCTACCCTCTTAAATCTAATGATATCCTGATTTATAGGTGGAGGGTCTATGAAGACTTGACCTTATCTCTTAATCATATGGTCCTTCTTCTGTTCTTGAGTCATGCCAGCTACTTTATTAAATGTTTGCTATGGTTGGGGTTTGAACACATGACCCTCTGCTTTTGGTTGAGTGTTGTCCATGATGTGATAGTACTTTAACCACTAAATAATTTGTTTGATACTTTTATGACTTAAGAAAATTAATATTCACCTAAAATTTTATTTTGGAGTATGTACATATTATGTACATCAGTATGATATATATACTTAGGAAAATCTAATAACACGCACTTAATTTCTATCAAATATTCATTACAAATTTTATTCTAAACTCAATCATGATCTATAAAAAAACACAAAAATAAATTAAGGAGATAACAAATTTAAGAAACATATTATCTCATTAAATTTTATTTTTCTTCCTCCATTATTCTTTTTTTACCCCTCTACTTATAATTCCCTTTCCCAATCTTCCCTTCCCCAACATTTTCAATCCCACATTTTATTCTTTGCATCTTATAAAACAATAAAGTATGATGTTTTTTAATCCCTCCAATAATTTCTTCATCATCTCCTTGAGGTGCTTCTTTAGACATCCAAACTTCTATTTTAGTTCTAAGATCAGATTGACACTTTTGAGGAGCCTCCTTGTACATGCAACCTTCCCTCTTAAATTTAATGATCTCATGATTAATAGGTGTAGGATCTATGAAAACTTGACCTTGTCTATTAATCATGTGTTTTTTCTTCTGTTCATGAGTCATGTCAGCTACTTTGTTAAATATTTTCTGAGTTTGAGGTTTGAGCCCATGACTGTCTGCTTTTGGTTGAGTGGTGTCCATGATGAAATGTTAGGTTAACCACTAGACAATTTGTTTGATACTTTTATGACCCAAATAAATAATATTCAAATATCATTAATTTTTTGAGTATGTGTGTATTATGTAATTTAATATGATATATATAAATGGGACAATCTAATAACACAAAATTGATTTCTATCAAATATTCATTACACATTTTAATCAAAAACTCAATAATGATCTATAAAAAAACACAAAAATAAACTAAAGAAATAACAAATTTAAGAAACATATTATCTCATTACATTTTATTTCTCTTCCTCCATTATTCTTTTTTTACCCCTCTACTTATATTTCCCTTTCCCATTCTTCACTTCCTTAGCATTTTCAATCCTAAATTTTATTCCTTGCATCTTATCACAGGCTATAGTATGATGTTTTTTAGTGCCTCCAATCTTTTCCTCATCATTTCCTTTTGGTTCTTCTTTATACATCCAACCTTCCCTCTTAGTTCTAAGATCAGATTGACGCTTTTGAGGATCCTCCTTGTATATCCAACCTTCCCTCTTAAATCTAATGATATCCTGATTTTTAGGTGGAGGATCAATGAAGACTTGACCTTGTCTCTTAATCATACGGTTTTTCTTCTGTTCTTGAGTCATGCCAGCCACTTTATTAAATGTTTGCTGTGGTTGGGGTTTGAACCCATGACCCTCTGCTTTTGGTTGAGTGTTGTACATGATGTGATGGTACTTTAACCACTAGACAATTTGTTTGATACTTTTATGACCCAATATACTTAATATTCACATAACATTTCTTTTTGGAGCATTTACAAATGATGTACATCAGTATGATGTAGAGCATTGGGACAGGATTGACAGTTTTTGAGGAGCCTCTTTGTACATTTAACTTTCCCTCTTAAATTTAATGATCTCCTGATGAATTGGTGGAGGGTTAATGAAGACTTGATTTTGTCTCATAAGCATGTATTTTTCCTTCTGTTCATGAGTTGTACCAGTTACTTTTTTAAATGTTTGTTGTAGGTGGGGGTAGAATGATTGATGCTCTGTTTTTGATTGAGTGTTGTCCATGATGGTACTTTTAACACTAGAGAATTTGTTTGATACTTTTATGAACAAATATACTTAATATACATCACACATTTCATTGTTCAATATATAAAGATTATGTACATCAGTATGATATATATCATTATCACAATCAAATAACACAAAATGAATTCCCATCAAATTTCAATTACACACATTTAAATGAAATCACAAAAAAGATCTTAAAAAAAAAAAAAAAAAAAAACTCAACAAAAAAACCTTCCTTAATCTATTAAATATTTTTAAAGAAGCATAATATATCATTACATTTAAAATCCTCATCTTCCATTATTCTTTATTTTCTGTCCTCTCCCTTATATTCCCCTTTCCCTTTTCCCTTTCCCATTCTCCCCTTCCCCCCCCTTCACCAACATTTTCTTTCCCACATTTCATTCTCTTCATGTCATCACATGCAACAGTATAACAACATCTCCCAACACCTGTCATCTTTTCCTTACCATCTCCTTGAGGTGCTTCTAAATACATCCAACCTTCCCTCTTAGTTCTAAGATCAGATTGACGCTTTTGAGGTGCTTCTAAATACATCCAACCTTCCCTCTTAGTTCTAAGATCAGATTGACGCTTTGGAGGTGCTTCTAAATACATCCAACCTTCCCTCTTAAATTTAATGATCTCCTGATCAATTGGTGGAGGATTAATGAAGACTTGACCTTGTCTCTTAATCATTCTTTTATTCTTCTGTTCTTGAGTCATGCCAGCCACTTTATTAAATGTTTGCTGTGGCTGGGGTTTGAACCCTTGACCCTCTGTTGTTGGTTGTGTGTTGTCCATGATGGTACTACTAACCAATAGACTATTTGTTTGATAATTTTATAGAGCAACATATTATATATACACATTACATTTTGTTCTTTAATATGTACATACACAAAATGTTGAAATAAGGCATCCTCATTCAGGAGCTGGTCTCTTAAACTCTCATTTTTTAACGCTCTCTATAACCTCTATGCGCCTAAACTCAAATATTAATTACACACATCTATCACATGCATGATTACTTTAAATCCTACCCCTGTACCACCCACCACCCACTCCTACATTCATACCACGTTAAGCAAACGGATCGAAATCAGCCACCGACTGTTTCAGACTTTGATGACTACTTATACCCCCTGCCGTGCCTACTCCAGTTGTTGAATTGGCATTATTAGGTTTCAACACTTCCATACTACTCGTCATCAAAACACCACCACCACCAGTAACACCACTAACATTAGCACTATGACTATGAGTATTATGATTATGGTTATTATTATTGTTAGGAGGCACTAAATTCCAAGTTTCGATTGAGGGAGGAGGAAGAAGTTTAGATAAATTAGTTTGAACAACAGGATACGAAGTTGAATTCAAATTCGTCCACGGAGGCCTATCACTTGAAAAACTAGGAGTAGTAGTAGTGGTAACATCGGGTTGTAAACTCAAGTTGACTGAATAATTTGGTTGGTAAATTGATTGACGTGGAGATTGAGACATGGTAGAAGAAGAGTGTGGTAGTGGTGGTGGTGGTGGTGGTTTAGTAGTCGTGTTGAGAAAGGTACTTGAAGTTCCACTAGCTAAAGGGGTCATAGATGCTACACCAGTACCACCAAAAGAAGAAGAAGAAGAAGATGATGATGATGATGAAGCAGCCATGGGTGTCAGAAATCCAGAGCTAGCTTTCCCACCAAGATTCATCTGTGACATGGGCCTTGTCAAATTATTAGATGTCCCGCTCGTCGAAGACCAATTAGAATGACTTGGTACCTTGGAAATCGCTGAACGATGACTACTACTTTGTCCAAGTTTGAAATCTATATATATACATAATCCATAAACCAAAATAAAAGAATAAAAAAAATAAAGCATGATGAATAATGATATAAAAATAAATGAATCAAACACCCGAAACACACCACCACCACCACCACCACCACCACCACCACCACCACTCGAACTCATAAACCCATCATCTAACCCCCAAGCACTGGAAGTAGGACTACCCATTTGACCAGATGAACCAACTGGAAGAACCGAACCTTGACCAGGATCTGAACTAGTCCGTTTCCCTTTAACCAAAGATTCAAAATCTACTTCCCCATCTCCATCTCCAAACCCACTTGTAGCAAGAGAAGAAGATTGGGTGGTTGTACGCTCTAGCCGTTTAACTTCTTCTAAATGATTAATATGTTCTTCTTTAACCCTAACTGATAGTTTCTCAATCGAATTCATAAACCTTTGGAATTGTTCTAAATTTAAAAGAGGTCCCATTGACATGGCCCATAATTGAGGTAAAATTAATGTGGCTATAGACTTAATTTCAACTTTTTTACCCATCTCTTCATGTACAGCTAACGTTGCAATCATCACGGCGGGTTCTTTGGTTTTAATTCGAGCCAATAAAGGAACTAATTTTTCGGTCAGTGTGAATTTATCGAGTACGTTGACCATAGAGTGAAAACAAATTAACGTGTTAACTTTAACAGATAGTAAGGTGGTTTTCGAAAAAACTGCCTATAGAAACCTCATAGAGTTCATTAAGCAAAAGACAAAAAAAAATAAAAATAAAAATAAAAAAAAAAAGAATAAGAGATTATCAATTTGACCTACTGTCACTTTAGGGAAAAGAACTTGTTTGACATGCGTATACTAGAGGAAAAAAAAAAAAAAAAAAAAAAAAAAAAAAAAGAGAAACCATATATATATATATATATATCAGAAAGAAAAATCTTGAGATTTATAGCCATAAAGAATATTTACATCAAGCGTTTCAGATAATTGAGGAATCAACCTCAAAGCTTTTTCTTGAAGAGCAGGTACATCATTTTCTAATGCCCCATATATTAAAGGCATGACTTGTTCCCTAAATACTTGGGGCGTTAGTTTGTCTTGAAAGATTTTGATGTTGTCGAGAAAAGTTAAAATGATTTGTGGTGGATCCCGAATGATAAATAAAGGTATCAAATGTGGCAATAGATTTTCACGAAACGAATCCTGATTAGAATATGTCAATGTATATGTATAGCCATTAGTGAGAACCACTAGTCATTCTTTTTTCAAGGGAACAAACTTACGGAATCCATTTTTTGAGCAATATAGAAAATGTTGGGCAATATGAATGGTAGCAGTGAATGTTTCCGAGTTTCTTCAAGGAGACATGGAAGAATTTTTTGTTGGGTCAATTTATTAGAAAATTGGGGCAAGATCCGAATGAGACCCTTCATGAATTGACACTGCTCTTCTTTTTGCTTTGAGTTGAAAGAATCACGATCTAGAAAAGCAAGAGTTGAAACCAAGACGTTACTGGCAAAATAGCGAGATTCCAAAAAGGCAGCAGCAGTCAATCTTGAAGATGGATATCGAGTCACGAGCTGGGAGAGAACCTCTGTTAAAGAAAAAGGAAATCATGGCGCAAACATGATGAATATCGTATGCGTATGCGTGTGTGTGTGTGTGTGTGTGTGTGTGGAAGGGAGAGATCATGATTTTTATTTTTATTTTTTATTTTTAGAGGTTGAAGAAAGCAGAACCGAACCTTGAACTTCATCGGGTAGCCTTGACCAAGCAGCTCGGATGATGCCTAGTTCACCCATGTGATGGCGTAGATTATCAAGACTGTTGTGATTGGAAAATGGAGGGCCAGTCCTTGTATGGATGTGATGGATAAGGCAACCCAGGGAATACATATCGTTACTGACAGATAATTGTTCATCAAGCGCATACTCGGGAGCCATGTAGTCAAAGTTTCTCTGTACATGCTCAGGTAATCTGGGATCATAATCAGGAAAAGTCCAACGAGTGACCTGACCATCAGATTGGGTGAGATACTGAGCAAGACCAAAGCCGGAAATTTTCCAGTCACCCTAAACCAACGCAAGTGAATGAGTGATATGATAGTGTGATGGATGACAAAAAAATAAATAAATAAATAAAATAATTGAATCACTTTGGAATTGATGATGATTGCGTCAGGGGTGAGGTTACCATGAACGAGTTTTGCGGAATCATGAAGAAATTGAAGTCCTTTACCGATTTGTAAGAGCCCTTTTTGAATCTACCCCAAGAGATATAGAGATGATGAAAGGGATGAGTTGTGAGCTAATTGAGAAAAGGATTAGATTCAAGAGGATGATGTGCCTTACTTCGATTTCGTCTAATTCGACGTTAGAAGTGCGAGCTTGAGAATGAGAGCGGTTGATAGGGTCACGCAAACAAGAGGTGAGAGGTTCGGTGGCAAAGATGAGTTGAGTTCTGTTCGTGAGTGAGTGAGTGAGTGAGTGAGTGAGTGAGGGTGATTGAATGATTGAAAAGAATACCTTGTTTCTTCTAAAGGTTCGACGACTTCGAGTATACAAGGATGCCTAAGTCTGGATAGCAAAGCAGCCTGCAAGAGAGAAGAAGGGAGATTGAGCGGAAGAAGAAGAAGAGAAGGAAAGAGAGAGTGTTTGCAGACTTCAAGTTTGAGGACGAGAAGGAGTTTTTCGATTGGAAGTTTAGGATTGGAGGATAAGGCGGCCTTGAAGGAGGATAGAGGATGGATTCGCTTGTCAAAGGACCAGATGGATACAAGGTTATTTGAGGAAGAATGGACTGCTCTGGATGAGAGACGAAGATAGAAGGGAGTCAGCTGTGGAGGAGGAAGGAGAGAGAAGTTAGCAGATACCTATGGACAGTCCAAAGCCCGATGTTGACGGATTGAGGATTCTGTGCAGGAAGATAAGAAGCGTTGATGTTGGAGCGGTCGAGATAAGAAGCAGCAGCCTTGAGATAGTGTTGCATGGTGGAGGGAGAGGACCATTGGAGGGAAGAGAGAGAACGAAGGTCGAAGGCTAGCGCTCTCAGCCGTCCTCTGTCTGGAGGGAGCCAAAGAGCTCTTGAGTAGTGAGTGAGAATCCTTTTCACTTGTGGACCTCCAATCAATCTTCTTCATGACTGAAGCTTCTCACACGTATTGATGTAGCCATTATGTGTTGAGACACAGACAACAAGTGTCTTGGATCTTGGTGAATCAATCCCAGCCATCTTGGTAATAATTACTTGCTGAATGGATTTGTCTATGGAGACCCCCTGTCTTTTCAGTGGGTGGAGTCTCCTCCTTTCTTTTTCTTTTTCTTTTTTTTATTTCTTACAATCTCACCCAACTAGGGGCATGAAGGAACAGGGACAATAATGACTAGGTACAAAAGAGAATGTGACAAATGGGGGATAATAACTAGGCCAATTCAGAGTTAAACTGAGATAGTGGGATGATGTTGTTAAGGAATCTGTTTGAGTTAATGAGAAAAGAAGCAACGTGAAAGGTAATCATCGGAGAAGGATGACAAAAGATAAAAGGAATCAAATTTAATCTTGTGTTTTTTAGCCTCTACAAAGAGTGCTGCGCGTTCTCTGAAGTGGGCCGGGCAAGAGAGAAGGACATGTTCGGGGGTGTAAGGAGCGTTGAGAGTGCAATGTGAGCAGTTAGGTGAAGAGGCCGCCTTAAAGCGAAAAAGATAGTGTTACAAGGGGGAGTGGCCAGAACGGCATTGAACAAATGCAGTGGCATGTGCTCTTGGGAGGGGAGAACAGCACGTTAAAACAAAGGGATGGGTTAAACCGTCATCTAAGTTTCCTCAATGTGTCTCTGCTGGGAGGGGAGTGAAGGAGGATTTTGTAATGTTTTTTAATGTGGGACTTAAGAGAAGAGATAGAGGGAAGAGGAGCAGTGAAGGAAAGAAGAGATTCAGCAAGGGAAGCCATGTCATGAGAGCCATTGGCAAGTGTGTCTGCAACCTCATTGCCTGGAATACCCACATGTCCTGGGGACCAATGGAGAGTCAGGGACACTCCTGGGTTGGCATCCAAGACAGCAGAGACAGAGGCTGCTATTGAGTGAAGTAGTGCAGAATTGTGAGTTGGGGTAGAAGGAGAGGACAAGGCCTTAATGGCAGACTGGCTATCAATGAGTAAGGTGAGTGAATTGTAAAGGGAGTGGAAGGGGTTAGTGATAAAGAGGCAGAGTCCAAGGAATATCCCTGTTATATACATAAGGGATAATACTTAGTGATTAGGTCATATGTACATAGTATAACATATATAAACCTATGGTGCAGCAGATGTGTTAACTCCGGTTCACTCCGTAAGAAGACACTGATACTGCTACCATAGGTAAGTAATACATTTTACGGGTTCACTCTGGAAGAAGACACTGATACTGCTACCATAATCCCAAACAACTCAGTCTCAAATACTGAGAAGAGATGTTGGTCACCTAGACAGGCCACAAAGGGAAGATTCTGACCCAGGTCAAAAGCTGCAGCAAAAGATCTCAAATCAGACTTCAACCCATCAGTGTATATCAAATAGGAAGAGTGGGGGGTTGGGAAGAGATGAAATTATAAGTTTCAGCACAAGCTAGGTCACTCACTAGTATTACTGATGTGGGAAGAAAATAAGGGAGGGCACCAGGGTGGAAAAGGGGAGGGGTGGCAGGTGTCTAGGTTGGCAAGGGGAAAGGAGGAGGGAGAGATGTTGGATTTAGAGAGGATGTGGTGTAGTTGGTGTAGGTAAGCTTTGGGGGAGGGGGATGACAGGAGCAATTTTGCCAGGCAAGCCATTGGGTTTGAGAGGGGAATGGTGAGAAGTCTTGCCCACACCTTCCTTATTCACAATAATATCTTGACACTGTTTGCAAGGGAGAGAAGATGAGTCATGTAAGAGGAGGGAAACAGGGGTGGAGCAGAAACAACCAAGTGCTCTTCTCAGCACCTTGTTGTCAACCACCTGCAAGAGCCTCCTAGTTTGGGAGTTCTTCCTAGGATTGTGCCAGATAATAGCAGCATAATCTGTTCTAGAATGAACTAAAGAGGTGATCAGGGTGCAATATTGTTTCAATGGAATACCCCAACCTGAAGATGCTAGGCGGTGGATAGCATCTGCTGCTTGAAGTCCTGCTGCAATCAACCTGTTTCCATTTGGGATGAAAGACAGGAAAGGGTTAGGGTCAAGGAGGGGGAGGGTGTCAAAGGGTCCTTTTGGTCTAGAAGATTTTTAACAGAGGTCCAACAGCAGTGGTAGGGGTATTTTGGAGTTTCAAAGTCAAGGGTACAATTTATTTATCTTTTATTTACTTTACTCAATTAAAAGAGGTAAAAAATTTTATAATTATTATAATTAATGATTTAGAATTACTGTAAGTAAATACTAAAAACAATAAGTAGTAATAAATATATGATTGTAATAAATTGGTTTAATAAAATAATAAGAAAGTAAAAGGACAAGTCAAAACAACCAGAAAAGGGAGGCCTTATATAGGCAAAAGAGAGACAAAGCACAAAGTTAAAATCCTATATACAGTAGTATGAGAGAAGAAAAGGAATATTCCAGAAAAACAATTTCAAATAATAAGGGGTATCAATGTTAAAAAACTGAAAATATTTAAAAATTTATTTTGAAGCTCAAAAATAAAGTAACAAACTTGAGTTTAATAATAGATATAAAGGTGTTTTGGGAAATAGATATGACATATATGAGGAAATAGTAATTACTGATTTGGTAGAAAAAAGAGGTATTTTGAAATGGCATAATTTCTAACATTGATACCCCCTAATAAGGTTGTTCTAAAAAGAAGGTGTTAGAAAAGTGTATTTACTGTATATGACAGAAATAAATTAGTTTATTTAACAATTACTGTAGGTTTCATTTTTAAATAAGTAATTTGAATTTTTTGTATATATTAATTTTTATTTAAATTTTATTTCAATTTAATTTTTTTATTTTAATATTAAATTTTATTTCTCTTAACCTGTCATTGAGCATGGTGTTAGAAAAATAAAATATAAGGGACTTTGTAATATTAATTTTAATTATTTACTAACTTTACCTTTTTGTAATTAGTTAATTTATTATAAGTAAATTTAATGTAAATATATTATAATTAATAAAAATAAAAATAAAATAAGGCATGGCTTCATCCCAGTAAATAATTAATTATTTTACTGGGTAAGTCTAGCAGCCTGGCTGACAGAGGGACTAAGAGTATTGCCATTGAAGGTGAGGGAGGGGGGGGAGGAATGAACTTTATTGTGTTTAGTGAAAAGGATCTACTTAATTTTGGGGAAATCAAAGACAGCCACATGCTTGGAGCCCCAGGCAACTGCCTCAGATCCCAGCTTGGTGAGTGACTCTACCACCATCTCCAGGTCCTTGTTAGCAGAAAGGTATACCACATTGTCTAGGTAACCCAAGGCAAGAGAAGAGTCAGAGAGAGATGGGAGAGACAATAGATCAGCATTGTAGATCACATAAAGCAGTGGGGATAAAGGAGACCCTTGTAGGAGTCCTTTGAGGGAGAAGGAAATGGAAGATTCAAAAGAGGAAAAGGCAATGTTAGTTTTTCTTCTGTTGAGAGAGTCAATAATAAAAGATATTAGATTGTAAGGGAGGGGCAAAGAGAGAAGGATCTGGGCAAGTCTATTGACATTCACCAAAGGGAAAGCCCCTTTCACATCCAAGGACAAGGCACCAACAACATTACCCTTCCTCCATTGATCCTTTGTCCATGTTGTAAGATGGAGAAGTGCATCAGAGGTGCTTCTAAAAGGGCGGCCACCATAATGAGTATCAGGAAGGAGGTAAGCTGATTCAACATGATATGAGAGACATTTAGTTAGTAGGGCTTCAAAAAGTTTGCCCTTGGTGTTGAGAAGGGCCATGGGGCAATAAGCACTAGGGACAGAATAATCTGGCTGGTTTGGCTTGGGAATTATTACTGTTCTTTCAACCTTCTAAGGTTCAGGGTAGTGACTGAGATTAAGGCACTTTTGAAAAATGGGAAGAAGCAGGGAAGCAACCACTTGAGGGTTGCAGTGTAAGAGGGAATTGGGGATACCATCTGGACCAGGAGCACATCCTTTCTTAGTCTTTAAAAGGGCAGCAGTGATCTCTTTGACAGTGAAGGGAGGGGGAGGGGAAGAGATATCTGAATGGTTGCAGGGAATGGATGCTACTGAAGTGCCCTCAAAAAGCATTCAGGCCTTCAGTAGATTGTCAGTCACTAGTGATCCATCTAGATTCAAGAGGGGAGGGAGGGTTAGAGCATGAGGAGGATACATGAGAAAAAGACTTAGCAGGTCTGAATAATGAGTGAGGCATGAGGGAAGAGAGATAGTTTTGCCAATGTTGTTTGCAGAGGAATTTAATTTTGGCATGGAATACTTTTCTTGCTAACAGGAACTCAGACTCAAGGTGTGGAGCAGGGGAGAGCCTCATGTGACAGAGGGCTCAATAGCAGTCTTTCTTGAGGGGATCCAAGATGCCACAGTTCCACCAGGCGTGACACAAGAAGCTGGGCTGCTGCAGCAGGACAAAGGATTCCATTAGTTTGATAAAAAGGGAAGTGACTTGTTTGGCAGCCAAGTCAATAGAAGAGGGGGAGGAGAGTGGGAAAATAGAAAATAGGGAGGAAAGGGAGGAGTGGAGAGAGAACTCATCAAAACTATTCCAATTCCTGAAAGGGAGGGTTTGAGGGGGGGGGACATGGTAGGGGGGAAATTTTGGTGAAGATTGATCTGTGGTCAGAAAGGTGTGAAGAGGACCCATCACTGTCTGTAATGCAACTAATTACTCAGTTGGCTGCCTTCCCATTTGCAAACGCAAGGTCAATCACCAAAGTGAAGCACTGTGAGTTACAAAAGGTAGGGACACCAGCTTGGGAAATAAGAGACATCTTCCAATCAGAAAGGGAGTCAATAAACAGGGATGCTTCTGGATGATTTGAGTGGTGTTTGGATGGGTCTGCCCACAAATCATGATGTAAATTTGAGCCAGCAAAGAAGAAGGTGGGGAGGTGGCAAAAAGGGAGGAGGGAGGGGAAAATAAATTGGGAAGTGGAAAAAGCAACAGGAGGGTTATAAAGATTAGCGCAGATAACAGGGGTAGGTGAGAAATTTAGTTGAAGGAGAGTGAAATCAAGCAATGGGCTGGGGATGGAAGAGAAGAGATGAATAGGGAGTCACTTGTTGACATAAAAGCAACAGCATATAGGTGAAGAGGGGGGAGATGACAGAGTGTGAAAAGCAGTGATCAGGTGCCATCCCCTGGCTGGGGCAGGGGTGAAGTGGTCAGGGAAGAGGAAGGGATCCTGGAAAACAAGTATGTCATAGGAGTTAGTGATATGGTCATTAAATAATGAGTGAAAAACATAAAAAGATCTATGACAATTAAGTTGAAAGAAAGAGAAAAAAGGGGAACTAGATAAGAATTTCATAGTGTGTGTAGTACTCATGGGTTATTGTGGGGACAGATTGACAGATGTGGGAGGTGGAAGATAGGAGGGGAGTCATGAGGTTTTTCAAGGAGGAGGGGGAGAGATGTGAGAGAGTTTTTGAGCAGATGATCATGGGGGAGAGAGTCAACACAGCAAAAGCAAACTGGGGATGAAAGTTTTTCAGCCTTGCAAAGCTTGGTGCTATGGTGACTGGCACAATTTGAGTAGCAAGGGGGGAAGGAACAATGAATTGAAAAATGACCTCTGCTCCAGCACAGAAAACAAGTGCTCCTCTCATGGTTGATGGCTTCATTGTGGCAGATTTAACCTTCAACAATGAGGGGGGAGGAAGGAAAGGGAAAAGTAAGGGAATTGGTGTCTAATTTGTTGTGAAGATGGAGTACAACTGAGGAGTGGTTCTTTCTGGACCTAGCGTTGAGGTGCCTAAGCCATGAGATCCTATATAAAGACTTGAGAGAATCTGGGTTATCATCAATCAGTGAATTGATGTGCAATTGATTATTGAGGTCAAAATAGGTTGGAATTCCATGAGCAACAACTGGAAACATGGGAGGCTTGTAAATAAGTCCCTGAGGAATCCATTCTTGCTAGGAGCTAGTGAGGGTAGACTGATCTTCAGCAGAATTTGTGATGATTTTCAGGTCATTGGACCTGTGGCACATTACTCCTTTGATGCATGATAGAATTGGTTGATGAACTGACTATTTTTTGGAGGCAATTTGATTGTTGATAAGGGAAGGTAGTTTAGGATTGGGAAGGTCTTTCAAGACTGGGGAGGTGGGATTAGATTGTTTAATGGTAAATGAAGGAGGGCCAGGGCAGGGAGTAGATGTGGGGGTGAATTCCTGAAGCTGCAGCTTGAGCAAAGGTTGGTCTAGATGGGTGAGAGGGAGAGGGGCCAGGGGGACCATGAGGGGGATGTGCGCATGAGGTATTCCTGGCATGAGAAAGGCATTCCAAGAGAGCATCAAGCTTCTGGTTGACCGATTTCAGCCTGGGTTCACTACTTGGGGCATGGGAAGCAACAGAGGGGGTTGGCTGGTGAAATGCAGCCTGGTTTGTGAGATGGGACAGAGCAGCAGCAAGTGCCCTAATATCAGACATGGTGGTCCACCAACAGAGGAAGGGGGAGGGGATGTGGTCAGCATGGAAGGAGAGAGGGGGATTCTGGAGCCAGAGGAGGCGTGGGAGGCGCGTCAATTTGCGGAGGAGGCGGAGTCGCGTCGACCAGCATATCATGGTTGCTCTGGTTAGAATCCATGTCTCCTCCTTCACACTGGCTCATCGTCTCTGCTGCGCTTGGCTAAATCCGAGTGAGAATGCATATCCATATCCAAAATGCCCCCCTCTTCTTCCCTCTTCTTGCCTCCACAATTGGGGTAAGCGTCTTGCGCTATGCACATCATCGTCAGTATTTCTTTCTCTTCTTCATCTACTTCCATCCATACTCATCCTTCATTCTTAGTCACTCACCATACAGGGCTTCAAGTCTTACAGAGATACCACTCTCATTGACCCTCTTTCCCCCGGCGTCAATGTCGTCGTAGGTCGCAATGGTTCTGGCAAATCTAATTTCTTTGCTGCTATCAGATTCCTCCTCAATGATGCTTATTCTTCCATCGGAAAAGATGAACGTCAGTCCTTGCTTCACGAAGGAGAGGGAACCGCTTCTACCTTTTCTGCTTTTGTCGAGGCCGTCTTTGATAATTCTGATAACCGCTTTCCCACCGGTAGACCTACCCTCACTCTTCGAAGAACTATTGGCGCTAAAAAGGATGAGTATTCCATCGATCGCAAGTCCACTCCTAAATCTGAAGTCATGTCCCTCCTCGAGTCTGCTGGATTTAGTCGCAGCAATCCTTATTATATTGTCCCCCAAGGCAGAGTACATCCATCCATCTGTTTATATTGTTTTCTTTCTTTTCTTCTTGTTATCTTCATTCTCACCTTTTTTTTTTTCTTTTTCATGTTTCTCTCTTTCAACAGATCACTCACTTGACGAATATCAAAGATCAGGAAAGACTCAATCTTTTAAAGGAAGTCGCTGGCACAAAAGTCTATGAAGATCGACGCGCCGAATCCGTCAAAATCATGTCAGACACTTATTCCAAGCGTGCTAAAATCGATGAACTCCTTGGTTCTATCAACGATCGTCTCAAAGAGTTGGAAGAAGAAAAAGATGAATTGAAGGAATATCAATCAAAAGATCGTGATCGTCGTTGTTTAGAATACGCTATTTATTCTACCCAATTGGAGGATGTCAGTCAATCTCTTGAAAAAATTGAATCAGATCGGTGCAAGGAAGTTGAAGACTCTAATCTTCGAACTGAACAATTCGGTGTTCGTGAAAAGGAGTTGATCCAATTAGAATCAACCATCTCTGAACTTTCACGTTCTCTTGAAGTCCTGGAACTCAGAACAGAACAAATCGAGCAAGATAGACGAGAGATGGCCAAGACGCGTAGCCAAATCGAATGCGTCGTCAAAGATATTGAAGAATCTAGCTCAACTATCCAGTCTAAAAGATCCGCCCTTGAGACTACTCTCAGCACTTTACAATCTGAAATCAACTCCAAAGAGACTCACCTCGCACAATTACTTTCTCAAATCGAAGACGTCACCGCTCAAGACCATTCTCTCAAGCAGCGTCTTGAAGAATTGTCTGCTAAAATCCAGGCTTTGTACGCCAGGCAAGGTCGATCTCATCAGTTTGCCACCCAAAAAGAGCGTGATGCTCATCTTCGCTCAGAGATCTCCAAACTTACGAAAGCTATCAAAGTTTCTCAGGACTCACGCAAAGCTGTCCTGCAAGATATATCCAAAGCCAAGGCTCAATTAGAAACCATCTCTTCTCTTCAGGCTGAAGTGAAAGAAAAGCTCTCTAGCCGAAAAGATAACTTGAGAGACCAAACCCAGCACATTGAACAACTTAAATCCGAGCATATTGACCTTTATGAACAAAGAAAAGAGTTATGGAAAGAAAGTACCAGATTGAGTCAGACAGCTCAGCATGCCAGAAGTGAAAGAGAAAAGGCTGAAAAAAATCTTTCCAGTATGATGGATAGAGTCAGTCATTTACCATTTCAAAGAAACTTATAGTTTACACATCCATTTGATTTTACGATATGGAAAACTAATCTTATCTCACATTTTATTTAGAATACTGCTCAAGCTCTCAATGCACTACGGCGGATTCTTCATCAAAACGATATTCAGGGAATTCACGGGCCGATATATGATTTGTTTGAGGTCGAAGATCGTTACAAACAAGCTGTTGAATCTACGGCTGGTAATAGGTGAGTTTTCAATATATATCTGTGATGCAAAATTCAATTTCAATATCAATATCATGCAACTTTATAAAGCTTAGATCATTCAATATTCTTTTCACATTGTCTTTTTATTATTATTATTATTATTATTTTTTAGTCTATTTCATATTGTTGTTGACACCGATGATACTGCTCAGGAATTATTAGAATATTTGAATCGTGAAAAGGCTGGTCGATGCACGATTGTTCCATTAAACCGGATCAAAGGCAAACAAGTCACCTACCCTCAATCTAAAGATGTTTTAGTCATGTTGGTGCTCTCCCCAAACAAACAAATGCTTATCTAATCGCAGCATCTTAAATCAGAATAGCTCCATTCACAAGCCTTACTAATATTTCATCATACTCAAACAGGCTTTCCTTATTGAAATTTAACCCCGAATATCGCCTGGCCTTTGAGCAAATATTTGCGACGACTATCATTTGTCCTAGTCTTGATGTGGCCGGAGCATATGTTCGAAGCCACAGGTTAAATGCCATTACACTTGATGGTGATAAATTTGATAAGAAAGGAACCCTATCGGGTGGCTATCATGACCAAACCCGCTCACGTCTCGAAGGTGTTCAGCTAGTGAAAACTTGGTCGGAAAAAGCTCTTGAGGAGGATACAAAATTTGAACAAGTCAAAACGACAATCGCTCGCTTAGATCACCAAATCACTCAAACCAGTGGGGAGATAAAAAAGTTGGAAATTCAACGGGATCGGCTTTTGAATGAACGTCAACCTTTAATGAATGAAGTGGCAAGATTGGACCGGGAAAGAGAACATGTTGAACATCATCTTTCTAAACTTGAGTCGATTGCTAATAGTCAAGAAACTGATATCAGTACTTTACAAGCCCAAGTGGAAGTTTATAATGAAGAGTTGAAAACTCCAATGACTGATAGTTTGACTGATGAACAAGCTCAACATCTGACTCAGATGACAGAAGAAATCGAAAATTTGAAACCAAAAATCTTGGAGGTATCTAAACTCAAAGCACAAGTAAGTCAATTCATATATAGACACACATCTTTTTTTAGGTATAGATATATTTCATATAAATAAGCCTTCATCTTTTTTTTTCTAGCTATGTGGTCAAAGAGATCTTCTTCAAGTTGAATTAAAAGAAAACTTACTCAGGAGTTCAAGTGAACTCAAAAATGATTTGGAGAATTTAGAAAGAAATCCAGAATCCATTGTTGGTGTAGGTCGGTCGGGTTCGAATGACCTGGAAAGTCAAAACCGGCAATTAGATTCATTGAACCGAACTTTTAAGAAATTGACTCTTGCGCTTGAAGGTAAGGTGGTTGTTTTTTTAATGTTTTGTAAAGCTTTTGAAAAATGAAATATACAAAAATATGCATATTGACTCTGTACTTTCATCGGTTTTTTTCATCTCAAAGAAAATAATGCCAAAATTCAAGAATTATCACTTCGTCGATCAAATTTATTGAAAGAATTTGAGAAACTTCAAAATCGACAAGCTGATGAGACACGCAGCATGGAGCAACAAAGTAAAAGTTTGGAGCGATATTTAGCTAAACGGACGTTATTGGTTCGGTTTAGGGATGAATGTAACATGAATATCAGAGGGTTAGGAATTTTACCGGAGGAAGCTTATAGGAAGTATAGTGGTCAGAATACTGAGAAAGTGGGTTTTTTTATTTTTTTTTATTTTTTTATCTTCACATGTGGAGTGCAAGGACTGACACTTTTGCTTGTGTGTCTGTTTGGGGGGGGGAAATTAGTTGGTTAAACAACTTCAGAAAGTGAATGAAGTTATTAAGAAATTTGCTCATGTTAATAAAAAAGCGTTTGAACAATATCAAAATGTCAGTTCAATCAAACAATGATATTATACCATAATCATTCATTTACTCTTTTTTTTTTTTTTTTTTTTTTTTTTTAGTTCACTGAGCAACGAGACCACCTAATAGAAAGGCGAGACGAATTAGAAAAAGCAACTGAATCAATAACCGAATTAATCAATGTTTTAGATTTAAGGAAAGATGAAGCGATTGAGAGGACGTTTAAGCAAGTTTCTAGGAATTTTTATGAAGTGTTTGAGAAATTGGTTCCGCTGGGGAGGGGAAATTTGCTTATGCAAAAGTTGGTTGATGAGGTTTGTTTATTAGTATTACGATCAGTACTTTTGTTTGTTTGTTGGATGGGGATCTTAAATACTTTTTTTTATTTTTTATTATTGATAGACAGTTGATGAGGAAGACAGTATTGGTGAAGATGGAAGGAGAGAAGGTGGAAGTATTAGTCAATATACTGGAATTTCGATCAAGGTTAGCTAGCTTAAGGTCGTCATTTTGTTCTTGTGAGATATTAACACATTATTATTAGGTATCGTTTAATTCTAAAGTGGATGAAGGGTTGAGAGTTCAGCAGCTTTCTGGCGGACAAAAGTCTTTGGTTGCGTTAGCTACTAGTAAGTGGTTTGTGCTTATTGATCTAGCTTCTCTTTTCATCGTTATCTTTATCGTGATCATCGCTATCAGCAAGAGAACGTAATAAATGGTAAAATGAATATGTTTATGTCATGGTGCTGATAGTCATGTTTTTTTTTTTGTTTTTTTGTTTGCTACAAATGAATAGTTTTTGCGATTCAGAAATGCGATCCGGCGCCGTTTTATTTGTTTGATGAAATTGATGCTAATTTGGATCCTGATCGGAGAACTTCTGTGGCTGGTTAGTTTATTGGTGATGGTGATAGACATGCAGCCATTTTTTATTTTGACTTTTGGTCATCGGTGGGGGGGGGGTCATATAAGATGCTGATTGTCATTTTCTATATGTCATTATTAATGTTTTTTATTTTATATATATATATATAATATTTATAGCAATGATTGGAGAATTAGGACAAAACGCTCAAATGATTTGCACGACATTCAGACCAGAGATATTAGAACAAGCGGATCAATTCTTCGGAGTGATTTTCGACCAGAGGAAAGTTAGTGGGATTCGACCGATTGAGAAGGGACATGCTAAATTATTTGTTGAGTCGTACGTGTTTCTTTTTCTTTTTTTTAGGGGCAAAGAAAAGCTGATTATCTTTTTTTTTTCGTTCGGGTTTTTATTATTCTTATTAGGAACGAGAAAGGGACTGGTGCTACTACGACGGCTGCACAGTAAACGTTTTTAAGAATCGTGGTATGAACGTACAATATGAGTATTGTTGATATTAATGGTAATGAAAGCGTGTAAAGGTGGATGTGATTGGAACGGAGAATGATTCTTATGATTATTGAATTAGTTGTTTGTTTTGTATCAATATGTGTATAAGTTGGCATTTTTTTATATCTGGTTACATCCATATATATATATATATATATATATATATGAAATTAAATGGAACGATGGGACATGGAAATGAAAATGGAAGAACTAATAACGATAATAATACACACATTTTTTATGACGAGTTGATGTGTGTTAAACGGAAGGTTTCTTTTTAAGAAAGGGGGGTGATGAAAAAAAAGTGAAGAAAGATAGTTCAAGATTTTTTAATTGAATCGCTTATACTTTGTTTCCTTGCGTTGCGTTGCCTCTTTGATTTTCCTATTTTTTTTATCTTTATCATTATTATTTATTTATTTATTTATTATTTATTTTTATTTTTCAAATGAATAGAATAGAACAGATAAGTTATATCATATCATATCATAGGTAATAGGTGATAGGTGGTAAGTGATAGGTGATAAGTGATAAGTGATAAGTGATAGGTGTGATAAGTGATAAGTGATAAGTGATAGGTGAAATAAGTGATCAGTGATAAGTGAGATAAGTGATAGGTGATAAGTGATAGGTGATAAGTGTTATGTGCTTAAGCACCTTATGTACATAGTCATTGTGATATAGACTGTAGCAGCGGTGTCTCCTGTTCTCCCGTTCTTTCTGGAGTTCTAAAGGCTGACACCGTGCTACAGGTAAGCAATGCATCACGGTTCTTTCCGGAGTTCTACAGGTTATGGGCTGTATTTACAGGCACTGAAAGGTTAGCTGATAGATAACTCAACTAGCATTAGCAACACTAGGAACGCTCATAGCCAAAAAAAACCCCCAGCAAATGTCTGAAAAAGACTTACCTAATTCATCTTGCGCTGGTAAAAAAAGTAGCCACTCAATCTCTGACTGGGAATTAAGAAACCTTAGAATAAATCCTCATTCTGATACCTCTACTCAAACTAAACGTACTCGCTCTTCCACCTTGTGAGAAATCTCCCCCACCCCTGCTCCCACTATAACCCCCATTCCAGGATCCCCATCTTCCCCTGTTAAACAAAACTCCCCCACTAGCCTCTCTCTTCATCCATTACCACCTGCTAGACAGCATACCCCTCCCCTACCTGCAAATGAAACCTACCCACCTCCCCTATCACTCACGAGCTCGGGCCAAGTCGCAAGCTCAGATTCTGCACTTGCGAGCTCGGCTCTACCCCTCGCAAGTCCAGAATCTAAACTCGTGCTTCCTCGCTCGCATGCAACTTCCTCTCTTGTGTGACTTTCTCCACAACCCACACACCACTCCCCCTCTCCTATAGAAGGCCTCACTCAAGCCATTGAGGGTCTATCTATTAATCCCACCCTTCCTCCCCCTCATCCTGCTCCACATCCCACAACACATCCCACTACTATGAGCGACACCAATAGCACAACACTGGCTGGGAGACCAGTCTCCCCCTGGTAATTCCTGCCCATTACCACCCCACATGTTGCCACCTTTACATCAGCCCCCTATTAGCATGATTGAAAGACAACGCACCTTACGTAATGTCATTGAATTCACTAAATCAATTCCCAATCTTGATGCAAATGGATGTAACTACTCTGATTGGCATAGTAATGTCCTAGCACTCAATAAAGATTTTGTTGGCACAAGAGCATATGCATTAAATGACAGTAATGGACCTGATCAGTTTGAGGGTAGGGTCACCCACTTGATTCTAGTACACTCCATCTCCCCAAGTTTACGACATGAAATATCAACTGATTGGAATGCACACCAAACTTATCTCCATATCAGCAAAAAATTTACCACATCCAATCACACCTCAGCCATGACTGCAATTTGCAACTTCCTCAATCTAAAACAAACTCCATTCACATCTCACAGTGAGTATTTGACTGCATTCAACAAATATTTTGAAGCAATTGAACAGCAAGGAATTGTTTTTGATCAGAAAGTCTTTAAAGCTCTCATGTCACATGCATTACTACCATCAACCCTGAAAGACCTTTATGTTGATTTATGTGTTGCTCTGGACAACTACCCTGACTCAAAGTTGGTCACTTATGAAGATTTCTGCCAACTTATGCCAAGTCTAGTCCAAAATAGGTTTGATCGTGAAGACATTTCATCTACACCTACTGCATCCTTATCCATTGAGCCTTCTCTCCATGCTGCAACTCAACCACAGAGACAAACAGATTCTTACAGGCCTCCTGGTGCACGTCAAAATTGTCATGAATGTCATTCCACTGCTCATGTTGTGGCTCATTGTCCTTACAACCCTCATTCTACAAATTTCTCTGCTAAACTATACATTATGTGTGAACATGCAACTGCTTTTGCTTCTGATCCTAATGCCAGGAACAAAAAAGTCTATATTCCATACAAACACCCTCAACGTGGTCCCATTTGTGCTAGAGATGTTCAAATTGAAGCTCATGAAATCACTATCTTTGAACAAAACGTTGAGGCTCTATATGAAATGGTTGAGAAAATTGATCTCAATAGTGCTGAATGGTCTCCTGATGCGATTGCTGATAACTATGCTATCTTGGACAGTGGAGCAACTCATCATGTCACTGGCAATGTGAGCCTTCTCAGCAATTTCAAACTTCTTAAAAAACAGATTCCAGTCAAAGTGGCCACTAACAGTCCTTCTTCCTTCATCACTGGCATAGGAGATGAGAAAATTAAAGGGGATGGTAACATAGTCACTATTACCAATGTCTTCTATTGTCCAGATGTTAGGACAACTCTAATTTCTTTATTTGATTTAGTGAACTGTGGTTTCTGTTTTGGTTTGTGTTCTGAAAATAAAAAACTTAGGGATTTATTTTGAAGAGGATTTGATTATGACTGGCCGGGTGGAAAATAACAGAAGAAGATGGTTCTTGAATGTAATCAGTGTTAGTACATGCAATCCAAATGATGTTCCATCTTATTTATACTCCTTGCACTGTTAAAAAGAATCATCATATCAACCGTCCAACTGCAGCCAAAGGTTCCCTAATAGACTGGCATAGAAGACTAGGACATATCAGCGTCAACACCATCAGAAAAATAATCAATGCTGGTATGGGCACTCGATTACCATTATCTATGCCTGCAGGTAAGATTGATTGTGAAGATTGTTTAATTGCAAAGAGCACTAGGAAGCCATCAGCCACCCGTGAATCAAAGCCAGAATCTTTAATGAGCTTAATTTATGGAGATCTTGTTGTTCCCATGGATCCCACTATTCATGGTGCTAGGTGGGCCTCAATTTTCAGGGAAAGATCAACCTCCTATGGTGAGGTATTTTTTTCTGAATGCCAAATCTGAAGCAACCTCTTGTTTTGTTTCTTTCTATAAAAAGTTAGAAAATATAACAGGGAATAAACTTCAAGTTTTGCGCACTGATGGAGGTGAGATGCACAGCAATAAAATGGCTCAGATCTTAACCGATATTGGTGCTACTCACAAGGTCACCTGCCCACACCATCACAAACAGTATGGAATGGCTTAAAGGTTCAACAGAAGAGTTGGTGACATTGCAAGAACCATACTCCTTGCAAGTAACTTACCAGAAACATTCTGGGGCCTAGCACACAAATGGGAAGCTCATGTTCACAACCGAATTCCAAATGTTAAAACAGGCAACAAAACCCCTATTCATCTACTGTACAATGCCACCCCAAACTATTCCAATTTTCACATTTTTGGTGAAACAGCATTTGTTCATATTCACAAGGAGACATGCCAAAAACTAGATCAATGTGCTTTGATTTTTAAGTGTGTAGGTTATTCCTTAAACAATGCTGGTTGGCTGTTCTGGCATGAGGATTCAAAAACCTTTTTTGAATCCGCAATGGTTTTTTTTTCCTGGTGATCACCTTCCCAATCATGATGCTGCTCTCTAAGCCCCAACTACAACACTATCAAAGGGTTCTCTTCAGTCTATTCTCAACAATATGAAATTAGGTGATTTCAAAGATGAAGAAGCACTTCTGTCACAAGAAAAAAACTGTTACAGAGATTGTCCAAAAAGGTTTGTCACACTCTGACATTATCCCTAGAACTCATCTACAAGCCTAGCTATCTCCTGACTGTCAAAAATGGGAACTGGCATGCAGAAGAGAGCTAGCTGACATGAAGAACATGGATGTTTGGTATGAAGAAAAAGTCCCACCAGGCAGTAAAATCACCAATGCAAAATGGGTATTCACTATCAAAAATCCCTCTTCAGACTCACCAACATACAAGGCACGCAATGTAGCAAAAGGTTTCCTTCAAAAAGATGGTATTGACTTTACTGAAACTTTTGCCTCACAGCATTTTCTCCTGACTCTGGTAGCATATCACAAATGGCCTGTAAAGTCTTTTGATGTCACAGCAGCATATCTTCACAGTCCAATCAATGAAGCTATATGGGTACATCCTCCTGAAGATTTTCAACTGAAGGATAAAGACAGTGCTCTCCACCTGAAGAAAGCTCTATGTGGCACCAAGAAGGCAGAAAGATGTTGGTGGTTGCACATTTCTGACAAACTTGACTCTTTAGGATATAAAGCTAGCCAATACGACAAAAGTTTCTATGTCTTAAGGTAGAAAGGTTGTTTGGGTGTAGTTTGGATACATGTTGATGATGGAATTGTGACTGGTAGTTATGAGGAGGTGTTGAAGGAGCTGGAGGATCGTTTAGATGGATCTTTAAAGGTAAAATGGAATGAAAAGGTGGATGGCATTGTGGGTGTAGGTATTGAAGAGGTCCCTGAAGGCTTTACTCTCAACAATTCTCAGCTAATTGACAAAATTTTAAGAGAACATAATCCTTCAGAACTAGTCACAAGGTCTCCTTTACCTCAGTAGTTAAAAATCAGATCAGCAACAGATGATGAAGAGGCAGTTGACACTACCAAGTATTTTTCTATTCTAGGTGCTCTCAGCTATGTAGCTGTGGCAACTAGGCCTGATCTTTCCTTCCCAGTAAACTTCCTTGCCAGATTCTCTTCAAAGCCAACAGCTACTCATTGGACAGCTCTCCATCACCTCTTACGTTATGTATAATACACTGCCAAACTTTCTCTTCATCTTCATCCTGACAGATCCAGCCCCCTTGAACTATTATCTTTCACTGATGCCACATGGAGCAACAAGGAATTTGCCAGAGCTCAATCTTGGCATTTATTAATTCTCAATGACTGCCCTGTTGTCTGGACATCAAGATGTCAACTAACTGTAAGCGACTCATCTATGACAGCTGAATATGTTTCTCTTAGTAGTGGAATGAAGGATGCAATTTGGATCTCAAACTTGCTTCAAGATCTGTACCCGGATTTTCCACCTGTTAGGCTTCACTGTGACAATAAAATGACTGTCTCCAATGCAAAAAATAATCCTGGAGAAAAGAGGACAAGACATATTAGCAGGTGTTATTACTTAGTGAATGAACAGCTCTTCCTTAAGAAATCTTTTCTAGAATGGGTTCCAACTGTAAAAATGCATGCTGATATTCTAACCAAGGCACTGGGCCCATCTCTAACTTTCAACAAACAGAGAGATGTCTGTGTGTGGTGATATACGGTGGAATGGGAGGGGATTATTTGTTTTCTTTCATATTCTTTCATAATTTTTTTATTTTTTTTATTTTTTATTTATTTTTGTTGGTTAATTACAGATAGGGAGGATAACTATATTTGAATAGTTTAAATGACCATGTGGGGGGGATGTTATGTGCTTAAGCACCTTATGTACATATTCATTGTGATATAGACTGTAGTAGCAGCATCTCCTGTTCTCCGGTTCTTTCTGGAGTTCTACAGGCTGACACCACGCTACAATATATGATAGGTGATAGGTGAGATAAGTGATAGATGATAAGTAACAAGTGATAAGTGATAGGTGATAGGTGGTAAGTGATAGGTGATAGGTGATAGGTGATAGGTGGTTAGTGATAGGTGATAGGTGATAGTTGATAGGTGATAGGTGAGATAAGTGATAAGTGATAGGTGATAAGTGATAAGTGATAAGTAATAAGTGATAAGTGATAAGTGATAGGTGATAGGTGATAAGTGATAGGTGATAAGTGATAGGTGATAGGTGAGGAAAGTGATAAGTAATAAGTAATAAGTGATAAGTGATAAGTGATAAGTGATAAGTGATAGGTGATAAGTGATAGGTGATAGGTGAGGAAAGTGATAAGTGATAAGTGATAAGTAATAAGTAATAAGTGATAAGTGATAGGTGATGGGTGATAAGTGATAAGTGATAAGTGATAAGTGATAGGTGATAAGTGATAGGTGATAGGTGAGGAAAGTGATAAGTAATAAGTGATAAGTGATAGGTGATAGGAGATAAGTGATAAGTGATAGGTGATAATTGATAGGTGATAGGTGAGGAAAGTGATAAGTGATAAGTGATAAATGATAAGTAATAAGTGATAAGTGATAGGTGATAAGTAATAAGTGATTGGGAAAAAATAAAATAATAAAAGATAATAAGAAATAATAAAAAATAATAAAAAAATATTAAAAAATATTAAAAAATAATAATAAAATAAAAAAAATAAAATAATAAAAAATAATAATAATAATAAAAAATGATGAAAAATAATAAAAAAATAATAAAAAAAATAATAATAATAGGGGGTATCAATGTTGACCACTCCGCAATTAATTTAATTGCGGAAGATAATCTGCATACCCCAATTATCTTCCGCAATTATTTTTGCTAATAATTGGGTTATTAGACACTTTATGTGTCAATGTTCACCTCTTATCCGACATTTTTTTACTCAATTTTTCATAACCACATCTTGGACAACTTTCTGTCATAACCACATCTTGACCTACATTCTTCCATAACCACATCTTAGACTACTCTCTGGATATGCCTTCTATCTTGCTGTGCACTCCCATTCTCATCCCATCCTGTTCATTCTATCCGCTCAGAACCCCTCACCATCTCATCTGCTTGTTTCTTCTCCTTTTCATCTTCATTTATATTTTAACATGCCTTGTTGTCCTAGATCTTCTCAAAGGCAGCCATCACCCAGTTGTTCTTCAAATCCCACTACTCCCTCTTTCCCCTGCTCAGCCAAGAAATCTAAGACTGTTCAATTAGAAAATAATGATAATCTCATTCTTATCAACTGGCTGAAAACTAAATCTAACTATGATTCTTGTTTTGGTACTGAGTATTCAACTAAAGTAGGACAGCCCCCAGCATCAAAAGTTAATGGCTATCTTTTAATGGCAAATGAATTACAGAATAAGACCAAGGGAAGGATTGATCTTTTGCCTAAACAGATGTCTGAATGCTTCAAGAATTACCAAGCCAAATACAAGAAGGCAAAGGCTCTTTCATCTTCCACTGGTTTTGGGGTTACCGAAATTGATATAACTAAGGGTATCAAATCCATAGACGATAAACTTGAATCTTTATGTCCTTACTTTAAAGAGATGGATTCAATTTTTGGAGAGCAAGCCAATGTTAATCCTGTAAAAATTTTGGATGGAGAAGATCCTATCTCCAAACATGATGATGAAGCAAATCTTTTCCCATCCTCTTCCTCCACTCAAGCCTCCCCTCCTTTGAATGAGACAAATCTAGATAGCTTTTCTGTAGATCCTATTGGTGATTTAACCCAAAAAAATCTAACTAAGGTCTGTTTCTTTTTTCTTTTATCTTATCAATTCTATTTTTTTATTTACTTATCTTTTTCTTATTTCTTAAAAGGCTGACAAACAAACCCAGGATCCTCAATCAACTGAGTCTGATGGAAGTGACAATGATGAGGAGGCAAATATGACCTTGAACAAGAAGCGTAGGGCTTCAAGTAGTCTAAATTTCCACTCCCAAAGAAGACAAAAAAGTGATACTTCATCACAAACCCCTTTTTTGTCTATGGAACAATTTTTAGAGAAATGTGATGCTGGTAAGTGATACCATACCTCTTATTACTTTACTCTGCTTTTCTTCTACTTTATATTAATTTCTACTATCACTCTAGAACAAGTGGAAATTTCTAAAGAGACTCTAAGCTTTGAAAAGAAGAAATACAAGCTCTCTTTAAGGAGGGATGATAGGCTACAAGATTTGGAAGAGAGGAAGTACAAGCTCTCTTTACGGAAGGATGATTGGGCCCAAGATTTGGAGGAGAGGAAGTACAAGCTCTCTTTATGGAAGGATGATCAGGCCCAAGTTTTGGAGGAGAAGAAGTTTGAGTTAACTCTAAGTATTGGAAAATCAAAAAAAGAGGAGAAAACTCTTGACCATCAAAACCTATTAGAGCAGATGAAATATAAGTTTGATCATGAAGAAAATTCCAAAAAGAAAGATTTATTGATAGAATGTGTTAAAGATAATAAATCTGTTAAGGAAATTGAATGTTTAAAGAAATTTTTGGATGACTAGTTTGTTTTATTTCTCTCACACTTCAAATGCTCATATTTATTTTAACATAAAATTTACAATAATTTCATGTATTTCATTACTGTATCAATCATTACTTGAATTTTTGTATTTTAATGTTAAATATTCTTTATTTAAATAGAATTTTCATGTCTCCTTTGAAAATTTGACAATCCCCAACCCCTGGAGTTTTTTGAAGTAAGGGGTGGGTATCACCAAAATTCTTTCATCTCATGAATCTAGAAAGTCTTATATGAAACTTTGGCTTTACTACCCCCTGCATTTTACTGTTATCCCCAAAATTCTTACAAGTCAAGAATTCCACAAGTCTTATAAGAAATTTTGGCAATACCCCCCCTGGATTTTATTAAAGTAAGGGACGGGTATCACCAAAAATTAGTCACCAAAATATTTACAAGTCAAAAATTTTACATGTTACATTTGAAAATTTGGCAAAACCCCCCTACATTTTATTGAAGCAAGGGGTGGGTATCACCAAAATTTTTACAAGTCTTCAATTTTGAATGTCAGATTTGAAAATTTGGCAATACACCCCCCTGCATTTTATTGAAGTAAGGGGTGGAAGTCATCTAAATTTAATATAATTACATAAATTATTAAATAAATATCTAATATATATCAATTTCCCTAGTTTAAAGTAATGACAATTCCTCAACTCCAAATGCAGATCAAATCTAGAAACAAAAGTTTGGGACTTTCCACAGGTATAGGCTAGAGGAACCCCATGAAACAAATAAATGTTATCATGATTACCTGTTATACAACCAATGGCTGTTGGCTTATCACTTTACTTGAGCAAATTGATATATAAAAAATATTTATTAAATGTTTATGAAAAAACATATTCTTTTGATGACAACTCTAATCCCCATACTTTTTGGATCTAGATAAAGTTTTTTTAAATCGATTAACTTTACCTTGTTGATTCTTTGAATCAACTTATGACTGATTTGAAATGAGCAACCAAAATGTGTGAAATCTTGACAGGATTCCAAACCAGGAGGAGCTTTGGTCTTTTGATGATCATACTGAAAAGAATTGTAAATAGTCTCGATGATACCATTTCCCAAACCAAAATCAATGATGCACTGGTGGTCTGGAAAATATAAACCATGTCCTTTGATTTTAGCTGGAGATGGTATTGGTTGGCCAGTTATCGGATTGATATATGAGAATATACCAAAAGTAAGAAAATTGGCATCATTCTTATCGATATGAATCCTATTGTGGAATCCAGAATGAGTGATAATAACATTAGAAAATAGAAGATATTTGTGGGTGATATCTTCAAATTTGGAGTCACACCAATTTGGTATTCCAACTTTGGTTGCAAGTTCATGATTTTTTTCAAATGCTTTATTACAGAGCTTTTCGGGTCAAAGAGCAAGAAAAGAGTTAAAGGAAGGTAGAGTGTCCCATAAGCAAAAATCTTCATCTTTTTGAGCTTTAGTGATATTCTTGAGCAATGAATATATGGCTATATAATTGAAATAAGTGAAATGATATTAAGAATGGAACAAACATTATTATACATACCAAGAAAATATCCTTTAACAAAACCAAGTCTCCAACCAAATCCAATCATTATACCACCCAACAAATTTGTATTCCTTATAAGTAACCAAACCAAAGCCATTTGATAGAGAGTTATGATAAGATTGGATAGTTGATTAAAAGATTCATCTTTTACACCATCAAATGAATGAAATTCCAAAATGAATTGAGCCTTATAAGTATTACTGATAACTGCAACAACTCGATCATCTCCAAACTTGGTTAGATATTTGATATCTTCTGGTAATTTTTTTGGATATTGATTTTTTTTATCTACTTTAGTTTTATAAAAAAAATGTTTGGGATATGACAAAAAAAAGTTTCACAGAGAATTTTTTTTTTCAGATATCTTTTCTTCTGATGAGACCGATTATCTTTAATTTTTTTTTGATGATTTAGAAGATAATTTTTTTTTTTCAGATATCTTTTATTCTGATGAGACTGATTATCTTTAATTTTTTTTGATGATTTAGAAGATGATTGTATTGAAGTTGATTTTGAAGAAGATGATAGAGATGATAAAGATGAAGATGATAAAGAGGATAAAGATGAAGATTATAGAGAAGTAAGGGGTGAATCTGAAGAAGAAGACATTTTTTTAATCTGAAAAAAATTTAAATGTCAAAAAAAAATTCAACACTTTTTTTTCAAAAAAAAACTCACCTAATAATATCTTTTAAAATAAAATTTAAAGCAAAATCCTTTTAAAAAAAATTAAAATTTTTTTTTTAAAACAAAAAAAAATATAATAATTTTCAGTAAAAATTATTTCAAAAAAAAATACAAAAGAAAACCTGAAGTTTGGTTATAAAAAGCCTTCACAGAAAATCCTGACAAAATAATTTAAAAAAAAAAATTAAAAATTAAAAAAAAATCAGTAAAAGAAAAATCAAAACAAATAAATAGATAAAAAAAAATTAAATTCAGTAAAATTATTTGGAAGAAAAATTAAAAATTAAAATCTAAACCTTTTTTGTTTTGTAATTTACAGGGAAAGACCTTAAAAGAATGTAAAAGATTTTTTTTTCTAAAATTCTGCCAAAAAAAAAAAAAAATTACAAAAAACAAATTTTTAGTATATTTTTTAGAAAGTAGGTAACCCCTCTTTAACTCCCATAAAATTCCCCTTTCCCCCACTTTATTTCTCTGAAATCCCCTATAAAATCCCTTCCTCCTTTCCTCAAAACCCCCCTCAAATCCCCTCTTGCCTGCCTCAAAATCCCCCTGAAACCCCCTCCTTAATTGCCTCAAAACCCCCCAAACTCCCCCTTCACCCCTCTTTAGATGTCCCAAACCCCCCTCTTTCCCCTCCTCTTAAGCCACCTTAAAGGCCCCCCTTTTAGGTCCCCTCCCGCCTTTCCACTCCCCTTAAGCCACCTCTAGCCCCTCCTCCTTCTTAACAAACGATTGCTAACAATTGTTTGTTAAGAAGGAGGGGGGGTAGAGGCAGATTAAGGGGAGTGGAAGGGGGGATTTGAGGCGGCTAAAGAGAAGAGAAGGGGGGAGGGTTGAGTCACCTAAAGGGAAGAGGGGGTCATGAGGCGCCTAAAGAGAGGGGAAGGGGGAGTCATGAGGCATCTAAATAGGGGGGAAAGGTGGGATTTGGGACAGGTAAAGAGGGTGAAATAAGGGGGACTTGAGGAAGGTAAAGAGAGGGGAGAAGGAGTGACTTGAGGCAGATAAAGAGAGAGGAAAAGGGGTGAAATGAGGCAGCTAAAGAGGTTGAAGGAGAGAAAAAAAAATTAAAAAAAAGAGAAAAAAGAGAAAAAAAAATTAGTCTAACCTTGAAAATAAAAAAAAGGACTTAAAAAAAAATACAAAAGAAAATACAAAAAAAAAAACAAAAAAAAGAAAAATAAAAAAATTCATGATTAGCAAATAAAAAACAAGAAAAAAGAAAAAAAAAGACTTACCTAGTGAGATGAGTTGAGAAAATAAAAGTAACCAAAATTTTTGAGTGATGTTTGAGGAGAGGATGAAAAGGATATGAGTGATGAATGAAAAAAAATCACTGACAAAATATGCAATTTCAGAAAATATGCGATTTCATGTTGAGCTGGTGAAAGAAAACCAATGAGCCATCCAAAAAAAAGATATTCACCGTAAATTCAAAAAAAAAAATGAATATGAAACAAACCAAAATACCAAACCAAGTGAATAAAGTACACAAAGAGGACATTTGAAGAGTACAAAAAAATAATTTAAAAGGGTGGTGAAGAGAAATGTTGGAGAGTAATAGGCATAATGACAGAGTGTATGCCATTTGAATGAATGTTTTGTGATTCAAGGGAGGGGAGAGATGGTGCTGGTTCAGGATCCTCTTCTTCATAAAGATCATTCCACTCATCCTTTAAATCAGCTAGGATATTGTGGAGTATAATGCAAGTCATGATCCAATGATTTTCAGTTTTGTTCTCCATTTTTTTTTGAAATTGGATTCTGAGCTCCTGAAGACTAGAAAATTGTCCCTTTAAAATACCTATAGCATGTTCAATTTGTACTCTTGATTGGGCAAGGTGATAATTAAAGGCAGTTTTGGGGTCACTTTCTAAACTTGCACCACGGAAAGCAGGTATAATGTACTTTCCACTTGCATATGCTGAGTCTGCAAGGAAGTACTGAGATTCTTCAAAGTATGAGTCAGGGGTTTGAGAAATCCTCATTCTTTGGAAGACGGAAGAGTCATGACATGAGCCAGAGCAGCCAATATGAAAAGCAATAAATTTTTTATTGACATCGCATACAAGTTGAACGGCAATAGAGTATCTAGAAAGAAGATAAAAAGTTATTTTATGAAGGATGAGAAATTAGAGAAGATTTTGAAGAAACCTTTTTTTGCGATCAAAATAATGGTTTCCATCATGAGCAGGCTTTTGACTCAAAGGTATAGTTGTGCCATCAACAAATTCTACACAGCCAGGGAAAACTTCAGCTTACATTACTTGAGAGGATTCAAGTTGCTGTTCTGGAGTCGGCCAAGCAAGTGTTTGAGACTTGAGGGAAAGGATAGCAATCATACAGCGCTTGGTGTATAATATCATGGTACCATATCCTGTGTTAAAGAGATTATTCAAATGTCTTACAGCAGCAACGTTTCCATTTGAGCCAAAGCAACATAGTGCAACAACAAGTTGGATGAAAGGATTACACTATTTGTTATGGGAATTGTTATGAAAGATAGGATGATTGGAGATGAGTTGATAAAGTTTGAAGAAAGAATTGGGAAAAGTTCTAAAAAGCTGGGTGAAGTTTAAATGAGGAATGTTGAGAATGGAGGCCAGATCATATCAGGGATCATGATAAAGATTTGGCCCCATAATGATGATGTAATGCTTTTTGGAAAGAAAACACATATAAGCTAAAGCATCTTCCAAATCAGAGTCAGATTTATAGTAAAGAACTAAAAGAAAAGTAATAGAATTCATTGTTGAGTGAAGTAGCTTCCTAGTAGAGAGGTGTTTCATTGTTGCCGGTGGAAGGGTTATGTGATGAGGGAAGTGGGAATTCACCGCCAAATGTGCAGTTGGGGTGTGTAGATAGAAAAAAAACTTAAGTGTTTGCCACCAAAATTAAGTAGCATAGAGTGAGGAAAGACTTAAGGATGGCATCAGCAATTATGAGTCATGTGACTTTCTTGCAAATCCATCATGGATGAGATGAGTTTGGGATCAGGAATTAGGAATGGAAATTGGGGTATAAGAGGCGGGATAATGCATTATCATGGATTACTTATCCACTAGCCCCAGGGCTAGTGGATAAGAATTTTTGGCAATTAATAATGTCTGATCCCAGGAAAAAAAATTCCTGATCCCTAATTGCGGATCCCTGAACATTGATACCCCCTAATATAATAAAAACATAATAAAAATAATAACAAATAATAATAAAATAAGAATAAAAATAATAAAAAATAATAAAAAATAATGAAAAAAATAATAAAAAATAATAAAAAAATAAAAAATAGTAATAAAAAATAAAAAATAATAATAAATAATAATAATAATAATAAATAATGAAAAAATGATAAAAGAATAATAAAAAATAATAAAATAATAAAAAAAATATAAAAAAAATATAAAAAAAATATAAAAAAAATATAAAAAAAATATAAAAATAATGATAAAATAATAATAAAAAATAATAAAAAATAATAAAAAAATAATAAAAATAATAATGAAAAATAATTAAAAATAATAAAAATAATAAAAACAATAAAAATAATAAAAAAAATAAAAAATAAATAAAAAATAATACAATTGTCAGCCAGGCTGCTAGACTAACCCAGTAAAATAATTAATTATTTACTGGGATGAAGCCATGCCTTATTGTTTTATTTTTTATAAATTATAATATATTTACATTAAATTTACCTATAATAAATTAACTAATTATAAAAGGGTAAAGTAAGTGAATAATTAAAATTAATATTTAAATTTTGCTTATATTTTTATTTTCTAACACTGTGCTCAATGACAGGTTAAAAGAAATAAAAATTAATATTAAAATAAATTTTAAATTAAAATAAAAAATTAATATATAAATAAAAATAAATATATACAAAAAATTCAAATTACTTATTTAGAATTGACATTTACAGTAAAATTTAAATAAATTAATTTATTTCTGTCATATACAGTAAATACACTTTTCTGACACCTTCTTTTTGGAACAACCTTATTATTTGAAAATATTTTTTCTGGAATATTCTTTTCTTCTCTCATACTACTGTATTTAGGATTTTAACACCGTTGTGGTCTTCCAAAATTGGCAGGGGCCTTTGTTGTGTGATTTGGCGCTGTTTGTGCATGTCTTAATTGACATCTGTTAAAGAATTGGGTATTTTTCTGGTTTTATTCCGTGGATATTGGGTCTGCCGGTATGTGGGTACTATCATTGGATAGACCTGGTTATTCTCTATATTTTATGTCTTGAAGACATTTTTCATATTCTGAGTTTTAAGGGGTCATTTCCTCATTTTTCATTTATAAAAGATTGCTGTTTAATTTTGTTTTTCGTGTTTTACGGGCTAACCTTAAGTCTTAGGGTTAAATGCTTAGTACCATTGGATAGAGCTAATTTTTCTCTATATTTCATGTCCCAATCTTGTTCTAGTGAAATTCCGTGTTTTAAAGGTTTTAGTAGTTGTAGCTAATTTTTCTAAGTAGATTAGTGGTTTTTGTTGGTTTTCTGGCTTCAGGGAGGCCGGGCCGCTTCAGGTGGCATCTCCGACGTCGGGCGGCCTGCCCGCCTCTGTTTTAGGAGGTTGGGGAGCGCTTCAGGAGGGTTTTTATGCAATTTGACGGGTACAGGCGCCAGATTGGTGGGTGCGCATGGGCTCTTAGTTAGTGGTCTGTGTGTACATAGTGAATAAGACAGTTTGGGGCAACCTTAATCATCATACAACCATCTGGAGGTGATATCATTGTTCCTCACTCAGTTTTCACTGTTTTCTGGCCACAATTGGCTGTGTTTGTTACAAGTGAGTTCTTCATTTAACTTAACTTTGGCAACTGTTTTCTCTGTTATAGTCTTGCAAGCTATAGCAAGTATTATTGCTGTCTCTGGTGTGGATTTGCAGCCTACATCAAGTATCTTTGCTGTCTCTGGTGTTGACTTTGTTCTACATTTCAGTTCTTTGGTCTGGTAGTCTATCTGTGGACTACTTTCTTGGCTCATCAAGCAGTCAAGTGTGTTTAAAAGGGGCTTTAGCAAAACAGGAACCAACTTACTTTAGCAAGTAAATATCAATCTATTTTTCTAAAGGGACAGGGGAATTTCTCTCTGGTTTTTCTCCAACTCCCTTGGTCAAGGCCTATAGCTAGTACTATAGGATTGTCTACACCGTGCTTTGTCTCTCCTTTGCCTATATAAGCCCTCCCTTTCTGGTTGTTTTTGATTCATTACTTATTTATTTTATCTAAACCATTTAGTACACTTAAAATATTTATTAATATTTCTTATTGTTTTAGTATTTACAATTACATAGTTCTAATTCATTAATTTTAACAATAATTATAAATTTTTTACCTCTTTAATTTGACTAAAACAAAAAAAAGATAACCATATGTACTGTATCTTTGAAATCCCAAAATTCCCTTATCACCACCATTGGACCTCCGTTAAAAATCTTCTAGACCTAAAAGACCCATTGGCACTTGAGGTCCCTTCCGAATAGTTGACGGCGCATCAATATCTTGAAGTTGGCGACCAAGGGACAATTGACAACAAGGTACCAGTAGGACGAGTAGAGGACGTAGACAGCGAACGTCATCAACCACATCACTTACTTTTTTGCTGCAACCGGTAATTGAACCGCACTTCAAAATTTAGGTTCATATATTGACATTAGTCATATATATTTGTGGTAATTATTTGATTAATATTTGTGGGTCATTTTGCACATTTCATTGTTCACCTACATCTTTTATTACTCAGCACTCTGTAAAGTGGCATTAACTTGCTCATTTAACAGGGGGAGGTGTCTGGCAAAAAAAAATTTTTTTTCCTATTTGAAAAAGATAGAACTATATTGTTCTTAGTCCTAGAAGTAATTTAAAAAATTAAATTAATTAAATTATTTTTTTTAATTTTTCAGTTGACTTCTGTCCTGATAATTAAAATTTTATATTATTGTTTCAGTTGAAAAATTGTCCTGGCAGTAAATTAATAATAAAAATTAATTATATTAAATTATTTCAGTTGAAAATAAGTCCTGGTAATCAAATTATTTCAGTTGACATTAAGTCTTGGTAATTAAAATTATTTCAGTTGACAATAAAGTCCTGGTAATTAAATTATTTCAGTTGACATTAAGTCCTGGTAATCAAAATTATTTTCAGTTAAAATTAAGTCCTGATAATTAAATTCTTCACTTGACCTCTAGTCCTGATAGTTTTCAAAATATTACTAATTATTAAATTAATTTATTATTCCAGTTGATTTATTTAAAAATCCTGGTTATAAAATTACCTTAAACTTAATAAAATTGTGGTTATTATTTCAGTTGATTTTTTGTCCTGATAAACATTATATTTTAATTATTCCAGTTAATTACAAAGTCCTGATTATTAATTATATAATTTTTTTCCCTTATTTTTTTTTAAATAAAGTAAAAATGATAACTGATTAAATATTTCTTACTCTCAGTTCAGGTTAATTACAACTATGACTGATCAAGATGCTTCTGCTGGCCGTGATGAGGAACTAGATTCAATTGATTATGATGAAGCTTCTTCTTTAAGTTCTCCTTTGACTACAAAAATGGCTCAAATTAGTCAATTACTGGACCAATCAGGATGTAGAAATGCAGGAGATGGAAATATTAGTGGAGACAACTGCTCACAATCAAAAGCCTTCTATCAACCCCCCATAAGAGCTTCCCAAAAGCTTCAAAATAAAAAAGATGCCCTTGAATCAGCAAGTCAAAAATCACTCCACTCACATCAAGGAGTTGAGGTCAGAAAACCTCAAGCTGAGGTCAAAAACAGACTCTCTAGAAGACAAGGTAAGAAAAATAGAGTCCTTCCTTCAGGAGAAGAGGAAACCTCCTCCTCCAAAAGCCCTTCCACAATTGGCCCCCCAGCAACAAGAAAAGGTGGAAGTCTCAAAGTGGCAGTGGGATTACCTGAAAACCCAGTGGTATTATCTGTCCCAACAACAACAACAACAAATACCTCAGGCAGGTCCTTCAAGAACCAATCAGTTCAGCCCCACACCTCCTCACCCCTACCAATGAGGAAGAAAGATAAAAAACAATCATATCCAAGTCTTTCCCAAGCCATAGTAAGCCCCTCTATTGAATCTAAAGTACCATTTCTTGTAACTGATTCAGTTCCTTCAGGTGATTCTGGAAGAGGAGATGAGACTGTGAGACCAGTAGAGGCTGAGAATAGTAGACAAATTTCTCAATATTCTAATGTATCTAATCCTTTGGTTTTAATTGCTACTTCAACAATAAATCTGGATATGACTGTTATTGATGAGACACTTGATCCTGAGTTTTATGAGAATCTGGAAAGTTATTCTGTTTTACTATTAAGAAATACTCCAGATGTAGCTAACATTAATGATGAATATTTGAGGGATATTATTGCTAAACAAAATCATATAATGAACAACATGCAATCGACTAAATTTATAGTAGTTTGTTAACTGAACAGGGTTATCAAGCATTGAGGAGTGAGTTACAGAGAGTTTCTGATGATTTGTTTCATTAAAAATTCACTCATGAAAAGAAAGTTGCTTTATGGCAAAATATCAAGAATGATTTTTCTAAATTAAAAGATACTGTGCCCATCTGTTTCCAGGAGCTAGAGGGACATAAGATGAACTTAGAAAGAATGAGTAACCATTATTCATCTATATAAAATAAGAATCAATTATATTTCGCAACCATCAATGAGAATTTATCTAGTATTCCAAGAGTAAAAACGAGGTTAAAAACCATTGAAGAGAAATTGAATTCATTTTTATATAATAAAAAGTTTTCTGAAATCTCATTGAAAGAATCTGTTGAGCAGGATACCCCAATCTTACCTGTTCCTTGTTCATCCAAAGAAAAATTTGTTCAAGAAATACCTGTTGTTTTCACTGAGGTTCCATCAAAAATTGATGATGTACCTGGATCATCCACAGAAGGATTAAACAATGAGATTTATGCCCGATTGGAGAAGTTACAGCTCTTTCTCACTCAGAAACAAGCTTTTAAAAATAAGACTACTTTAAATCAAAAGAATTGGCCAAAACCTGACCAATATCCAACATTTGATGGTGACTCTTCCTCTGATTGGCAACAGTTCATTTGCAGGATTGATAATCTAAAGAATTCTTACAAACTCCCAGATGAGTGAATTGTGTCAAAATTAATTTATTTATTTACCAATATAGCCCTAATGTGGTATGAATCTGTTCTCTTGGATAAAAATGACTACTCATGGGAATATTGGAAAAAATTAATTAAAGCACAATTTGGTGGCTCTAAGTTTAGATTAGCTCAACAAAGGCAATATGAAGAAACCAAATATAGCTCTTCTACTGAAAAACCTATTGAGTTCTTGATGAAACTTGTGAAATTCTTGAGGGAAATGGACCCAGATATGGAGTTTGAGTTATGGAAGGACAGGATTCTCTATAAATTACCTATGTCTCTGGAAGACTTAATAGTTTCTAACACTGAGTTCTCAAAGGAACCTTATTCTTTCATTAATACTTATAATGAGATCCTTCTAAACAACAAGTATGATTCTAGAAGATTCATTTCTAGAACTTCATTGGAGAAAACCTCCAATTACCAACAAAAATCTCTGGAAAAGGTTGGTAAACCTTCTGCCCCTGTTTCACCCAAAAAGTATGCAACAGATACTTGCTTCAAATTCAGTAAGCCTTGGCAGAGAGGCCATTTTTTTGACAAGAAGATACATCTTGTTGAGAATGCAGAGGAATATGCTGATGACACAATAGCACTTGATGAAACTTCAAGTGATTGTGCCAGCAATATCTCATATGAATCTCACCAGTAAATATTAATGCTGGAAGAGGATATTCATTATTTAAATAATATTAATGTTGAGAATAATGATTTATCTACAGTAGAGGATGCTGTGATCATAAAAAACCTTGAGGAAAGCTCAATTATTATTTCCCCTCTCAAGGCACCAGTCTTGATCAATGGAAACAACATTGAGGTTGTCTTAGATTCTGGAACTTGAGGAAGTTTAGTATTTGAAAAAGCACTTGCTTCAGTGGACCAAGATTATAAATCAAAACTTATGCCTATCATTTCTGAGAATTGGAGAGGTTATGGCTCAGTTTTGTCCCCCATTGGTAAATACAAAGCCACAGTATTTTTCAAATATAACCATGGTTTTGTAAGAGCTATATGTGATTTTTTTGTAATGAAAAATTATAACTTGAGTAGTTGGTTCATTGTGGGAAATGACATTTTAAGCAAATATGGCATAAATTTAGATCCTTCAAACCAATGCTTCAAAATGGGGATGAATGGGACAAGAAAATTTAAAATTTCCTCCCCCAAGTAATTATTAACACCAGGATTGAACACATGTCATTCTGTAGTTCAATATAAAGGAGGATCTACAAAAGAAATGCCTTCCCTTGTGTCTGAAATTGACAATGCTTCTTTTGGAGAGCAACTTTCTGGTGAGGATAAAGATTCCATCATTAAATTAATCAAATCATTTCCTATGGCCTTTGCTCATGGATCACATGAATATGGATTGGTAAAAGAAGAAATGAAGCTTTCATTATCTTTCCCTTCGACAGAAATACCACCTACTTTAAAGAAGAAGCCTTATCCAGCTTCTCCCACAAAGAGAAAAGATATTGAAGACAATATCTCTGCCCTTTTAAAAATTAATATTATTAAAAAGGTAGTTGAAATACCTAAATACTGTGTTATCTCACCTGTCCTAATTTATTATGAGAAAGATAAGGCCAGGTTATGAGGTGATTATAGAAAATTGAATAATTATACTGTTGATGATATCTATCCTTTACCCAGAATTAGCTCTATACATGCTACCCTACAAGGTGCTAAATATATCAGCTGTTTGGATGGTAATAATGGATATCACCAGGTACCTGTTGAGAAGAATTCTCAGAATTTTCTGATTATTGCTACTCATATGGGAATTTATAAGTATATTAGGATGCCATTCGGCCCTAAAAATTCCCCTTCAGTTTTTCAAAAAGTTATGGATAACACATTCCATCAAGAAATAATTGAAGGATGGCTGATGGTTTATATTGATGATATCATTATATTCTCTAAAATATTTGAGGACCATCTCAACCACCTGTGTAAAGTGTTCCAAAAAATGGATGAGATAAATATGACACTGGCTTTGAAAAAAATGCAAATTTGGTTTTCATTCCTTAAAAGTGCTTGGTCATGTTGTCTCAGGGTTACAGATATGTGTTGACCAAAACAAAGTGGCAGCCATACAACAGGTGAAGGCTCATACCACAGTTAGAGAGCTACAGAGTTTTTTTGGAATGTGTGGATACTATAGACAGTATATTAAAAATTACCAAGTCATAGCATTACCCCTTACCCAAATGACTAGGAAAGATGTTGCTTTTTTCTGGAACAGTGAAAGACAAAGAGATTTTGATACTATGAAACATTGTTTGATGTCAGCACCAATTCTTGCTTTACCTGACTTTAATTAACCACTTGTTTTATACACTGATGCCAGTTTTATTGGGCTTGGTGCTCCCCTATATCAGAAGAAGTGATGAATGATAAAGTATCAGAAGTAGTTATTTGTTATATCTCAAGAACCTTGAGAAATAGTGAATTGAAATATGGTTCCACTCAACTGGAATGTTTAGCAGTAGTATGGGCTCTAGAGAAGCTACATTATTACCTAAATGACCAGAAATTTGAACCTGTCACTCACTGCAGTGCAGTTAAATCCCTACTAAACTTGAAAACACCTAACAGACATATTTTCAGATGGAGACTGGCTGTTCAAGAATATAGAAGGAGAATGAAAATAATTCATAGTGCTGGTATTGTTCACTCAAATGTGGATATGTTATCAAGGTTACCTTTGCAAAATGATGACTCAAATCCTGCATATGTTCCTGAAGATGAGATTATTCATATTCATGGGATATATGTGGTTGATATGGAGGAAGAGCTAGTACAGCTTATTCTGGATTCATATGATAAGAACTCTGACTTTAAAAAGTTATGTAACATATTAAATGATCCAAAGAATGCTTCAATACAAGCATTAATTAAAACACTTCCACAAAAGTACCAAAAAGCTTTGGAAAAAGGTAAATTTTCAATTGATGAAGGCTACCTCTATTATAGAAGAAAGTTGAGTAATGTTATTGTTATTCCTCCTTCTATGAAAGAGATTATCTTGAAAATTTGTCATGATGACATATTGGCTGGACATTTTGATCTTGAAAAAAACAATGATCAGAATTAAAAACACTGCTTGGTGGGTTAATATGTCTGAGGACACCAAACTATATGTTGAATCCTGTGATTCTTGCCAAAAATCAAAAAGATTGACTGGTAAAAGAGCTGAATTAATGCAACATATTGAATCTCCTGATGCACCATGGCAGATAATAAACATGGACTTTGTAAAAGGATTACCCATTTCTGGGAAAGACAGTTATAACTCTTGTTGGGTTAATGTGGATATATTCACAAAAATGTGTAAATTTATCCCCACCCACAAGGATGTTTCCACTAAAGAATTAGCCTTCTTATGGTGGTCTCAAATTTTTTATACTGCAGGTTTTCCTAAGGCCATAATCTCTGAAAGGGACCCTAAATTTACTTCTGAATTTTGGATGTCTCTGATGGATGTTTGTGGTTGTGATCTGAAGCTTTTGACTGGCCATCACTCCCAAACTGATGGAATAGCTGAAAGAATGATTCAGACTTTAGAGGACATGATATGAAGGTATTGTGCCTTTGGCCTTGAGTACAAAGACAATGACAGATTTACTCATGATTGGGTTACCCTACCTCCTGGGTTGGAATTTGCTTCTAATAGCATTGTCTATTCTGTTACTCAGAAAAAGCCTTTTGAGCTCTGGCTGGGATATGTTCCAAATAATCTTGCCCAAATTCTCAATAATAAAATACCTAAATTTGATTTATATCCAGGTGTAAAATCTTTTCTTCACATGCAACAAATTTGAAGAAGTCATGATCAAAAATGTATTGAAAAATCCTTTGAATATGAGAAGAAGAGATGGGACAAATCCCATGAAGAATACACTTTTAAAAAGGGTAATGAAGTACTGATTTCTACAGTCCAATTCAATTTGCAAGGTAATAGAAAATTGAAAGACCCATTTGTAGGTCCATTTGTTGTCAGAAGAATGGTTGGTGATAATGAAGTTGAAGTTATTTTGTATTCTCCATATGACAGAAACATTCTGTTTTTCCAATATCTCTTTTGAAACCTTACACATCCAATAGTGATTTATTTCCCAAAAGGAGGGGAAGACCAAAAAAGACCCCTAATGAAATCACTGAGACAGCAGAAATTGATAAAATTCTAAATGATAAGATAGTTACTTCTGAAAAAGGTACTGAATACTTATTGAGATTCAAGAATAAATCTTCAGAATATGATACTTGGAAACCTGGGAAAGAGATATCTAATCTTCCTACTCTGCTAAAGAAATATAAAAAGAAAAAATTATAGCATTTTTTTTTTTTTTTTTTAGAGTAAGGAAGTGTCAGCCAGGCTGCTAGACTTACCCAGTAAAATAATTAATTATTAACTGGGATGAAGCCAAACCTTATTATTTTATTTTTTATTAATTATAATATATTTACATTAAATTTACCTATAATAAATTAACTAATTACAAAAGGGTAAAGTTAGTGAATAGTTAAAATTAATATTAAAATGTTGCTTATATTTTTATTTTCTAACACCATGCTCAATGACAGGTTAAAAGAAATAAAAATTAATATTTAAATAAATTTTAAATTAAAATAAAAAATTAATATTCAAATAAACATAAATATATACAAAAAATTTAAATTACTTATTTAGAATTGACATTTACAGTAAAATTTAAATAAATTAATTTATTTCTGTTATATACTGTAAATACACTTTTCTGACACCTTCTTTTTGGAACAAATTTATTATTTGAAAATATTTTTTCTGGAATATTCTTTTCTTCTCTCATACTACTGTATTTAAGATTTTAAAACCATGATTTGTCTCTCCTTTGCCTATATAAGGCCTCCCTTTCTAATTGTTTTTGATTCATTACTTACTTATTTTATCAAAACCATTTCCTACACTTAAAATATTTATTACTATTTCTTATTGTTTTAGTATTTAAAATTACGTAATTCTAATTAATTAATTATAATAATAATTATAAATTTTTTACCTCTTTAATTTGCGTAAAAAAATAAAAAGATAACCATATGTACTTTATATTTGAAATCCCAAAAATTCCCTTATCACTGCCGTTGGACCTCCGTTAAAAACCTTCTAGACCTAAAAGACCCATCAACAAGATTTGTAATACTAATAAAAATAATAATAACGTGTTGTAAGTATTTAAATGTTTTTAATGTAAGTGATGCCGCTACAGGGGATTATCCAAAGCCTTTTTATAGGAAAGGGATCCTCTGAAGCGCCACAAATGAGTAATTACAAAATAGTAATAAGGTAAAACAAAAATATAAAAGAATATAGCTAAAACATAGATATTGAGAGAAAAACATGAAACAATAAACTAAACCAATGAGTAAGTAACCAATTTTCACACCATAAGTTCTTAAAACAATTAATTAAAATAATCAGTAACTAAGTAAGTCTGAAACATAAGGGCTGTGAGTAAAATAATCCAAAACAGGTATTACAGTGAGATGTACAGGGTTTAATTAAAACAAATAAAATTATTTTCATGCAAAAATTCATGTAATCAATTTAATCCAGTATAAAGCAAATTAAATTAATTGTTTTAACTACGTAATTAATTCCATAACTATTTTAAATGAAACAAATAAATAATTTAATGATATTTCTAATTTAAAGTGAGAATTTGAATACCATCTTATTAAATAAGTGTTTTAATTTATTTAATAATTTTACTGACACAATTAAGGGTCAAAAAAAGTGCCCAATATTATTTTTTAATAAGATATTTAAGTGTTTATTTAATATATAAAGTTAATTAATTAATTTAATTGCATTATAAGTTAATTTTACACTTATAAATATAATATATGTTTATAATTAATTAATTATTAATTAATATTTATTAAATACATAAACATTTGCCAAAATTTATAAAATATAAAATATATCATGCTTAATTTATATGTATAAATATCTTATATAATAATAAAATTAATATAATACTTATTTTACTTATATTTAATAAGATACTTATATAATTTTAATGTGCAATAAAATATAAATTTATATACATAACATGCAATTTTTACACCGACTTTCAGGTCAAATAAATTAAGATAATATTTACTAAGCTCCTGGTACAGCCTGTGTCAGGCTAAGGTCAAGTACAAGGACGTGAACTAGCTTGAATGGTCAGTTTTCTAGAAGATTTTAATGGTCCTATATGAATACTGTAATCTAAATCCAATAAGTAGTAAAATATAATCAAAATTAAAGGTCTCAGTAATATAACTCTCACTATTTTTATATATGACTTACAATCATTGTAGTTGGTAGAAAAATAGATTTTATAATTCAGATACTATTCAAAAGTCTTATAAAAGTACTTATTGATATGTATTGTAATTTATTTGGTTATATTGGTAAATTGTAAATGATAAAGAATGTAGAAACAAGACCCAAAAACCTCCTCCTTTTATACACACTGAGTTCCCCAATAAATCCCTTGATATACCATCCAATAAACAGTAAAAGACGCCTCAAATCCACTAATAGACCTGCCCATCAACATCCCTAGTGATTCATGACATAATTAGACAAGTAACAACCGCCAAAATCCTGTAATAATAAGGGAAATCCATCAAAATTAAAGGAAAAGACAAAAAGAGAGTATATGCGTAAGAAATAATAATATAAAAGACTAAAAGGAGACTTCTTAAGGTTAATAATAGCTTTAAGAATAAGGAGGATCTACTGTAGAAATGAAGGGGCTAATCCTGACATTATACTACGTGAAATTCCCATCCAAAAATAACCAAAATTGACTGAGAAACCACCAAAAAACTTAAAACAGAGCGTGAGATGTGGGGTAACTACATGCAGTCCTTGGCAGGCACTTGCACTGGTAAATCCTTGACTAATTTTAGGCGAATTTAAATGTGGTAGTGAAATAAGACGCCAAGAGTGAGGTTATTAATGAAATTAGTGCATATAAACAAGGTCAATTCATTATTAATTCAGCTAGGACACTAAATAAGCGCCTGTCGCCTATTTTAGTGTGTTTCCCCACAGTGGGTGTAGAATGTGGGGTAATTATATTGTGAAAAAGCTAACTTTGCTAAAAATGAAGCTATTCACATGGGAAAAAAGCAGGCAGTATGTGGCCAGTACACAGAAGCCATTTCTGGCATAAAAAACACCAAATTTGAAAAGTGTTATTTTTATGCTTTTAAATAGCCAAATCAATAGTCCTAAATGAGCTCAATTGATCTGTCAAAGCACATTTTTGATATTCTCAATTTTATAGCGCATATAGTCAACTTTTAATTGAAATAAAGCGCATTTCTTGTTTTTTGCGTAAAATAATGAATATAACAGCTTTAAGTGTACTTAAAAATTATGTAGCCTTATACTTAAGTTTTTAAGATTACCCTTACATATAACAACTTAATATTAAGTACATAAGACCTATAAAAGGTGGATATACGCGTGTATATAAGGTGTTATAATGGCATTTTTTGTGTATTATCATAATTTTACTTATGTATAGTGTTTGTGTACTCTCATTTATTGTTCCCATGTATAGTTCATGTTTTTAACTAAACTTATAAGCACTTTTTACTCAGTTCTGGGGATATACAGGCTGACACTCGCCCACCCAAAAAAACAATAAAAAAATGATAAGTTATACATTTTATTTATTTATTTGTAATTTTCAGGTATTCAGAATAATTCTGTAGCATTAAAGATTATAATTTAAAGAAATAAAACATAATAAAATATTATGAGTACTGGTTTTCTAACCCCTCAGCTGGTTGAACAGAAATTTATTTCTGTTTAAATTTTTTAAGAAGGGTTGATAAATTAGAAATTTCTTTTTCAGGTATCCATTTATCAAATTCATTTGATTTCCCTTTAAATCTCAGTAAATACTCAGTTCCTTTTTCTTTAGTAAGGATTCTTTTCTTGAGTATTTTTTCAATCTCTGCTTTTTCCACAATTTCTTCAGGTTGCTTTTTAGGCCTTCCCCTTCTTTTTGAAAATAAGTCAGGATCATTTGCATGGTAAGGTTTCAATAATGAGATAGGGAAAACTGGATGTTTCCTATCATATGGAGCATATAATATGACTTCCACTGCATTATTACCAACCATTTTATTTACTACAAAAGGTCCTACAAAGGGATCCTTTAATTTAACATTACCTTGTAAGTTAAAATGTAGTGTTGATATGAGGACTTCATCTCCCTTTTTGAATTCAAATTCTTTATGAGATTTGTCCCACCTTTTCTTTTCATATTCAAATGCTTTTTGGATGCATTCTTCTGCATGATTTCTACACATTTGTTGCATATGAATAAAGGATTTAGTACCAGGGTGTATATCTAACCTTGGTAATTTATTTAAATGATTTACTGGGGTATTTGGTATGTATCCCAGCCAGAGTCCAAATGGTTTCTTCTCTGTTACAGAATGAGTTGTGCTATTATAAGCAAATTCAAGGCCAGGAATTAATGTTACCCAGTCATGTGTGAATTTCTCATTGTCTTTGTATTCTAATCCAAAGGCACAATATCTTCTGATCATGTCTTCTAGAGTTTGTATCATTCTCTCAGCCAGCCCATCAGTTTGTGGATGGTGTGCTGTAGACAATTTCAATTGACAACCTGATACTTCCATCAAAGATGTCCAGAACTCTGAAGTAAATTTAGGATCTCTGTCAGAGATTATGGCTTTGGGGAACCCAGCAGTATTCATCATCTGAGTCCACCATAATAATGCCAAGTCTTTTGCAGATACCTCTTTATGGGTAGGGACAAACTTACACATTTTTGTTAATCTATCCACAATTACCCAGCAAGAATTGAAACTTTCTTTTCCTGCTAATGGCAAGCCAGTTACAAAATCCATGTTTATAATTTCCCATGGAGCTTTTGGCTGCTCTATTTGTTGTAACAACCCAGCTCTCTTACCAGTTAATCTTTTAGATTTCTGACAAGAGTCACATGTTTCAATGTATTTTTGTACATCCTCTTTCATGTTTATCCACCAGGCTGTATTTTTAACTCTGGTTAATGTTTTGTTAAAGTCAAAATGACCAGCTAAGATGTCATCATGACAAGTACTCAACATTAACTCTTTCATAGAAGGTGGTATTACTATAACATTACTTAACTTTTTTCTGTAATATATATATCCATCTTCAATTGATAATTTAACTTTTTCCAATGCATTTTTATACTTTGGAGGCAAGGTTTTAATTAATGCACTCATGGAGGCATTTGTTGGATCATTCAGAATGGTAGATAGTTTAGACAAATCTTTATCAGATGAATAATTTTCTAATATAGTTTGCATAAATTCTTCTTCTAAATCCACTATATAAATCCCAAATATATGTATAACCTCATTTTCAGGTACAAAAGCTGGGTTGTCAGCATCATTTGGCAAAGGACTTCTAGATAATAAATCCACATTAGAATGCAATGTTCCTGCTCTGTGAGTGATTGTCATTCTTCCTCTGTACTCTTGTACAGCTAGTTGCCATCTAAACATGTGCCTATTAGGTGTTTTCATGTTTAGCAATGATTTTACTGCACTGCAATCTGTTATAAGTTCAAACTTCTGGTCTTCCAGATAGTAATGAAGCTTCTCCAAAGCCCACACCATGGCTAAACATTCTAACTGTGTGGCACCATACCTTAATTCAGTTTTTCTTAAGGTTCTGGATATATAACAGATAACTACTTCAGATAATTTTCCATTTATTATCTGTTTTTGCTGTAAAGCAGCACCTAAACCTATGAAGCTTGCATCAGTGTACAAGATAAAAGGTAAGGTGAAATCTGGCAGTCACAAAATTGGAGCTGTCATTAAACATTCCTTTAATTTATTAAAGGCATGTTGTCTTTCATTATTCCAAATGAAAGCCTCATTTTTCCTGATTAATGTTGTCAAAGCAGCTGCAATAGATTGGTAATTTTTTATATATTGTCTATAATATCCACACATACCTAAAAAACTTTGAATTACTTTTACATTCTTAGGTATACCAATGTTTTTTATTGCTGCCACCTTATTCTGGTCAACACAAATTTGTAATCCAGATACAACATGTCCAAGTACTTTCAAAGAGTGGAATCCAAATTTACATTTCTTTAATGCAATTGTCATATTAATTTCATCCATTCTTTGAAAGACTCTTTTCAGGTGATTTAAATGTTCATCATATGTTTTTGAAAACACTATGATGTCATCAATATAGACCAATAGCCATCCTTCAACCGTTTCCTGATGAAAAACACTATCCATCAATTTTTGGAAGACTGAAGGCGCATTCTTTGGGCCAAATGGCATTCTCACATACTTATATATACCCATATGTGTGGTTATTAATAAGTAATTTTGAGAATTTCTTTCCACAGGAATCTGGTGGTAACCTTTGTTTCCATCCAGACAGGAAATATATTTTGCTCCTTGTAAGGTTGCATGGATAGAAGCTATCCTTGGTAGAGGGTAAATATCATCTACTGTGTAGGTATTCAGAGCTCTATAATCACCGCATAATCTTGCCTTATCTTTTTCATAAGAGATCAATACTGGTGAAATGACACAATACTTAGGTGTTGTGTCCACTTTTTCAACAATACCCATTTCCAACAACATTTTTATATTGTCTTCAATATCTTTCCTTTTTGCAGGAGATGCTGGGTAAGGTTTCTTTTTTAGGCTGCCAGGAATATTATCCAAATCACAGCTTAGAGAGATTTTCATCTCATGGTCTTTGACCAATCCTAGTTCATTTGAACCATGAGCAAATGCCATAGGATATGATTTAATCAATCTCAAAATATTTTCTTCTTCAATTTTTGAGAGTTGAGGACTGAATGAGGCCTTTTGGATTTCATTTTCCAATTCAACCACTTCATTGGTGGTTCTTCCACCTTGCAGTTATTCTTCTCTAGGAGAAATTGCATACACTGAATTTTCAGAACATATCTTGAATTTTCTCTTACCATTCACTCCTATGGTGAAACAACTGTTTTCAGGATCTAGTTTAATTCCAAATTTTGTCCATAAATCATTTCTAATAATAAACCAATCACTGCAATTATTATTATCCATTACTACAAATTCACAAACTTCTCTTACATATCCATTATTATATTTAAAGAATACAGCAGTTTTGTATTTGCCAATTGGATTTAATATTGAACCAAAACCCCTCCAGTTCTTTGTCTGAACAGGTTCTAGTTTTTCCCTTATACTTACTGTCAAGTTTCATTAATTTATTAATAGAAACTACACTACCTGCAGCCCCAGTGTCAAGAATGGCATTCATTTCTCTTCCACATATAATAACAGGTGCTCTGATAGGTGTTATTTTTTAAGTATCATGAGATACATCTTTAATTATTTCAGCTTCTTCAATGGAAGTTAAAGATGTATCTGTATGAGGTATAGCATCATTCAGGAACATTATATCCTGTTCTAATACAAATATCTCATTTTCATCATCACTGTAAGATATGTTACTTTTACAATCCTCACTGGATTCCACATTTTCATCTTCATGATTACTTGGTTCAGAATTCTGGGAGGTTTCAATAACATTTATTCTCTTCTTACACGTGTGACCCTTAACACAAGGTTCATTACATTTATAACAAGTGTTATTCTCTTGTCTTTTAGGGAAAAGGGGAGCTGAAGGTTTTTTCTTCTCCACTGGTAATTTACTTGTAGTAGGTTTTACCACATCAACACTTTGTCTGTAATTAATATACTTTGTTTCATATTTGTGGTTTAATAATATTTCATTACATATATTAATGAACCCAGAGGTATCTCTGGTGGTTTCAGTTCTAGCTATAATAATGTCTCTAACTGATATAGGTAACTTGTATATTATCTTTTCTTTCCACTCTTCATAATCCATTTTTGGATCCATGGCTTTCATGATTTTTATTAAATTCATTAAAAATACCATAGGTTTATCTCCAGCATTTGGATTATATCTGGCCTTTTCATACAATCTTTGTTGAGTGATTCTAAATTTTGGGCCACCGAATTGCCTTTCAATTAGTGCCTTCCATTCATTCCAGGAGTAATTAATTCCCCCACTCAATACAGATTCAAACCATAATAAGGCCACATCTGTAAATAAAGATATTAACTTTGAAGTAATTTCTTCATCAGGTAATTTGTATGAAAATTTTAAGTTATCAATTCTTTGTATGAATTGCTGCCAATCAGATTTTGAATCTCTGTCAAAAGATGGGTACTGATCTAACTTAGGCCAGTTCTTTTGGCTAGTTTTGCTTCCCTAACCTGAGGAATATTGAGTAATTCACTTACTTTAGAAAAATGATCATGTATTTCATCATTTACTGATTTATTATTCTCAGAGCCCATGATACTATGTTCATGTTCCATCATTGGTGTATCATTTGCATGTTTCATGAAAAAAGGTACTCTTGCTGCATAAGAAGTGGTTTATTATGGGTAATGATATTTTAACCATTTTTGGTGTGAAATTGGACCCAGCTAATAATTGCTTCACCTTGGGATTAAATGGCAAAATAAAATTCAAAATTTCCTCCCCTAGAAAACCTTCTGCACATCTGTTAAAGTCTTGTAACTCATTGGTCCAGTGTAAAGGCAGACCAACAAGTGAAATGGATAATTTATTGAATGAAATAAATACTGATTCTTTTGGTGATCAGTTGAATAGTGAAAAAAAGGATTCTATAATTACCTCAATTACCTTTTTCCCTATGGCTTTTGCTCATGGCTCTCATGTCTTAGGAATTATTCAGGATGAAATGAAAATTACTTTATCCTGCAACTTGAGTGATATTCCTCCTAGTCTTAAGAAAAAACCATATCCTGCTTCTCCAACAAAAAGAAAGGATATTGAAGATAATATTGCCACATTATCAAAAATGAATATCATTGAGAAGGTGGATTTCACCTCCAAATATTGTGTCATCTCCCCAGTCTTAATTTATTATGAGAAGGATAAGGCTAGATTATGTGGAGATTACAGAGCATTAAACACTTATATTGTTGATGATATTTATTCTTTACCCAGAATTGATTCAATACATGCTACCTTGCAAGGTGCAAAATTTATTAGTTGTCTGGATGGTAATAAAGGGTATCATCAAGTTCCAGTTGAGAAAAATTCTCAAAATTTTTTACTTATTGCTACTCATATGGGAATATATAAGTATTTTAGAATGCCATTTGGCCCTAAAAATTCCCCTTCAGTTTTTCAAAAATTCATGGATAACACTTTCCATCAGGAAATAATTGAGGGATGGCTCATGGTGTATATTGATGATATTATAGTTTTTTCTAAAACTTTTGATGAACATATGATTCACTTAAATAGAGTTTTTCAAAAAATGGATGAAATCAATATGACCTTGTCCTTGAAAAAGTGTAAATTTGGTTTTCAATCTTTGAAAGTTCTTAACCATGTTGTTTCAGGCCTAAAAATTTGTGTAGACCACAATAAAGTTGCTGCAATTCAAAATGTAAAGGCACCAACTTCTGTAAGAGAAATCTAAAGTTTTTTGGGTATGTGTGGCTATTATAGACAATATATTAAAAATTATCAGGTCATAGCCTTACCTCTTACCAAATTCACTAGGAAAGATGTTTCATTCATCTGGAATAGTGACTGTCAAAAAGCTTTTGATACTTTAAAAAGTTGCTTAATTAAAGCACCTATCTTAGCTCTTCCAGATTTTAACAAACCATTTGTCCTGTACACAGATGCTAGCTTTGTTGGTCTGGGTTCTGCCCTTCACCAGAAACAAATTATTAATGATAAATCCTCAGAGTTTGTAATTTGTTATATTTCAAGAACCTTGAGAAATAGTGAATTGAAATATGGTGCCACTCAATTGGAGTTCTTAGCAGTTTATTGGGCTCTTTAGAAGCTTTATTACTACCTAGATGACCAAAAGTTTGAATTGGTAACTGACTGTAGTGCTTTGAAGTCCCTCTTAAACCTAAAAACACCAAATAGAAATATGTTTAGGTGGCAACTTTCTGTTCAAGAATACAGAGGAAGAATGACAATTATCCATAGGGCTGGAAATGTTCACTCCAATTTTGATATGCTGTCCAGATTTCCTCTGCAAAATAATGACTCCAATCTTGCTTATGTACCTGAAGATGATACTGTTCATATTCATGGTATATTTATAGTTGATATGAAAGAGGAGTTATTACAACTAATTCTGGATTCATATGATAACAATTCTGATTTAAATAAATTGGTTACAATCTTAAATGATCCTAGGAATGCTTCAATTCAAGCATTTATTAAAACTCTTCCTGCAAAGTACCAAAATGCTTTGATTTAGGGAAAGTTTTCTATTGAAGATGGTTTTATATATTATAGAAGAAAGCTTACTAATGTAATTGTGATTCCTCCTTCTATGAAAGAAAATATCCTCAAACTTTGTCATGATGACATATTAGCTGGTCATTTTGATCTTGAAAAAACAATGATTAGAATCAAAAACACTGCTTGGTGGGCTAATATGTCTGAAGATACAAAATTATATGTTGAATCTTGTGATTCCTGCCAGAAATCTAAAAGGTTGACAGGTAAAAGAGCAGTTTTATTACAATATATTGAAGCACCTGATGCTCCCTGGAAAATCATTAATATGGATTTTGTCACTGGTCTTCCTGTAGCAGGTATGGACAGTTATAATTCTTGTTGGGTAATAGTGGATAGATTTACTAAAAAGTGCAAATTTATTCCCACACACAAGGATGTCTCCACCAAAGACTTAGCTTTCTTATGGTTGTCTTACATGTTCAATATAGCTGGATTCCCTAGAGCCACCATATCTGACAGAGATCCCAAATTTAAATCTGAATTCTGGATGTCTTTAATGGATATATGTGGTTGTGAATTAAAATTATCTACTGCTGACTATCCCCAGACTGATGGTCTAGCTGAAAGAATGATTCAAACTCTAGAGGATATTATTAGTAGGTATTTTGCCTTTGGCTTGGAATATAATGATAATGACAGATTTACTCATGACTGGGTTACTTTGCTCCCAGGTCTTGAATTTGCTTATAATAGCACTGTTCACTCTGTTACTCAAATGAAGCCTTTTGAGCTTTGGCTAGGTTATGTCCCTAATACTCCTGCTCAAATACTCAATAGTAAATTACCTAAATTGGAATTACACCCTGGTGTCAAATCTTTTGTTCAAATGCTACAACTGTGCAGGAAACATGCTCAGAATTGTAATGATATAGCATTTAAATATGAAAATAAAAGATGGGATAAATCCCATAAGGAGCACACATTTAATGAAGCTGATGAAGTGTTGATATCTACTGTCCATTTCAATTTACAGGGTAACAACAAATTGAAATATCATTTTGTAGGGCCTTTTTTTGTTAAAAGAATGATTGGAGATAATACAGTTGAAGTTGTGTTATACTCTCCATATGATAGAAAACATCCTGTTTTCCCCATTTCCCTGCTGAACCCTTATACTTCCAACAGTGATTTATTCCCTAAAAGAAGAGGAAGACCTAAGAAAAATTCTCAAGAAATCACTGAAACTGCTGAAATTAATAAAATTCTGAATGATAGAACTGTCACTTCTGAAAAAGGTGTTGAGTATTTGCTAAGATATAAAAATAAGTCATCTGAATATGATGCATGGATACCTGGTAAAGAAATTTCAAACCTTCCTACTCTGTTAAAAAAGTATTAAAAGAAAAAATCATAGCATTTTTTTATTTTTTTTTAGAGTGAGGGAGTGTCAGCCAGGCTGTCCCAGGAGCCCAGAAAATATACATACAAATTTATTGAAATTAAAAGAGGACATAATAATTGCAACTTATGTATTTAAATTAAATTTATATTACATAATATATTATATAAATATTTTATTTTATAAGTAAAATAAATTTTATATTAATTTTCTTATCATATAAATTAAGTATACATCAATTTAATTATCATATTCCATATAAAGGGACACATTTTTATGTATTTAATAATTAATTAATTAATTACATTTTTATAATATAATTACATCCTTTTAATTATCTTATATTGTAATTACATTAATTATTTAATTTAAATATGTAACTAAACCTTTTCATATAAACTATTATCCATAATTAGTGGCGCTTTTTTGACCCTTTATTGTGACAATGAAATATTAAATAAATGAAAAAACTTATTTAATAAAATATTATTCAAATTTTCAATTTAAATTAATTGTTGGTTTCAGTTAGCCTAGTTATTTAATTACATAGTTAAAACAATTAATTAATTTGTGCTTTACACTGAATTAAATTTGATTACATACTTTTTTACGTCAAAACATTTTATTTGTTTCACTTAAAAACTCTGAAAATACATTGTAATACCTGTTTTGAATTATTCTTTCCTATAGTTCTTATGTCACAGGGTTGTTTAGTTACTCATTATATTAATTAACTGATTTGGGGATTTATGGTGGGAAAAATATTTTCTTAATTGGAATTAATTATTTGTTTCATATTTTTCTTTCAATCACTATGTTAAAATTCTTGTCTTTTATCTTCTTGTTTTATCTTATTACTATTTTGTATATACTCATTTTTAGCACTTCAGAGGTCCCATTGCCTATAAAAAGGCCTTTGGTAAACCCCTTTTTCCCCATCACTTACTTACTCATCTTATTGTTAAATAATATATTATATTTTATTATTTGTAGTGGCGCGTCAGTTCCCTTAAATATTAAATAAAATTTAAAAGGTTGCTTTAAGAATATTTAATTAAGTATAGTTGATAATCGAGCAGAGAGAAAAATAAAAGACTTACTAGTATAACCCATTCACCCCTTGTCATATTTTTTTTGTCTATTAGTCCCATGGCTTTATCTTCCAGTTCTTTCTTTTCCTCTATCTTCTTCTTTCCCTTATTCTTCTCCTTGTCATTCTTCTTCTTATTTTCCTTTTCACCTTCTTCCAGACAAGCCAGCCAACACTTTCAGTAATTTTTAAATAAACCAATTTATTTCTGACATATACAGTAAATACACATTTTTAACATTTTCATTCTAGAACAACCTTATTATTTGAAAATATTTTTCTGGAATATTCTTCTTCTTCTCTCATACTCCTGTATATAGGATTTTAATTCCATGCTTTGTCTCTTATTTGCCTATATAAGGCCTCCCCTTTCTGGTTGTTTTGATCATTCCTTACTTACTTATTTTATTAAATCATTTAAATCAAAATATTTATTATTATTATTTATTATTACATATCGGCTGGTCGTCTAGAAGAAGGAGGAGGAGAAGGGGAAAAAGGGACAATAGAGAGGGAAGATAAGATATTATAAAGGTGGATAGTAATAAAATAATAAATGTATCTTGAAAAGAGAGGACAATGAGAGAGCTTGGAGACTTGACACAACTTTAAGGTTTTATTTAAATTATAATATATTTTTACTAGTCATTATGTTCAAAGCGTGGAAATCAATGATAGTATTATTAGAATTAAAGCAACCTTTAAATATTTATATAGTATTTTAATTAGAAATGTAGTACTAATAAAAATAGTGAATAAACGTAGTATATTTATAATATATTTAAGTGAGTGTATAATAAGTAATGAGCTACCAGAGAGGGTTCTAAAGCCCTTTTATAGGCAAAAGGACATTCTGGAGCGCTCCAATAGTATGTACAAAAAAGTAAAATAATGTGAAACAATTAATTAAAAGAATCTAATTAACAACATAAAAAATAAATCCGTGAATCAACAAATATTTTTCTCATCAGAAATTTCTAAAAAAGAATAGAATTAATATAACAATTAACTACGTGAGTATGAAAAATGATAACTGTGAGAAAGAAATCTAAAGAAGGAATACAAATAGCTAAAAAGGTTGAATTAAAACAAAAGGAATTATTTTTACGCTTTTAATAAATCTTAATTCAGTATAAGAAAAGGTAATTTAATTATTTTAACTATTTCAAGTAATTTAATTATTTAATTAATTGAAACAACTAATTAATTTAATAAAGTAACTTATTTAAAATGAGAAATTAAATTTAATCATATTAAATAAATTTTTTTTAATTAATTTAGTAATTTTAGTGACACAATTAAGGGTCAAGGAAGCGCCCAATATTTATGGATATTATTACATGATAAGTTGTATTTAGTTTATATAAATTTTATTATTGAAATTGTCATTATAGTGTAAGTTAAATTTACACTTATAATATAATTTTAAATAATTTATTTATACATACAAATTGCGCCATGATATTATAGAATATAATATTTGTTTATGTAATAAAACTTATTTAATAATAAAATTAAGTATAGTAATAGGGGGTATCAATGTTCAGGGATCCGCAATTAGGGATCAGTAATTTTTTTTCCCGGGATCAGACATTATTAATTGCGGAAGATTCTTATCCACTAGCCCCAGGACTAGTGGATAAGAAATCCACAATAATGCATTATCCCGCCTCTTATACCCCAATTTCCATTCCTAATTCCTGATCCCAAACTCATCCCATCCATGATGGATTTGCAAGAAAGTCACATGACTCATAATTGCTGATGCCATCCTTAAGTCTTTCCTCACTCTATGCTACTTAATTTTGGTGGCAAACACTTAAGTTTTTTTTCTATCTACACACCCCAACTGCACATTTGGCGGTGAATTCCCACTTCCCTCATCACATAACCCTTCCACCAGCAACAATGAAACACCTCTCTACTAGACGGCTACTTCACTCCACTATTAATGCCATCACTTTACTTTTAGTTCTCTACTATAAATCTGACTCTGATTTGAAAGATGCTTTAGCTTATATGTGTTTACTTTCCAAAAAGTGTTACATCATCACCAGGGGGCCAAATCTTTATCATGATCCCCGATATGATCTGGCCTTCATTCTCAACATTCCTCATTTAAACTTCACCCAACTTTTTAGAACTTCTCCCGATTCTTTCCTCAAACTTTATCAACTCATTTCTGAACATCCTATCTTCCATAACAATTCTCATAACAAACAGTGTAATCCTGCCATCCAACTTGCTGTTGCTCTATGTCGCCTTGGCTCAAATGGAAATGGTGCTTCCGTAAGACGTTTGGATAATCTCTTTAACATAGGATATGGTACCGTGATATTATACACCAAGCGCTGTATGATTGCTATCCTTTCACTCAAGTCTCAAACTCTTGCTTGGCCAACTCCAGAACAGCGACTTGAATCCTCTCAAGTAATGCAAGCTGAAGGTTTCCCTGGCTGTGTAGGATTTGTTGATGGCACAACTATACCTTTGAGTCAAAAGCCTGCTCATGATGGCAACCATTATTTTGATCGCAAAAAAAGGTTTCTTCCAAATCTTCTCCAAGTTCTCATCTTTTACAATCTAACTTTTTATTTTCTTTCTAGATACTCTATCGCCGTTCAACTTGTATGTGATGTCAATAAAAAATTTATTGCTTTTCACAGTGGCTGCCCTGGAGCATGTCATGACTCTTCCGTCTTCCAAAGAATGAGGATTTCTCAATCCCCTGACTCATACTTTGATGAATCTCAGTACCTCCTTGCAGACTCAGCATATGCAAGTGGAAAGTACATTATACCTGCTTTCCGTGGTGCAACTTCAGAAAATGACCCCAAAACTGCCTTTAATTATCACCTTGCACAATCAAGAGTAAGAATTTAACATGCTATAGGTATTTTAAAAGGACAATTTTCTAGTCTTTGGGAGCTCAGAATCCAATTTCAAAAAAAATTGGAGATCAAAACTGCAAATCATTGGATCTTGACTTGCGTAATACTCCACAATATTCTTGCTGATTTAAAGGATGAGTGGAATGATCTTTATGAAGAAGAGGATCCTGAACCACCACCGGCACTCCCCTCCCTTGATTCACAAATCATTCAATCAACTGGCATACATTCCATTATAATTCCAATTACTCTCCAACATTTCACTTTGCAACGCTTTTAATTTTTAATTTTTAAGTTTTCATACTTTCTAAATGTCCTCTTTGTGTACTTTATTCACTTGGTTTTGTATTTTGGTTTGTTGCATATTCATTTTTTTTTTTGAATTTATGGTGAATATCTTTTTTTTGGATGGCTCATTGGTTTTCTTTCACCAGCTCAACATGAAATTGCATATTTTGTCAGTGATTTTTTTTTTCATTCATCTCTCATATCCTTTTCCTATTCTCCTCCAACATCCCTCAAACAATTTGGTTTCATTCATTTTGTCATCTCATCTCTCCAGGTAAGTCATTTTATTCTTTTTTTTTGATTTTTTGATTACTAATTATAATTTTTTTTGTTTTTTTCTGTTTATTTTATTTTTTTTATCTAAATTTTTTTTGTAAGTGGTTATTTTGGATTTCAATGGTATAATTAACCTTTTTTTTCTCTCCCTCTTTACTTTATTTTTTAGCTCCATCACCCTACTCTTCATCCCTCCTTGGCATTGTCATTATCCCCCTTTCCCTTATTTCACTTTTTTTTGGCTCCATTTCATTGAAACACATACATTGCACATTCTTTATGCATTTCACTTACTTCATATTCAATTTCCCCACAATTCCAACATCAATCTTTCTCACTCTATTTTTCCTACTTTTCAATCAAGGTAAGTTTCATCTCCTTTTTTTCATGCCTATATGATATCTCATTCCTTTTATGAAAACTTCATACTTAAATATATGTATGACTCTTATCTGGATAACAGTGAACTTATAAAACTCCTTTTGATCTCATCTTCATTACCACTTTTCAAGTTTTTGTAAAATTTTGCAAATCAGACTCAAAATTAGGGTTAGGTTTATTCAAATCTAATGTTCTTTTTACTGATGATTCTCCTGAAGGCTAACTTTCATTTCCTGCAAACAGATTTGAATTTGATTCAGTGGTTGCTGAGATATTGACTGTTAAAGTTGATCCTTTTTTTCCCAATTTAAATTTAAACTTCATTTTTTTATGTAACAAATTAGGGTTAGGTCTATTTAAATCACATGTCTTTTAACTGAAGATTCTACTAAAGCATATCTTTCATTTTCCACAAACAGGTTTGAATTAGGTTCAGTGGTTGCTGAGATTTTGACCTTTGAAGTTGAGCCTTTTTTCCGAATTTCACTTGTCTTATTTCACATTTTTATATTGCATATTTAGAGGATAAGGATTCTGAAACTCTTATATGATTATTATCTAGGCATTTCAATTATATAGGCATATATTCGTTGGTCAAGAATATCACTAAAGCTCAAAAAGATGAAGATTTTCGCTTATGGGACACTCTACCTTCCTTTGACTCTTTTCTTGCTTTTCGACTCAAAAAGCTCTGTAATAAAGCATTTGATGAAAATCATGAACTTGCAACCAAAGTTGGAATACCGAATGGGTGTGACTCCAAATGGGAAGATTTCAGCCACGAATATCTTTTATTTTCTAATTTTATTATCACTCATTCTGGATTTCACAATAGGATTCATATCAATGGGAATGATGCCAATTTTTTTACTTTTGGAATATTCTCATATATCAATCCAATAACTGGCCACCCAATACCATCTCCAGCTAAAATCAAAGGACATGGTTTATATTTTCCAGACCACCGGTGCATCATTGATTTTGGTTTGGGAAATGGTATCATCGAAACTATTTGGAATTCTTCTCAGGATAATCATCAAACAACCAAAGCTCCTACTGGTTTGGAATCCTGTCAAGATTTCACACATTTTGGTTGCTCATTTCAAATCAATAATAAGTTGATACAAAGAATCAATAAGGTAAATTTATTCGATTTAAAAAAACTTTATCTAGATCCAAAAAGTATGGGGATTACAGTTGTCATCGAAAATTTTATATTTTTTCATAAATTTTTAATAAATATTTTTTATATATCAATTTTCTCAAGTAATGTGATGAGCCATCAACCTTTGGTTGTATAACAGGTAATCATGATAACGTTTATTTGTTTGATTCGTGAGGTTCCTCTTGCCTATACCTGTAGAAAGTCCCAAACTTTTGTTTCTAGACTTGGTCTGCATTTTGGCTTGAGGAATTGTCATCACTATAAACTAGGGAAATTGATATATATTAGATATTTATTTAATAATTTATGTAATTATATTAAATTTAGATGACTTCCACCCCTTACTTAAATAAAATGCAGGGGGGGGTATTGCCAAATTTTCAAATCTGACATGTGAAATTGATGACTTAGAAAAATTTTGGTGATACCCACCCCTTGCTTCAATAAAATGCAGGGGAGAGTATTGCCAATTTTTTTAAACAGATATAGAATTTTTTTGACTTGTAAATATTTTTGTGATACCCGTCCCTTACTTCAATAAAATCCATGGGGGGTTTTGCCAAACTTTCTTATAAGACTTGTGAAATTCTTGACATGTAAGAATTTTTGGGATACCGCTAAAATGCAGGGGGTAGTAAAGCCAAATTTTCATATAAAACTTTCAAGATTCATGACATGAAAGAATTTTTGTGATACCCACCCCTTACTTCAAAAAAATCCAGGGGTGGGGGATTGTCAAATTTTCAAAGGAGACTTGAAAATTTTATTTAAAAAAAGAATATTTAACATTAAAATACGATATTTCAAGAAATACAGAAAATAATTGTAAAATTTATGTACAAATAAATATGAACACATGAAGTGTGAAAGAAATAAAAGAAACTAGTCAACAAAAAATTTCATTAATTGTTCTATTTCTTCAACAGATTTTTTTGCTTTAATGCATTCGATCAAGAAATCTTTCTTTTTAGAACTTTCTTGAAGATCATGCTTATACTTCATCTGTTCCATTAAGTTTTGATGCTCGAGTGTTTTTTCCTCTTTTTTGTATTTTTCAATACTAAGAGTTAACTCGAACTTCTTCTCCTCCAAATCTTGGACCCAATCATCCTTCTGTAAGGAGAGCTCTTACTTCCTCTCTTCCAAATCTTGTACTCTGTCATCCCTCCTTAAAGAGAGCTTGTATTTCTTCTTTTCAAAGCTTAGAGTCTCTTTAGCAATTTCCACTTGTTCTAGAGTGAGAATAAAAATTAACATAAAGTAGAAGAAAAGCAGAGTAAAGTAATAAGAGGTATGATATCACTTACCAGAATCACGTTTCTCTAAAAACTGTTCCATCGAAGAAAAAGGTGTTTGTGATGAAGTATCACTTTTTTGTCTTCTTTGGGAGAGGAAATTTAGACTACTTGAAGCCCTTCTCTTTTTGTTCAACGTAGCATTTTCCTCCTCATCATTGTCACTAGCTTCAGAATCAGTTGATTGAGGATCCTGGGTTTGTTCATCAGCCTTTTAAGAAATAAGAAAAAGATAAGTAAATAAAGAATAGAATTGATAAGATAAAAGAAAAAAGAAACAGACCTGAGTTAGATTTGGTTGGGTTAAATCACCTATAGGATCTACAGAAAAGCTATCTAGATATGTCTCATTCAAATGAGGGGAGGCTTGAGTGGAGGAAGAGGATGGGAAAAGATTTGCTTCGACATCATGTTCGGAGATAGGATCTTCTCCATCCAACATGTTTACAGGATTAACATCAGCTCGCTCTCCAAAAATTGCATCCATCTCTTTAAAGTAAGGACATAAAGAATCAAGTTTATTGTCTATGGATTTTATGCCCTTAGTTATATCATTGTTGGTAATCCCAAAACCAGTGGAAGATGACAGAACCTTTGCCTTCTTGTATTTTTCTCGGTAATGCTTGAAGCATTCAGACATCTGTTTAGGCAAAAGATCAATCCTTCCCTTGGTCTTATTGCGTAATTCATTTGCCATTAGAAGATAGCCATTAACTTTTGATGCGGGGGGCCGTCCTACTTTAGTGGCATACTCAGTACCAAAACAAGAATCATAGTTAGATTTGGTTTTCAGCCAGTTGATAAGAATGAGATGGTCATCTTTTTTTAATTGAACAGTCTTTGATTTCTTGGCTGAGCGGGGGAAAGTGAGAGTAGTGGGATTTGAAGAACAACTTGGTGATGGCTGCCTTTGAGAAGATCTAGGACGACGAGGCATGTTAAAATATAAATGAAGATGAAAAGGAGCAGAAACAAGCAGATGAGATGGTGAGGGGTTCTGAGTGGATAGAATGGACAGGATGGGACGAGAATGTGAGTGTTCAGAAAGGTAGAAGCCATATCCAGAGAGTAGTCCAAGATGTGGTTATGGCAGAAAGTAGGTAAAGATGTGGTTATGACAGAAGGTTGTCCAAGATGTGGTTATGGAAAATTGAGTAAAAAAATGTCGGATAAGAGGTGAACATTGACACGTAAAGTGTCTAATAACCCAATTATTAGCAAAAATAATTGCGGAAGATAATTGGGGTATAAGGATTTTTATCCACAATTGATTTAATTACGGATCCCTGAACATTGATACCCCCTATTAAATCATTGAAATTAAAATATTTATTAATATTATTTATTATTACATATTGTCCGGTCGTCTAGAAGAAGGAGGAGGAGAAGGGGAAAAAGGGGCAATAGAGAGGGAAGATAAGATATTATAAAGGTGGATAGTAATAAAATAATAAATGTATCTTGAAAAGAGAGGACAATGAGAGAGCTTGGAGACTTGACACAACTTTAAGGTTTTATTTAAATTATAATGTATTTTTACTAGTAATTATGTTCAAAGCGCGGAAATCAATGATAGTATTATTAGAATTAAAGCAACCTTTAAATATTTATATAGTATTTTAATTAGAAATGTAGTACTAATAAAAATAGGAAATAAATGTAGTATATTTAAAATATATTTAAGTGAGTGTATAATAAGTAATGAGCTACCAGAGAGGGTTCTGAAGCCCTTTTATAGGCAAGAGGACATTCTGGAGCATTCCAATAGTATGTACAAAAAAGTAAAATAATGTGAAACAATTAATTAAAAGAATCTAATTAAAAACATAAAAAATAAATCCGTGAATCAACAAATATTTTTCTCATCAGAAATTTCTAAAAAAGAATAGAATTAATATAACAATTAACTACGTGAGTATGAAAAATGTGAACTGTGAGAAAGAAATCTAAAGAAGGAATACAAATAGCTAAAAAGGTTGAATTAAAACAAAAGGAATTATTTTTACGCTTTTAATAAATCTTAATTCAGTATAAGAAAAGGTAATTTAATTATTTTAACTATTTCAAGTAATTTAATTATTTAATTAATTGAAACAACTAATTAATTTAATAAAGTAACTTATTTAAAATGAGAAATTAAATTTAATCATATTAAATAAATTTTTTTTAATTAATTTAGTAATTTTAGTGACACAATTAAGGGTCAAGGAAGCGCCCAATATTTATGGATATTATTACATGATAAGTTGTATTTAGTTTATATAAATGTTATTATTGAAATTGTAATTATAGTGTAAGTTAAATTTACACTTATAATATAATTTTAAATAATTTATTTATACATACAAAGTGCGCCATGATATTATAGAATATAATATTTGTTTATGTAATAAAACTTATTTAATAATAAATTTAAGTATAGTAATTATTTTATTTATTCATAAAATATTTATAATTTTATTTTAATAATTTTTTGTAATTACATAATGTTATTCCTTTATATGATTGCAGTAATTTATTATATAAATTACTGGGCTCCTGAGATAGCCTGGCTGACATTACAGGACTTAAAACATAGTAGTCCTAAATTATAGATTATGATAATTATTATAATAATTTTACCTCTTTAAATTTGAGTAAACAAAATAAAAGAAAATATATGTACCTTTGAGTTTGAACACCCTAAAATCCACCTTTCACCGCCGTTGGACCTCTGTTAAAATCTTCTAGACATCAGGACCCTCCGACAAATAAATATAATAGAAAATAATAATAAAATAATAATAAAAAATAATATAATAAAAAAAATAATAATAAATATTAATAATAATAATTAAAAATAATAAAAAAAAATAATAAAAAATAATAAAAAAATAATAAAAAATAATAATATAATAATAAAAAATAATAATATAATAAAAAATAATAATATAATAAAAAAATAATAAAAATAAAAAATAATAAAAAATAAATAAAAAATAATAAGATAATGAAAAATAATAATCAAATATAATAAATAATAATAAATTATATTAAAAAATAAAAAATTATAAAAAATTATAATAAAAAAAAATAGAAACATTTTTTTTTACTTTATTTATTTATTTATTTTAATTTAAATTTATTTTTTTAATTTATTTATTTTTTCTTTACATTGTTCAACGATTGATTTGTTATATATGGATGGATGGATGGCTCTTAAAAAAGTTTTTTCTTTTTTCATTTTCATTTTCATTTTTTTCATTTTATTTATTTATTCGTTGGAGTAAAAGTTAAAGTAGTATCTTATATATATATATATTGATGGATTATGATTTTAATATTCTCTTTTAGTTTGAAAATCATCACACCTTGTCTATTCTTACTTTACACTCCTTCTAACTTTTACTTTCCTGAACTTTATTAAAGATATATACAGAGAGTGTGATCAACAAAGAGGGAGAGGAAAGAAGGAAACTGTGGTTTAAGTTTTACTAGATGAAAGCCTTAAAACAGCTGCTTCTAATGTAATACACCGTTTTGAGAGTTCTATATCTTGAGGTAAACGCTGTTTGATATATATATATATAAGTATGAGTTAGTATAAGTAATCAAAACAATAAATTGAAGAGCGATGTTGGATGATATATTAACACTGACTTGATTGAGTTCATCAATAGATTCGATAGCTTGTTTGTACTCTTTTGCAGCTTCTCCTGGATCAATCATTTCATCTATCAAAACATAATTTAAAAAAAAGGGGGGGGAAAGGAATCGGGAGACAACACCATCAAATCAGTCATGAACAAGAAATCAAACAACAGCATGATTGATCATTATATATCTTCATAAAAATTTGGAAATAAAAATAAAAAATCCAATCCTTACTGTTAAGAACGTTAACGTTAATCATTTTAGTCTCCTCACTCTCGATTTGTTCTTCTAAACCATTCAACGAAGATTTTACTTCATGTTGAAGTTGTTCGACCAAATGTTTAGCATCCAATGGAACTTTTTTACGTTTCTTAACATTATCATGCATAGTTGAATAAAGAGCTGCTTTTCTTCTCATAACTCTAGCGTTTAAAGCTACGTCAAAAGGTTCTTGTACGACTGTTGTTTTGGTGAAGTTAGATTTAACGGATTGGTAAGGAGGGAAGACAAAGTCTTGATGGTCTGTACTGGTTGAACTGGATGATGGGATATATGGGTGAGGTTTGACAGAGGGAGGTAAAGCCATGTTGGGTTTCATCAAATTCCATGCGTAATCAAAAAATAACTGTTTATTCAATCGATTGGTTGAAAGATGATCATCAATAATATAAGATATATATACACAAAAAATATACATATATAATGCTATTCCGATAATTCAAGTGTCAGGCCACTCAACTGTAGACATATGATATTCGACTCTCTTTGCCTCTTCAGAACCTTTGGCAAACCCGTATTTTTCGCATACCTCTTCAATATGATGTTTTAGATCTTGAACAGCTCTTTCTCTGACCCATTCAAACTCTTTAGGATCATCAAATGCGACAAGAGATAATCGACCAGTTTCATGAACTGAACCTTCATTCGGAGGAACATCGATATCTGAAAGTTGTTCGGGAGGTGTAGGTGATCGTGAATGAGAACGTTCAGACTCTTTGGCGCGTTTATTTTTATCTTTATTACGCGTTGTTGCTGTTGTTGAAGTAGATGCTGATGGTATCGCTACTGCTGATGGAGGTGGTGGTGGTGTTGGAGTTGTAGATGTTTGTTGTGGTTTCATGATATCAATTGAAAAAAAAAAAAACCGTAAAACAAAAAACCAAGTAAATAGATAGATAAATAGATGACCTTAATTGTTCGTGATCTTAAAAGTGAAAGCAAAGAAGTGAGAAGCTCTGAGAATGTGATTGACCTTGAACCTTAATAATACTTCATGCAAAATTGATAATTGGAATGTTTGGGTAGTGTCTTCTTTTTATTTAATTTATTTATTTTGCATGTCATAATGAATAAATGGGAATTCAATAGACACACTTCCTTTGAGCACAGACACTGTCTTTAATTAATGAGGAAGTGGATATCAAAGGTAGAACTTTTTTGTAAAATCCCTTGTTGGTTGTTCAAGGAATTTTGAAAAATAATCCTCTTTAACGAAAGACATATCAAAGTTCACATCAACCTCATACAATTTCCTAGATGATATCAACAACAGTCACTTGCATGAATGATGGTGATGGAAATGTAGGGTTGTGTTACAGTATAAATCTTCCCAACAGTTCCCCTTATCAATTCTAGAGTATAGTATCTTCTTCCTCTGAAATCCAATATGGGATTTCATAAAATCCTAATCTTGATGTGAAATGTACAAAAGAGTAGCAGTCTAGTGAGTGAAATTGGAAACAGTTTGTGTAAAAGCAAAAAATTTACATGCTCAGCACTTTAAGAGAACTATAATCCTGCTGAAATGGTGAGTAATGACGAGATCCTTGAACAGTGGGCGGAAAATAGTTTCCACCTATTTTTTTTTTCTCATATCTCCCTAAATACTCACTCTAAAGACATGAGCTTGTATATTTCTAACACATATGACCATGTAGAATGAAAGCTTTATATAGCGTAAGTGCAGTGGGTGGAAGGGTATCATTGTCACTTTTATGCATACTTTTGATTTTTTCCACATTTTCATCTTTTCTTTGTTCAACCATCATCTCACCAATACACTTGGTAATGGTATTGCTTTTATTCTTTACCTTCTTTTCTTTCATTTAGTAAGCTCTCTTTTTTATTGATTGTAAAACTGACTGATTTTTCAGGCTGATGAAAATTATGTTCATTTTTTGACCTCATGGAGCAACTTCAACTTTTTCTAGGTCTGCTAAATGGCTTCTCACACCCAAATGGAGACCATGAATTCAAAGAAGAGAAGTACATGAATCAAAAACCCAAATATCAAAGCATTATCTACTCCTCTCACTACATTGCAACATCAATGTTGTCAAATTTTCATCCCTTGAAAAGTGCCAAAACACTGCCAAACTTGTGCTGGGAAAATGCATAGGATGAATACCCTGCCATTTACACCAAATTTTATTTGATTCTTTCAACTCAATTTTATTTCTTTTTTCAACATTCTTTCTTTGAATTTGAGGTTATTAAGAAGGCTCTATCTAATGGTGAAGGTATGGTTTCTCTGCCCTCACTGATTTTCAAGTGGCAAAAATGTCATTTTCCATAAACAATTAATATAAAATAAAATATTTTCAAAAAAAAATTTTTTCATAGGTAATGAATAAGGGTGGTCTACTTGACCAGAATAGAGATTTTGATGTCATTTTAAATTTTTATATGAGAGCTACATTGAGTTGAAATGTGATGATGATTGTTGGCGAGTTGTCTAGAAGGGGTAGGGAAAAAGAGGAAGAAAAAGAAGAACACAAAGAGGGGAAAAAAAGAGGAATAAGAACTGAAAGACAACAAGGGGTATTTTTTGGGACTTGTAACAGATATTGTCAGCCAGGCTATTCCAGGAGTCCAGTAAATGATATATAAATTATAAAACCTTAAAGAGTGGGTAAGACTTGTATTTAATGAATATAACTTAATATTTTATTGCATAATGAAATTATATAAGAATTTTATTATATACAAGTGTTACATTAAATTTATTGGTTATATATATTTTTATATACAATTAAATTGAGCATAATATAATATATTCTACAAATAATGGCGCATTTTTATGTATTTAATAATTATAAATTTATATTTAATTAATTAAAAAACATATATATAATTACAAGTGTAAAATTGATTTATAATATATTTAAATTAATTACGTAAATTTATATATTAAATAATACCTCTCATATGATACTAAACAATAATTAAGGACGCTTCTTTTGACCCTTAATTTTGTTAGAAAAAACAAATAAATTAATTTGGACTAAATTGAGATTAATTGCTTGTTTTGTTGCATCAAATTATTTTTTGTTTCACTTAAAATGTCCTTTAATCAGAATGTACCATCTGTTTGGAATTATATTTCTCATAGTTCCTATGTTTCCAATCTTGTTTAGTTATTCACTATTGTCACTTACTGATTTGGGAATTAATGGCGGGGAAATTGGATTCTTAATTGGGGTTTTAATTATTTGTTTCATGTGTTTCTCTATATTGTTATGTTTCATTTACTCTTTTGATATATTTGTTTTATTCCATTCTAATCATTGTATTTACAAAGATAGTAGCGCTTCAGAGGACCCATTGCCTATAAAAGGGCCTTGGATAATCCCCTGTAGCCTCATCACTTATTACACACTCAACAAATTAAATAACCATTTTCTTATGTTTATATTTTTTTATTAGTAATACAAATCTAATTTAAATTCTATACAACAAATCAAAGGTTGCTTTAAGTCTAATAGTAATTAAAATTGTTTGCTGCGCAGTACCCTTACATTTAATAATATTATTATTAATAAAATCTAAGTTTTTGTCACCTCTCAAAGTTTCTCACCGTTGTCTCCCTCTCAAATAAATTATATATATATATTTGGTTTATTTCTTTATTTTCCTTTGTCCTCCTCCTTCTCTCCTCCTTTTTCTCCTATTTTTCTTACCTCTTCTAGACGACTGACCGACAGATATAATATTTATTAAGACTTTTTAAGTATGTTATTTCTCTCTGCTTCAACAGAATTAAGTAATATTAAAAAGACTCTTAAAGCAACCTATAACTGTATAATACTTTTATTGATTATTTAAAGGGATAATTACAGCAGTATAATTTGTAATTGTAATATAAGTTTTATTTGATTTATTATAATAATAAACTGTAGTATAAGATTAATAATGTAAGTGATGAGGTTTCAGGGGATTAACCAATACCTTTATATAGGCAAGGGGTCCTCTGAAGTGCCACAAAAACAGATACATGAGAATAAAATGAAGTAAAACAATAATAAAAAAACTATAGCAATAATATAAGGCGAAAGATAGAAAATGTAACAAAAACCAGTAAGAGCCCAAGTTTCCCACCACTTCAATCCCAAAAAAGGTTTTTAAATTTAATTGAAACATTAAGATATATTGAAACACAAGAGTAAACCATTTTGAGATAAAACAGGTATTATAATATAATCGAAATCGTAAAAAAATTACATGAGACATCAAGAATTATTCTACTTTAGAAATATAATTAATTTAGTTAGTATAAAACATAAATAAAAATTGTTTCAACTATTTTAATATTGTAATAACTATTTTGGGTTAAAACAATTAATTAATTTAATAGGGGGTATCAAAGTTAGAAATCTTCCATTTCAAAATACCTTATTTTTCCACCAAATCAACCATGACCATTTTTGAAAATATGACATATTGTGCCCCCAAAACACCTTTTTATTGAGTGTTAATGTCAAGTTTGGCTTTCTTTTTCTGCTGTGAAATGCCTTTTAAATAATTACAAATTTCTAATATTGATACACCCTAATGAAATAACTAAATTAAAGTAGAAATTTAATATTGTTTTTTTAAGTAAGTGTTTTAACTTATTTAATAGTTTTCTGACACAATTAAGGGTCAAAAAAGCGCCCAATAATTATGATTTATAAGGTATGTAGAATATAATTATATAATTAAAAAATTAATTAAATTATAATATGTAATTATAATACAATATCATATCCATTAATCATTTATAAATATTAAATACATTAAAAAGCGCTTATGTTTTATAGAATATAATGTATTATTTATTTATTTAATTGTATTTACAGTTTATATAGTAATAAAGTTTATATAACTCTTATCTTAATTTATTATAATTTAGCTACGTAACTTTATTTCTCCATATAATATTAATTTAAATACATAAATAAAATAAAGAAATTGCCCATTCTGAAGTCCAATAAAATGTTATAACATTTACTGGACTTCTGGTACAACCTGGCTGAAAATAATTTCCTTCTTCCCACTGTATGTCTTGCATAATCCTCAAGACAGCCTGGAGCTGATGAAATGGTGCACTAACCTGAATTTTTGTCTATCCACTGTATATTTAAATCTATTCATTTATTTTATATACTAAATGTTCTGGGTCATTCTCTCCAAAAAATTTCTTTCTTTAACTCTGAGTGCACAGAAAATCACACATCTTTCCACACTTTGCTACCTCTTTGTGTCTCAAAACACACAATTAAATCAAACTATTTTCTTGTGTTATCAGTCTCTTTCCTTTTTCATTCACATGATGATGCATCCCTAGTTTTGAAATGTGTATCACAACAGTTCCATCAAACCTTTCAGTTAGTGTAGAGTTAGAGTGGATACTTGAGTCTCTAGATTAGAATAACCTGTAAAGCAACATAGAAACTATCCTCTAAACTTATACTCCAAAATTTTTGCCTTTTATCCTATATTTTGTGAGCTGACCATTCTTTCAAGAATTCCCCCCACCCTTATTTATTAGATGATAAATGAAGTCAAGATTGCAGCTTCCCAAGGGGCCAGTCTTGTATACTATTGGTCAACCAAAGGCAGGTTTTGTCAGCCAGACTATCTCAGGAGTCCAGTAATTTATAGAATAAATTACTGCAATCATATACAGGAATAACATTATTTAATTACAAAAAATTATTAAAATAAAATTATAAATATTTTATGAATAAATAAAATAATTACTAAACTTAATTTTATTATTAAATAAATTTTATTACATAAACAAATATAATATTCTATAATATCATGGCGTAATTTGTATGTATAAATTAATTATTTAAAGTTATATTATAAGTGTAAATTTAACTTACACTGTAATTATAATTTCAATAATAAAATTTATATAAACTAAATACAACTGATCATATAATACTATCCATTAATATTGGGCGCTTCCTTGACCCTTAATTGTGTCACTAAAATTACTAAATTAATTAAAAAAATTTATTTAATATGATTAAATTTAATTTCTCATTTTAAATAAGTTACTTTATTAAATTAATTAGTTGTTTCAATTAATTTAATAATTAAATTACTTGAAATAGTTAAAATATTTAAATTACCTTTTCTTATACTAAATTATGATTTATTAAAAGCGTAAAAAAATTCCTTTTGTTTTAATTCAACCTTTTTTGCTATTTGTATTCCTTCTTTAGATTTCTTTCTCACAGTTCTCATTTTTCATACTCATGTAGTTAATTGTTATATTAATTCTATTCTTTTTTAGAAAGTTCTGATGGGAAAAATATTTGTTGATTCACGGATTTATTTTTTATGTTTTTAATTAGATTCTTTTAATTAATTGTTTCACATTATTTTACTTTTTTGTACATACTATTGGAATACTCCAGAATGTACTCTTGCCTATAAAAGGGCTTTGGAACCCTCTCTGGTAGCTCATTACTTATTATACACTCACTTAAACATATTTTAAATATACTACTTTTATTTACTATTTTTATTAGTTCTATATATCTAATTTAAATACTATATAAATAACTATAGGTTTCATTAAGTCTAATAATAACTATCATTGACTGTCGCGCAGTGAATATAATGATAAATTATAATCTATTACAATTTAGATAATTCTTTACAATTTTGTCAACTCTCCAAATTCCCTCATTGTCCTCTCTTTTCAAACTACAAATATTATATTATTATTACTCATATTTATGATATCTTATAGTCTCCCCTCCTCCTGTCTCTTTTTCCTCTTCTCCTCCTCCTTCTTCTAGACGACCGGCCAATAGGTTTGGTGAGTTTGGCTAAGTATGGCTTACATGCATATATCCACAAAAATTTAGAAGCACTCAACCATTCATAACTGAAAAAACATGAATTCACAAACAACAAATTACACGGTGTATTTGTCCTTGGAAGGCAAATATGATGTGTGAGAAAACAATAAAACTGAAAGAGAAATACTCTCAAAACCTTTTCATGGAGCATTTGAGATTATAAAACCATCAAAAAATGTGTGTGCTGTTTTTTCCTCATTCATAAGAGAGATAGGTTGATTTCCTTCTTTAATATGATTCTTTTTTATATTCCTTTTTTTGGTAATGAGGATCAAAAACTTGCTCAACATAAAAAAATCATATAGAAGTTAGTTTATGTGTCAAAGGGTCCTGATGGTCTAGAAGATTTAACAGAGGTCCAATGGCGTTGATAGGTGGGTTTTGACAGTTTCAAAGTCAATGGTATGTATAATTTATCTTTCTTTTAGATTACTCAATTTAAAGAGGTAAAAAATTTATAAATATTATAATATTAAATGATTTAGAATTAAATGTTAGTAAATACTAAAAACAATAAGTAATAGTAATAAATATTTAATTGTAGTAATGATTGTAATAAAATAATAAGTAAGTAATGGATATCCATAACAACCAGAAAAGGGAGGCCTTATATAGGCAAAAGAGAGACAAATTACAGAGGTAAAAAGCCTATATAAATGAGTATGGGAGAAGAAAAAGAATATTCCAGAAGAATATTTTCAAATAATAAGATTGTTCTAGAAAGAAGGTGTTTAAAATGTGTATTTACTGTATATGTCAGAAATAAATTGATTTATTTAAAAATTACTGTAAGTGTCATTTTTTAAATAAGTAATTTCAATTTCTTGTATAGATTTTTTTTTATGGTTAATATTAAATTTTATTTAAATATTAAGTTTTCATTTCTCTTAACCTGTCATTGAGCACGCTGTTAAGAAATAAAAATATAAGGGACAATTAATATTAATATTAATTATTTACTAATTTTACTTCTTTGTAATTAGTTAATTTATTACAAGTAAATTTAAAGTAAATAAAATAAAATAAATAATAATAAAAAAAGAATAAAAAGGTGTGGCTTCATCACAGTAAATAATTAATTATTTTACTGGGTAAGTCTAGCAGCCTGGCTGACACTCCCTCACTCTAAAAAAACAATAAAAAATGCTATAATTTTTTATTTTTATATTTCTTTAGCAGAGTGGGAAGATTAGATATCTCCTTCCCAGGTATCCAATAATCATATTCAGAAGATTTATTCTTGAATCTCAATAAGTATTATGTACCTTTTTCAGCAGTGACTATTCTGTCACTTAGAATCTTATCAATTTCTGCTGTCTCAGTGATTTCAATAGGGGTTTTCTTTGGTCTTCCCCTCTATTTGGAAACTAAATCACTATTGGATGTGTAAGGTTTCAGAAGAGATATTGGAAAAACAGGATGTTTTCTATCATATGGAGAATACAAAATAACTTCAACTGATTATCACCAATTATTCTTCTGACAACAAATATACCTACAAATGGGTCTTTTAATTTGTTATTACCTTGTAAATTGAAGTAGACTGTAGAAATCAGTACTTCATCACCCTTTTTAAAAGTGTATTCTTTATGGGATTTGTCCAATCATTTATTCTCATATTCAAAGGATTTTTCAATACATTTTTGAGAATGACTGCTGCAAAGTTGTTGCATTTGGAGAAAATATTTTAAACCAGGATGTAAATCAAATTTAGGTATTTTGTTATTGAGAATTTGGGCAGGAGTATTTGGAACATATCCAAGCCAGAGCTCAAAAGGCTTTCTTTGAGTAACAGAATGAACAGTGCTATTATAAGCAAATTCTAACCCAGGAAGTAAGGTAACCCAATCATGAGTGAATCTGTCATTATCTTTATACTCAAGGCCAAAGGCACAATATCTTCTTATCATGTCCTCTAAAGTCTGAATCATTCTTACAGCTAAACCATCAGTCTGAGGGTGATGGGCAGTAGAAAGTTTCAGATCACAACCACAAACATCTATCAGAGACATCCAAAATTCAGAAGTAAATTTAGGGTCTCTGTCAGAGATTATGGCTTTAGGAAAACCAGCAGTATTAAACATATGAGACCACCATAAGAAAGCTAATTCTTTAGTTGAAACATCCTTGTGGGTAGGGATAAATTTACACATTTTTGTGAATCTGTCCACAATAACCCAACAAGAGTTATAACTGTCTTTACCAGCAATAGGTAATCCTGTTACAAAATCCATGTTTATTATTTGCCATGGAGCATCAGGAGGTTCAATATGTTGCATTAATCCTTCTCTTTTACCAGTTAATCTTTTTGATTTTTGGCAAGAATCACAAGATTCAACATATAATTTTGTGTCTTCAGACATATTAGCCCACCAAGCAGTGTTCTTAATTCTGATCATTGTTTTGTCAAGATCAAAATGTCCAGCTAATATGTCATCATGACAAATTTTCAAGATGATTTCTTTCATAGAAGGAGGAATAACAATAACATTGCTCAACTTTCTTCTATAGTATAGATATCCTTCATCAATTGAAAATTTACCTTTTTCCAAAGCTTTTTGGTACTTTGGTGGAAGGGTTTTAAGTAATGCTTGTATTGAAGCATTCTTTGGATCATTTAATATGGTGCATAACTTTTTCAAGTCAGTGTCCTTATCATATGATTCCAGAATAAGCTGTAATAGCTCTTCCTCCATATCTACCACATATATCCCATGTATATGAATAATTTCGTCCTCAGGATCATACGCAGGATTAGAGTCATTATTTGGCAAAGGTAACCTAGATAACATATTCACATTTGAGTGAACAATACCAGCCCTATGAATAATTGTCATTCTCCCTCTGTACTCTTGAACAGCCAGCTGCCATCTGAACATATGTCTGTTAGGTGTTTTCAAGTTTAAAAGGGATTTAACTGCACTGCAGTCAGTGACAAGTTCAAATTTCTGGTCATCTAGGTAATAATGAAGCTTTTCTAGAGCCCATACTACAGCTAAACACTCTAATTGAGTAGCACCATATTTCAATTCACTATTTCTCAAGGTTCTTGAAATATAACAAATTACTACTTCTGAAACTTTATCATTCATCACTTGTTTTTGATGGAGGGTAGCACCAAGACCAATGAAACTGGCATCAGTGTACAAAAAAAATGGTTGATTAAAGTCAGGTAAAGCAAGAATTGGTGCTGACATCAAACAGTGTTTCATAGTGTCAAAGGCTCTTTGTCTTTCACTATTCCAGACAAAAGCAACATCCTTTCTAGTTAATTGGGTAAGGGGTAAAGCTATGACTTGGTAATTTTTAATATACTGTCTATAGTATCCACACATTCCCAAAAAACTTTGGAGCTCTCTCACTGTTGTAGGAGCCTTCACCTGTTGTATGGCTGCCACTTTGTTCTGGTCAACACATATCTGTAAGCCTGAAACAACATGACCAAGAACTTTTAAAGAATGGAAACCAAATTTACATTTCTTCAAAGCAAGTGTCATATTTATTTCATCAATTTTCTGGAATACTTTACACAGGTGTTTAAGATGGTCCTTAAATGTTTTTGAGAATATAATGATATCATCAATATAAACCATCAGCCATCCTTCAATTATCTCTTGATCAAATGTGTTATCCATTACTTTTTGGAAAACTGAAGGGGCATTTTTAGGGCCAAATGGCATCCTAATATACTTATAAATACCCATATGAGTGGCAATCATCAGAAAGTTCTGAGAATTTTTTCAACAGGTACCTGGTGATATCCTTTATTACCATCCAAACAGCTGATATATTTAGCACCCTGTAAAGTAGCATGTATAGAGCTAATTCTAGGCAAAGGATAGATATCATCAACAGTATAAGTGTTTAGTGCTCTATAATCACCACATAACCTGGCTTTATCTTTCTCATAAGAAATTAGGACAGGTGAGATAACACAATATTTAGGTGTTTCAACTACCTTTTCAATAATATTCATTTTTAAGAGGGTAGAGATATTGTCTTCAATATCTTTTCTCTTTGTGGGAGAAGCAGGATAAGGCTTCTTCTTTAAACTAGGTGGTATATCAGTTAATGGGCAAGACAATGAAAGTTTTATTTCCTCTTTAACTAATCCCAGTTCATGTGATCCATGAGCAAAGGCCATAGGAAAAGATTTTATCAAGTTAATGATGGAATCTTTATCCTCACCAGAAATTTGTTCTCCAAAAGAAGAATTGTCAATTTCAGACATAAGGGCATGCATTTCCTTTGTAGATCTTCCTTTATATTGAACCACAGAATTACATGTGTTCAATTCTGGTTTTACTAATTTTTTAGGGGAGGAAATCTTAAATTTTCTCTTCCCATTCATCCCCATTGTGAAACATTGGTTTGAAGGATCCAATTTTATGCCATACTTGGTTAACTTATCATTCCCTACAATAAACCAATTGCTCAAGTTATCATTTTTCATGACAACAAAATCACAAATAGCTCTTACAAAACCATGGTTATATTTAAAAAACACTGTGGCTTTGTATTTACCAATGGGGGACAAAACAGAGCCATAACCTCTCCAATTTTCAGAAATGATAGGCATCAGTTTTGATTTATAGTCTTGATCCACTGAAGCAAGTGCTCTTTCAGAAACTACACTTCCTCCAGCTCCAGAATCCAGAACAACTTCAATGCTGGTTCCATTTATCAAGACTGGTGCCTTAAGAGGGGCAATAATAATTGAGCTATCCTCAATGTTCTTTATCATCTCAGCATCTTCAACTGTAGATAAATCATTATTATCAATGTCAATAGTATTTAAATAATGGATATCCTCTTCCAGTATCAAGATTTCTTGTTGAGATTCATATGAAATATTGCTGGCACAATCACTTGATGTATCATCCAGTACCACTGTGTCATCAGCATGTTCCTCTGTTTGTTCTACAAGATTTATCTTCTTGTCACAAACATGGCCTTTCTGCCATGCCTTGTTGCACTTGAAGCAAGTGTTTGTTGCATACTTCTTTGGTGCAACAGGGGCAGAAGGTTTACCAACCTTTTCCAGAGGTTTCTGTTGGTAAGTGGAGGGTTTCTCCAAAGGGGTCCTAGGAATGAATCTTCTGGCATCATACTTATTGTTTAGAAGTATCTCATTGCAAGTATTAATGAAAGAAGAGGGTTCTTTGGAGAACTCAGTCCTAGCCACTGTCAAGTCTTTCAGAGACATTGGTAATTTATAGAGGATCCTGTCCTTCCATAAATCAAACTCCATATTTGGGTCCATTGCCCTTAAGATTTTTACAAGTTTCATTAAAAACTCAATAGGTTTATCAGTAGAAGAGCTATATCTAGTTTCCTCATACTGCCTTTGTTGAGCCATTCTGAACTTGGAGCCACCAAATTGTGCTTTAATTAATTTCTTCCAATCCTCCCATGAGTAGTCATTCCCATCCAGGAGAACAGATTCATACCACATCAGGGCAACATTAGTGAACAAAGAAATTAACTTGGACACAATCACCTCATCTAGTAGTTTGTAAGAATTTTTTAAGTTATCAATTCTGCAAATAAATTGTTGCCAATCAGAGGAAGAATCACCATCAAATGTTGGGTACTGGTCAAGTTTTGGCCAATTTGTTTGATTTGAAGGAGTCTCCTTAGTACTAGCTTTTTTCTGAGTAAGAAGCAGCTGTAATTTCTCTAATTGTGCTGAAATCTCATTGTTTAATCCTTCTGTAGCAGATCCTGGTGCATCATCAGTTTTTGATGGAAACTCAGTGTTATCAACAGGTATTTCTGGAGCTATTTTTACTTTAGATGAACTAGCCACAGGTACTTTTTGAGCATCCTGCACTATATGTTACTTCACAGAAATGTCAGAATATTTTTGGTCATTTAACAATGAGTTCAATTTTTCTTCAATGGTTGTTAGTCTTGTTTTCATTCTTGGAAGACTAGATAAACTCTCATTGATAGTTGCAAAAGATAATTGATTTTTATTTTGAAAAGATGACAAATGGTCATTCAATCTTTTCAGATTTATCTTATCTATCTCTACCTCCTGTTTGGGGCAAGGATTTATTAGTTTGAGAAATTCTTCTTGTTAAAGGAGATCTTACAGAAGTAGGCTCATCATAATCAATCAAGTCTAGTTCTTCTTCACGTGCAGCAGAACCACTTTGGTCAGTCATTTTAAGATTTTACTGAAATGAAGAAGAGAGACAATAAGATTAATTAGTCTTTATTTTTGATTTTTATTTAACAAAAAATAAAATAAAAAATAATAAAAAAATTTTTTTAGGATAAAAATCAACTGAATAAAATTAATTTATTAATTCAAAAAAAAAATTTAAAACCAGGACTATAATATAATCAACTGTAGAAATAAATTAAAATATTTATTAATACTTTTAATTAATTATTTCCAGGATTTGAATCAACTAATTTATTACCAGGACTTAATGTCAACTGAAGTAATTAAATATGAATCTTTATTAATTAAAAAAAAATTTTATTTAACTGATCACTTAACTACCAGGACTTAATGTCAACTGAAGTAATTAAATATGAAGTTTTACTTTAAAATTTTATTAAACTGATCACTTAACTACCAGGACTTAATGTCAACTGAAGTAATTAAATATGAGTTTTATTAATTAAAAAAATTTATTGAACTACCAGGACTCAAAGTCAACTGGAGTAATTTAATATGAAATATTTCTTAATTAAAAAAAATATTATTGTCAGGACAATTTGTCAACTGGAACAATTAAAATTTAAATTAATCAGGACAAATGTCAACTGAAAAATTATAATAATTAATATTAAAATATAATTATTTTATTACTTCTGGGACTAAGAACACTTATTGCTCTATTATGGTCAACCAGGAAAAATAAAAAAAATATAATAATAAAATAAATTCCAAATTACCAGACACCTCCCCCTGTAAAATGAGCAAATTAATGCCACTTACAGAGTGCTGAGTAAAAGGAAATACATAGCAAATGAAGAGTGAAGAGTAACCCACAAATAGTAATATCAATAATTACCACGATATATAAGACGTTTAGTCAGTATATGAACCTAAGTTTTGGAGCGCGGTTCAATTCCCGTTTGCAGCAAAAACTTTTGTCACGTGATGTATGACGTTCGTCGTTTTCTCGCCTTTCTCGTCCTTTACAGGTACTTGTACACCAATGGTCCCTTCGATTACGCCTCAATTAACGTTGCGCCGTCGATATTTCGTAAAGGTTCCCAATTTTCAAGGTACGCTTTTGGTCTAGAAGATTTGGTATGAGGTTTCTACGAGGATTTTACGGATTATAATGGATTCTCAACAAGTGGTACGTATTTCTTTTCAAAGTGATTTAATTACTCAAATAAAAGAGGTAGATTTAAAATATTGATATAATTTATAGATCAGAATTAGGTTATTGTAAATACTAATGTTATAGAATATAAGAATAAGTGTGATGTTTGTAATTGTAATAAAATAATGTAGTAAAGGAATGAATAAAAACAACCAAAAGAGAGGCCTTATATAGGCAAAGGAGGAACAAAGCACAGCAATCAAATTCTAAAAACAGTAGTATGAGAGAGAGAGAAAAAGAATATTCCAGAAGGAGTATTTTCAAATAATAAAGTTGTTCTAAAAAGAAGGCGTCAAAAATATGTATTTACAGAGTACGTCAGAAATACATCAATTTATTTAATATTTACTGTAGAAGTCAATTCTAAATAAGAAATTTGAATTTTTGTATATATTTAATATCATTTGAATATTAAAATCTATTTTTTAATATAGATCTTTATCTCTTCCAACCTGTCAAATGAGCACGGTGTTAAAGAAAAAATTTAAGGGACAATTTTATATTTAATTTTAATTATTCATTTAATTTTATCATTCTGTAAATAGTTAATTTATTATAAGTAATTTTAATGTAACTAATTTATAATTAAATAATTAAAATGATAAGGTGCGGCTTCATCCAGTAAATAATTAGTTATTTCACTGGGTAAGTCTAGTAGCCTGGCTGACAAAAGGGCTTTAGAACCCTCTCTGGTAGCTCATTACTTATTATACACTCACTTAAACATATTTTAAATATACTACTTTTATTTACTATTTTTATTAGTTCTATATATCTAATTTAAATACTATATAAATAACTGTAGGTTGCATTAAGTCTAATAATAACTATCATTTACTGTCACGCAGTAAATATAACGATAAATTATAATATATTACAATTTAGATAATTCTTTACCATTTTGTCAACTCTCCAAATTCCCTCATCATCCTCTCTTTTCAAACTACAAATATTATATTATTATTACTCATATTTATAATATCTTATAGTTTCCCCTTCTCCTGTCCCTTTTTCCTCTTCTCCTCCTCCTTCTTCTAGACAACCGGCCAATAGGTTTGGTGAGTTTGGCTAAGTATGGCTTACATGCATATATCCAGGAAAATCTAGAAGCACTCAACTATTCATAACTGAAAGAACATGAATTCACAAACAACCAATTACACAGTGTATTTGTCCTTGGAAGTCAAATATGATTTGTGAGAAAACAATAAAAGTGAAAGTGAAATACTCTCAAAAACCTTTGCATGGAGCGTTTGAGATTATAAAACCATCAAAAAATGTGTGTGCTGTTTTTGCCTCATTCATAAGAGAGATAGGTTGATTTCCTTCTTTAATATGATTATTTTTTATATTCCTTTTTCTGGTAATGAGGATCAAAATCTTGCTCAACATAAAAAACTCATATAAAAGTTAGTTTATGTGTCAAAGGGTCCTGATGGTCTAGAAGATTTGACAGAGGTCCAATGGCAGTGATAGGTGGGTTTTGACAGTTTCAAAGTCAATGGTATGTATAATTTATCTTTCTTTTAGATTACTCAATTTAAAGAGGTAAAAAATTTATAAATATTATAATATTTAATGATTTAGAATTAAGTGTTATTAAATACTAAAAACAATAAGTAATAGTAATAAATATTTAATTGTAGTAATGATTGTAAGAAAATAATAAGTAAGTAATGGATGTCCAAAACAACCAGAAAAGGGAGGCCTTATATAGGCAAAAGAGAGAAAAAGCACAGAGGTAAAAAACCTATATACAGGAGTATGAGAGAAGAAAATGAATATTCCAGAAGAATATTTTCAAATAATAAGATTGGTCTAGAAAGAAGGTGTTTAAAATGTGTATTTACTGTATATGTCAGAAATAAATTGATTTATTTAAAAATTACTGTAAGTGTCATTTTTTAAAAAAGTAATTTGAATTTCTTGTATAGATTTATTTTTATGGTTAATATTAAATTTTATTTAAATATTAAGTTTTCATTTCTCTTAACCTGTCATTGAGCACGCTGTTAAGAAATAAAAATATAAGGGACAATTAATATTAATTTTAATTATTTACTAATTTTACTTCTTTGTAATTAGTTAATTTATTACAAGTAAATTTAAAGTAAATAAAATAAAATAAATAATAATAAAAAAGAAATAAAAAGGTGTGGCTTCATCACAGTAAATAATTAATTATTTTACTGGGTAAGTCTAGCAGCCTGGCTGACACTCCCTCACTCTAAAAAAACAATAAAAAATGCTATAATTTTTTCTTTTTATATTTCTTTAGCAGAGTGGGAAGATTAGATATCTCCTTCCCAGGTATCCAATAATCATATTCAGAAGATTTATTCTTGAATCTCAATAAGTATTATGTACCTTTTTCAGCAGTGACTATTCTGTCACTTAGAATCTTATCAATTTCTGCTGTCTCAGTGATTTCATTAGGGGTTTTCTTTGGTCTTCCCCTCTATTTGGAAACTAAATCACTATTGGATGTGTAAGGTTTCAGAAGAGATATTAGAAAAACAGGATGTTTTCTATCATATGGAGAATACAAAATAACTTCAACTGATTATCACCAATTATTCTTCTGACAACAAATATACCTACAAATGGGTCTTTTAATTTGTTATTACCTTGTAAATTGAAGTGGACTGTAGAAATCAGTACTTCATCACCCTTTTTAGAAGTGTATTCTTTATGAGATTTTTACAAACTTTTATTCTCATATTCAAAGGATTTTTCAATTCATTTTTGAGAATGACTGCTGAAAAGTTGTTGCATTTGGAGAAAATATTTTACACCAGGATTTAAATCAAATTTTGGTATTTTGTTATTGAGAATTTGGGCTGGAGTATTTGGAACAAATCCAAGCCAGAGCTCAAAAGGCTTTCTTTGAGTAACAAAATCAACAGTGCTATTATAAGTAAATTCCAAACCAGGAAGTAAGGTAACCCAATCATGGTTGTCCTCCAAAAGAAGCATTGTCAATTTCAGACATAAGGGGATGCATCTCTTTTGTAGATCTTCCTTTATATTGAACCACAGAATTACATGTGTTCAATTCTGGTTTCAATAATTTTTTAGGGGAGGAAATCTTAAATTTTCTCTTCCCATTCATCCCCATTGTGAAACATTGGTTTGAAGGATCCAATTTTATGCCATACTTGGTTAAAATATCATTCCCTACAATAGACCAATTGCTTAAATTATCATTTTTCATGACAACAAAATCACAAATAGCTCTTACAAAACCATGGTTATATTTAAAAAACACTGTGGCTTTGTATTTACCAATGGGGGACAAAACAGAGCCATAACCTCTCCAATTTTCAGAAATGATAGTCATAAGTTTTGATTTATAGTCTTAATCCACTGAAGCAAGTACTTTTTCAGATACTACACTTCCTCCAGCTCCAGAATCCAGAACAACTTCAATGCTGGTTCCATTGATCAAGACTGGTGCTTTGAGAGGGGCAATAACAATTGAGCTATCCTCAATGTTCCTTATGATCTCAGCATCCTCAACTGTAGATAAATCATTATTATCAATATCAATAGTATTTAAATAATGAATATCTTCTTCCAGCATCAAGATTTCTTGTTGAGATTCATATAAAATATTTCTGGCACAATCACTTGAAGTATCATCCAGTGCTATTGTGTCATCATCATGCTCCTCAGTTTTTTCAACAAGATTTATCTTCTTATCACAAGCATGGCCTTTCTTCCAAGGCTTGTTGCACTTGAAGCAAGTGTTTGTTGCATACTTTTTAGGTGCAACAGGGGCAGAAGGTTTACCAACCTTTTCCAGAGGTTTCTGTTGGTAAGTGGAGGGTTTCTCCAAAGGGGTTCTAGGAATGAATCTTCTGGCATCATACTTGTTTTTTAGAAGGATCTCATTATAAGTATTAATGAAAGAAGAAGATTCTCTGGAGAACTCAGTCCTAGCCACTATCAAGTCTCTCAAAGACATTGATAATTTATAAAGGATCCTGTCCTTCCATAACTCAAACTCCATATTTGGGTCCATTGCCCTCAAGAATTTTACAAGTTTTATTAAGAACTCAATAGGTCTATCAGTTGAAGAGCTATATCTAGTTTCCTCATACTGCCTTTGTTGAGCCATCCTTAACTTGGAGCCACAAAATTGTGCTTTAATCAATTTTATCCAATCTCCCCATGAGTAGTCATTCCTATTCAGGAGAACAGATTCATACCACATTAGGGCTACATTGGTAAACAAAGAAATTAACTTAGACACAATTTCATCATCTGTGATTTTTTAAAAAAATGTTAAGTTATCAATTCTGAAAATGAATTGCTGCCAATCAGAAGAAGAATTACCATCAAATGTTGGATACTGGTCAATTTTTGGCCAATTCGTTTGATTAGAAGGAGTCTCCTTAGTATTAGCTTGTTTCTGGGTAAGAGGCAGCTGTAAATTCTCCAATTGTGCAGTAATCTCATTGTTTAATCCTTCTGTTGAAGATCCTGGTAAATCATCAATTTTTGATGGAAACTCAGTGGTATCAACAGGCATTTCTGAATCTAATTTTACTTTAGACGAAGTAGAAACAGGTAAACTTGGAGCATCCTGTACCATATGTTCCTTCAAAGAAATTTCAGAATATTTTTGATCATTAAACAATGAATTCAATTTTTTTTCAATGGTTGTTAGTCTGGTTTTCACTCTTGGAAGACTAGATAAACTCTCATTGATTGTTGCAAAAGATAACTGTGTTTTATTCTGAAATAATGAATAATGATCACTCAATCTTTTCAGGTTCATCTTATCTACCTCTAGCTCCTGGAAACAGGTAGACACAGTATCTTGTAGTTAAGACAAATCATTTTTGATATTTCCATAAAGCAACTTTCTTTTCATGGGTTTCTTTGTAATGAAACAAATCATCAGAAACTCTCTGTAACTCACTCCTTAATTCTTGATAACCCTGTTCAGTTAACAACCTATTATATTTCTGAGTTAATTGCATGTTTTTCATGATATGATTTTGTTTAGCAATAATATCTCTCAAATATTCATCATTAATTTTTGCTACATCTGGAGTGTATCTCAATAAAGAAACAGAGTAACTTTCCAGATTCTCATAAAACTCAGGCTCAAGTGTATCATCAATAATAGCTGTATCAGGATTTATCATTGAAGTAGAAATTAAAACTAAAGGATTAGATACATTAGAAAATTGAGTGATTTGTCTACTCTTATCAACCTCCACTGGTCTCATAGTTTCATCCCCTCTTCCAGAATTACCTGAAGGAACTGGATCAGTAACAAGAAATGGTACTTGAGATTCAATAGAGGGACTTACCAAGGCTTGGGTAAGATCTGAATATTGTTTTTCTTTTTCTGCCTCCTTGATAAGGGTGAGGGTGTGTTGGGTTGAATTGAATGGGTCTTGACGTACTTGCCTGAGGTATCTGAGGTTGCTGCTGTTGAGAAAGATAATCCCACTGGGTGTTTAACCAATCCCACTGCCACTTTGACACTTCCACTTTTTCTGGTTGCTGGGGAGCCAATTGTGAAAGATTCCTGGGGGGAGGAGGTCTTCTCTTCTCTTGAAGAAAGGTATCTATTTTTCTTACCATTTCTTCTAGTGAGTCTATTCTTGCTCTCAACTTTATGTTCTCTGTCCTCAGATCCTTTATGTGGGTGGATAGGTTCTTTACTTGCTGAGGTAAAGGAATTTTTTTATTTTGAAGCCTTTGGGAAGTCCTTCTGGGGGGTTGATTGAAGGCTTATGTTCCTAAGCATTTATTTCCACCAGAATCTCCACTTCCTCCATTTCCACATCCTGATTTGTTCAATGATTTATTAATTTGAGCCAATTTTTTAGTTAAAGGAGAACTCACAGAAGTAGCCTCATCATAATCAATCAGATCCAATTCCTTTTCATGTGCAGCAGAAACACCTTGATCAGTCATTGTTTAAATTTAACCTGAAGTGAGGGAATGAAACTATAGGATGAATTAGTTTTATTTTTACTTTAATTTAAAAGAAAAATAATAATAAAAGGAATATAAAATTCTTCAGGACAAAAATCTACTGAAAATAATAATTTTATTATTAATTCAAAATAATCTTATAACCAGGATTAAAAGAAATAAACTGAAGAAATTAAATAAAATTTTAATTAAAAAATTAATTTATGATAATTATCAGGATTTAAATCAACTGAAAGATATTTAATTAGCAGGACTTAATTGTCAACTGAAATAATTTAATATAATTTATTTTTTATTAATTATTAAAATTTTATTTTCGGGACAATTTGTCAACTGGAACAATAAAATTTAATTTATCAGGACCAGGTCAACTGATAAATATAATTAATTTAAAAAAAAAATTATTACTTCTAGCACTAAGAACACAATTGCTCTATCTTTGTCAACTAGGAAAAAATAAAAAAAACTAATTTCAATTTACCAGACACCTCCCCCTGTAAAATGAGTAAATTAATGCCATTTACAGAGTGCTGAGTAAAAGGAAATACGTAGAGTATGAAGAGTGCAAAGTGATCCACAAATAGTAATCTATATAATTACCACAAAAATATACGACTATAGTCAATATAAAACCCTAAGTTTTGGAGCACAGTTCAATTCCCGTTCACAGAAAAAAAATAAGTCATGTGATTGATGACGTTTGTAGTTTTTGTTGTCCACTCATCCTTATAGGTACCTCGATGGCAGTGGTCCCTCAGTCTCTGGCCTCAAGATAACGATTCTCCGTCAACAATTCATAAAGGCCACCAACTGTCAGTGGTTCCCTTGGTCTAGGAGATAAAACTCAAGGTCCTACAAGGATTTGGATGGTTTTAATGGACTCTCAACAATTGGTACGTGTTTCTTATAATCTTTTGATTGCTTTTACTCAATTAATAAGAGGTGTTTTACGATATTATTATAATTTATAGATTAGAATTACGTTGTTGTAACTACTAATATGATAAAGTATAGTAATAAAGGATTTAAGTAGTATATAATAAAAATGTTTTGTAAGTAAAGAATGGAGTGAAAAGTACAAAAAGAGAGGGCCTTTTATAGGCAAAAATGTGAGAATTGAAGACACAGAGTTAATACCACCTAATACAAGGGTGTAAGAGAAAAAGAAACTAAATAAAGAGAGTATGTGAAATAATAAAAAATATACTAAATGGAGTGTAAATAAAGGTATCATCTTATTTGAAATAAAACTTAAGATCCCTTGGACCGTCACATTTAGTACAAAACATTTGATTTAAAATGTTGAGTCAACAAAATCTAAATTTCTTAATAAAGGAATTTGAAAATTTTCTTCTTTTTATATTTTTTTTATATTTTAATACTATTTTTATTCCTTCTCATCTGTATTATTGAGCACGGTGTTAGGGAGTAAAAATATATGTGACAATTACTTATTTTTATTAATTATTTACATTACTTAGTGTACTTAGCTAGTTAGCTGTAAGTAATACATAAGTAGGTATTAAATAATTAATTATTAATAAGGATTTAAAAGGTGTGGCTTCATCTCAGTAAGATAATTAATTATTTTACTGGATAAGTCTAGTAGCCTTGCTGACAAAGACAAAGAAAGAAAAAAGGATGGTTGACTAGACCACTTTAAGTCAGTGAAGAAGAAAGGATGGTTGACAATACCACTGTAAGTCAGTGATTATTATTGTAAAATGGTAACTTATTTAGATGCAGATGCCCATAAAATATTGGTGCAGAAGATAGTTTTGGTTGTTTTTCTTATCCATTAATAGCTTTTTGTAATCTCTCAATCACTAACTATATATACTGTACTGCAGCATAGTCAAGACCTAACAGTATTAGGTGGTCATGGGTTTGACCCTCATATTTTCCAGTATTCTTTTCCACCTTAACACCCCTAACACACAAGTCAAAATGTCACTCACTCCTTAAAAAGCCATGTTCAATATCAAATCTCTACTGGATCTGATAAGAAAATTTGGAGAAACTGTGTATTTTCACATTCCAAAAGAGAAACACATTAAGTTAGATGCAAGGGCTGAGAAATGTTTTGTGATTGGATACCCACAGGGCTCCAAGGGTTGGATTTTCTGGAACCCAAAAAAGAAAATCTCTTGTCTCCTCCACATGAGAAGACTTTGAAAACGCACCTCAGGAAACTTCAGAAAAAAATGAAAGTTTTTTGATTACTGAATGCATGCTCACCTTCAGACAATGATACAGAGCTCACCCTTGAAGATTTTTTAGCTGAAGGACGCTTCAATGAACAATAAAATCTGTGCAACAAAATCTTGACACACTCTCCATACTTTGCACTATCCACACCTAAGACATACAAAGAAGCCATGAGATCACTCAAATCAAAAATCATTGGAAGGAAGCATGTGAAAAGGAAATGCAAAACCCCCACATAAAGAATGTCTGGAGAAGATCTACACCACCAGAAGGATCACAGATTCTTGATGCAAAGTTTTTCTTCATTGAGAAGAAAAATGTGGCCAATAAGACTTTCAGATACAAGGAAATGTATGTGTTAGAGGGCTTCAAAAAATACAAGGTGTGGACTTCACAAATAACTTTTCCCCCACAGCCACGTTTTCTATTTTTAGTTTTTCCCTCTGTTAATCTAGAAGTATCTTTTGCTAGTTACTCACCTCAACTGATGATAATGTGTTTGATTACCCTTGCTTTTTCCTGCTGTGAAGGTTGGTGTTAAATTACTATTTCTATTTCATTCTCTAGAGGTTAGCGTTAGATTACCATTACTTTTTCTCATTCTTGAAGTTATAATTATTGTTCTGGTAGTTGGTTAAAATGAAAATGTCTAAATTGTAAGAACGCATCAGTGGAAGAACTCCAAGAAGAATTGGAGTTAGAGCATCTCCACTTGCTTTGGTAAACTCGTTTGGTATGCATATTTTACAGAAAATAGCTGCTAAAATTCCACACTCATCTATTTTCAGTCTTTTGGTAAAGGGTCAAATCAGTAATTTTTTCAGTAATTCATCTCACTTTGTCAACCTCACAACATCTCACTACCTCCAATTCATTAAATCTTCACTCTTACCAAACACTTCATTACTTGCTATTTTCTTACTGAACATAACTTTTCTCACTTATCATCATCACATCACACCAAAATTATCACTTTTTTTATATTATAGTACTTTCTAAACTATGTCTACACCTCAAAGCTCAAGAAAATTTGAAAATAAGAGAAAACGGTCACCAAATTGGTCTCAAAATGAGGAGGATCAACTCACTATATCTTGGATTTTTATTAGCAAGCAACCAGAATTTTCTACATACCAATCTGGGGAGACATTTTATAGGAAAATGTAAATCCATTTTAATTAGTATAGCAAGACACAATATAGAGATCATGAAAAGATTAGAATTGGGTAAGTCTTATTTAATTTTTAGACTTCCATTTTTATTAAAACTTGTTTATAATTTTTCAATAATCAACCTTAGATGGCAAGCCCTTAACACATCCACCTTGAAGTTCAGTGCTATCTTTAAATCAATTGAAAGAAACCCACCTAGTGGAAGCTCACCCAGTGACTGGATGATGCTTGCACTATCTCTTTATCAAGAACAAACTAAATCATCTTTTAAAAGTTTGACTGCAAAGGACAAACTTAGGCATGTTCCTAAATGGAGACTTGATACAACTAAGGATCTGTAATCTAGTAGCACTTTCTCAAGTGATATCAATATAGTAGAAGAGGCAAGCAGTGACATTGAAGTAGAGACACGTAGTGGCACCAAACAATCAGCCTTTTCTCCACGTCCTCTGGGTCTAGAATCTTCAAAAAGACTTTGTAATAGTTAAGCAAGCAATCTAAAGGAACAAACTAACCTGGCTTTTCAAATGGGTAAAATGGCAGAAAATCGATTATCAGAAATGAAGTTAACGGGAAAAAAAATGAGCTTACCAAACAGAAAATTTTACTTACAAAAGAGAAAATTTCAATTCAAAAAAGAGCACCTCCAACTGGACAAAGAGAAAAATCTAAGTTAAATGAGAGGTAATGAGATGAAACAACTTCTAATACTTAAAGAAAATAATTTTTGTACTGATGAAGACTTGGAGCTTTTACAAAAAATGAAGGAGGACATGAAAAGGGGGTGGATTGAAAAGAGTAACTCTTGATTTAGTTTGTTAATTATTGCTTTATTTGTGAATTTTAAAATATACACCACGCAATATTTGTGAGGGACTTGCTAGCAAGTCCTCAACTTGAAGTCAGATGGAACTCAGACTGAGCTTTAATTTGAGCCCATCTTGAAATATTGACCAAGGATGTATGAGTCTTTATTAAAAGCATTATGAAAGTGTATTCCAAGCTCATTTAATTCAGAATAAGAAAATACTAACAATATTCTCAATCAACAATACCTTTTTAATGAAATGCATTTAGATCATCTTTTTGAATGAAAGTTGAAGAATAAGAAGAAATAAATATACTTTATATCTTTCATGAGAATTACTTTTAAAATTTGTAATAAATTTAGTAAATATTACTGAGAACATTAAAAAACAACAGTGAATTCTTGATTAAAAATCCATTTTTTCAGAATCCAAATCTTCAATCTTATTGATGATACCATAAAAAATGAAGTTTTCTTAGATGTATTACAGGAATTTTTAGCCAGTGCATAAATTTATGTTCTATTTAAATGAATTATATTTCTAAAAGAAATATAAATACTTCCTCTCAAATATTTTAATTTAGCATAATGTATTAAATACACAAAACCAAAAAAATAAAACATAGCAGGGTTTTTTTTTAAAAAAATTGACTCAATGAGGCATTTTCACTTCTCCTTTTCTAAAATAATTAAAAATTAACAGAATGTTATTATGTATCTTAAATAAATGTTAATTCTTCTAGTATCAGGGTCGTATCTTCCTTATAAATGTTATAAATGCATAAAAAGGATAAAATCAGTGAAAAAATTAATATCTATATTTTTAAGATTAAAGTAAGTACTTAAATAAATAATTATTGTATCAGATATATTTTAGAAGTAAAATATTTACTTGAAATTCTGAAGCACTATTCATTCAATCAGCCAGTAGTCAGTATGCCTATTTTAATTTGGTGCAGGGATTCAAAAGAGTCATAAAAATTCAATGCTACTCAGTGAATTTGTGTTTTGAAAGAGAAATGATTGAAGAAAATCTTAAATTTCAAAGGTAAAAATAATATAAATGACAAAATATACTTTAAAAATTTAAACTGAATGCTTTATTTTGCATGAATTAAATAATTAAGGATAACAAAAGTGTTTACCTGAGGATAACCAACAGATTATATAAATTAATGTTCTTATTTTTATCTTTTAAAGTTTAATTTTTGTTATTTTTGAGGGACTTTAATGAAAGATTAAAGTGGACTTTTCTCTATCATCCTATTATTATGTTCAGAGAGATTATTATGTGAGGGATTTTGTTGTGAAGTAAGATACAATGGATATGTCAGGCTAAGGTCAAGTACAAGGACGTGAACTAGCTTGAATGGTCAGTTGTCTAGAAGATTTTAATGGTCCTATATGAATACTGTAATGTAAATCCAATAAGTAGTAAAATATAATCAAAATTTAAGGTCTCAGTAATATAATTCTCACTATTTTTATATATGGCTTACAATCTTTGTAGTTGGTAGAAAAATAGATTTTATAATTCAGATACTATTCAAAAGTCTTATAAAAGTACTAATTGATATTTATTGTAATTTATTTGGTTATATTGGTAAATTGTAAATGATAAGGAATGCAGAAAACAAGACCAAAAACCCCCTCCTTTTATACACACTAAGTTTCCCAATAAACACCTTGATGTACCATCCAATACAATGCTAATGACGCCTTCAATCAAGTAATAGACCTCTCCATCAACGCCCCTAGTGACCAATAACATAATTAAACAAACAACAACCACTAAAATCCTATTAATAACAAGGGAGATCCATCAAAATTAAAGAAAAGACAAAAAGAGAGTATATGCGTGGAAAACAATATTATAACAAGGTTAAAGAAGACTTTTTAAGGTTAATTATAGCTTAATAATAAGGGGGATCTACAGTAGAAATGGAGGGGCTAATTCTGACATTATACTACGTGAAATTCCCATTCAAAAATAACCAAAATTGACTGAGAAACCACCCAAAAACTTAAAAAAGGGCGTGAGATGTGGGGTAACTACATGCAGTCCTTGGCAGGCGCTTGCATGGGTAAATCCTTGACTAAAATTAGGCGAATTTAAGCGTGGTGATGAAATAAGGTGCCAAGAGTGAGGTTATTAATGAAAATAGTGCATATAAACAAGGTCAATGCATTATTAATTAAGCTAGGACACTAAATAAGCGCCTGTTGCCTATTTTAGTGTGTTTCCCCACAGTGGGCGTAGAATGTGGGGTAATTATAGTGTGAAAAAGCTAACTTTGCTAAAAATGAAGCTATTCACACGGGAAAAAAGCAGGCAGTATGTAGCCAGTACACAGAAGCCATTTCTGGCATAAAAAACACCAAATTTGAAAAGTGTTATTTTTATGCATTTAAATAGCCAAATCAATAGTTCTAAATGAGCCCAATTGATCTGTCAAAGCGCGATTTTGATATTCTCAATTTTATAGCGCATATAGTCAACTTTTAAGTGAAATAAAGCGCATTTCTTGTTTTTTGTGTAAAACAATGAATATAACAGCTTTAAGTGTACTTAAAAACTATGTAGCCTTATACTTAAGGTTCTTAAGATTACCCTAAAATATTCCAACTTACTATTAAGTACATAAGACTTATAAAAGGTGGATATACGCGTGTATATAAGGTGTTATAATGGCATTTTTTGTGTATTATCATAATTTTACTTATGTATACTGTTTGTGTACTCTCATTTATTGTTCCCATGTATAGTTCATGTGTTTAACATAATTTATAAGCACTTTTTACTCAGTCCTGGGGATATACAGGCTGACAGGATATATAATTATATCCATTAAACAAGTTAATATTGTAATTATTGATTTTTAATTAATCTCAAATTACAAAAATATTATATGTAGAAAGAAAAAAATTTTCAATTTCTTAGTCTTGAGTAGTAAATTAAATTAAATAGTGCAGGTGCATAATCTGTTTTTCCAGAACAAGTGTGGTGACCAATTTGATTGGAAACTCAAAGCGCACACATTATTTTTAAGTGAAAAAACACATATTAATGATTTATCAATTCTATATTATCAGTATAATTCTCATGTCAATTGTAAATATATATATATATAATGTTTCATTAAATTATTAAACCTACAACAGAAAATTAAATTTTTATTTGTTGAAAAAATAAGGCTAAGTAGATCTTTTTGGTTCCCTTATAAAAAAATCTATGCTTTAATGAATTTATTCTCTTGACATTTCAATCCAAAAGACTACATTTTAACTTTACAGAAAATATCAAAAAGAAATATTAAGTTTTTAAGTTTGAATTCTATTAAAATTTGAATCAATGATTTTTTTTTTATATTTTTAAATTATCCAAAATAGGTGTACACATAGACATACACAAGAGTTTCAGTTTCTTTTTTATAGAAGAGGAAATGTTGTGTAAACTGAATGTGTGAATGCTATCTTTTGGCTGAAAGATAGGGTTCACCTTCAGTTTTTTACTGCCTCAAATGATCCCCTCTCCACTTCTCTGAATTTTTTTTGTTTTGTTTCCACATGCTTTGCTACTATTTTCTCACTTCCCATTTTGCTCACAATCCCTCTAATTTTTCTGAACTTGCTTATTCTCCCAGCCTAGTTTTCCAATCTCTTTACCCTTTGTCACTTGTTTATTCTACCTCCATACATCTTTCTTGTCAATTTTCACCCCACTCAACTCCTCTCGCTACCCTTATTACTAAAGCTAACCCCTTTTTCATCTCTCCAGTAATGTAGTTAGTAAAAAATTGAGAAAAAGTGTGATGGATATTATTAAAAAAATACTATACTTACAGATTTTAAAACCCAATATTTATTGTGCATCTGTATATCCTCAACAATTTTTGTAAATAGATCTTTGCTTATTCTAAATCAGCACTCAAAAATAATATTGTTGTAAATGGGGTTTTGCCCAAAGTAGTCTTTCATGAAGCGTGCATTACCAGTGTAACGATCTCATTGTATCATTTTTTTCATTGGTCTTGGTGTAGTTGGATTAGATGATTTATTGTTGCAATAGGTAGTTAAAAATATGTAAGAAGGAGATCTTCTTCTTCCATGTCTAATAAATCATCAAAGAAATGTAACAGTTGAGTGAAGAAAAATGAGTATGGTAGAAGGAGGGGTAGAAGAAATTAGTGCTGTGGAAGCAGTGATTTTATTTAATAAACCAAGAAACACAAGTGATGAATATTTTGTGTAACTCGCAAATAGTGAATTTTTTGAAAAATGAGTGTGGAATGATATCATAAATTTGTGCAACTCAGAAGTAATATGCATGTAAGTAGGAGTTAAAAAACCAAACAAGTGTGGATGCTCTTAGTCAACTGTGCAAACTACAGTCTATATACATGAAACACGTGAAAGCTAAGTACACATATGTCTAAGTACATAACATAAATGAAACTAAAAATATTATGGAGGTACCTTTAAAGCCTCCCTTTTTATTTCAATGTTTTCGGATGTGACTGTATGTGAGCCATTTGTGCAATTGAAAATGAAGCTCTGAGAGTGTTATGCCACTTGGACTATGTACTTAGTTATGTCTGTTTTGTATATAGCCTGTAGTCGCAGAGTCCCCTGTTCTCCTGTTCTTTCTGGAGTTCCACAGGCTGACACCGTGCTACAGGTTATGGGCTGTGCCTGCGGGCATTGAAACTTTAGCCATAAAAACTCCACAACGTTAGCAACACTAGAATCGTTAGTAGCCAAAAGACCCCCAGTGCATGTCTGAAAAAGACTCACCATCCTGTGCTGGTAAAAAAAAATCTACTCAAATCCCTTGCTTAATCTCTAACCGAGAGCTGAAAAGCGTTGGTATTGAACCCCTTGATCCCTCTATTTACTCCTCTACCTTGTGTGCCTTGCGCACTCACTCTGAAAGGCAAACTGTCACACCAGCCCCTACCCTTACCCCGATACCAGCCACCCCTCCCACTTCACATAAATTACATTTTCCCCACCCCTCACCTCTAGCAGTGCAAACCACATATAGTGGCCCTGCAACACTTGCTACTCCAACACCACACCCCATCTATTCCCCACCAAGCAATATACTCCTGGCATCTCTGCCTAATCCATCTTGCCTTTTGGAAACTACACCTACCCCTACCCCAATTGAAGATATTACCCAAGAGATTGGGGTCTTATCACTTAATCCCCCCCCTCAGAGCAGAACATGGCAAATAATAATCCATCATTGTTGACTGCACATGGTTGCTCCATCTCCCCATTCTGTCGTCCTGCCTCACCACATATAGCCACTCATACACAAACCATTGGCATTCTTGAGCGCCAACTTACCTTAAGGAATGTAATAGAATTCACTAAAACTATCCCCAACCTTGAATGTTCTGGGAGCAACTATTCCATCTGGCACAGTAATGTAATGGCACTCATTAAAGATTTTGTTGGCACACGAGCTTATGCAATAAATGATGAGACTGGACCTGATGAATTTGAAGATAGAGTGACCCATCTGATTCTTTTGCACTCAATATCCCCCAACTTGTGCCATTAAATTTCAACATATTGGAAAGCACTTCAGACATATCTTCACATCAGTAATAAGTTCACTAGATCCAATCACACTTCTATCATGACAGCTATCTGCAATTTCATCAATCTAAAACAAACTCAGTTTAAATCACACAGAAATTATTTAGAGGCTTTAAACAAGTATTTTGATGAAATTGAGAGAAAAGGAATTGTGTTTGACAACAAAGTTTTCAAAGCTCTTATGTCACATGCCTTGCTGCCGTCATCTCTTAAGGATCTTTACATTGATCTTTGTGTTGCCTTGGATAATTGCACGGACTCAAAAACAGTCAACTTTGAAGATTTCTGCCAACTCATGCCAACTTTAGTCCAGAACAGAGTAGATAGGGACATTTTATTGCCAACTCCTACTAGCTCTTTATGTGCAGAACCTGTCCTCAATGCTGCAACTCAACACCAATGCCAAACTGATTCCTACAGACCTTCTGGCGCCCAGAGACAATGTCACGAATTCAAATCAATTTCTCATTCTGTGTTTCACTGCCCCTATAATCCTTATTCCTCAAACTTTTCTCCTAAACTCTACATCATGCAGGAACATGCTATACTATATGCATCCAATCCTAATGCAAGAAACAAGCCGATTCACATACCTTTTAAGAGACCTCAACGCAGACCTATAAGAGCCAGAGACATTCAGATTGAAGCAGACAAAATCACTATTTTTGAAGAAAATATAGAGGCATTATATAAGCAAGTTGCACATATTGATCTAAACAGTGCAGAATGGTCACCTGAAGCTGTTGTGGGGAATGTAGCAATTCTGGATACTGGAGCCACCCATCATGTCACTGGCAATGTGAGAATCCTCAGCAATTTCAAACTTCTTAAAAATCAAATCCCCATCAAAGTAGCAACTAATTGCCCTTCTTCATTCATTACTGGTATAGGTGATTTGAAAATAAAGGGAGATGGATAAATTGTCACAATAACAAATTTTTTTTACTGTCCAGATGTTAGGACCACTCTTCTTTCTCTTTTTGATTTGGTGGATTGTGGTTTCTGTTTTGGTTTATGTCCTGAAAACAAAAATTTAGAGATTTATTTTAACGAGGATCTAATTATGACAGGGTGTGTTGAAAGTAAAAGGAGGTGTTGGATTCTTGATGTAATTAGTGTTAGTACTTGCAATCCAAATGATATTTCTCCTTATCATTATTCCTTGCACCCGTCACTTTTACACACTATAAAAAAGAATGAACAAATAAACTGTCCACCAGCAGCAAAAGGGTCTCTCATGGATTGGCATAGAAGACTAGGCCATACCAGTGAAAATACAATTAGAAATATCATCAAAACTGGTAATGGTACTGGCTTTCCCCTTTCTATGCCACCAGATAAGATTGACTGTGAAGAATGTCTGATAGCAAAGAGCACCAGATAACCATCAGCAATAAGAGAATCACAACCTGAATCTTTGATGAGCCTTATTGTTGGGGACCTGGTTGGCCCTATGGATCCTACTATCCATGGTGCAAGATGGGCATCTATGTTCAGGGAGAGTTCAACCTCTTATGGTGAGGTTTTTCAACTCAATGCCAAATCTTAAGCTACTTCTGCTTTTGTTACCTTTTATAAAAATCTGAAAAATGTTACTGGTAAGAAATTACAAGCACTACAAACTGATGGGGGGGGAATGCACAGTAAACAGATGGCTCAGATCCTGGCTGATATTGGTGCTACTCACGAAATTACATGTCCTCACCACCATGAGAAAAATGTATCAGCTTAACGGTTCAACAGAACAGTTGGAGACATTGCTAGGACTATTCTGCTAGCAAGTGAACTACTTGAATGCTTCTGGGGTCTGGCATACAAATGGGCAGCTCATGTTCACAACAGGCTCCCAAGCGTCAAGACTGGTGACAAAACTCCCCTGAAACTCATGTACAACTGTGACCCAACTTACTTCAACCTCAGAATACTTGGTGAAACAGCTTTTGTCCATATCCATAAAGAAACCAGACGCAAACTGGACAAATGTGCTTTGGTTTGTAAGTGTGTAGGTTATTCTTTAAAATAGTGGGTTGGATTTTTTGGCACCCAGAGTCAAACTCCTTTTTTGAATCTGCTATGGCTGTTTTTCCTGGTGACCAACTTCCTGCTCACAAAGCTGCTTATCAACCACCACCATCCAAAGGCCCTCTTGATCATATCCTCAACGATATGAGACTAGGTGATTTCAAGGATGAAAAACCCCTTATTTCTCAAGAAAAAGCTGTACATGACACTGTAAAAAAAGGTTTGTCCCATTCTTCCATTATCCCCAGAACCCACTTGCAAGCTATGCTCTCACCTGACAGTTGTAAATGGGACCAAGCTTGCAAAAGGGAACTGTTGAATATGAAAGATATGGATGTATGGTATGAAGAAAAGCTTCCTCCTGGCGCCAAACTAACCAATGCAAAATGGGTCTTCACCATCAAAAATCCTTCATCTAAATCGCCTACCTACAAAGCATGATATGTAGCCAAAGGTTTCTTGCAACAGTATGGTATTGATTTTACTGACACTTTTGCTTCACAACGCATTCTCCTCACTTTAGCTGCTTATCACAAATGGCCAGTAAAATCTTTTGATGTCACTGCTGCTTACCTTCACAGCCCAATTGATGAAATTTAGCAGCTTATCACAAATGGCCTGTCAAATCTTTTGATGTCACTGCTGCTTACCTTCACAGTCCAATTGATGAAGAAATTTGGGTGCGACCTTCTGAAGGTTACCAGCTACGTGAAGTTGGCAATACGTTACGCTTAAAGAAAGCCCTCTATGGTACAAAGCAAGCAGAAAGATGCTGGTGGCTTCATATAGCCAGCAAAATTGGATGCCCTGGGGTACAAGGCAAGTCAGTATGATAAGAGTTTCTATGTTCTTAGGAAGAAGGGATGTTTGGGTGTGATATGGATTCATGTTGATGATGGTATAGTGACTGGAAGTAGTGAAGAGGTGTTGGAGAAATTGGAGGATGGTTTGGATGGTAGTTTAAAGGTGAAGTGGAATGATAATGTGGATGGTATTGTAGGTGTGGCTATCAAAGAAGTTCCAGAAGGGTTTGATCTGCACAATTTTCAGCTCATTGACAAGATCCTAAGGACTCACAACCTGTCTGGATTAACCACAAGATCACCCCTACCAACTAATCTAGAAATCACCACTGCCAAGGATGAAGATGTAGCTATTGATACAACTAAATATCTCTCTGTTTTAGGTGCTCTCAGTTATGTGGCAGTAGCAACTAGGCCAGATCTATCCTTCCCTGTCAATTTTTTTGGCACGCTTCTCCTCCAAACCTACTGCCACTCACTGGATTGCTCTCAACCACCTGCTCAGATATGTTCAACACACTGCCACCTTCTGTCTTCACATTCATCCTTACCAAAATTCACCACTTGAACTCCTATCTTTCTCTGATTCCACTTGGAATAACAAAGAATTCTCAAGAGCTCAAAGTGGTCACCTGCTGCTCCTTAACTCTTGTCCAATTGTGTGGACATCAAGGCGCCAGTTGACAGTAAGTGATTCTTCATGCACTGCTGAATATGTGGCACTTGGTAGTGGTATGAAAGATGCCATTTGGATCTGAAATCTTCTCAAAAATATATTTCCTGATATTCCCCCAATCAAGATCTTCTGTGACAACAAAGGTGCTATAGCCAATGCAAAAGATAACCCAAGCAACAAGAGGACATGGCATGTGGATAGGTGTTTCTATATTGTGAATGAACAACTCTTTCTAAAAAAAGCAACATTGGAATGGGTTCCCACTGCTCAAATGCGTGCAGACATACTCACAAAATCACTGGGCCCATCTCTGACAATGCTTAGAAGGAAAGATGTCTGTGTGTGGTAATGGGGATATATATATATTTTCTTTCTTTTCTTATTTTTCTTTTATTTGTCTTCTTTTTCTTATTTCATTTCATTTCATTTTATTTTATTTTTCTCCTTTTATTTTTTTCTTTTTTCTCTTTTCATTTTGGAGTTGGTTATGTTTGCATGGGGGGGACACCAGTAATATCTTTCATAACTAAGTGGGGGGGATGTTAAGTCACTAGGACTATGTACTTAGTTATGTGTACAAATGTATATAACCTGTAGTGGCGGCGTCCCCTGTTCTCCGGTTCTTTCCGGAGTTCTATAGGCTGACACCGTGCTACAGAGAGAGGGTAGTGGTGAGGCAGGTGTGAGCTTGGTAAGCAACAGAATGACTAAAATGTTACACTAAAAGAACGATTTTTCGACAGGGCGGCTGTAATTCTACACTAGAACCGTGACAGGAGGAAGAGGAGTAAAAAAAAAAATGAAAAAAAAAACTCAATTCAAAGCGGTGCAAAACTGTGTGTCCTTACTGCCCATTGATTTTTGTCTACAGCCAAGTCACAAAATCTAGCGGAATTTTCGACGAAAAAATAAAAGTTTCGCCCACGAAAAAAATGATTTGCCTATTCAAAAGGAAGTACCCCCGCCCTATCTTGGAAAGCTTGCGGTTATCTTGCCTCTCATCCCCTGTCAAAAGTACAGGTCAGCTGCCCTAAACTCATGATTTTATTTTTTGTTAAGGGATGAAATGTAAGACAACCGCAAGCTTTCCAGGATAAGCTGCTGTAAGACAACCGGAAGTTTCCAGGATTAGCTGTACATGATAAGATAGAGAGAAATGTAAGAAAGTTATTGGTGCAATTTAAAGGGGAATCTAATGTGAGAGGCTAAGAGATAAGAGGAAGGTCATTGGGAAATGAATGTTGGGTCTCTGGACGGCTGCAACAGTAAAGCACGGTCACCAAATGAAAAATGAGCACATTGTTGGTGGTGGATGGCGAGAGATTGTATGTTGGCTGCACAGAATCCACCCAAGACTTGAGTGTGTTTCTTGGCGTGCTGGTTCGCCTGAAAGGGGAGATGATGATGAGGCCTAGTAGAACAACAGATGATTTGTCCATGATCCAAACAGATTAGCCATCAGGTAGCCTGTGATATGTGTGGGCTAGTGTCTTGTCGAGCAAGTCCCACCACCGAATCCATCGCTAGATCTCACACGCTCCATCCAAATACTATATAAGTCACCCTTTGTCCCCCGACATTCTCCCTCCTTTCGTTCCTCCATGGCTTCCACTCCCTCTGGCACCGTCTCTGGAAATGTATCAGCACCTCGCTCCACTACTGCCATGCAGCTTTCCGCCTCTCTGGCTGGCAGCGGCGTCGGCACTGGTACCTTTGGCGTCAAGGTCTTTCTTTCTTCTCCATCTCACTCACTCTCACTCTCACTTACTTGTTCTCTTCAAAACAGAGTGGCCTCGCCCAAATGCTCAAAGGTGGCGTCATCATGGACGTCGTCAATGCTGAGCAGGCTCGAATAGCCGAAGAAGCTGGAGCCTGTGCCGTCATGGTATAATCTTCAACCCCTTCCACATCTTGAGTTCATTCTCACTCTCACTCTCACATACATACACACCCTCCTTGCTTGCCCTCACTCACAGGCTTTGGAGCGGGTGCCCTCTGATATTCGTCGGGATGGCGGAGTCGCTAGAATGTCCGATCCCGCAATGATCAAGGAAATCATTGATGCTGTCACTATCCCTGTATGCTCTTGAAATCTTCTCATCTCCCTTATCCTCCGTTACTCATCTCCTCGTCTCCTTCTTTTTCTCTCTCACTCATGTTCTCGGGTCTGTAGGTCATGGCCAAGGCACGAATCGGCCATTTTGTAGAGGCTCAAATTTTACAGGCCATTGGTGTCGACTACATTGATGAATCCGAGGTCCTTACCCCTGCTGATCCTGAACACCACATTTATAAACAATCTTTCAAAGTTCCCTTTGTATGTGGTGCCAAAAATTTAGGTGAAGCTCTTCGCAGAATTTCAGAAGGAGCTGCAATGATCCGGACCAAGGGTGAAGCCGGAACGGGAAACGTCATTGAGGTGTGTGTGTGTGTGTTTGTCTGCATGTTTTACAAAAAATTTCAACGCACTTTTTTTTTTTTTTTTTTTTTTTTTTTTTTTTTCTCTTGATTTTTTTTTTATTTTGTGTTTCTCTTCTCGACCACTTTGACAGGCTGTCAGACATCAAAGAACCGTCATGGCTGATATTCGAAGAGCATCTGTCATGAATGATGAAGAGCTTTACACTTTTGCTAAAGAGCTGTCCGCTCCTTACCATTTACTTAAAGAGGTCGCTCGTACTAAAAAATTACCTGTCGTCAATTTTGCCGCTGGTGGAATTGCTACTCCAGCTGATGCTGCCTTGTTAATGCAACTTGGATGTGATGGCGTATTTGTGTCAGTTGTATATTTATTTATTTTACATCCTGACGTCTGACATCTTTTATTTATTTCTGGGCTTTTTTTCATGCTTGATTGATCTCATTGGATTTTATACTTTCTCAGTGGGTCAGGGATTTTTAAATCAAGCAACCCTGCCTTACTTGCCAAAGCCATTGTACAAGCCACTACACATCACAATAATCCTCAAATGTTAGCTCAAATTTCAACTGGTTTGGGAACTATGATGGCTGGAGAGGGTAACCTTCAGAATCCTGAATTAACTAAAATGTCTGCTCGAGGTTATTAACCCACACCCCCCCCCCCCCTCCGCCGATTAAAACAATCAGTATCATTGTGTGTGATGAGAGTTAAAATTTATGTTCAAATAGTGATGTAATTAAGATTATCCTTACATGTCAGAGGTGGCTTAACGTTGGATCTCTTGATTTCCCTTGATTCATTTATTCAAGTAATTTTCTTTTTCTTTTTTGTGTTGGCCTTAATTGGTTTTACGTATCAATAACCTTTTTAGGTTACAGAATTAAATGCATACATATATATATATATATATATATACTTGTGTGTCTGTGTCTGTGTCTGCATGTGTGTGAGGAAAAAAATGATAGTCGTTATTTCTGTTTAGTTAAATATTCAATAAAACTGTAAGCCGGTCGTCTAAAAGAAGAAGAAGAAGAAGAAGAAGAAGAAAGAAATAGAGGAGGAAAAGAAAAATATAAAGAAAAGGTTTGACAAAAGTTGAAAGAAATGAAATTAATAAAATAATTGAGTTATTTAAAAGAGATGCAACGACTATTTCTTAAGATTGACACAACGGTGAGGTTTATATTTATTTCAGTAAGTACTATCTTCAATGTGCGGCAAACAATTACTATTGTTAATAGACTTACTGCAACCTTAGAATATTTATTTACTTTTTAAATTAGATTTATAATACTAATAAAAATAAAATAAACATGTTATACTATACATATTTAAAAAAATATGTTAAAAGTTGAGTGTAAATAAGTGATGTGGCTACAGGGGATTATCCAAAGCCTTTTATAGGCAAGGGATCCACTGAAGCATCAAAATGAGTAATTACAAAAGAGTAATAAGGTAAAACAAGAAGATAACAGAAGATAACTAAAACATAGATATTGGGAGAAAATCATGAAACAATAAACTAAACCTGTGAGTAAGTAACCAATTTTCCCACCATAAGTTCCCAAAACAATTAATTAAAATAATCAGTAACTAAGTAAGTCTGAAACATAAGAACAGTGAGTAAAATAACCCAAAACAGATATTACAGTGAGATGATATAAAGGGTTTAATTAAAACAAATAGAATAATTTTCACGCCAAAAATCCATGTAATAGGGGATGTCAGTTCTGGCAAATCCGCACTTAAATTTTGCAAAAAAGTCACTTATTTCAAAAAAGGGTGTCAGTTATGACCTCAACTCAGCACTTTTTTCCCGTTTTTTTTCACAACCACATTTTGGCCACAAAACATCCCTTCCTTTCTTACCCCATCCCTGTCACATGTGACACACTGACCTTCCTCGCTACCTACCCATCAATCCTTGGCACACACCCCTTCCTGACATTTTCAATATTTTGGCCAGGCATGTTTACATTCTTTTTTACTTATTTCTTCTACCTCTTAATCTTTTTTCTTGTTATGTGCCAGTTTCATAATGCCTCCCAGACATTCCAAAATCTCAAAAGGTAACTCAAAAATCTGCTTTGTCACAAAAGTCTCCTTGTAAAGCAAGCCCTACACCTGAAAAATCAAAGGCAGGTTCAGGTCAGCTTAAAAAGGATGATTATCTCATCATAATCAACTTCCTTAAAATAAAATCAAATTTTGAAGCATGTTTTGGATGTGAAGAGTCCACCTTCTTCAAAGGTTAATGGCTACTTATTGATGGCCAATGAAGTAAGGAAGAAAACAAGGGGGAGAATCGATATCAATCCTAAACAAATGAAGGAGAGATTTAAGAGTTACCATTCAAAATATAAAAAGACTCATCATGCTGCAAATGAAACTGGCTTTGGTATTGACGATGATGATTTGGAGATTGAAATTACTACTGTTTCCAAAAAGCTCAATGTCATGTGTCCTTTCTATGAGGAAATGGATAATCTTTTTGGCTCCCGAGTTGATGTAAACCCTTGGTTTCTACACAATACTACTAAGCATATACCCTCTGGATCCAAACCTTCCTATAATCCTCCCGACACATCTTTACTTGAAGGAGATCAATCCCCTCCACCTTCTAACCATAGTTCAGCTGAAGATGATCCCGACTATCAATCAGAACAATTATATCACAGCAGATCTGAATCCTTAGAGGCCCAAAATTTAAATGTATGGTTACTTTTTGTTTTTTCTTCAATTCTTCTCTGAATTTCTCTTTCTTTCTAGTCTCCTCCTACTCAAACTCAATCTCCATTAAATAATCTCAATTCTGGAAATGTGAATCCCACTTTAGAAGCTGCTTTAGATGAACTTCCTGAAGCCTCTTGTTCAAACTCCAAACTAAAGCATTGAGCCTTGACTTCAATGAACTTGAACCATCTATTAAAACGTGGTAATACTTCAACAAGCTCATTTGGCTCCCTTGAAGATTATTTTGAAAAAAAAAGATATAAGTAAGTTTCATTTACTATATATCTTAATCATTAACTCATTTATTTATTTATTTCAATTTAATTTTCTCAGCAAAATCAACTATTGCGAATAATGCCCTTGACTTTGAGAAGATGAAGTTTGATCATATGCTAAGGAAAGATCAGCAAGCCTTAGATTTGGAAGAAAAAAAATTTGAGGCAGAGCAGATGGAAAGAGTAAATGACCGTCAATTTCAAAGAGAAATGGCTACTTGTGAATTGGAAAAACAAGAGAGTTTTTTTAAAAAAAAAGATTTCATTATGAAATGTGTTAAAAATGGCCAATCTTATGAGGACATTAAAAAATTACTTGACCTTTTCAATTGATAAATTGTTTTTCTAGTTAATTTAATTTTGTTTGATTTCCTTTTGGTAATATTTTCTTATATGCTGACTTATAAAAGGTCTTGAATATAGTACGTTATTTTTGACAAATTTTTGAAAATATCATACAATTTTTCTATCTTTACATTCAAGTCAATAAGTTTGCTTATCTAAATTTTTCTAAGTCATCAATTTCACATGTCAGATTTAAAAAATTGGCAATGCCCTCCCCTGCATTTTATTGAAACAAGGGGTGGGTACCACCAAATTTTTCTAAGTCATCAATTTCACATGTCAGATTTAAAAAATTGGCAATACCCTCCCCTGCATTTTATTGAAGTAAAGGGTGAAAGTCATCAAAATTTAATATAATTACATAAATTAATTAATATATAAATAAGATATGTCAAATTTACTACTTTTAAAGTAATGATAATTCCTCATTCCAAAATGCAGATCAAGTCTAGAAACTAGGTTTGGGACTTTCCACAGGTATAGGCTAGAGGAACCCCATGAAACAAATTAATGTTATCATGATTACCATTTATACAACACAAGGTTGTGGGCCCATTACTTTAATTTCATAAATTGAAATATCATATTTATTTATTATAAATTTATGGAAGAATATTAAATATTTGGTGACTCTACAAATCCCCATACTTTTTAGATCTACCTAAAGAATGTTTAAATTTATTACCTTTTTCTTCTTTTTTTAACTTGTTTATTTGTTGGATTAACTTTTGACTGATCTGGAAAGAGCAACCAAAATGCGTGAAGTCTTGACAAGATTCCAAACCTGGAGGAGCCTTTGTGGTTTGGTGATTATTGTAAGAAGAATTCCAAACTGTTTCGATGATTCCATTTCCTAATCCAAAATCAATTATACATCTATGATCTGGGAAATATAATCCATGTCCTTTAATTTTAGCAGGTGACGGAATAGGTTGTCCAGTGATAGGATTAATATATGTGAAAATTCCATAAGTGAGGTAATTGGCATCCTTTGAGTCAGTGTGAATTCGATTATGAAATCCAGAATGAGTGATTATAAAATTTGAAAACATTAGATAATCATTGCTAATATCTTCTCATTCAGAGTCGCACCAATTTGGTATTCCAAGTCTTGTAGCAACTTCATGATTTTTTTCAAAAGCTTTATTGAAGAGTTTTTTAAGTCGAAGAGCAAGAAATGAATTAAATGAAGGTAAAGTATTCCATTTTCGAAAATCATTATCTAATTCAGCTTTAGATAAAGATCTGAGTAAAGAATATATGCCTATTTAAATTAAATTCAGTAAAATGATATTAAAAAATCCAGAAAAATTTTTAAACATACCAAGAGAAAAACCTTTATCAAATCCTGGTCTCCATCCAATTCCAATCATGATTCCACCCAACAAATTCTTATTCCTTAAAGATAAGCAAACCAAAGCCATTTGATAGAGTGTTATTATGAGATTGCAGAGTTGATTAAATGATTCATCTTTTAAACCATTAAAAGAATGGTTTTTGTAAATAAATTGAGGTTTGAAAGTATTATTAATAACAGCTTTAACTTCATCACCTCCAGTTTCAGTTAAATAATGTATATTTTCAGGTAACATTTTCGGATATTTTTTTTCTCTTTCAACTTTAGTTTTATAGTACTTGATTTTTGAAATATGACCAAATAATTGATCCAAGTGAATTTTTATTTTATAATTTCTTTTATTTCGATACTGTTCATTTTTTGACAATGTTATAGATGATGATTGAAAAGAAGTTGAATTTGAAGATGATAATGAAGTTAAAGAAGATGAGAGTGAGGTAAGTGGTGAATCTGAAGTTTAAGACATGTATTTTTCTACTTAAAAATTTATTACTTTTCAAACACCCAAAATTATACATTAAAAAAAAAAACTCACTTAATTTAAATTAAAAAATAAAAAATCCTCAAAAGACTAATAAGAATTTTTTTTATTTCACTTGAACTTGATGAATATTTTTCTCTAAAATTTAAAAAAAAAACAAAAAACTGTTAAATTTTTTTTATCACTTCCCCATTCCCCTAAATTCCCCTCTCCAAACCCCTCTCCCACCTCCCCAAAACCCTTGTAAAACCCCCCCTCTACCCCCCACCAAATCCCCCAAATCCCCCCTTCAAATCCACCTCCAAATCCCCTACAAATACCCCACCAAATCCCCCTGAAAATCCCCCTCCAAACCCCCTTCAACCCCCCCCCCCCCCAACACCCCCTTCAATCCACCTCTTTTTGCCCCCTCCAAACCCCCCCTAACCCCCCTCCAACACCCCCTCCAAATCCCCCTCGAAACCCCCCCAATACCCCCCTAAGGGTAAAGGTGGGAAAAAGCCCAGGCCAAGGGGGGATAAAGAGAGAAAAGAGGGAGAGAGAGAGAGAGAGAGAGAAAAAAAAAGGTTTATTTTACCTATAAATTCAAAAACAACCACTTACAAAAAAACAAAAACAAAAACAAAAAACCAAAAAACCAAAAAAAAAAAAAAAATAGCAAAAAATTAAGTAAAAAAAATAAAATGGCTTACCTGGAGAGATGAGTTGAGAAAAAAGAAATATAAGTGAAATTGATTGAGTGATGTAGGAAGAGAGGAGAAAACGGATATGAGTGAAGAAAAAAAAGAGAGTGACTGAAAAAATATGCGTTTGCTGAAAATATGCGATTTCATGTTCAGTTGATGAAAGAAAACACAGAGAGAAAAAAAAAATAAGACTTTAACAGAAAATTCAAAAACCAAAAAAATATGCAAAAAAATTTACCATTCTCAGTGAATAACACATGCAAATTGATCATTTGAAGAGAAAGAAAAAAAAAATTAAAATTGTGTTGAAAAATGTTGGAGTGTTATTGGAAGAATTTTTGCCCTTATACTAGTTGATTGAGAAATAGAAGTGATGGATATAGTTGGAGGTGAATCAACTTGTTCATCTTCATACAGCTCTAACCTTTGATCTTTGAGGTCATCAAGTAGGTTATGAAGTATAGTGCAACACAGAATACAGTTGATCACAGCCTCCATTTCAGATTTATTTCTAAGAGGACTTCTTAATTCCCTTAAACTAGAAAAACGGCCTTTCAAGATTCCAATAGAATGTTCAATACGGACTCTTGACTTTGCCAAATGATTGTTGAATTTGGAATTTTGACTGTCTTCTGAAGCTGCTCCTCGAAAAGCAGGAAGTACATACTTTCCATTCACATAAGCAGAATCTGCAAGAAGATACTGATCTTCATCAAAGAATTTTTCAGGTTCATTTGAAATTTGCATTCTTTGGAAGACGTAGGAGTCATGACATGAGCCAGGATAGCCAGCGAAGAATGATAAAAATTTTTTGTTTACGTCACATATAAGCTGAACGTTAATTGAATATCTAAAAAGAAGATATATTTGTTTGTGTTAGTTTCAAAGAGAATGAAAGGAGTTAAAAATAATCTACCTCTTTTTACGGTCAAATTAATTGTTTCCACCTTGAGCAGGTTTCTGGCTCAAAGGAATAGTAGTACCATCAACAAAACCAATACATCCTGGGAAGCCCTCTGCTTGCATAACCTGAGATGATTCAAGTTGCTCTTCTTTTGTTGTCCAGGTGAGAAGTTAAGATTCCAAGGAGTTGATGGCAGTGATACATCGTTTGGTATAAGTGTTAACTGAACCATACCCTAAATCAAAGACATTTTCTAAATGTTTCAAAGCAGCTCCATTACCATTTGAACCCAAACAACATAGTGTGATGGCCAATTGACTTGAAGGATGTCGTTGTTCTTTTTGAGAATTATTGTGAAATATGGGATAATCCTGAATAAGCTCAAGCAATTTAAGGAAACATTCCTGAGAAGTCCTGAACAGCTGTCTAAAACTGGGTGTAGATAGGTTAAGAGGTGTTTGGATGGTGTACTTGGGGGTATGAAGTACTTGAGGCTTTCTGGGAAGAAGGTAACGTTTCCTGGCCATTTTTGATAAAACAACGAAATCTTCTTCTAGATCAGAATCATAATCGGAATCAGAGTCCAAGAGCAGTTCAAGAGCCATGAAAGTCATTGCTTTATGTAATTTATCACAATTTGAAAGTGAGGAAGGCATAACTCTTATATGATATGATATGAAGATGTAAATGATGTACAATGTTTTAAGTTATGAAGTGTTATTCTGCAGAGTGCTGTGTATGAATGGGATGATGCTGAAAAATCAGTGAAATGGGACTTGATTGTGAAATCAGCACTTTGGGTTTAGAAAGTGTGGATTTGAGTGAAATAAGTGACTTATTTCATTTTGAGATCCACCAGTATTGGGGCTAGTGTGTTTTGGAAATACACACTTATTTAAGTGCGGATTTGGTCAAATTTAAATGCGGATTTGTAAGTGCGGATTTTCCAGAACTGACACCCCCTAATCAATTTAATCCAGTATAAAGCAAATTTAATTAATTGTTTTAACTATGTAATTAATTCAATAACTAGTTTAAATGAAACAAATAATTAATTTATTGATATTTCTAATTTAAAGTGAGAATTTGAATACCATCTTATTAAATAAGTGTTATAATTTATTTAATAATTTTACTGACACAAATAAGGGTCAAAAAAAAGCGCCCAATATTATTGTTTAATAAGGTATGTATGGCTTAATTTAATATATAATTTTAATTAATTAATTTAATTACATTATAAGTTAATTTTACACTTATAATTTATAATATATGTTTATAATTAATTAATTATTAATTTATATTTATTAAATACATAAAAATGTGCCATTATTTCTAGAATATAAAATATATCATGCTTAATTTAAATGTATAAATAATTTATATAATAATAAAATTAATATAATACTTATTATATATATTTAAAAAAATCAATTATATCATTTCATTATGCAATATAATATTAGTTTATATACATAATAAGCATATTTTTACGTCCTCTTTTAGTTCCAGTAAATTGACATAAAATTTACTGGGCTCCTGGTATAGCCTGGCTGACACTCCCTCACTCTAAAAAAACAATAAAAAAAATGCTAAGATTTTTTCTTTTTATACTTCTTTAACAGAGTAGGAAGATTTGAAATTTCCTTTCCAGGTACCCATGCATCATATTCAGATGATTTGTTCTTATATCTCAATAAATATTCAGTACCTCTTTCAGAAGTGATAATTCTATCATTGAGAATTTTATCAATTTCTAAAGTTTCAGTGACTTCCTGAGGGTTTTTCTTAGGTCTCCCCCTTCTTTTGGGAAATAAGTCACTGTTGGAAGTATAAGGCTTAAGCAAAGAAATGGGAAAAACAGGATGTTTCCTATCATATGGAGAATACAATACAACTTCTACTGCATTATCTCCAACCATTCTTTTAACAACAAATGGTCCCACAAAAGGATCTTCTAATTTGTTGTTACCTTGTAGATCAAAATGGACAGTAGATATCAACACTTCATCACCTTTGTTAAATGTATATTCTTTATGGGATTTATCCCATCTCTTCTTTTCATATTCAAATGCTTTATCAATACAGCTTTGAACATGTTTTCTGCATAGCTGTTGCATTTGCATAAAAGACTTTACACCATGGTGTAGTTCCAACTTAGGTAATTTATTATTGAGAATTTGAGCAGGAGTGTTTGGGACATAACCTAACCAAAGCTCAAAAGGCTTTTTCTCAGTGACAGAACAAACAGTGCTATTATATGCAAATTCAAGACCAGGCAATAGAGTGACCCAGTCATGAGTAAATCTGTCATTGTATTTATATTCTAATCCAAAGGTACAATACCTTCTAATCATATCTTCTAGATTTTGAATCATTCTTTCAGCTAGACCATCAGTCTGAGGATGGTGAGCTGTAGACAAATTTAACTCACAGCCACAAATATCCATCAAAGAGGTCCAAAACTCAGATGTAAATTTTGGATCTCTATCAGAGATAATGGCTTGTGGAAATCCAACAATATTAAACATGTAAGACCACCATAAGAAAGCTAATTCCTTTGTGGATACATCTTTGTGGGTGGGAATAAACTTGCACATTTTACTAAATCTATCCACTATTACCCAACAAGAATTATAATTTTCTTTACCTGCAATAGGAAGACCAGTGACAAAATCCATATTAATGATTTGCCAGGGAGCATCAGGAGGTTCAATATGTTGCATTAATACTGCTCTTTTACCTGTCAATCTTTTAGATTTTTAACAAGAATCACAAGATTCAACATATAATTTTGTGTCTTCAGACATATTAGCCCACCAAGCAGTGGTCTTAATTCTAATCAATGTTTTTTTAAGATCAAAATGTCCTGCAAATATGTCATCATGACAAATTTTTACAATGATTACCTTCATAGAAGGAGGAATAACGATAAAATTACTCAAATTTCTTCTAAAATAGATGTAGCCTTCATCAATTGAAATTTTACCTTTTTTTCAAAGCATTTTGGTACTTTGGTAGGAGTGTTTTGATTAATGATTGTATTGAAGCATTCTTTGGATCATTTAATATATTACACAGCTTTTTCAAATGAGTGTATTAATCATATGGATCCAGAATAAGCTGTAATAGCTTTTCCTCAATATCAACCACATATATTCCATGAATGTGAACTATTTCATCCTCAGGATCACATGCAGGATTAGAGTCATCATTTGGAAAAGGTAACCTTGATAAAATATAAACATTTGAGTGAACAATACCAGCCTTATGAGTTATTGTCCTCTTTCCTCTGTATTACTGAAAAGCCAACTACCATATGAACATGTGTCTGTTAGGTGTCTTTAAGTTTAAGAGGGATTTTCCTGCACTGCACTCAGTGACAAGTGCCATTTTCTGGTCATCCAGATAAAAATTTAGTTTCTCTAGAGCCCACACTACTGCTAAAAACTCCAGTTGAGTGGAACCATATTTCAATTCACTATTTCTCAAGGTTCTTGAAAGATAAAAAATTACTACTTCTGATACTTTATAATTCATAACTTATTTCTGGTGGAAAGCAGCACCAAGGCTAACAAAACTTGAATCAGTGTATAAAACAAATGGTTGATTAAAGTAAGGTAAAGCAAGAATTGGTGCTGACATCAAACAATGTTTCATTGTGTCAAAAGCTCTTTGTCTTTCTGTCAGTGTATCTAGTATATAAGTATGATTTAATAGTATTTATTAATGATCCTACTACTTATTGATAAATGATTTAGTGATTAAACCTCAGGGGAAGACTATAAAAATAGTTATACTCAAAAAAAAACTCACAATACTTGGATTTAAATGTGTGCTAGTGGTGGAAAATAGATAAATAGAATATAGTTATAGCTTATATAATGATAATATCAATTTATAAAGGCTTTATAATATATTTCTAAATGATAATAATTGTGTTTAAATTTTTACTTGAATTTTAGTAAGTAAGTGATGATAATTAACCCGTCAAATCTCTCCTTACTTATACCAAATTCAACTGAAGTGCACAGACCTTCAATCCAGATGATGTCACTGCTATCCCCGGAAATTACAGCACTGTGAGGCCCCATAACCTCTCCATGGTGTCCACTTCAAGCAGATTCAACACCCAGACCTCAAGTAAGGACCCTCCATCACAATTAATGATAACACAGACCCATACCATAAATAGAAAGTCCAGATAAAAGCGGATACCATAAAGAAACAGGCAAAATAACTAATCCAAAAGGAATAAAATAAAACCCAAAGCATATAAAGGAAGAAAATTAAATGTCCAATCCACCAATAACATCCCCAAGCATCCATATTAACCCAGCATTGACCTCCCAACCCATAAATCCGTGAATATCCATCCAAGGAAACAGATTAAGTTGTCCAAACTGAGTACATGCGCCTGAAATAGATGTAAATGCTTCTGTAGGCGTTGTGAATCCACTGAATAAGTCCATATGACCTAAAATAAGCATAAAAAATGTTACAGGCTATAAAAAGGGCTAAAAACCCACTTATAGACCTAAATATACATAATATACTGCATATTTCACTGAATATGAGATTTGTGTATACATATAAGCTTATGTATGTCAATAATTACTTAATATCACTTAAGATAAATATATTATGACTCAATTAACACCTTAATAAGTATTATTAGGCTATGAATAAGCTATTTAAACTACTATAAGCTATGTAATGGTGTAATAATTATATATATATGTATTATAAAAATATATATAAAAGTTTTAACCTTATTTTTAATATATAAGCTTAATATATTTAAGGTTATCTTACTTTAACATAAGAATTACTCAGTCCTGGAGATACTTAGGCTGATACTCCCTCACCCAAAAAAAACAATAAAAAATGTTAAGACATTTTAATTAAAAGTAAGGAGTGAATAGAAAAATAAATTTTATTTTATTTTCTCTAATAAATATACTAAATAATCAGTATTATTTTGATTTAAATTTTTCAAGAGATTTTTAAGATCAGAGTTTTCATTTTATGGAATCCACTGGTCATATTCACTTGATTTATTTTTAAATCTTAATAGATACTCAACTCCCTTTTCTTTAGTAAGGTTTCTCTTTTTAAGTATCTTTTAAATTTCTGCCTTTTCAACTATTTCTTCAGGTTGCTGTTTATGTCTTCCTGATCTTCTTGGAAATAGAGCAGTATCATTAGAATGGTATGGTTTTATAAGAGAAATTGGAAATACTGGATGTTTTCTATCATAAGGTGCATATAGAATAACCTCAACAGCATTGTTACCAGCCATGTTTTTAACTAAAAATGGTCCAATGAATGGATCCTTCAATTTAACATTACCATTTAAATTGAAATTTAGTGTTGAAATAAGTACTTCATCACCCTCTTTGAACATTTTCTCTTTATGGTCTTTATCCCATATTTTCTTCTTATACTCAAACACCTTATTTATACATTGTTGAGCATGTTTTCTGCATAATTCTTGCATCTGAAGAAAAGACTTAGTACCTGGATGGATATCCAATCTAGGTAATTTATTAACAGTTTTAGCAGGGGTATTAGGTACATAACCCAACCATAACTCAAATGGCTTTTTGCCAGTGACAGAATGTACTTTACTATTGTATGCAAATTCTAAACCTGGGATAAGGGTTACCCAATCATGCGTGAATTTGTCATTGTCTTTAAAGTTAAGACCAAAAGTACAAAATCTTCTTATCATATCTTCTAAAGGTTGTATCATTCTTTCTGCTAGCCCATCAGTTTGTGGATGTTGTGCTGTAGAAAGTTTTAATTGACACCCTGAAACATCAATAAGTGATGTCCAAAACTCAGAAGTAAATTTAGGATCTCTGTCTGAGACTATTGCTTTAAGAAAACCTGCTATATTTAACATTTGTGTCCACCATAAAAAAGCTAAGTCCTTTGCAGAAACTTCATTGTGGATAGGAATGAATATACACATTTTTGTAAATCTATCTAAAATTACCCAGCAGGAGTTATAACTCTTATGCCCTGCTATTGGCAAACCTGTTACAAAGTCCATGTTAATTATTTCCCATGGAGCTTTTGGTTGCTCAATTTGTTGTAATAAACAAGCTCTTTTGCCTGTTAATCATTTAGATTTTTGAAAAGAATCACATGTATCAACATATTTTTGAACATCCTCAGACATGTTAATCCACCAAGCTGTGTTTTTTACTCTGGTTAATGTTTTATGGTAGTCAAAATGACCTGCTAATATATCATCATGACATATACTTAACATTAACTCCTCCATTGAAGGGTAAATTACAATTACATTGCTTAATTTCTTCCTGTAATATATAAAACCATCCTCAATGGTAAATTTTCCTTTTTCTAATGCTTCTTTATACTTATTTGGTAATGTTTTTATTAAAACACTCATTGAAGCATTAGATGGATCATTTAATATTGTTGTAAGTTTACTCAAGTCAGGATCTGAAGCATAATTATCAAGAATTGATTGCATAAATTCATCATCAAGATCTACAATATAAATGCCATAAATGTCAATAATATCTGTTTCAGGAACATAAGCAAGATTATCATCATTATTGGGTAGAGGTACTCTAGATAACAGATCTACATTAGAGTGTAAGGTTCCTGCTCTATGTGTAATAGTCATCTGTCCTCTGTATTCTTGTACAGCTAATTGCCATCTAAACATATGTCTATTAGGAGTTTTCATGTTTAAGAGTGACTTAACTGCACTACAGTCAGTTATTAACTCAAATTTTTGGTCTTCAAGGTAATAATTTAGCTTCTCAAGAGCCCATACTAATGCCAAACATTCAAGTTGAGTAGCACCATAATTTAATTCACTACTTCTTAGAGTACGTGAAATATAGCAAATTACTACTTCTGACATTTTTCTTCAATAAGTTGCTTTTGATGCAAAGCAGCACCCAGACCAGTAAAACTTGCATCTGTATATAATACAAAAGACAATTAGAAATCTGGTAATCCCAAGATAGGAGCTTTCAACAAACATTATTTCAACTTATCAAAATCCTGTTGTCTTTCATTATTCCAAATGAAAGCTTCTGATTTCTTTATCAGTGTGGTCAGTGGTGCAACAGTTAATTGGTAGTTTTTTATATATTGTCTATGATAACCACACATACCAAGTTTTGATTGTACATCCTTTAAATTTTGAAGAATGCCAATATTATTTATTTCAGCCACCTTATTTTGGTCTACACATATTTGTAAGCCAGATACAATATGACCAAGCACTTTTAAAGACTCAAACCCAAATTTTCATTTTTTCAATGCAAGGGTCATTTTTATTTCATCCATTTTCTGAAATACCTTCTTTAAATGGATTAAGTGTTCATCATATGTCTTAGAGAACACTATGATGTCATCAATGTATACTATTAACCATCCCTCAATCATTTCATTATGGAATGTTGTATCCATTAACTTCTCAAATACTTATGGAGCATTTTTTGGTCCAAATGGCATCCTGACATATATATAAATTCCCATGTTTGTTGTTATCAACAAAAGGTTCTGTGAATTCTTTTCAACAGGAATTTGATGGTACCCTTTATTTCCATCTAAGCAACTTATATACTTAGCACCTTTAATGGTAGCATGTATGGAGGCAATCCTTGGCAAGGGATAAATATCATCCACCGTAAATGTATTTAATGCTCTATAATCACTGCACAGTCTTGCTTTATCTTGTTCATAAGAAATTGGCACTGGTGATATTACACAATATTTTGGTGTAGTTTCAACTATTTCAAAAATGTTCATTTTTAATAACATCTTAATATTATCCTCTATTTCTTTCCTCTTCATTGGTGAAGCAGGGTATAGTTTCTTTTTAAGACTAGCAGGAATATTATCCATGTCACAGGTTAAACTAATCTTCATTTCATGATCTTTTACAAGGCCAAGTTCATTTGTACCATGTAAAAAAGCCATTGGGAATGCTTTAATTAAGTCAAAAATATTATTTTTCTCAGCTTCACTTATCTGAGTGCCAAATTATGCTTTTGAAATTTCTGTTTCCAGAAGTTCCATCTCATTGGATTCTCCTCCTTTGCACAGAATATTTGTTACTGACTCAATGTGTAAGACTGTGTTAAAAGAATTTATTTTAAATTTCCTTTTACCATTCATGCCAATTGTAAAATTATTATTAGCAGGGTCTAATTTTACACCAAACTTAGTCAGAATATCATTTCCAATGACAAAACAGTTACTACAGTTAGTATTATCCTTTACTACAAAGTCACAAGTTACTCTTACATAACCATGTTGATGTTTAAAGAAAACAGCAGCTTTGTATCTACCAATCAGGTGTAGTACTGATCCAAAACCTCTCCAATTTTTACTTTGAAGTGGTTCAAGCTTAAACTCATATTCACTACCATTTTTCTGTAATGTATTAGTGGAAACAACAGAACCAGCAGCTCCTGTGTCCAGTACTATATTAACATTTTCATTAGTAATGATAGCTGGAACCGTGATAGGTGTCATTCTAAAGTTATCAGCTTGTATATCTTTAATGATTTCAGCATCCTCAAAATTCATTAAAGATTCATTTGAGTCCATATTTAATATTGGATTTTCAAAGATGGACAAATCATCTTCCAACATACAGACTTCATTTTCATCAATATATGAGATATTGCTGTCATAATCACTTGATTCTTTACTTTTTTCAGTTTCAGATTCAGATTCACGTTGATTTTCAACAATATTTATGTTTTTCTCACATTTGTGGCCTTTGACCCAAGGTTTGTTACACTTATAACAAGTATTAGTTTAATACTTTTTAGGTACTACAGGTGCAGTAGGTTTTTTCTGCTTCTCCTGAAGAGTTTTTGAATTCTGATTTTTAACAGGTTCAATATTTTGTTCATAAGTGGAATACCTTGCTTCATACTTATGGTTTAACATTATTTCATTACAAATATTAATAAAGTCAGAATATTCAGTAACATTAATTGTTCTAGCTACAACAATATCTCTGACAGATATAGGTAATTTATATATTATATTATCTTTCCATAAGTTAAAATCCATGTTAGGCTCAATGGCTTTTAATATTTTATGTAAATTCATTAAAAATACCATAGGTTAGTCACCATTCAACGGATTGTACCTAGTTTTCTCATAAAGTCTCTGCTGAGTGAGCCTGAATTTAGAACCTCCAAATTGTTTTTCAATTAGTTGTTTCCATTCAGCCCAAGAGTAATCTTTACCCTCACTAAAAACAGCTTCAAACCATAATAAAGCAACATCCTTAAAAAAAGAAATTAATTTTGATGTTATTTCTTCATCTGGTAACTTATATGAGAATTTTAAGTTGATTTAAATTCATTAAAAATACCATAGGTTTGTCACCATTCAACGGATTGTACCTAGTTTTCTCATAAAGTCTCTGCTGAGTGAGCCTGATTTTAGAACCTCTAAATTGTTTTTCAATTAGTTGTTTCCATTCAGCCCAAGAGTAATCTTTACCCTCGCTAAAAACAGCTTCAAACCATAATAAAGCAACATCCTTAAAAAAAGAAATTAATTTTGATGTTTTTTCTTCATCTGGTAACTTATATGAGAATTTCAAGTTGTCAATTCTTTGAATAAAATGTTGCCAATCAGAGCTGGCTTCCCCATCATAAGTTGAGTACTGATCTATCTTATGGCAGTTCTTCTGATTGGATTTTATTTCACTAATCTTAGGTAAATTCAATAACTCATTTAATCCTAATAAATGGTCTTGTATTTCCTCCTGTACCGATTTTTGACTTACATTTTCAGATTTGACACTACCACCAGATGATTTTAGTTGTGGTGGTATAGGGAAGGAATGAGATTAACTTTTGCCAACAAAAGGATTATTATTATACTGAGTATACTTATGATTATCCTGGTTCATTAGTAGATTGGCACTTTCAATTTCAATTTTAGTCAAACTTTGTAGCAGCTTAGAGACAATTTAATTTGTCTGGGCAAAAGATAACTTAGTTATTGATTCAACTTTCAATAAGTGTGCTTCATACAACTATTCTAACTCACAGAATTTGTTTGAAAGTTCACTATATTTATTAATCAATGAATCATACTTAAGAGTTAGAGACAGATGTTCATTCTCTAATTCTTTATTTTGTGTTGCCAGTTGAGAAATTTTCAATGTTAAGGAAGAAATTGTATCACTTGTGAGCTTAACTGTCTGTTCCTCACAATCAGTCATTCTATTCCACAATTCTGAAACAATTCTATGGACAGTTGGATTATTGTTAAAATACTCCAAGTCTTCCTTCTCAATTCTCTTACTATCTTGTGAATTTCTCATCTCACTAGTAAGTGGTGGCAACTGAGGATTAACTGTATTATTATTATGAATAGTACTGTTGTTATTTACAAAAGACAAGTCAGGTGTATCTACATCAAAACCTAATTTTCTTAAGTCCTCCTCAATTCTCTGTACAGATTTGAAATCAATAATATTACCTATATTGTAATTATCAGTATTGTGTTCAATCTTAGAGGGTAATCTACTTACCACAGGATAGGTTGCAGTCCTGATTTTGGGCACTTTTGCTTTCCTTTGTAGGGGTGAGATGAGGAATTCTGATGAGGAGGAGGATCCCTGTTGCAGCTGTGACTGGACCATTGTTGATGGAACCAATCCCACTTCCATTTATCTACCAGAATTTTCTCCTGGGAGTGATGTGACCCTCCTGGGGTAGGGGGTTGCTGGCTTGGCTGGCCTCCCTTTAGCTCTTCCAAGGTTTGATTCATCTTTTGGAATCCTACCTTGCAATTGTTCTGCAATTGCTCTACTTCCTTCAGCATGAGAGACTTTGATTCCTCCAACTTCAGCACCAGTTTTTTAAGATTGGACAGTTGATCCTGAAGAGGAGGAGACATATTTTTTATTGTAATATTTTTTAAGAGGGTGTCTTTTTCCTCTATACTCATTTGCTCTGTCTGGGGGTATGATTGACCTTCCATGGTTATGTCCTGGAGCAATGTTTTTATTAGTTTTAGACCTGGTATTATAAGCAGGATTTACACTCACATTGTCTTGGGGAGCACTCATATTGATAAGAATAACAATATTTTCCATCTAAAAAAGAGAAAACCTATACGTTATTTAGTAGACAAGAATTATTAGCAATACAATTACTAATAAAAGCTCTGGAGCTTACCCTGAATTTATATCTTTATTTATTTAAATAAAATATAAGAAAAATTCAAAAAAATCTGTTAAAAATAAAATTATGAGTTAAACTAAACCTCTATAAGGGTGGATAATTAGCTTACCAATCTTTAACCAAATACCAATTTAATTGGGTGTTATATTGGTGACCAAATACCAAGTGAAATTGGGTTTATATTGGGTACAGTTACTACTGTAAATACCTAATTTTTATAATAATAAATTAGTAAAATTACTATAAGGGTTCTTTTCCGAAATCACTGAGTTATGATGACCCACTAATGTGCAGAAGACCCAAATATTAGGTTTTTTTGAGCTACACTAAAGTAAAAATTATGTCCCAAGGCTTATACTAAATAATAAGTAAAAACTAAGGAAAGACCACCAATTGTCAGTGTATCTATTATATAAGTATGATTTAATAGTATTTATTAATGGTACTACTACTTATTGATAAATGATTTAGTGATTAAACCTCAGGGGAAGACTATTAAAATAGTTATACTCAAATAAAACTCACAATACTTGGATTTAAATTCGTTCTAGTGGTGGAAAATAGATAAATAGAATATAGTTATAGCTTATATAATGATAATATCAATTTATAAAGGCTTTATAATATATTTTTAAATGATAATAATTTTTTTTAAATGTTAAATTTAATTGTAGTAAGTAAGTGATGATCAATAACCCATCAAATCCCTCCTTACTTATACCAAAATCCACTGGAGTGCACAGACCTTCAATCCAGATGATGTCACTGCTATCACTGGAAATTACAGCACTGTGAGGGCCCATCACCTCCCCATGTCATCCAATTCAAGAAGATCCAACACCCAGACCTCCAGTAAGGACCCTCCATCAAAATTAATGATAACACAGACTCATACCATAAATAGAAAATCCAGATAAAAGCAGATACCATAAAGAAACAGGTGAAATAACTAATCCAAAAGGAATAAAATAAAACCCAAAGCATATAAAGGAAAAAAAATTAAATGTAAAAGCCCCCAATAACATCCTCAAGCATCCATATTAACCCAGCAATGACCTCCCAACCCATAAATCTGTGAATATCCATCCAAGGAAACAGATTAAGTTGTCCAAAATGAGTACATGCACCTGAAATAGATGTATATGCTTCTGTAGGCCTTGTGAATACACTGAATACATCCATATAACCTAAAATAAGCAGAAAAACAAAGGTTATAGGCTATTAAAAGGGCTAAAAACCCACTTATAGACCTAAATATACATAGTATACTGCATATTTCACTGAATATGAGATTTATGTATACATATAAGCTTATGTGTGTCAATAATTACTTAATATCACTTAAGATAAATATATTATGACTCCATTAAAACCTTAATAATTATTATTAGGATACGGATAAGCTATTTAAACTACTATAAGTTATATAATAGTGTAATACTTATATATATATGTATTATAAACATATATATAAGTGTTTTAACCTTATTTTTAAGATATATGTTTAATGTATTTAAGCTTATCTTATTTTATACATAAGAATTACTCATTCCTGGAGATACCTAGGCTGAAACTTTCACTGTTCCAAACAAATGCAACATCCTTCCTAATTAATTGGGTTAGGGATAATGCCATGACCTGATAATTTTTAATATATTGTCTATAGTATCCACACATTCCCAAAAAACCATGGATCTCTCTAACTGTGGTAGCAGTATTCACCTGTTGTATGGCTGCAACTTTTTTTTGGTAAAAATATATTTGTAAACCTGAGACAACATGACCAAGCACTTTTAAGGAATGAAAACCAAATTTGCACTTCTTCAAAGCCAGTGTCATATTTGTCTCATACATCTTATGGAAAACTTTACACAGGTGGTTAAGATAGTCCGCAAATGTTTTAGAGAATATAATAATATCATCAATATAAACCATCAGCCATCCTTCAATTATTTCTTGATGGAATGTGTTATCCATAACTTTTTGAAAAACTGAAGGGGCTATTTTAGGGCCAAATGGCATCCTAATATACTTATAAATAACCATATGAGTAGCAATCATCAGAAAACTCTGAGAATTCTTCTCAACAGGTACCTGGTGATATCCCTTATTACCATTGAAACAGCTGATATATTTAGCACCTTGTAAGGTGGCATGTATAGAGCTAATTCTGGGTAAAGATAGATATCATCAACATTATAAGTGTTCAATTCTATATAATCAACACATAACCTGGCTTTATATTTCTCATAAGAAACTAGAGCAGATGAGATAAGACAATGTTTAGATGTTTCAACTACCTTTTCAATAATATTCATTTCTAAAAGTGTAGAGATATTGTCTTCAATATCTTTTCTCTTTGTGGGGGAAGCAGATTAAGGCTTCTTCTTTAAACTAGCTGTTATTTCAATCAATGTACAAGATAATGAAAGCTTTATATCTTCTTTGACTGATCCTAGCTCATGTGACCCATGAGCAAAGACCATAGGAAAAAATTTTATCAACTGAATGGTGGAATATTTTTACTCATAAGAAAGTTGTTCTCCAAAAGAAGCTGTGTCAATTTCAGACACAAGGGAAGGCATTTACTTTGTAGATATTTCTTAATATTGAACTACAGAATGACATGTGTTCAATCCTGGTGTTAATAACTTCTTAAGGGAGGAAATTTTAAATTTTCTTTTCCAATTCAATCCCATTTTGAAGTATTGGTTTGAAGGATCAGATTTAATACCAAATTTGGTTAATATGTTATTTCCCACAATGAACCAATTTCTTAAGTTATCCTTTTTCATAACTACAAAGTCACACATAGCTCTTACAAATCCACGGCTATATTTGAAAAATACTGTAGCTTTATATTTACCAATGGGGGATAAAACAGAGCCATACACTCTCCAATTTTCAGAATTGATAGGCACAAGTTTTGATTAATAGTCCTGATCAGCTGAAGCAAGTTCTTTTTCAGATTCAACACTTCCACCAGCTCCAGAATCCAAAAAAACCTCAATTTTTTTCCATTAATCAAGACTGGTGTCTTGAGAGGGGTAATAATTATTGAGGTGTCCTCAAAATTTCTTATGATTTCAGCATCTTCTACTGTGGATAAATCATTGGAATAATTGTCAAAATTATTTAAATATTTAATATCTTCCTCCAGCATAGAGATTTCCTGGTGATATTCATAAGAAATGTTGCTAGCACAGTCACTTGAAGTATCATTGTGTGCAACTGTGTCATCTGAAGGCTACTCTATTTGTTCAACAAGGTTTATTCTCCTGTCACAAAAATGGCCTTTCTTCAAAGGATGCTGCATTTAAAGCAAATTTTTGTTTCATATTTTTTAGGTGCAACAGGGGAAGTGTCAGCCTGTGTATCTCCAGGACTGAGTAAAAATTAACTATAAGTTATGTTAAACACATGAACTATACATGGGAATAATAAATGAGAGTACACAAATAGTATACATAAGTAAAATTATGATAATACACAAAAAATGCCATTATAACACCTTATATACACGCATATATCCACCTTTTATAGGTCTTATGTACTTAATATTAAGTTGGAGTATGTTAGGGTAATCTTAAGAACCTTAAGTATAAGGCTACATAATTTTTAAGTACACTTAAAGCTTTTATATTCATTGTTTTATGCAAAAAAACAAGAAATGCGCTTTATTTCACTTAAAAGTTGACTATATGCGCTATAAAATTGAGAATATCAAAATTGCGCTTTGACAGATCAATTGGGCTCATTTAGAACTATTGATTTGGCTATTTAAATGCATAAAAATAACACTTTTCAAATTTGGTGTTTTTTATGCCAGAAATGGCTTCTGTGTACTGGCCACATACTGCCTGCTTTTTTCCCGTGTGAATAGCTTCATTTTTAGCAAAGTTAGCTTTTTCACACTATAATTACCCCACATTCTACGCCCACTGTGGGGAAACACACTAAAATAGGCGACAGGCGCTTATTTAGTGTCCTAGCTTAATTAATAATGCATTGACCCTGTTTATATGCACTAATTTCATTAATAACCTCACTCTTGGCACTTTATTTCATCACCACGCTTAAGTTCGCCTAATTTTAGTCAAGGATTTACCCGTGCAAGCGCCTGCCAAGAACTGCATGTAGTTACCCCACATCTCACGCTCTTTTTTAAGTTTTTGGGTGGTTTCTCAGTCAATTTTGGTTATTTTTGAATGGGAATTTCACGTAGTATAATGTCAGGATTAGCCCCATTATTTCTACAGTCAATCCCCCTTATTATTAAGCTATTATTAACCTTAAAAAGTCTCCTTTAGTCTTTAATATTATTGTTTTATACGCATATACTCTCTTTTTGTCTTTTTCTTTAATTTTGATGGATTTCCCTTATTATTACAGGATTTTGGCAGGTTTTACTCTTCTAATTATGTCATGGGTTACTGGGAATGTTGATGGGCATGTCTATTAGTTGTTTAGAGGCGTCATTAACTGTGTATTGGGTGGTACATCAAGGGAATCATTGGGGAACTCAGTGTGTATAAAAGGAGGAGGTTTTTGGGTTGTATTTCTTCATTCTTTATCATTACAATTTAACCAATATAACCAAACCAATTACAATACATATCAATTAGTACTTTTATAAGACTTTTGAATAGTATCTGAATTTATATAATCTATTTTTCTACCAACTATAAAGATTGTAAGCCATATATAAGAATAGTGAGAATTATATTACTGAGACCTTTATATTTGATTATATTTTACAACTTAGTGGATTAGAACTGCAGTATTCATATAGGACCATTAAAATCTTCTAGACAACTGACTATTCAAGCTAGTTCACGTCCTTGTACTTGACCTTAGCCTGACAATTGGGGACCTTTCCTCAAGGAATTCTGTTATAATCCTGTAAGTGAAATTTTCAAAAGAAGGTGCACGTAAATAATATCCCTATAGAAATATTTGGATAATTACAACAGGTTGGGGTCACTTATATAGTGATTTCAGAAAAAGAAGCCCTGTTATATTATAAAATTGTGATATTGAATCAACAATTTTACCACTAATTTAACTTATAATTGTTATTAGTGGGTCTGTCAATAGACCAATTAAATTTGAGATCTTTGCAGATAAAATTTTTACCACTAATTTAACATATAATTGTTCTTAGTGGAAGTCTGTCAATAGACCAATTAAATTTGTGATCTTTGCAGATAATAAACCAATTAAACTGATTAATTGTTTTCTTATAACAGGACTCTTAATCTTTTCTTTTATTGGTTTGTAAAATTCATTAAATATTGAGAAAGAATCATTCTGACAGTTGTTTTCTTTTGAATATAAAAACACGGCTACATATTGTAGACCAGTTAAATCAAGTGACCACATAAAAGCATATTTGACTTTTGGCACTTAAATATTCACTTCATACCAATAAGTAAGCAATAAAATTGTCTTCAGTGGTATTGATAAATACTGATAAAACTCCTTTTTGAAGTTTTCATATCTAAACTTTCAATTCTTTAAATTCCACGTAAAAATGTGTGACAACAATGACATTGTAAGTAATAAGGTAAAACCTTATAACTCAAGACCTAGAGCTGAAAGACCTGTTACAGGACATTCAAATGGAGGGCCAGGACTCTCCCATAATCAACAACACTCCGTCAATGTCTCTGGAGGAAAGGGAAAAGCTTTTAAAGCAGGTTTCAATAAAGAAAACAAAAAATACTTTACAAGAACAAGTTCACTCCCTATCCACCCTACTGAACACCTTGACAATAAGAGTCAACAATATAGTGGACCAGATCAACAATCTGGAAAAGAGAGCAGCTCAAGGTTTCATAGAAGTCAACCAAGCTCTAGTGGACATAAAGACTCAACCACCAACAGTGGCACCCAACAATTCCATAGCAACACCTCCAGCCCAAGAGGAGGACCAAAAAATTACTGTAAGCAAATGGAAATGGGATTGGTACGCCCAAAACTACAACAATCCTCAACAGCAGGGCTCCAGCAGTCACCCTTACAGGGGAAAGGCAAGGAGAGGCAGGGGAAGTGGGATAAGACCTTGGTAAGTCATCCAACTTCTTATGATCAATTATATCAACCTGAAAATAAATTACTTATAGGTAATGAGATTGATAAGGAAATATTGGATATTATTGATAAGGATTTAAAGGATTATTCATTTGAACAGAATATGTTAAACTTGTCTTTACATGAGGACAATGTAAATAGTTTTATTGATCACCAGGAAAATACTATTAATATAAAAATGGAATCAAATGAATTAAATCTTGACCCTGATAATGAGTCTTCTGAATTGGACACGGAAAAAATAGAATATTTTTTAAAAGAGAATCCAATGGAATCAAAAATAATAAGTAAATTATTATTGAGAATTGAAAAATTGGAAGAGTTCTCAAAAGAGTCAAACATTAATACAGAAAATGTATTATTACAACTAACACAGTCATTGAGTACCACAGCCAATAAATTAAAAATTATTGAAAATTCAAATAATGAATTGATCAATGAGAATAAAAGATTAAACTCTGAGATTAGAAATTTAGAAAGTAAATTAGAACACTCTCAGAATATTATGGCTACCATAGAGGGACGTGTAAAATTGTCTTTTTCAAATGTAAATGATACTTTAACTCATGTACCTGTAATAAAGGATAGGTTACAAAGATTAGAAATTGAAGTAGCTAACATTTTGAAAAATACTGAAACAATAAAGGATAATACCTCTTATGTAGAAAGAGTACCAGTTTTTATGAAACACTCTGATGATAAACCAATGATGGAACATGAACATAGTGTCATGGGCTCGGAGAATATAAAATCAGTAAAAGATGAAATTAATGATCATCTTTCTAAAGTGAGTGAATTACTCAATATTCCTCAGGTTAGGGAAGCAAAAACTAGCCAAAAGAACTGGCCTAAGTTAGATCAGTACCCTTCTTTTGACGGGGATTCAAAATCTGATTGGCAACAATTCATACAAAGAATTGATAACTTAAAATTTTCATATAAATTACCTGATGAAGAAATTACTTCAAAGTTAATATCGTTATTTACAGATGTGGCCTTATTATGGTTTGAATCTGTATTGAGTGAGGGAATTAATTACTCCTGGAATGAATGGAAGGCACTAATTGAAAGGCAATTTGGTGGCCCAAAATTTAGAATCACTCAACAAAGACTGTATGAAAGGGCCAGTAATAATCCAAATGCTGGAGATAAACCCATGGTCTTCTTAATGAATTTAATAAAAATCATGAAAGCTATGGATCCAAAAATGGATTATGAAGAGTGGAAAGAAAAAATAATATACAAATTGCCTATATCAGTTAGAGACATTATTGTTGCTAGAACTGAAACTGTCAGAGACACCTCTGGATTCATTAATATATGCAATGAGATATTATTAAACCACAAATATGAAACCAAGTATAGTAATTACAGACAAAGTGTTGACGTGGTAAAACCTACTACAAGTAAGTTACCAGTGGAAAAGAAAAAACCTTCAGCTCCCCTTGTCCCTAAGAGACAAGAAAATAACACTTGTTACAAATGTAATGAACCTTGGGTTAAAGGTCACACGTGTAAGAAAAGAATAAATGTTATTGAAACCTCACAGAATTCTGAACCTAGTAATCATGAAGATGAGAATGTGGAATCCAGTGAGGATTGCAAGAGTAACATATCTTACAGTGATGATGAAAATGAGATATTTGTATTAGAACAGGATATAATGTTCCTGAATGATGCTATACCTCATACAGACACATCTTTAACTTCTATAGAGGAAGCTGAAATAATTAAAGATGTATCTCATGATACTTACAAAATAACACCTATCAGAGCACCTATTATCATATGTGGAAAAGAAATGAATGCCATTCTTGACACTGGGGCTGCAGGTAGTGTAGTTTCACTTAATGCATTAATGAAACTTGATAGTAAGTACCAGGAAAAACTAGAACCTGTTCAGACAAAGAACTGGAGGGGTTTTGGTTCAGTATTAAATCCAATTGGCAAATACAAAACTGCTGTATTCTTTAAATATAATAATGGATATGTTAGAGCAGTTTGTGAATTTTTAGTAATGGATAATAATAATTGTAGTGATTGGTTTATTATTGGCAATGATTTATTGACAAAATTTGGCATTAAACTAGATCCTGCAAACAGTTGTTTCACCATAGGGGTGAATGGTAAAAGGAAATTCAAAATATGTTCTGAAAATTCAGTATATGCCATTTCTCCTAGAGAAGAACAACTGCAAGGTGGAAGAACCACCAATGAAGTGGGTGAATTGGAAAATGAAATCCAAAAGGCCTCTTTCAGTCCTCAACTCTCAAAAATTGAACAAGAAGATATTTTGAGATTGATTAAATCATATCCTATGGCATTTGCTCATGGCTCAAATGAACTAGGATTGGTCAAAGACCATGAGATGAAAATCTCTTTAAGCTGTGATCTGGATAATATTCCTGGCAGTTTAAAAAAGAAACCTTACCCAGCATCTCCTGCAAAAAGGAAAGATATTGAAGACAATATAAAATTGTTGTTGGAAATGGGTATTGTTGAAAAAGTGGACACAACACCTAAGTATTGTGTCATTTCACCAGTATTAATCTCTTATGAAAAAGATAAGGCAAGATTATGCGGTGATTATAGAGCTCTGAATACATATACAGTAGATGATATTTACCCTCTACCAAGGATAGCTTCTATCCATGCTACCTTACAAGGAGAAAAATATATTTCCTGTCTGGATGGGAACAAGGGTTACCACCAGATTCCTGTGGAAAGAAATTCTCAAAATTACTTATTAATAACCACACATATGGGTATATATAAGTATGTGAGAATGCCATTTGGCCCAAAGAATGCCCCTTCAGTCTTCCAAAAATTGATGGATAGTGTTTTTCATCAGGAAATGGTTGAAGGATGGTTATTGGTCTATATTGATGACATCATAGTGTTTTCAAAGACATATGATGAACATTTAAATCACCTGAAAAGAGTCTTTCAAAAAATTGATGAAATTAATATGACTATTGCATTAAAGAAATGTAAGTTTGGATTTCAATCCTTGAAAGTACTTGGACATGTTGTATCTGGATTACAAATTTGTGTTGACCAGAAAAAAGTGGCAGCAATTAAAAACATTGGGATACCTAAAAATGTAAAAGAGGTTCAAAGTTTTTTGGGTATGTGTGGATATTATAGACAATATATTAAAAATTACCAATCCATTGCAGCCCCTTTAACAACATTAATCAGGAAGAATGAAGCTTTCATTTGGAATAATGAAAGACAACACGCCTTTAATAAATTAAAGGAATGTTTAATGTCAGCTCCAATATTAGGACTGCCAGATTTCACCCTACCTTTTATCTTGTACACTGATGCAAGTTTCATAGGTTTGGGTGCTGCTTTACAGCAGAAACAGATAATAAATGGAAAATTATCTGAAGTAGTTATCTGTTATATATCCAGAACCTTAAGAAAAACAGAATTAAGGTATGGTGCCACACAGCTAGAATGTTTAGCCGTGGTGTGGGCTTTGGAGAAACTTCATTACTATCTGGAAGACCAGAAGTTTGAACTTATAACAGATTGCAGTGCAGTAAAATCATTACTAAACATGAAAACACCTAATAGGCACATGTTTAGATGGCAACTAGCTGTACAAGAGTACAGAGGAAGAATGACAATCACTTTCAGAGCAGGAACATTGCATTCAAATGTGGATTTATTATCCAGAAGTCCTTTGCCAAATGATGCTGACAACCCAGCTTATGTACCTGAAAATGAGGTTATAGATATATTTGGGATTTATATAGTGGATTTAGAAGAAGAGTTTATGCAAACTATATTGGAAAATTATTCATCTGATTAAGATTTGTCTAAACTATCTACCATTCTTAATGATCCAACAAATGCCTCCATGAGTGCATTAATTAAAACCTTGCCTCCAAAGTATAAAAATGCGTTGGAAAAAGGTAAACTATCAATTGAAGATGGATATATATATTACAGGAAAAAGTTAAGCAATGTAATAGTAATACTGTCAGCCTAAATATCCTTAGGACTGAGTATTTCTTATGCTTAAAATAAGATAACCTTAATTAGATTAAGCTTATATCTTAAAAATAAGGTTAAAATAATAATATATATTATTTTATTATATATATATATAATTATTATTCTATTATATAATTTATAATAGTTTAAATAGCTTATCCATGGCCTAATAATACTTATTAAGGTGTTAATGGAGTCATAATATACTTATCTTAAGTGATATGAAGTAATTATTGACATACATAAGCTTATATGTATACATAAATCTCATATTCAGTGAAATATGCAGTATATTATGTATATTTAGGTATATAAGTGGGTTTTAGCCCCTTAATAGCCTATAACCTTTGTTTTTCTGCTTATTTTAGGTCATATGGACGAAATCAGTGGACTCACAACGCCTACAGAAGCATAGACACCTATATCAGGCGCATACACCCAGTTTGGACAACTAAAATTACTTCCTTGGATGGTTATTCACGGATTTATGGGTTGGAAATATGTTTTTGGGTTAATGTGGATGCTTGGGGATGTTATTGGGGGCTTGGACATTTTATTTGTTTCCTTTATATGCTTTTAGTTTCATTAAATCTCTTTTTGATCTTTTATTTTACCTGTTTCTTTATGGTATCCGCTTTTATCTGGGTTTTCTATTTATGGTATGACTCTGTGTTATTATTAATAGTGATGGAGGGTCCTTACTGGAGGTCTGGGTGTTGAAACTGCTTGAAGTGGACGCCATGGGGAGGTGATGGGCCCTCACAGTGCTGTAATTGCCGGGGATAGCAGTGACATCATCTGGATTGAAGGTCTGTGCACTCCAGTGGATTTGGGTATAAGTAAGGAGGGATTTTGACGGTTTATTATCATCATTCAATTACTACACTTCAAATAAACATTACACTACAATTATTAACATTCAGAAATATATTATAAAGCCCTTATAAATTGATATTATCTTTATAAAAGCTATAACTATATTTTATTCTTCTATTTTCCACCACTAGCACGCATTTAAATCCAAGTATTGTGAGTTTAAATTGAGTATAACTATTCTATTAGTCTTCCCCTGAGGTTTAATCACTTAATCATTTATTAATAAGTAGTAGGACCATAAAATAACACTATTATATCATACTTATATACTAGACTGTACTGACAATTGGGGGTCTTTCCTTATATTTTACTTATTATTTAGTATAAGCCTTGGGACGTGATTTTTACCTTAGTACAACTCAAAATTAACCAAATATTTGGGTCTGCTGCATATTAGTGGGTCATCATAACTCATTGATTGCGGAAAAGAATCCTTATAATAATTGTACTAATTTTTTATCATAAAAATTAGATATTTACAGTAGTAACTGTACCCAATATAAACCCAATTTCACTTGGTATTTGGACACCAATATAACACCCAATAAAATTGGTATTTGGCTAAAGCTTGGTAAGCTAATTATTCACCCTTATAGAGGTCTAGTTAAACTTATTATTATATTTTTAACAGATTTTTTCGAATTTTTCTTATATTTTATTTAAATAAATAAAGATATAAATTCAGGGTAAGCTCCATTGCTTTTTTATTAGTAATATAATTACTAATATCTTTTGTCTACTAATTCCAAAGAGTTTTTCCTTTTGCAGACGTAAAATATTGTTATTCTGAACAATATGAGTGCTCCTCAGGATAGTGTAAGTGAACAGCCTGCTTATAATACCAGGTCTAAAGCTAATAAAAACTTTCCAGGACATCACCATGGAGGGACAACAGTACCCCCAGCCAGAAAGCATGAGTATAGAAGAAAAGGACGCCCTCTTAAAAAAAATAACTATCAAAAAGACGTCTCCTCCTCTTCAGGATCAACTGTCCCACCTGGCCAAACAGGTTCTGAAGCTAGAGGAATCAAAATCTCTCATGTTCAAAGAAGTAGAGCAGTTGCAAAACAATTGCAAGGTAGGATTTCAGCAGATGAATCAGGCAATGGCAGAATTAAAGGGAGGCCAGCCCAGTCAATCAAATCAGCAACCCCCTACCCAAGGAGGGTCCACTCACTCCCAGGAGAAAATCCTGGTAGACAAATGGAAATGGGACTGGTTTCACCAACAGTGGACAAGCCACAGTTGCAACAGGGATCCACCCCCTCATCTGACTTCCTCAGCTCACCCTTACAAGGGAAAAAAGCGCCAAAAATCAGGCCTGGCAACCATCCCTTGGTAAGTGACTTACCCTCTCAGATTAGACATAATACTGATAATTACAATATAGGTAATTCTATTGATGTTAAATCTGTACAAAAAATAGAGGAGGATTTAAGAAATTTGGGTTTTAGAGTAGATACACCTGACTTGTCTTTTATCCATAATAACAGTACTATATACAATGATAATACAGTTAATCCTCAGTTGCAACCACCTACTAGTGAGATGAGTAGTTCACAGGAGAGTGAGAGAATTGAAAAGGAGGACATGGAATATTTTAACAATAATCCAACTGTCCATAGAATTGTTTCAGCATTGTGGAATAGAATGACTGATTGTGAGGAACAGACAGTTAAGCTCACTAGTGATACAATTTCATCCTTGACATTGAACATTTCTCAATTAGCAACACGTAATAAAGAATTAGAGAAAGAACATTTGTCTCTAACTCTTAAATATGATTCATTGAGTAATAAATATAATGACCTTTCAAACAAATTTTGTGAGTTAGAAAAATTATATGAAACACACTTATTAAAGACTGAATCAAGAACAAAGTTATCTTTTGCACAGACAAATCAAAGTGTCTCTGAGTTGCTACAAAGATTAACTAAAGTTGAGATTGAAACTGCTAATCTACTAATGAACCAGGATAATCATAAGTATAATCAATATAATAATAATCCTTTCATTGGCAAAAGTGAATCTCATTCCTTCCCTATACCACCACAATTGAAACCATCTGGTGGTAGTGTCAAATCTGAAAATGTAAGTCACAAATCCGTGCAGGAAGAAATACAAGACCATTTATCAAAAGTAAATGAGTTATTGAATTTACCTAAGATTAGTGAGATAAAATCCAATCAGAAGAACTGGCCTAAGATAGATCAGTACCCAATTTATGATGGGGAAGCCAGCTCTGATTGGCAACATTTTATTCAAAGAATTGACAACTTGAAATTCTCATATAAGTTACCAGATGAAGAGATAACATCAAAATTAATTTCTTTATTTAAGGATGTTGCTTTATTATGGTTTGAAGCTGTCTTAAGTGAGGGTAGAGACTACTCTTGAGCTGAATGGAAACAACTTATTGAAAAACAATTTGGAGGTTCTAAATTCAGGCTTACTCAGCAGAGACTGTATGAGAAAACTAGGTATAATCCGTTGAATGGTGACAAACCTATGGTATTTTTAATGAATTTAAACAAAATATTAAAAGCCATTGAGCCTCATATGGATTTTAACTTATGGAAAGATAAGATAATATACAAATTACCTATATCTGTCAGAGACATTGTTGTAGCTAGAACATTAAATGTTACTGAATATTCTGACTTTATTAATATTTGCAACGAAATATTATTGAACCATAAATATGAATCAAGGTATTCCACTTATAAGCAAAATGTTGAACCTGTAAAAACTCAGAATTCAAAAACACTTCAGGAGAAGCAGAAAAAACCTACTGCACCTGTAGTACCTAAAAAGTATGAAACAAATACTTGCTATAAGTGTAACAAACCTTGGGTAAAAGGTCACAAATGTGAGAAAAACATAAATATTGTTGAAAATCAACGTGAATCTGAAACTGAAACTGAAAAAAGTAAAGAATCAAGTGATTATGACAGCAATATCTCATATAGTGATGAAAATGAAGTCTGTATGTTGGAAGATGATTTGTCCATCTTTGAAAATCCAATATTAAATATGGACTCAAATGAATCTTTAATGAATTTTGAGGATGCTGAAATCATTAAGGATATACAAGCTGATAACTTTAAAATGACACCTATCACGGTTCCAGCTATCATTTCTGGTGAAAATGTTAATATAGTATTGGACACAGGAGCTGCTGGTTCAGTTGTTTCCACTAATACATTACAGAAAATTGATAGTGAATATAAGTTTAAGCTTGAACCACTTCAGAATAAAAATTGGAGAGGTTTTGGATCAGTACTACACCCCATTGGTAAATACAAAGCTGCTGTTTTCTTTAAACACCAACATGGTTATGTAAGGGTAACTTGTGACTTTGTAGTAATGGATAATACAAATTGTAGTAACTGTTTTATCATTGGAAATGATATTCTGACTAAATTTGGTGTAAAATTAGACCCTGCTAATAACAATTTTACAATTGGCATGAATGGTAAAAGGAAATTTAAAATAAATTCTTTTAACACAGTCTTACACATTGAGTCAGTAACAAATTCCCCGTCTAAAGGAAGAGAATCCAATGAGATGGAACTTCTGGAAACAGAAATTTCAAAAGCATCATTTGGCACTCAGATAAGTGAACCTGAGAAAGATAATATTTTGGAATTAATTAAAGCTTTTCCAATGGCTTTTGCACATGGTACAAATGAACTTGGCCTTGTAAAAGATCATGAAATGAAAATTAGTTTAACCTGTGACATGGATAATATTCCTGCTAGTCTTAAAAAGAAACCATACCCTGCTTCACCAATGAAGAGGAAAGACATAGAGGATAATATTAAGATGTTATTAAAGATGAACATTCTTGAGAAGGTTGAAACTACACCAAAATATTGTGTAATATCACCAGTGCTGATTTCTTATGAACAAGATAAAGCAAGACTGTGCGGTGATTATAGAGCATTAAATACATTTACAGTAGATGATATTTATCCCTTGCCAAGGATTGCCTCTATACATGCTACCCTTAAAGGTGCTAAATATATAAGTTGCCTAGATGGAAATAAAGGGTACCATCAAATTCCTGTTGAAAAGAATTCACAGAACTTTTTGTTGATAACAACACACATGGGAATTTATAAGTATGTCAGAATGCCATTTGGACCAAAGAATGCTCCATCAGTATTTCAAAAGTTAATGGATATAACATTCCATAATGAAATGATTGAGGGATGGTTAATGGTATACATTGATGACATCATAGTGTTCTCTAAAACTTTTGATGAACACTTAATCCATTTAAGGAAAGTATTTCAGAAAATGGATGAAATAAAAATGACCCTTGCATTGAAAAAATGTAAATTTGGGTTTGAATCTTTAAAAGTGCTTGGTCATATTGTATCTGGCTTACAAATATGTGTAGACCAAAATAAAGTGGCTGCAATAAAGAATATTGGCATTCCTCAAAATGTGAAGGATGTACAATCTTTTCTTGGAATGTGTGGTTATTATAGACAATATATAAAAAACTACCAATCAATTGCTGCACCACTGACCACACTGATAAAGAAATCAGAAGCTTTCATTTGGAATAATGAAAGACAACAAGCTTTTAATAAGTTGAAAGAATGTTTAATGACAGCTCCTATCTTGGGATTACCAGATTTCCAATTACCTTTTGTATTATATACAGATGCAAGTTTTATTGGACTGGGTGCTGCTTTGCATCAAAAACAACTTATTGAAGGTAAAATGTCAGAAGTAGTAATCTGCTATATTTCACGTACTCTGAGAAGTAGTGAATTAAAATATGGTGCTACTCAACTTGAATGTTTGGCAGTAGTATGGGCTCTAGAAAAGCTACATTATTACCTTGAAGACCAAAAATTTGAGTTAATAACTGACTGTAGTGCAGTTAAGTCACTCTTAAACATGAAAACTCCTAATAGACACATGTTTAGATGGCAATTAGCTGTACAAGAATACAGAGGACGGATGACTATTACACATAGAGCAGGAACCTTGCACTCTAATGTAGATCTGTTATCTAGAGTACCTCTGCCTAATAATGATGATAATCCTGCTTATGTTCCTGAGTCAGAGATTATTAACATTTATGGCATTTATATTGTAGATCTTGAGGATGAATTTATGCAATCAATTCTTGATAATTATAATTCAGATCTTGACTTAAGTAAATTAACTACAATATTAAATGATCCATCTAATGCTTCAATGAATGTTTTAATAAAAACATTACCAGATAAGTATAAAGAGGCATTAGAGAAAGGAAAATTTTCCATTGAGGATGGTTTTATATATTACAGGAAAAAATTAAGTAATGTAATGGTAATTCCCCCTTCAATGAAGGAGTTAATGTTAAGTATATGTCATGATGATATATTAGCAGGTCATTTTGACTACCATAAAACATTAACCAGAGTAAAAAACACAGCTTGGTGGATTAACATGTCTGAGGATGTTCAGAAATATGTTGAAACATGTGATTCTTGTCAAAAATCTAAAAGATTAACAGGAAAAAGAGCTGGTTTATTACAACAAATTGAGCAACCAAAAGCTCCATGGGAAATTATTAACATGGACTTTGTAACAGGTTTGCCAATAGCAGGGCATAAGAGTTATAACTCCTGCTGGGTAATTGTAGATAGATTTACAAAGATGTGTAAATTTATTCCTACCCACAAAGAGGTTTCTGCAAAGGACTTAGCTTTTTTATGGTGGACACAAATGTTAAATACAGCAGGTTTCCCCAAAGCAATAGTTTCTGACAGAGATCCTAAATTTACTTCTGAGTTCTGGACGTCACTTATGGATGTTTCAGGGTGTCAATTAAAACTTTCTACAGCACACCATCCACAAACTGATGGGCTAGCAGAAAGAATGATACAAACCTTAGAAGATATGATAAGAAGATACTGTGCTTTTGGTCTTAATTTTAAAGACAATGACAAATTCACGCATGATTGGGTAACCCTTATCCCAGGTTTAGAATTTGCATATAATAGTACAGTACATTCTGTCACTGGCAAAAAGCCATTTGAGTTATGGTTGGGTTATGTACCTAATACCCCTGCTAAAACTCTTAATAAGTTACCTAGATTGGATATTCATCCAGGTACTAAATCTTTTCTTCAGATGCAAGAATTATGCAGAAAACATGCTCAAGAATGTATAAATAAGGCTTTTGAGTATGAAAAGAAAAGATGGGATAAAGCCCATAAAGAACAAATGTTCAAAGAGGGTGATGAAGTCCTTATTTCAACGCTACATTTCAATTTAAATGGTAATGTTAAATTGAAGGATCCATTCATTGGACCATTTGTAGTTAAAAAGATGGTTGGTAATAATGCTGTTGAGGTTATTCTATATGCACCTTATGATAGAAAACATCCAGTATTTCCTATTTCTCTTATAAAACCATACCATTCTAATGATACTGCTCTCTTTCCAAGAAGATCAGGAAGGCATAAACAGCAACCTGAAGAAATAGTGGAAAAAGCAGAAATTGAAAAGATACTTAAAAAGAGACACCTTACTAAAGAAAAGGGAGTTGAGTATCTATTAAGATTTAAAAATAAATCAAGTGAATATGACCAGTGGATTCCAGAAAATGAAATCTCTGATCTTAAAAATCTCTTGAAAAAATTTAAATCTAAATAATACTGTTCATTCAGTATATGTATTATAAAAATTATTTTTTATTTTATTATTTCATTCCTTAAGATTAATTAAAATGTCTTAACATTTTTTTTATTGTTTTTTTTGGGGTGAGGGAGTGTCAGCCTAAATATCCTTAGGACTGAGTATTTCTTATGCTTAAAATAAGATAACCTTAATTAGATTAAGCTTATATCTTAAAAATAAGGTTAAAATAATAATATATATTATTTTATTATATATATATATAATTATTATTCTATTATATAATTTATAATAGTTTAAATAGCTTATCCATGGCCTAATAATACTTATTAAGGTGTTAATGGAGTCATAATATACTTATCTTAAGTGATATGAAGTAATTATTGACATACATAAGCTTATATGTATACATAAATCTCATATTCAGTGAAATATGCAGTATATTATGTATATTTAGGTATATAAGTGGGTTTTAGCCCCTTAATAGCCTATAACCTTTGTTTTTCTGCTTATTTTAGGTCATATGGACGAAATCAGTGGACTCACAACGCCTACAGAAGCATAGACACCTATATCAGGCGCATACACCCAGTTTGGACAACTAAAATTACTTCCTTGGATGGTTATTCACGGATTTATGGGTTGGAAATATGTTTTTGGGTTAATGTGGATGCTTGGGGATGTTATTGGGGGCTTGGACATTTTATTTGTTTCCTTTATATGCTTTTAGTTTCATTAAATCTCTTTTTGATCTTTTATTTTACCTGTTTCTTTATGGTATCCGCTTTTATCTGGGTTTTCTATTTATGGTATGACTCTGTGTTATTATTAATAGTGATGGAGGGTCCTTACTGGAGGTCTGGGTGTTGAAACTGCTTGAAGTGGACGCCATGGGGAGGTGATGGGCCCTCACAGTGCTGTAATTGCCGGGGATAGCAGTGACATCATCTGGATTGAAGGTCTGTGCACTCCAGTGGATTTGGATATAAGTAAGGAGGGATTTTGACGGTTTATTATCATCATTCAATTACTACAATTCAAATAAACATTACACTACAATTATTAACATTCAGAAATATATTATAAAGCCCTTATAAATTGATATTATCTTTATAAAAGCTATAACTATATTTTATTCTTCTATTTTCCACCACTAGCACGCATTTAAATCCAAGTATTGTGAGTTTAAATTGAGTATAACTATTCTATTAGTCTTCCCCTGAGGTTTAATCACTAAATCATTTATTAATAAGTAGTAGGACCATAAAATAACACTATTATATCATACTTATATACTAGACTGTACTGACAAATACCACCTTCTATGAAAGAGTTAATGTTGAGTACTTGTCATGATGACATCTTAGCTGGTCATTTTGACTTTAACAAAACATTAACCAGAGTTAAAAATACAGCCTGGTGGATAAACATGAAAGAGGATGTACAAAAATACATTGAAACATGTGACTCTTGTCAGAAATCTAAAAGATTAACTGGGAAGAGAGCTGGGTTGTTACAACAAATAGAGCAGCCAAAAGCTCCATGGGAAATTATAAACATGGATTTTGTAACTGGCTTGCCATTAGCAGGAAAAGAAAGTTTCAATTCTTGCTGGGTAATAGTGGATAGATTAACAAAAATGTGTAAGTTTATCCCTACCCATAAAGAGGTATCTGCTAAAGACTTGGCGTTACTATGGTGGACTCAGATGATGAATACTGCTGGGTTCCCCAAAGCCATAATCTCTGACAGAGATCCTAAATTTACTTCAGAGTTCTGGACATCTTTGATGGAAGTATCAGGTTGTCAATTAAAATTGTCTACAGCACACCATCCACAAACTGATGGGCTGGCTGAGAGGATGATACAAACTCTAGAAGACATGATCAGAAGATATTGTGCCTTTGGATTAGAATACAAAGACAATGAGAAATTCACACATGACTGGGTAACATTAATTCCTGGCCTTGAATTTGCTTATAACAGCACAACTCATTCTGTAACAGAGAAGAAACCATTTGAACTCTGGCTGGGATATGTACCAAATACCCCAGTAAATCTTTTAAATAAACTACCAAGGTTGGATATACACCCTGGCACTAAATCCTTTATTCATATGCAACAAATGTGTAGAAAGCATGCGGAAGAATGCATCCAAAAAGCATTTGAATATGAAAAGAAAAGGTGGGACAAATCTCATAAAGAATTTGAATTTAAAAAGGGAGATGAAGTCCTCATATCAACACTACATTTTAACTTACAAGGTAATGTTAAATTAAAGGATCCCTTTGTAGGACCTTTTGTAGTAAATAAAATGGTTGGGAATAATGAAGTGAAAGTCATATTATATGCTCCATATGATAGGAAACATCCAGTTTTCCCTATCTCATTATTGAAACCTTACCATGCAAATGATCCTGACTTATTTCCAAAAAGAAGGGGAAGGCCTAAAAAGCAACCTGAAGAAACTGTGGAAAAAGCAGAGATTGAAAAAATACTCAAGAAAAGAATCCTTACTAAAGAAAAAGGAACTGAGTATTTACTAAGATTTAAAGGGAAATCAAATGAATTTGATAAATGGATACCTGAAAAAGAAATTTCTAATTTATCCACCCTTCTTAAAAAATTTAAACAGAAATAAATTTCTGTTCAACCAGCTGAGGGGTTAACAAACCAGTACTCATAATATTTTATTATGTTTTATTTCTTTAAAGTTGAATCTTTAATGCTACAGATTTATTCTGAATACCTGAAAATTACAAATTAAATAAAATAAAATGTATAACTTATCATTTTTTTTATTGTTTTTTTTGGGTGGGCGAGTGTCAGCCTGTGTATCTCCAGGACTGAGTAAAAAGTAACTATAAGTTATGTTAAACACATGAACTATACATGGGAATAATAAATGAGAGTACACAAATAGTATACATAAGTAAAATTATGATAATACACAAAAAATGCCATTATAACACCTTATATACACGCATATATCCACCTTTTATAGGTCTTATGTACTTAATATTAAGTTGGAGTATGTTAGGGTAATCTTAAGAACCTTAAGTATAAGGCTACATAATTTTTAAGTACACTTAAAGCTTTTATATTCATTGTTTTATGCAAAAAAACAAGAAATGCGCTTTATTTCACTTAAAAGTTGACTATATGCGCTATAAAATTGAGAATATCAAAATTGCGCTTTGACAGATCAATTGGGCTCATTTAGAACTATTGATTTGGCTATTTAAATGCATAAAAATAACACTTTTCAAATTTGGTGTTTTTTATGCCAGAAATGGCTTCTGTGTACTGGCCACATACTGCCTGCTTTTTTCCCGTGTGAATAGCTTCATTTTTAGCAAAGTTAGCTTTTTCACACTATAATTACCCCACATTCTACGCCCACTGTGGGGAAACACACTAAAATAGGCGACAGGCGCTTATTTAGTGTCCTAGCTTAATTAATAATGCATTGACCCTGTTTATATGCACTAATTTCATTAATAACCTCACTCTTGGCACTTTATTTCATCACCACGCTTAAGTTCGCCTAATTTTAGTCAAGGATTTACCCGTGCAAGCGCCTGCCAAGAACTGCATGTAGTTACCCCACATCTCACGCTCTTTTTTAAGTTTTTGGGTGGTTTCTCAGTCAATTTTGGTTATTTTTGAATGGGAATTTCACGTAGTATAATGTCAGGATTAGCCCCATTATTTCTACAGTCAATCCCCCTTATTATTAAGCTATTATTAACCTTAAAAAGTCTCCTTTAGTCTTTAATATTATTGTTTTATACGCATATACTCTCTTTTTGTCTTTTTCTTTAATTTTGATGGATTTCCCTTATTATTACAGGATTTTGGCTGGTTTTACTCTTCTAATTATGTCATGGGTTACTGGGAATGTTGATGGGCATGTCTATTAGTTGTTTAGAGGCGTCATTAACTGTGTATTGGGTGGTACATCAAGGGAATCATTGGGGAACTCAGTGTGTATAAAAGGAGGAGGTTTTTGGGTTGTATTTCTTCATTCTTTATCATTACAATTTAACCAATATAACCAAACCAATTACAATAAATATGAATTATTATTTTTATAAGACTTTTGAATAGTATCTGAATTTATATAATCTATTTTTCTACCAACTATAAAGATTGTAAGCCATATATAAGAATAGTGAGAATTATATTACTGAGACCTTTATATTTGATTATATTTTACAACTTAGTGGATTAGAACTACAGTATTCATATAGGACCATTAAAATCTTCTAGACAACTGACTATTCAAGCTAGTTCACGTCCTTGTACTTGACCTTAGCCTGACAGGAAGAAGGTTTACTAAATTTTTCTGCAAGTTTTTGTTGGTAATTGGAGGGTTTCTCCAATGAAGGTCTAGGGATGAGCTTCCTAGATTCATACCTGTAAATCAAAAGGACTTCATAAAAAGTATTAACAAAAGAAGAAGGTTACCTTGAGAATTCAGTTCTAGAAAAAATTAAGTCTCTTAAATACATTGGTAATTTATGAAGGAACCTGTCTTTCCATAATTCATAATCAATGTTTGGATCCATTTCTCTCAGGATTTTCACTAGTTTCAGAAGGAACTAAATAGGCTTTTCTGTAGAGGATGAGCTATATCCAGATTCCTCATACTGCCTTAGTTGGGATCACCTAAAATTTGAACCACCGAATTGTGCTTTAATTAAATTTTTCCAATCCTTCTAAGAGTAATCATTATTATCCAAATGACAGATTCATACCACATCAGGGAAAAATTGGAAAACAGAGAAATTAATTTTGACACAATCTCTTCATCATGTAGTTTTTAAGAAATTTTAACATTATCAATTCTGCATATGAATTTATGCCAATGAGAGAAAGGTTGTCAGCCAGGCTGCTAGACTCACCCAGTAAAATAATTAATTATTTCCTGGGATGAAGCCACACCTTTTTTTTCTATTATTATTAATTTTATTTTATTTACTTTAAGTTTAAATGTAATAAGTTAACTAGTTAAAAAGAAGTAAATTTAGTAGAAATTTAAAATTAATATTAATTGTCCTATATATTTTATTTTTATTTTTCTAACACCATCCTCAAATGACAGTTTAAAGGAAATAAAAATTAAAATATGAAAATACAATATTAAAATAAGAAAAGTTTTTTTATTTATTTGAAATATAATTTAAAATAAACATAAATATGTACAATACATCAAATCACTTATTAAAAATAACAAGTACCTGAATTTTTAAATAAATAAATTTCTTTTGACATATACAGTAAATAGAATATTCTAAAATATTTTTATAAAACAACTCTATAATTTAAAATGTTCATTCTTCTGGAAATTTCTTTCTGTCTCTCATACACTTGTATTTAGAATTCTTTACTCCGTCACTTGTCTCTTTTTCCTATATAAGGCCTCCCTTTCTGGTTGTTTTTGGGCATTCATTACTTACTTATTACTATATTAAAACATTACTAAAAAAATATTTATTACTATCATTTATTGTCTTTAGTATTTACTACCATATAATTCTAAATCATTAATTATAATAATATTTATAAAAAATTTTACCTCTTTAATTTGAGTAAATAAAATAGAAAAGAAATTATACGTACTTTGACTTTGAGATTCCAAAAACCCACCTATCACTGCTGTTGTAGACTGTCAGTATAGTCTAGTATATAAGTATGATATAATAGTGTTATTTTATGGTCCTACTACTCATTAATAAATGATTTAGTGATTAAACCTCAGGGGAAGACTATTAGAATAGTTATACTCAAATAAAACTCACAATACTTGGATTTAAATGTGTGCTAGTGGTGGAAAATAGAAGAATAAAATATAGTTATAGCTTATATAAAAATAATATCCATTTATAAGGGCTTTATAATATATTTCTGAATGCTAATAATTGTATTGTAGTGGTTGTTTGAATTGTAGTAATTGAATGATTATAATAAACCGTCAAAATCCCTCCTTACTTATACCCAAATCCACTGGAGTGCACAGACCTTCAATCCAGATGATGTCACTGCTATCCCCGGCAATTACAGCACTGTGAGGTCTCATCACCTCCTCATGGCGTCCACTTCAAGCAGTTTCAACACCCAGACCTCCAGTAAGGACCCTGCATCACTATTAATAATAACACAGAGTCATACCATAAATAGAAAACCCAGATAAAAGCGGATACCATAAAGAAACAGGTAAAATAAATAATCAAAAAGAGATTTAATGAAACTAAAAGCATATAAAGGAAACAAATAAAATTTCCAAGCCCCCAATAACATCCCCAAGCATCCACATTAACCCAGAGACATCCTTCCAACCCATAAATCCGTGAATAACCATCCAAGGAAGTAATTTTAGTTGTCCAAACTGGCTGTATGTGTCAGCCTAAATATCCTTAGGACTGAGTATTTCTTATGCTTAAAATAAGATAACCTTAACTAGATTAAGCTTATATCTTAAAAATAAGGTTAAAATAATAATATATATTATTTTATTATATATATATGTATAATTATTATTCTATTATATAATTTATAATAGTTTAAATAGCTTATCCATGGCCTAATAATACTTATTAAGGTGTTAATGGAGTCATAATATACTTATCTTAAGTGATATGAAGTAATTATTGACATACATAAGCTTATATGTATACATAAATCTCATATTCAGTGAAATATGCAGTATATTATGTATATTTAGGTATATAAGTGGGTTTTAGCCCCTTAATAGCCTATAACCTTTGTTTTTCTGCTTATTTTAGGTCATATGGACGAAATCAGTGGACTCACAACGCCTACAGAAGCATAGACACCTATATCAGGCGCATACACCCAGTTTGGACAACTAAAATTACTTCCTTGGATGGTTATTCACGGATTTATGGGTTGGAAATATGTTTTTGGGTTAATGTGGATGCTTGGGGATGTTATTGGGGGCTTGGACATTTTATTTGTTTCCTTTATATGCTTTTAGTTTCATTAAATCTCTTTTTGATCTTTTATTTTACCTGTTTCTTTATGGTATCCGCTTTTATCTGGGTTTTCTATTTATGGTATGACTCTGTGTTATTATTAATAGTGATGGAGGGTCCTTACTGGATGTCTGGGTGTTGAAACTGCTTGAAGTGGACGCCATGGGGAGGTGATGGGACCTCACAGTGCTGTAATTGCCAGGGATAGCAGTGACATCATCTGGATTGAAGGTCTGTGCACTCCAGTGGATTTGGGTATAAGTAAGGAGGGATTTTGACGGTTTATTATCATCATTCAATTACTACACTTCAAAAAAACATTACACTACAATTATTAACATTCAGAAATATATTATAAAGCCCTTATAAATTGATATTATCTTTATAAAAGCTATAACTATATTTTATTCTTCTATTTTCCACCACTAGCACGCATTTAAATCCAAGTATTGTGAGTTTAATTTGAGTATAACTATTCTATTAGTCTTCCCCTGAGGTTTAATCACTAAATCATTTATTAATGAGTAGTAGGACCATAAAATAACACTATTATATCATACTTATATACTAGAATGTACTGACAATTGGGGGTCTTTCCTTATATTTTACTTATTATTTAGTATAAGCCTTGGGACGTGATTTTTACCTTAGTACAACTCAAAATTAACCAAATATTTGGGTCTGCGGCATATTAGTGGGTCATCATAGCTCATTGATTGCGGAAAAGAGCCCTTATAATAATTGTACTAATTTTTTATCATAAAAATTAGATATTTACAGTAGTAACTGTACCCAATATAAACCCAATTTCACTTGGTATTTGGACACCAATATAACACCCAATTAAATTGGTATTTGGCTAAAGCTTGGTAAGCTAATTATTCACCCTTATAGAGGTCTAGTTAAACTTATTATTATATTTTTAACAGATTTTTTCGAATTTTTCTTATATTTTATTTAAATAAATAAAGATATAAATTCAGGGTAAGCTCCATTGCTTTTTTATTAGTAATATAATTACTAATATCTTTTGTCTACTAATTCCAAAGAGTTTTTTCCTTTTGTAGACGTAAAATATTGTTATTCTGAACAATATGAGTGCTCCCCAGGATAGTGTAAGTGAACAGCCTGCTTATAATACCAGGTCTAAAGCTAATAAAAACTTTCCAGGACATCACCATGGAGGGACAACAGTACCCCCAGCCAGAAAGCATGAGTATAGAGGAAAAGGACGCCCTCTTAAAAAAGATAACTATCAAAAAGACGTCTCCTCCTCTTCAGGATCAACTGTCCCACCTGGCCAAACAGGTTCTGAAGCTAGAGGAATCAAAATCTCTCATGTTCAAAGAAGTAGAGCAGTTGCAAAACAATTGCAAGGTAGGATTTCAGCAGATGAATCAGGCAATGGCAGAATTAAAGGGAGGCCAGCCCAGTCAATCAAATCAGCAACCCCCTACCCAAGGAGGTTCCACTCACTCCCAGGAGAAAATCCTGGTAGACAAATGGAAATGGGACTGGTTTCACCAACACTGGACAAGCCACAGTTGCAACAGGGATCCACCCCCTCATCTGACTTCCTCAGCTCACCCTTACAAGGGAAAAAAGCGCCAAAAATCAGGACTGGCAACCATCCCTTGGTAAGTAACTTACCCTCTCAGATTAGACATAATACTGATAATTACAATATAGGTAATTCTATTGATGTTAAATCTGTACAAAAAATAGAGGAGGATTTAAGAAATTTAGGTTTTAGAGTAGATACACCTGACTTGTCTTTTGTCCATAATAACAGTACTATATACAATGATAATACAGTTAATCCTCAGTTGCAACCACCTACTAGTGAGATGAGAAGTTCACAGGAGAGTGAGAGAATTGAAAAGGAGGACATGGAATATTTTAATAATAATCCAACTGTCCATAGAATTGTTTCAGCATTGTGGAATAGAATGACTGATTGTGAGGAACAGACAGTTAAGCTCACTAGTGATACAATTTCATCCTTAACATTGAACATTTCTCAATTAGCAACACGTAATAAAGAATTAGAGAAAGAACATTTGTCTCTAACTCTTAAATATGATTCATTGAGTAATAAATATAATGACCTTTCAAACAAATTTTGTGAGTTAGAAAAATTATATGAAACACACTTATTAAAGACTGAATCAAGAACAAAGTTATCTTTTGCACAGACAAATCAAAGTGTCTCTGAGTTGCTACAAAGATTAACTAAAGTTGAGATTGAAACTGCCAATCTACTAATGAACCAGGATAATCATAAGTATAATCAATATAATAATAATCCTTTCATTGGCAAAAGTGAATCTCATTCCTTCCCTATACCACCACAATTGAAACCATCTGGTGGTAGTGTCAAATCTGAAAATGTAAGTCACAAATCCGTGCAGGAAGAAATACAAGACCATTTATCAAAAGTAAATGAGTTATTGAATTTACCTAAGATTAGTGAGATAAAATCCAATCAGAAGAACTGGCCTAAAATAGATCAGTACCCAACTTATGATGGGGAAGCCAGCTCTGATTGGCAACATTTTATTCAAAGAATTGACAACTTGAAATTCTCATATAAGTTACCAGATGAAGAGATAACATCAAAATTAATTTCTTTATTTAAGGATGTTGCTTTATTATGGTTTGAAGCTGTCTTAAGTGAGGGTAGAGACTACTCTTGGGCTGAATGGAAACAACTTATTGAAAAACAATTTGGAGGTTCTAAATTCAGGCTTACTCAGCAGAGACTGTATGAGAAGACTAGGTATAATCCGTTGAATGGTGACAAACCTATGGTATTTTTAATGAATTTAAACAAAATATTAAAAGCCATTGAGCCTCATATGGATTTTAACTTATGGAAAGATAAGATAATATACAAATTACCTATATCTGTCAGAGACATTGTTGTAGCTAGAACATTAAATGTTACTGAATATTCTGACTTTATTAATATTTGCAATGAAATATTATTAAACCATAAGTATGAATCAAGGTATTCCACTTATAAACAAAATGTTGAACCTGTAAAATCTCAGAATTCAAAAACACTTCATGAGAAGCAGAAAAAACCTACTGCACCTGTAGTACCTAAAAAGTATGAAACAAATACTTGTTATAAGTGTAACAAACCTTGGGTCAAAGGTCACAAATGTGAGAAAAACATAAATATTGTTGAAAATCAACGTGAATCTGAAACTGAAACTGAAAAAAGTAAAGAATCAAGTGATTATGACAGCAATATCTCATATAGTGATGAAAATGAAGTCTGTATGTTGGAAGATGATTTGTCCATCTTTGAAAATCCAATATTAAATATGGACTCAAATGAATCTTTAATGAATTTTGAGGATGCTGAAATCATTAAGGATATACAAGCTGATAACTTTAGAATGACACCTATCACGGTTCCAGCTATCATTTCTGGTGAAAATGTTAATATAGTATTAGACACAGGAGCTGCTGGTTCAGTTGTTTCCACTAATACATTACAGAAAATTGATAGTGAATATAAGTTTAAGCTTGAACCACTTCAGAATAAAAATTGGAGAGGTTTTGGATCAGTACTACATCCCATTGGTAAATACAAAGCTGCTGTTTTCTTTAAACACCAACATGGTTATGTAAGGGTAACTTGTGACTTTGTAGTAATGGATAATACAAATTGTAGTAACTGTTTTATCATTGGAAATGATATTCTGACTAAATTTGGTGTAAAATTAGACCCTGCTAATAATAATTTTACAATTGGCATGAATGGTAAAAGGAAATTTAAAATAAATTCTTTTAACACAGTCTTACACATTGAGTCAGTAACAAATTCCCCGTCTAAAGGAAGAGAATCCAATGAGTTGGAACTTCTGGAAACAGAAATATCAAAAGCATCATTTGGCACTCAGATAAGTGAAACTGAGAAAGATAATAATTTGGAATTAATTAAAGCTTTTCCAATGGCTTTTGCACATGGTACAAATGAACTTGGCCTTGTAAAAGATCATGAAATGAAAATTAGTTTAACCTGTGACATGGATAATATTCCTGCTAGTCTTAAAAAGAAACCATACCCTGCTTCACCAATGAAGAGGAAAGACATAGAGGATAATATTAAGATGTTATTAAAGATGAACATTCTTGAGAAGGTTGAAACTACACCAAAATATTGTGTAATATCACCAGTGCTTATTTCTTATGAACAAGATAAAGCAAGACTGTGCGGTGATTATAGAGCATTAAATACATTTACAGTAGATGATATTTATCCCTTGCCAAGGATTGCCTCTATACATGCTACCCTTAAAGGTGCTAAATATATAAGTTACCTAGATGGAAATAAAGGGTACCATCAAATTCCTGTTGAAAAGAATTCACAGAACTTTTTGTTGATAACAACACACATGGGAATTTATAAGTATGTCAGAATGCCATTTGGACCAAAGAATGCTCCTTCAGTATTTCAGAAGTTAATGGATATAACATTCCATAATGAAATGATTGATGGATGGTTAATGGTATACATTGATGACATCATAGTGTTCTCTAAAACTTTTGATGAACACTTAATCCATTTAAGGAAAGTATTTCAGAAAATGGATGAAATAAAAATGACCCTTGCATTGAAAAAATGTAAATTTGGGTTTGAATCTTTAAAAGTGCTTGGTCATATTGTATCTGGCTTACAAATATGTGTAGACCAAAATAAAGTGGCTGCAATAAAGAATATTGGCATTCCCCAAAATGTGAAGGATGTACAATCTTTTCTTGGAATGTGTGGTTATTATAGACAATATATAAAAAACTACCAATCAATTGCTGCACCACTGACCACACTGATAAAGAAATCAGAAGCTTTCATTTGGAATAATGAAAGACAACAAGCTTTTAATAAGTTGAAAGAATGTTTAATGACAGCTCCTATCTTGGGATTACCAGATTTCCAATTACCTTTTGTATTATATACAGATGCAAGTTTTATTGGACTGGGTGCTGCTTTGCATCAAAAACAACTTATTGAAGGTAAAATGTCAGAAGTAGTAATCTGCTATATTTCACGTACTCTGAGAAGTGGTGAATTAAAATATGGTGCTACTCAACTTGAATGTTTGGCAGTAGTATGGGCTCTTGAAAAGCTACATTATTACCTTGAAGACCAAAAATTTGAGTTAATAACTGACTGTAGTGCAGTTAAGTCACTCTTAAACATGAAAACTCCTAATAGACACATGTTTAGATGGCAATTAGCTGTACAAGAATACAGAGGACGGATGACTATTACACATAGAGCAGGAACCTTGCACTCTAATGTAGATCTGTTATCTAGAGTACCTCTGCCTAATAATGATGATAATCCTGCTTATGTTCCTGAATCAGAGATTATTAACATTTATGGCATTTATATTGTAGATCTTGAGGATGAATTTATGCAATCAATTCTTGATAATTATAATTCAGATCCTGACTTAAGTAAATTAACTACAATATTAAATGATCCATCTAATGCTTCGATGAATGTTTTAATAAAAACATTACCAGATAAGTATAAAGAGGCATTAGAGAAAGGAAAATTTTCCATTGAGGATGGTTTTATATATTACAGGAAAAAATTAAGTAATGTAATTGCAATTCCCCCTTCAATGAAGGAGTTAATGTTAAGTATATGTCATGATGATATATTAGCAGGTCATTTTGACTACCATAAAACATTAACCAGAGTAAAAAACACAGCTTGGTGGATTAACATGTCTGAGGATGTTCAGAAATATGTTGAAACATGTGATTCTTGTCAAAAATCTAAAAGATTAACAGGAAAAAGAGCTGGTTTATTACAACAAATTGAGCAACCAAAAGCTCCATGGGAAATCATTAACATGGACTTTGTAACAGGTTTGCCAATAGCAGGGCATAAGAGTTATAACTCCTGCTGGGTAATTGTAGATAGATTTACAAAGATGTGTAAATTTATTCCTACCCACAAAGAGGTTTCTGCAAAGGACTTAGCTTTTTTATGGTGGACACAAATGTTAAATACAGCAGGTTTCCCCAAAGCAATAGTTTCTGACAGAGATCCTAAATTTACTTCTGAGTTCTGGACATCACTTATGGATGTTTCAGGGTGTCAATTAAAACTTTCTACAGCACACCATCCACAAACTGATGGGCTAGCAGAAAGAATGATACAAACCTTAGAAGATATGATAAGAAGATACTGTGCTTTTGGTCTTAATTTTAAAGACAATGACAAATTCACGCATGATTGGGTAACCCTTATCCCAGGTTTAGAATTTGCATATAATAGTACAGTACATTCTGTCACTGGCAAAAAGCCATTTGAGTTATGGTTGGGTTATGTACCTAATACCCCTGCTAAAACTCTTAATAAGTTACCTAGATTGGATATTCATCCAGGTACTAAATCTTTTCTTCAGATGCAGGAACTATGCAGAAAACATGCTCAACAATGTATAAATAAGGCTTTTGAGTATGAAAAGAAAAGATGGGATAAAGCCCATAAAGAACAAATGTTCAAAGAGGGTGATGAAGTCCTTATTTCAACGCTACATTTCAATTTAAATGGTAATGTTAAATTGAAGGATCCATTCATTGGACCATTTGTAGTTAAAAAGATGGTTGGTAATAATGCTGCTGAGGTTATTCTATATGCACCTTATGATAGAAAACATCAAGTATTTCCTATTTCTCTTATAAAACCATACCATTCTAATGATACTGCTCTCTTTCCAAGAAGATCAGGAAGGCATAAACAGCAACCTGAAGAAATAGTGGAAAAAGCAGAAATTGAAAAGATACTCAAAAAGAGACACCTTACAAAAGAAAAGGGAGTTGAGTATCTACTATGATTTAAAAATAAATCAAGTGAATATGACCAGTGGATTCCAGAAAATGAAATCTCTGATCTTAAAAATCTCTTGAAAAAATTTAAATCTAAATAATACTGTTAATTCAGTATATGTATTATAAAAATTATTTTTTATTTTATTATTTCATTCCTTAAGATTAATTAAAATGTCTTAACATTTTTTTTATTGTTTTTTTTTGGGGTGAGGGAGTGTCAGCCTAAATATCCTTAGGACTGAGTATTTCTTATGCTTAAAATAAGATAACCTTAACTAGATTAAGCTTATATCTTAAAAATAAGGTTAAAATAATAATATATATTATTTTATTATATATATATATAATTATTATTCTATTATATAATTTATAATAGTTTAAATAGCTTATCCATGGCCTAATAATACTTATTAAGGTGTTAATGGAGTCATAATATACTTATCTTAAGTGATATGAAGTAATTATTGACATACATAAGCTTATATGTATACATAAATCTCATATTCAGTGAAATATGCAGTATATTATGTATATTTAGGTATATAAGTGGGTTTTAGCCCCTTAATAGCCTATAACCTTTGTTTTTCTGCTTATTTTAGGTCATATGGACGAAATCAGTAGACTCACAACGCCTACAGAAGCATAGACACCTATATCAGGCGCATACACCCAGTTTGGACAACTAAAATTACTTCCTTGGATGGTTATTCACGGATTTATGGGTTGGAAATATGTTTTTGGGTTAATGTGGATGCTTGGGGATGTTATTGGGGGCTTGGACATTTTATTTGTTTCATTTATATGCTTTTAGTTTCATTAAATCTCTTTTTGATCTTTTATTTTACCTGTTTCTTTATGGTATCCGCTTTTATCTGGGTTTTCTATTTATGGTATGGCTCTGTGTTATTATTAATAGTGATGGAGGGTCCTTACTGGAGGTCTGGGTGTTGAAACTGCTTGAAGTGGACGCCATGGGGAGGTGATGGGCCCTCACAGTGCTGTAATTGCCTGGGATAGCAGTGACATCATCTGGATTGAAGGTCTGTGCACTCCAGTGGATTTGGGTATAAGTAAGGAGGGATTTTGACGGTTTATTATCATCATTCAATTACTACACTTCAAACAAACATTACACTACAATTATTAACATTCAGAAATATATTATAAAGCCCTTATAAATTGATATTATCTTTATAAAAGCTATAACTATATTTTATTCTTCTATTTTCTCCACTAGCACGCATTTAAATCCAAGTATTGTGAGTTTAATTTGAGTATAACTATTCTATTAGTCTTCCCCTGAGGTTTAATCACTAAATCATTTATTAATAAGTAGTAGGACCATAAAATAACACTATTATATCATACTTATATACTAGACTGTACTGACAGTATGCGCCTGATATAGGTGTCTATGCTTCTGTAGGCGTTGTGAGTCCACTGATTTCGTCCATATGACCTAAAATAAGCAGAAAAACAAAGGTTATAGGCTATTAAGGGGCTAAAACCCACTTATATACCTAAATATACATAATATACTGCATATTTCACTGAATATGAGATTTATGTATACATATAAGCTTATGTATGTCAATAATTACTTCATATCACTTAAGATAAGTATATTATGACTCCATTAACACCTTAATAAGTATTATTAGGCCATGGATAAGCTATTTAAACTATTATAAATTATATAATAGAATAATAATTATATATATATATAATAAAATAATATATATTATTATTTTAACCTTATTTTTAAGATATAAGCTTAATCTACTTAAGGTTATCTTATTTTAAGCATAAGAAATAATCAGTCCTAAGGATATTTAGGCTGACATAGACAATCCTATAGTGCTTGCTATAGGCCTTGACCAAGGGAGTTGGAGAAAACCAGAAAGAATAACCCCTGTCCCTTTAGAAAAAACAAGTGAGATTTAACTGTTGCTGAAAATTGGAGATCTGTTTGCTAGACCCTCTTATTAAACACTCTTGAACCCTTTAAAAGTGAAGATAATAGTCTCAGACAGACTACCAGAAAGAGTTGAAATGAACAGTAATATATGCCAACAAAACACAAGCCAATGAGACAGTGAGAAACAGAGAGGAGATGAGTAAAGAGATAAGATTATTCCCCTAAAAATCTTCCCACACACACATCATACAGCCAGTGCACAGACCACACTGACCTATTCCCCACCCAAAATCCAGCTTTCCCAGCTTTTTTCATGCATAAAAGTGCATTTTAGCGCCTCCCCAGCGCCCAGGTGGGCATTCCACTTGGAGGAGGCTCGTCTTAGGAGCAGGAGGGCCGCTTCTAGGCCCTAAAACACCCATACAACCAATAAAAACACTAAAAACCCTAAAACCCATAACTTCACTAATAAGCAAGATAAACACACATAAGACATACCAAAATGAAAAGAAAATGAAGGAAAATAAGCTGAGACATAATAAGTGACCCTAGATTAAGCCTACATAAGCACCACTAAGCAATAAACATCCGATAAATACCAATAACAACACCACAACTACCCTATAAAACAAGGTAACCACCCATAAGGGATACCGAAATGAAGAGAAAAGAAAGGAAATTAAGCTGAGACATAATAAGTGACCCTAGCTTAAGCCTCCATAAACACTACTAACTATCACCTAAAGATGAGAAAATCCAGTAATAACACCATAACCCCAATAACACCCTACATACCAAATACCCCCAAATATGCACTCCAAAGGCCTACCCAGGTTTGGATCACCACACCATCGGACCTCCAATAAAATCTTCTAGACCATCAGGACCCCTTAAAACTTGAGGCCCTTTCTAAATTGTTGAGGGCACATGAATATCTTGAAGCTGGAAAACAAGGGACTATCAAAGACAAGGTACCATTAGGACAAGTGGACGACAAAAAAGACAAACATCATCAACCACATGACTTATTTTATTTTTCTGCAGCTGGGAATTGAACTGCCCTCCAAAAATTAGGTTCATTTATTGGAAATAGTCATATATATATGTGGTAATTATATTAATTACTATTTGTGGGTCACTTTGCATGTTTCATTGTCTATTTATATCTTTTTTACTCAGCACTCTGTAAGCGGCATCAACTTGCTCATTTTACAGGGGGAGGGGCCTGGTAAATAAAATATTTTTTTTCCTAGTTGACCAAGATAGAACTACATTGTTTTTAGTCCTAGATATAATATAAATTTAAATTAAATATTTTATATTTTTTTAATTACTTCAGTTGACCTCTGTCCTGATAATTAAGAAATTATATTATTGATTCAGTTGACAAATTTTCCAGGCAATAAAATAATAATATTTAAAAATATTTGAATTGATTATATTAAAATTATTTCAGTTGAAAATAAGTCCTGGTAATTAAATTATTTCAGTTGACATTAAGTCCTGGTAATTAAAATTATTCACAGTTGACATTAAGTCCTGGTAATTAAATACTTCAGTTGACTTTTAGTCCTAATAATTATCAACATATACATTACTAATTAATAAATTATTTTATTATTTACGTTTATTTATTTTAATCCTGCTAATAAAATTATTTTAATTAATAAAAATTGTGATTATTATTTCAGTTGAGTTTTTTCCTGAAAAACATTATATTTTAATTAATCCAGTTAATTACAAAATCCTGATAATTACATATATACAAAAAAATTTTTTTTCCTTATTTTTCTTCAAATAAAGTAAAAATAATAACTGATTAAATTTTAATACTTCTTTCTCTCAGTTCAGGTTAATTACAACTATGACTGATAAAGGTGCTTCTGCTGGCTGTGATGAGGAACTGGATTAAATTGATTATGATGAATCTTCTTCTGTAAGTTCTCCTTTGACTACAAATCTGGCTCAAATTAATCAATTACTGGACCAATCAGGATGTGAAAATGTAGGAGATGGAGATATTAGTGGGGACAACTGCACAAGATCAAAAGCCTTCAATCAACCCCCCAGAAGAGCTTCCAAAAGGCTTCAAAATAAAAAAGATGCCCTTGAATCAGCAATTAAAAAATCTCTCCACTCACATCAAGGAGTTGAGGTCAGAAAACCTGAAGCTGAGGTCAAAAAAAGACTCTCTAGAAGACAAAGTATGAAAAATAGAGTCCTTCCTTCAAGAGAAGAGGAAACCTCCTCTTTCCCCAAAAGCCCTTCCAAAATTGGCCCCCCAGAAACAAGAAAGGTTTAAGTCTCAAAGTGACAGTGAGACTGGCTGAACACCCAGTGGAATTATCTGTCCCAACAACAACAGCAACAAGTACCTCAGGCAAGTCCTTCAAGAACCAATCAGTTCAACCCCAAACCTCCTCACCCCTATCAAGGAGGAAGAGAGAGAAAAAACAATCACATTAAGTTTTTTCCCAATCCATGGTAAGCCCCTATATTTAATCTCAAGTACCATTTCTTGTTTCTGATTCAGTTCCTTCAGGTAATTCTGGAAGAGGAGATGAGACTGTGAGACCAGTAGAGTCTGAGAATAGTAGAAAAATTGCTCAATATTATAATGTATCTAATCCTTTGGTTTTGATTTCTACTTCCATGATAAGTCTTGATATGGCTATTATTGATGAGACACTTGATCCTAAGTTTTATGAGAATCTGGAAAGTTATTCTGTTTCCCTATTGAGAAATAATCCAGATGTAGCTAACATCAATGATGAATATTTGAGGGATATTATTGATAAACAAAATCATATAATGAACAACATGAAATTGAATCAGAAATTTAATAGTTTGTTAACTAAACAAGGGTATCAAGCATTGAGGAGTGAATTACAAAGAGTTTCTGATGAATTGTTTGACTACAAAGTAAATCATGAAAAGAAAGTTGCTTTGTGGAAGAATATCAAGAATGATTTGTCTAAATTAAAAGATACTGTGTCTATCTATGGCCAGGAGCTAGAGGGACATAAGCTGAACTTAAAGAGTTTAGGTGACCATTATTCATCTTTGCAAAATAAGAGCCAGTTATCCTTTGCAACCATCAATGAGAGTATATCTGGTATTCCAAGAGTGAAAACTAGGTTAACAACCATTAAAGAGAAATTGAATTCATTGTTACATGATCAAAAGCATTCTGAAATTTCTTTGAAAGAACCTGTTGTGCAGGATACCCCAAGTGTACCTATCCCTAGTTCATCTGAAGTAAAATTAGTGCCAGAAATACCTGAAGATATCACTGAGTTTCCATCAAAACTTGATGATGTACCTGGATCATCTACAGAAGGATTAAAGAATGAAATTACTGCCCAATTGGAGAAGTTACAGCTCCTTCTCACACAGAAAAATGCTTTTAATAAGGAGACTACTTCAAATCAAAATAATTTGCCAAAACTTGACCAATACCCAACATTTGATGGTGATTCTTCTTCTGATTGGCAGCAATTCATTTGCAGAATTGATAATCTAAAAAATTCTTACAAAATCCCAGATGAGGAAATGGTCTCTAAGTTAATTTCTTTGTTTACCAATGTAGCCCTAATGAGGTATGAATCTGTTCTCTTGGATAGGAATGACTACTCATTGGAAGATTGGAAGAAATTTGTTAAAGCATGATTTGGTGGCTCCAAGTTTAGGATGGCTCAACAAAGGCAGTATGAGGAAACTTGATATAGCTCTTCTACTGATAAACCTTTTAGTTCTTAATGAAACTTGTTAAAATCTTGAGGGCAATGGACCAAAATATGGAGTTTGAGTTATGGAAGGAAAGGATCCTTTATAAATTACCAATGTCTTTGAGAGACTTGATAGTGGCTAGGACTGAGTTCTCCATAGAACCTTCTTCTTTCATTAATACTTTTAATGAGATCCTTCTAAACAACAAGTATGATTCCAGAAGATTCATTCCTAGAACCCCTTTGGAGAAACCCTCCACTTACCAACAGAAATCTCTGGAAAAGGTTGGTAAATCTTCTTCCCCTGTTGCACCTAGAAAGTATGCAACAAACACTTGCTCCAAGTGCAATAAGTCTTGACAGAAAGGCCATGTGTGTGAAAAGAAGATAAATCTTGTTGAACAAACTGAGGAGCATGCTGATGACACAATAGCACTGTATGATACTTCAAGTGATTGTGCCAGAAATATTTCATATGAATGTCAGCAAGAATTCTTGATGCTGGAAGAAGAAATTCATTATTTAAATAATATTGATATTGATAATAATTATTTATCTACAGTTGAGGATGCTGAGATCATTAGGAAAATTGAGGATAGCTCAATTGTTATTGCCCCTCTCAAGGCATCAGTCTTGATCAATGGAACCATAATTGAAGTTGTTTGGGATTCTGGAGCTGGAGGAAGTGAAGTATCTGAAAAAGCACTTGCTTCAGTGGATCAAGACTATAAATCAAAATGTATTCCTATCCTTTCTGAAAATTGGAGAGGTTATGGCTCTGTTTTGTCCCCCATTGGTAAATACAAAGCCACAGTGTTTTTTAAATATAACCATGGTTTTGTAAGAGCTATTTGTGATTTTGTTGTCATGAAAAATGATAACTTAAGCAGTTGGTTTATTATAAGAAATGATATTTTAACCAAGTATGGCATAAAATTGGATCCTTCAAACCAATGTTTTACAATGGGGATGAATGGGAAGAGAAAATTTAAGATTTCCTCCCCCAAAAAAGTATTAAAACCAGGATTGAACACATGTAATTCTGTGGTTCAACATAAAGGAGGATCTACAAAAGAAATGCATGCCCTTATGTCTGAAATTGACAATGCTTCTTTTGGAGGACAACTTTCTGGTCAGGATAAAGATTCCATCATTAAATTGATAAAATCTTTTCCTAAGGCCTTTGCTCATGGGTCACATGAACTAGTATTAGTTAAAGAAGAAATGAGACTTTCATTATCTTTTCCATCAACTGACATACCACCTAGTTTAAAGAAGAAGCCTTATCCTGCTTCTCTCACAAAGAGAAAAGATATTGAAGACAATATCTCTACCCTTTTAAAAATGAATATTATTGAAAAGGTAGTTGAGTCACCTAAATATTGTGTTATCTCACCTGTCCTAATTTCTTAGGAGAAAGATAAATCCAGGTTATGTGGTGATTATAGAGAATTAAATACTTATACTGTTGATGATATCTATCCTTTACCTAGAATTAGCTCTATACATGCTACATTAAAAGTTGCTAAATATATCATCTGTCTGGATGGTAACAAGGGATATCACCAGGTACATGTTGAGAAGAATTCTCAGAATTTTCTGATTATTTCTACTCATATGGGTACTTATAAGAATGTTAGGATTCCATTTGGCCCTAAAAATGCCCCTTAAGTTTTTCAAAAAGTTATGGATAACACATTCCATCAAGAAATAATTAAAAGATGGCTGATGGTTTATATTGAAGATATCATCATATTCTCTAAATCATCTGAGGACTATCTTAACCACCTGTGTAAAGTGTTTAATAAGATGGATGAGATAAATATGACACTTGCTTTGAAAAATTGCAAATTTGGTTTTCATTCCTTAAAAGTGCTTGGTTATTTTGTCTCAGGTTTTCAGATATGTCTTGACCAAAACAAAGTGGTAGCCATACAACAGGTGAAGGCTCCTACCACAGTTAGAGAGCTCCAGAGTTTCCTGGGAATGTGTGGATATTATAGATAGTATATTAAAAATTACAAAGTCATAGCATTACCCCTTACCCAATCAACTAGGAAAGATGTTGCTCTTGTCTGGAACAGTGAAAGACAAATAGATTTTGACACAATGAAACATTGTTTGATGTCAGCACCAATTATGGCTTTACCTGACTTTAATCAACCATTTGTTTTATACACTGATGCCAGTTTTATTGGTCTTGGTGCTGCCCTCCATCAAAAACAAGTGATGTATGATAAAGTATCAGGAGTATTAATTTGTTATATTTCAAGAACCTTGAGGAATAGTGAATTTAAATATGGTCCCACTCAACTAGAGTGTTTAACAGTAGTGTGGGATCTAGAGAAGCTACATTATTATCTGTATGATCAGAAATTTGAAATTTTCACTGAAAGCAGTGCGGTTAAAGCCCTCTTAAATTTGAAAACAGCTAACAGACATATGTTCAGATTCCAGCTAGCTGTTCAAGAATACAGAGAGAGGATGACAATAATTCATAGGGTTGGTATTGTTCACTCAAATGTAGACATGTTATCAAGGTTACCTTTGCCAAATGATGACTCAAATCCTGCATATGTTCTTGAAGAGGAGATAATTCATATTCATGGAATCTATGTGGTTGATATAGAGGAAGAGCTATTAAAGCTTATTCTGGATTCATATGATAAGAAAACTGACTCAAAAAAGTTATGTACCATATTAAATGATCCAAAGAATGCTTCAAAACAAGAATTAATTAAAACCCTTCCACCAAAGTACTAGAAGGCTTAGAATAAAGGTAAATTTTAAATTGATGAAGAAAATCTATATTATAGAAGAGAGTTGGGTAATTTTATTTTTATTCCTTCTTCTATGAAAGTGATCATCTTGAAAATTTGACATGATGACATATTGGCTGGACATTTTGATCTTGAAAAAACAATGATCAGAGCTAAAAACACTGCTTGGTGGGTTAATATGTCTGAAGACACCAAACTATATGTTGAATCCTGTGATTCATTCCAAAAATCAAAAAGATTGACTGGTAAAAGAGCTGGATTAATGCAACATATTGAACCTTCTGATGCACTATGGCAGATAATAAACATGGACTTTTTAAAGGATTACCAATTGCTGGAAAAGATAGTTATAGCTCTTGTTGGGTTATTGTGGACAGATTCACAAAAATGTGTAAGTTTATCCCCACCCACAAGGATGATTCCACTAAATAATTAGCTTTCTTGTGGTGGTCTCATATGTTTAATACTGCTGGTTTTCCTAAAGCCATAATTTCTGATAGAAACCCTAAATTTAATTCTGAATTTTGGATGTCTCTGATGGATGTTTGTGGCTGTTATCTAAAACTTTCTACTGCCCATCACCCCAAACTGATGGATTAGCTGAAGGAATGATTCAGAATTTAGAGGACATGATAAGAAGGTATTTTGCCTTTGGCCTTGAGTACAAAGAAAATGAAAGATTTACTCATGATTGGGTTACCCTACTTCCTGGTTTGGAATTTGCTTAAATTAGCACTGTCCATTCTGTTACTCAGAATAAGCATTTTGAGCTTTTGCTTGGATATGTTCCAAATAATCCTGCTCAAATTCTCAATAATAAAATACCCAAATTGGATTTACCTCCTGGTGTAAAATTGTTTCTTCAAATGCAACAACTTTGCAGAAGTCATGCTCAAAAATTTATTGAAAAATCCTTTGAATATGAGAAGAAAAGGTTGGACAGAATCCATAAAGAACACACTTTTAAAAATGGTGATGAAGTACTAAATTCTACAGTCCACTTCAATTTACAAAGCAATAACAAATTTAAAGACCCATTTGTAGGTCCTTTTGTTGTCAGAAGTATTATTGGTAATAATGCAGTTGAAGTTATCTTGTATGCTCCATATGATAGAAAACATACTGTTTTTCCAATATCTCTTTTGAAACCTTACAAATACAATAGTGATTTATTTCCCAAAAGGAGGGGAAGACCAAAGAAATACCCTAAGGAAATCACTGAGACAGCAGAAATTGATAAGATTCTAAATGACAGAATAGTTACTGCTGAAAAAAGGTACAGAATCTTTATAAAGATTCAAGAATAAATAATCTGAATATTATTCTTGGATACCTGGGAAGGAGATATCTAATCTTCTTACTCTTCTAAAGAATTATAAAATGAAAAAGTCATAGCATTTTTTTATTGTTTTTTTTAGAGTGAAGGAATGTCAGCCAAGCTGCTAGACTCACCCAGTAAAATAATTAATTATTTCCTGGGATGGAGCCACACCTTTTTATTTTTCTGTTATTATTTATTTTATTTTATTTTTTTTAAGTTTACATGTAATAAATTAACTAGTTACAAAAAAGTAAATTTAGTAGAAATTTAAAATTAATATCAATTTTCCTATATATTTTATTTTTATTTTTCTAACACTGTGCTTAAATGAAATTTTTAAGGAAATTAAAATTAAAATTATATTTTAGTATACAATATTAAAATAACAAAAGTTTTTTTATTTATTTTAAATATAATTTAAAATAAAGATAAAGATGTACAAAAAATCAAATTAATTATTTAAAAATAACAAGTACCTGAATTTTTAAATAAATAAATTTCTTTTGACATATACAGCAAATAGAATATCCTAAAATATTTTATAGAACAATTCTATAATTTGAAATGTTCTTTTTTCTTGAAATTTATTTCCGTCTCTCATACACTTGTATTTAGAATTTTTTACTTTGTCACTTGTCTCTCCTTTGCCTATATAAGACCTCTCTTTCTGGTTGTTTTTGGGAATTCATTACTTACTTATTACTTAATTAAAACATTACTACAAACAAATATTTATTACTATCATTTATTTTCTTTAGTATTTACTGCCATGTAAATCTAAATAGTTAATTATAATAATATTTATAAAAAATATTTACCTCTTTAATTTGAGTAAATAAAATAGAAAAGAAATTTTACGTACTTTGAATTTGAGATCCCAAAAACCCACCTATCACCACCGTTGGACCTCCTTTAAAATCTTCTAGACCATTAGGACCCCTTGAAAAAGAGTCACCATCGAATTTTGAATATTGGTCAAGTTTAGGCCAATTTCTCTGATTTGAAGTAATTTCCTTTTGGCTTACCTGTTTCTATGTAAGAAGCAGCTGCAATCTTTGTAATTGAGTAGTAATCTCATCATTTAACCCAGTTGTAGATGAACAGGTTGCATCATCAATCTTTGATGGAACCTCAGAAGTATCTACAGTTTTCTCTTGTACTAATTTTTCTTTAGGGGAACTTGACTCAGGTACATTTGGAGTATCCTGTGCAACAGTTTCTTTCACAGGAGTGTCAGAGTATTTTCAGTCATATAATAATGAGTTCAATTGTTATTCAATGTTGCTTAACCTAGTTTTCATCCTTGGAATACTAGATAATGTCTCATTGATGGTAGAAAAAGATAATTGGCTCTTATGTTGTAAAGATGAATAATTATCATTTAGTTTTTCAAGTTTAATTTATGATCTTCTAGTTTTTGGAAAAAGATAGACACAGTTTCTTGTAATTTGGAAATTTTATTCTTAATATTTTTCCACAAAGCAAATTTCTAATTACTATTTACATAATTTACCTTGTACATAAACAATTTATCAGAAACCCTATTCAACTCACTTTTCAATGCCTTGTAACCTTGCTCAGTTAACAAGCTATTAAATTTTTGTGTTAATTGTAGGTTATTCTTTATCTAATTCTTTTTGGTGATAATGTCTCTCAAAAATTTGTCATCAATAGTTGCTACATCAAGGGTATCTCTCAGGATAAAGACAGAGTAATTCTCAAGAGTCTAATATACTTCAGGATCAATTGATTTATCTACAATAGACATATCTGAATTTATCATTGAGGTAGCAATTAAAACTATAGGAGTATTTAAAAGAGTAGAACATTGATTATTTAGTCTGCTAGAACCAGCTTCCACTGGTCTCAAAGTGTCATATCTAATTCCAGAGTTACCTGAAGGAACAAAATCAGTTACAAGAAAAAGAACTTGAGATTCAATGGAGGGACTTACCATGGTTTTGGAAAAATTTTGAAGTGGTTTTTTTTCTTTCTTCTTCCTCCTTGGTAAGGATTAGGATGGGTTTGATTTAATTGTTGGGGCCTGGATGGACCTGCTTGAGGAGCCTGTTTCATATGATGGGCTTGAAGTGAGTGCCATTGAGTGTTCAGCCAAGCCCACTTCCATTTTGACACTTCCACATTTTCTTGTTGCTGAGGAGGAGCCACTTGTGGAGGTTTTTCTACTTTTTGGGGTTTCTTCCTCTCTTGAAGAAAAGTCACTATCCTTTTTAGTCTTTCTTCTAGTAGTTCTCCCTTTTCATTTAATCTGAGGTTCTCTGTTTTCAACTCCTTGATGTGAGTTAAAAGGTTGTTTACCTGCTGCTTTACTGGAAATTTTTTGATTTTGAAGCATTTTGGAAGTTCTTCTGGAGGGAGCACCTGGGGGTTGGAGTCCTAGGGAGGTTTTTTATTCTTGATCTCCACCTCCTGAATTTCTACATCCGGTTTGGTTCAATAGTTGATTAGTTTGTGAAAATTTAGTAGTCATAGGAGAGCTTAAAGAATTTTCAACATAATCAATTAGATCCAACTCCTCTTAACAGGTAGTAGAAACATCTAAATCAGCTATTATTTGAATTAATAGGGCTGAACAAAAAAAATTTAATATTTTTTTACTGATTATTTTTTCTTTGTTTTAAAAAAATAAAAATAACAAAAAATATTAAAATTATATATATCAATTTTAAAATTATTATTAACTACCAGGACTAATATTCAACTGAAATAATTAAATTATATATTGTTATTATTTATTACCAGGAGTAATAGTCAACTGAAATAAATAAATAATATATTGTTATTATTTATTACCAGGACTAATATTCAACTGAAACAATGAAATAATATATTAATTATGCGGACCAATAGTCAACTGAAATAACTAATTAATATAATTTTTAATCAAATAATTAACTAATATATCATTATTATTTATTACCAGGACTAATAGTCAACTGAAATAAATAAATAATATATTTCTATTATTTATTACCAGTACTAATAGTCAACTGAAACAATGAAATAATATATTAATTATCCGGACCAATAGTCAACTGAAATACTTAATTAATATAATTTTTAATCAAATATTTAACTAATATATCATTATTATTTATTACCAGGACTAATAGTCAACTGAAATAATGAAATAATATATTAATTATCAGGACCAATAGTCAACTGAAATAATTAATCAATATAATTTTTAATCAAATAATTAAAATAATATTATCTATAAGACTAAGAATCAATCTTACTCTATCTTAGTCTACTAGGGAATATATATATATATATATATACCTGACACCTCCTCCTTTAATTTGAGAAATTAAATGCCAATTAAAGAGTGTAGAGTAATAAAAAGTTATACATATAGTAAGAACTAAGAACAATTTGTGCTCTATCTTTGTCTACTAGGAAATATATATATATATATCAGACACCTCCCCCTGTAATTTGAGAGAGTAAATTCCAATTAAAGAGTGTAGAGTAATAAGAAAGTTTATGTATAATATAAAATGTGCAGAGTGAAACCTACTGATAGTAGCCACAATATTTACTACAAAATATAGGAAGTTTACGTTGTGGTCTTCCAACATTAGCAGAGCCCTTTGTTGGTCTATTTGGCTTTGTTTTGATATGTCTTAAATGGCATTATTTGATAATTGGATGTTTTTCTGTATTTTTTCAGCAAATATTTAGACTGTGGGGATGTGGTTACTACCATTGGATAGCCCCAGGTTTTCTCTATATTTTATGTCTTGATGGCATTTTTCAGATTTTAAGTATTAAAGGGATTATTTCTCATTTTTCATTTAAAAAGATAGCTGTTTAATTTTGTTTTTCGTGTTTTATGGGATAACCTTAAGTCTTAGGGTTAAGTGCTTAGTACCATTAGAATGAGCTAATTTTTCTCTACATTCTATGTCTCAAGTTGTTATAGCCTAATTGTGTGTTTCAAAGGTTTTAGTAGTTGTAGTAAATTTTTCTAAGTAATTTGGGTATTTTTGGATGTTTTTGGTGGTTTTCTGGCTTCAGGGTTGTCCAGACGCCTCAGGAGGGCCTCCTGACGTCGGGAAGACCACCTGCCTCAGTGCTAGAAGGCTGGGAAGCATTTTTCGAGGGGTTTTATGCATTTTAGCGCTCAAGAACACCAAATTTGTTGGTGTGCATGGGATTTTAAATAGTGGTCTGTGTGTACATAGTGAATAAGACAGTTTGGGGCAACTTTAATTATCATACAACCATCCGAAGGTGATATCCTTGTTCCTCACTCAGTTTTCACTGTTTTTTGGCCACAATTGGCTGTGTTTGTTGCAAGTGAGTTATTCATTTAACTTAACTTGGCAACTGGTTTCTCTGGTATAGTCTTGAAAGCTATATCAAGTATTATTGCTTTCTCTGGTGTGGATTTTCAACCTACATCAAGTATCATTGCTTTCTCTGGTGTGGAAATTGGTCTTCATTTCAGTTCTTTGGGTTGGTAGTCTGTCTGGAGACTACTTTCTTGGCTGATTAGGCAGTCAAGTGTGTTGGAAAAGAGGCTTTAGCAAACAGGAACCAATTTAATGTAGCAGGTAAATCTCACATATTTTTCTAAAGGGACAGGGGATTTTCTCTCTGGGGTTTCTCCAACTCCCTTGGTCAAGGCCTATAGCTAGTACTATAGGATTTTCTACCTTTCTGGCGCCCAAAGTGGGGTGGAATGTGCTAGTTCTTTAGAATCTCTTTTGTCTTTCAATGGCTTCTGGGTCTTCTATTCCTGTGGTGACCATCAGTGGGGGGTAAGGTCCTCCTGCTGTGATGGTTAGGGAGTGTGTTAGGATTAAAACTAGAGATGGTACCAATTTTAATGGTGATGATGTGAAGTGGTGTTCTGGAGAAGTATGAAACTGCTGCTGGTGTGGATGGTGCTTCATACCTGGACATGGTGAAGCAGATTATTTTCTTCATTGGTGATAGGGAAGTGGAGAAGGAGGTTGTGGCCATGTCTGGCTATAAGAAGAGGGACTGGAAGTTATTGTGTAGGGAGATGGTGGATAGAAGGGGTGCCAGGTTCACTATGGTGGATCTGAACAAGGTTGTAAGTGAATGGCAGTCTTATGTTAGTGTTGGTAACTTATAAAGTTACAGGAAGTTTCTGCTACAGTTTGATCCTGTGGTGGAATATTTGGTGGAAGTGGAGGAGCTGGCACATGAAAATGCTGCCAAGGATGTTTTTTGGTCTGCCTTGGCTAGAGATGTCAGGATAGATGTGTTGAAGGAGCTTTCAAGGAAGGATTTGATGAAGACTCTTTCCAATGGGGATCAGAATTTGCCTGCCTTGGACAAGGTGAAGGAGGCTGTGGAGGCCCATTTGAAGTTATTGGCTGTGGACACCTATCAGGAGGGGTGTGCCAAATATGTCAGCAAAGTCAGTGAGGCTTTGGCTGAAGAGGAGAATAGAGTGAAGAAGAAGAGAAGAATATGGTGAAGGTTCTCAAAAAGGGAAGAGAGCCAGTGGTGGAGCAGTTGGCTGATCTTAAAAAACAGCTACATATTTTTATTCAGGAGGCTAAGAAGGAAAATAAGGCTCCTTCTCAGCCTAGAGATTTTGATAGGGGGCTTGTAGGAGTGATCCTTGGGTCTGCTCTTATTGCAGCAGGAGGGGGCACAAGTACAATGATTTTTGGGCTCTGAACAGAGATGTGTCAGAAGGAAAGGTGGAGTTAGATGGCAGGGTGTTCAAGTTCCCTGATGTTTCATTTGTGAAGCCCAGTGAGGGGCAGGTGCCTGTTGACTTGGTCAGGAGAAGGAGTGGTCTCAATCAGAAGAGGCTAAGGTTTGAGGAGATTTGTGATCAGGGGAAGTCTTCTGCTAAGGCAGATGATGATGTCAAGAGAAAAGGGAAAGAGGTCAATAAGGTCTCTTTTTCTACTTCCTTTGGTGGATTGGAGTTTTATTCTTGTGGTGGACAGTCAAGTGGTGACTGCTTGGCTGGTGTCTATGATGTAGAAGCTGGAAAGGTGGGAAGACCTAAGAGAAGTTCTCAAGCCCAACCAAAGCCTAAGGCTTCAAAGGTGGATCCTAAGCTGAATGCATCTAGGAAGAAGTACAGAAAAGAGGAGCTGTACGAGATGCAGAAGGGGATTGCTGATATGGGCCCCCCTAGTTTTGGTGCATTGGACATGAATGGTGAGCCAATGCCTATGGATGTTGATTCTGACTCTGAGGAGGATGTCCCTTTGGCTTCATTTCCAAAGCCTGCTGGATTTAGAGGTTCTTGTGAGGGATCTGGTTTTATTCCTGTTGATGGTAAATCTGTTGGTGGTTCAGGTCCTCAAGAATTTTCTAGGACCAAGGTAGTGAAGCCAAGGGCTCACTTTGAGAGGCCAGTAGTTTCTGGCCAATCTAATTTTATGGATTCTGTTCTGGAAAGGATGAATCAGGGTCAGGTTTCCCTTTCTTATGGGGAATTGTATGCTATCAGTCCTGCATTGGCTGATAGACAGAAAAAGTTGTTGACCAGGAGAAGGGTTTCTTCTGGGGAGGTGGAATACATTTGTTATTCTGCTGACTAGTTTGGTGAGCGGTTGGAGACTCATTTTTCTGCACCTCTGGGTTATGTAATGTCACTCTGAATGGCAGGAAGTCTAGGGCATTGGTTTATTCAGGTTCTCAGATTAACCTGATTTCTTTGTTTGAGGCTACTCATATGCACCTCCCCATCAAGACAGGAATTGGTGTAAATTTAAGAGGGATTGGTGGCCATGTCACTGAGTTGATTGGAACAGCTGAATTTGTGAAGCTGGATGTTGGTGGAGCCTCTGGGAAGGTTCATTTTTACATTTCCAAAGGTAATGTAAAAGCTGTTTTGGGTGGACCATTCTTGATGGATTTCCAGGCAAGAATTGGTTATCAGTTTGATATGGGAATCAGTTTGGAGTTGACTGTTGAAAATGGAAGAAGACTTCACATTAGGCTGTCATCTCCTGGAGATGATGGTTGGGAGACCAGGCCTGGATTGTCTTCAATGTGCCAGTGCATGGATTGTGGTAGGAGAAGTGAGGAAGTGGGTTTGGCCTCTGGTTTTTTGGAGTGTGGCTCAGGCTCTAGTAAGAGTCTGTCTTTTTTAGAGTGATGAGGGCTGATCGCCCAAGTGCTACAACCTCTCCCCAAGATGAGGAAATCACAGGTTGTAGTAGGTCAGCTCCCTTGGAGATTTACCAAGTGGATTTTCAACTTTCTCTTTTTAATATTTCTCTTCTCAGAAAGTATTCTTCATGTTTTTTATCAAGTATCTGTTCTCTCTCAAGATTTTCAATTATTTTTAATTCAAGTTTAAAAAAGAACATTGGTTATATATCTTAATTGAAGGATATATGGAAAAGCTGTGGAGTGGTGTGATTGGGGTCTAAAAGTAAGTCCTCCCAATTGTGCACCGCTAGGGTTTCTTCTATGCCTTTCAAATAAATTACCTTTGCCACATCTGAGAGCATTGGGGAAACCCCTGTTTATTTTTGTAGGATGGAAGAAAACTCAAGAAGAGAGGAAAAAAAGTTCAAGATAACCAAAGAAAATCAAGAAAAAAATCTGAAGATAATCAAGAAAGAAGAAAAGAATTATTTTTGTAAAGATCATCAATATTAATTTTTGGGCATCCGGAAAGAGGTTAAACTGCACAAATTTTTGAAGAAAGAAGATTTTCAAGATCAATTTTTGGGCCTCCAGCATGAGGTTAAACTGCATAAGCTTTTGAAGAAAAAAGATCATCAAGATCAATTTTTGAGACTCTGGAATGAGGATAAACTGCACAATTTTAGAAGATGTGATTCATAAGATGAGTCAAGATTTGAAGATTTGGAAGATGGAAGCAGGGATGAAGATGTGGAATAGCGGAAAAGTTTTGGAGTTGTGAGATTGGGGTCTAAAAGTAAGTCCTCTCAATTGTGCACCACTAGGGTTTTTTCTACACCTTTCAAAAACATTACCTTGGCCACACATGTGAGAAATGGGGAAACCCTTGGTTTTTGTTCCAGGTCTGGCGGTGAAGATGTCCTGAAGATCCCTCAAGTTGAAGGCGGAGCTGCAAAGAAAAAGAAGGTAGCACTGAAGATTAGGCCTGTAGGTTTTAATTCTCCTTTAAAGAGACCTCCATTGTCAAGAGATCTGTACTGTACTCCTCTGGTGAAGAATCCTGCAAATTTTGTGGAAACTGCTAGGGTGACTGTGAAAATTTTGAAAGTTGTTTATTTTGGTCCTAATGGTTGGTTGTCTGATGAGGAAAAGAATTTTTTGTTGCACGTTATTTTGCTGAGGGAGAAGGCGGTGGCATTTGTTGAGGAGGAAAGGGGTGTGTTGCAACACTCTTATGGGGAACCTTACTTTATTCCTGTGGTTTGTAACAAACCTTGGCAAATCAAACCTATTCCAATTCCAGCTGCTATCACGGATGATTTTGTGGAGATTGTTAGGGAAAGAGTCAGGACAGGATTGTATGAAAAATCAACTTCTATTTACTCAAGTCTGGTTTTCTGTGTTAAGAAGCAGAATGGGAAGTTGAGGGTGGTGCATAATCTTAGATTCCTGAATAGAGTCACTATCAAGGATGCCGGAATGCCTCCAAGCGCGGAAAACTTTGTGGAAGCTTTTGCTGGAAGGGTGTGCTATGGTTTGGGTGATATTATAGCTGGTTATGATGAAAGGGAACTTCACACCAATTCATGGCCACCTACAATGTTTGAGAGTTCTCTGGAGATATTTCAGCTCACTAGGTTGCCTCAAGGAGCAACTAATTCAGTAGCAGTATATCAAGCGCAAATGGCTTGGATTTTACAGGATGAGGTTCCTACTCATGCTGGTATTTTTGTTGATGATGGTGGAATCAAAGGACCCTCCCCTGATTATGGAAATTTGGTGCTGAAGGAGAACCCTGGTATAAGGAGATTTATTTGGGAATATGCAATTACTCAAGCGAGAGTATTGTTTAGGATTGAAGAAGCTGGTCTGACCATTTCTGGGTCAAAGTTTTGTTGTTGTGTTCCTGCTCTGGAAATTCTGGGTCATGTGGTATGTAGAAAGGGAAGGATTGTGGCAAAGAAAAAAGTTAATAAAATTCAGTCATGGCCAAGGCCTAAAAAACTGCTGAAGTCAGGTGATTTTTGGAGGTTTGTGTGTATTTCAGAATTTTAATTAAAGATTTCTCTTTTTTGGATTCACCTTTAAGGAGGTTGACCAGGAAAGATGCAGAGTGGGTATAGACTGAAGAGTGTGAAGAGGCTTTTCAGAAGTTGAAGAATGTGGTAGGTGAAGATATTATTCTTCACAAGTTGGATTATGATGTGGGAGCTGAAAATATTTATTTGAAAGTGGACTCAAGTTATATTGCTGCTGGTGCTGTATTGTCTCAGGAAGATAAAACTGGGAGGGTCAGGCCAGTAAGGTATGAGTCTGTTGTATTTGATGAGGTGGAATCTAGGTATTCTCAACCTAAGTTAGAATTGTTTGTTGTAGTAAAAATTTTGAAGAAGCTTCAAACTGTTTTGTGGGGGCAGCATTTTGAGCTGCATGTGGATGAAAAATCTCTGGTTCAAATTATCAACGCACCTAGTCTTCCAAATGCTCCAATGACTAGGTGGGTGGCATTTATTCAACCTTTTTCTTCTGACTTGCTACACAAAACTGGAAAAACTTTTACAATTCCTGATGGATTATCCAGGAGACCACCCACAGATGAAGATTCTGATTCTGAAGAATTTGATGAAGATTTCCCAGTGGTTAGGGCCAGCAAAAAGGGTGCTGAAGATTTTTCTCTCCTCCTCCAGGAGGTTAAACTAGAAGATTGTTCTCTCCTCTACCAAGAGGTTAAACTGGCTGGTTCTGATCTTGATTCTGGCAATCAAGATGTTTTTGTTGATGAAGATGGGGCTGTTTTTTGGAATGGCTCAAAATTGGAAAATGGTGTTTATGTTGGTGAACTGGATTCTCTAAAGAATCAGTGGAAGAAAATGGATGATTTATTCAGCATTTCTCTTTTGAGCTGGTACACAAACCTGGGAAATTTTTTACAATGCCAGATGGATTATCAAGGAGACCACCCACAGATAAAGATTTAGACTCTGAAGAATTTGACGAAGATGTCCCAGTGGTAAGGGCAAGCACAAAGGGTGCTGAGGATTTTTCTCTCCTCCCCCATGAGGCTAAACTGGATGATTTTTCTCTCCTCCTCCATGAGGCTAAACTGGGAGATTGTTCTCTCCTCCACCAAGAGGTTAAACTGGCTGGTTCTTATCTTGATTCTGGTGATCAGGATGTTTTTTTGATGAAGATGGGGCCATTGTTTGGGACGGCTCAAGATTTGAAAATGTTGTTTTTGTTAGTGAACTGGATTCTCTAAAGAATCAGTGGAAGAAAATGGATGTACCGAAATTGAGGGATTGGTGTCCTGGATAGGCTGGTCGTGTTGATCATGTGTACACTGGTGATTATGATGATAGGTTTGTGCCCTTAGATGTTATTTTGTTGGATTTTGAAGATGAGAACTGGGGTCAGACTGGGTTTTATTTTATTATGGTTGAATATCTGTTGACCTTGGAGAGGCCAGATATTTGTGATTATGATACTTTGGTGGGAAAAAGGAAGAAAAGTCCTGGACTCTATGTGTCAGGAAGGAGACTGATGAGGAGGAGACATCCAAATTCTCAAGTGGTGGTGACTCAGAAGAAGGGTCAAGAGTTGGTTCTGAAGTCTTTGCATGAAGACCTTGGTCATAGAGGCTTTGGGGAGACTTATAGGAGAGTAGTAGATAGATTCTGGTGGCCAGGTATTAAGTTGGCTGTACAGGGTTGGGTTCAGTCTTGTGAAGAATTTCAAACAAGAAGTCACTTGAAACCTAAAGAGGTTGGCCGTGCTACTGGTGAATCAACTGTGTTTGGAAGAGTCATTTTGGATGCTGTCCATATTAAAGAAGGCAGGTATAAATACTTAATTTTTGCCAGGGATAATTTGTCTGGTTGGGTTGAGGTGGTGCCTCTGGTTAATTTGACTTCCAAAAATGTGGCAGAATTTTTGAAGAAAGAATGGGTATTTAGGTATGTGTTGAAGAATTTGGTTACTGTTGATGGTGGGCCAGAGTTTGGAGCTGAATTTAAAAAAGCTGTGGCAAGTATTGGTTTTAAATTCAGAGTGGCTACACCTTATTATTCTGAAGCTGAAGGCATGGTTGAAAGAGGCCATCAAGTTATCAAGAATGCTTTGGTGAAGATGTGTGGGGATAGTGCTGAAAAATGGAAGCATTATTTACCCTTGGTGTTATTTGTTGATAGGGTCACTGTGAAAAGGACAACTGTCTATTCCCCTTATAAATTAATTTTTGAGCAGAAAGCTGTTCCACCAGTGGATTTGGAAGCAGTCTCTTATCTTGGAATTGATTGGGATGATTTGTGCTCAACAGAAGATTTGCTCTGTGCCAGGATGCAACAGCTGTAATGTAGAGAGGAATGTCAAGAGAAGGCATACTCTAGAATGATGAAGATAAGAAAGCAATCAGTCAAATACTGGGACAAGAAGTTGTCTCATAGACTCAGGAATCCCTTGAAACCTGGTTTTTTGGTTTTGGTGTATAATAGAAGTTTGGAGGGTCAGTGGGGAAAAATGTTTTCTGAAAGATGGAATGGACCTTACAGAGTCAGATCTCAGGTGTCTTGAGGTTCTTATGTTTTGGAGGAGTTAGATGGTGCAGTCTTAAAGAAGAAAGTGGCTGCTGATCAGGTGAAGAGTTTTTACCCAAGAGGCACTAGATGTGAAGAGGATTGACTCTGCAATGAGGATAAACTATGGACCATTCTTTAATTTTTGATTTTGGTGATGCTGTGAATCTGTTTTGTTAGAAACTTTTTTTTGTTAGAAGGTACCCATGGATGGGGCTTCTATATATTATTTTGGCAAGTGTGGGGGTAACTGATGGGCTGGCTGCTCTATCAACAGCTACCCCAGATTGTCTGTTTCCAACCCCTTCTCTTACTTTGGTTGAATTATAGTATTGGTTTTTCTTCAAAGGTTTCAGTCCTCTATGACTTTAAACTGGGAATTATTTTGGTCTTCAAGTGCTGGACTCTTCACACTTATTGGTTTTGGTTTATGGTGTTGGATGTTCTGTTTTTTTTAGAAGGTACCCAGGGGGGGCTTCTAGATTTTATTTTGACAAGTGTGGGGGTAAATGATGAGCTGGCTTCTCTGTAGAACAGTTACCCCAAAATGTCTTTTTCAAGTATTTTTGTTTGTACTAGTTGAATCCTAGTTCTGGTTTTTGTTATTCAGGTTTCAAGTCCACTATGAGTTTAAACTGGCTTGCTGGATTGGGACTGGCTTCTTTGGTCTATTTGTATTTGTGGTGGATCACTGGTGGTCTCCCATTATTTTTACTTATTGGAGGGAGCCCACCCAGTGATCATTTCCTTGGACTGGACTTTCTATGGAGCCAGACTTTGTCTTTTCTGTTTCTTTAATTTTTGTGTCTATGGTTGTGTTTGATGGTAGTTTTAGATTATTTTCTTTTTTCTCTTTTTTTCTTTTAAATTTTTTATGGGGTTCATTTGGATATAAAGAGGGAAATATCACAAAATTATATTATATGGTGTCACCACATCAGGGTCACCTTGATTTGGGCTAGCATTGGTTGGGAAAGGCTCACTAATTGGCCGGGAAATGATATCTCTATCTCATTTTTTATTATTTTCTTTGATTTCTATTTTTTTCATATTCTCTTTATTTATATTATTTTTCTTAATTTATTTTATCTCAATTCACTTAAAAATTATTTAAAGGTGTATCCACATCAAGGTGCACTTGGATGTGGGTAAGGTATCAGGGGATCAGCTCATCAATTGGCTAGGGGATACTGTCTTTAACTATTATTTATCTCATCTTACTATTATTATTCATTTCATTTTAATTTTTTCAGCTCTCTTAATTTTGGGGTAATTTTGAAATTGTATTTATTAATTTTGTACTTAAAGATTGGGAGCTCATAAAATTTGTAAGAGGCCTGAATTTGAGCTGTTAAAGAATTTTGAATGGATGTTGAAGGAGGATCAACCAGATGGAGGTATAGATTCTCATTATCATTCTCTAAATGGTGTTAGAAAGATGGACTAGAAGAAGGAGTTTCCTGTGGCCTTGTTGGAGCAGCAGGTCTTCTGTTGTTTTTGTTGTTTTTTATATTATTGCTTGGGGCAGGTGGGTTAGATACTGGAGGAGGAGTGCCAGGTTGGTTGAAGGAAGGACCAGGAGAAGGTAACCTTGAAGCTGATTGTAATCTTCTGGATGAAGATCTTGAAGAAAGGGAACTATCAGAGGAATAATTGACAGCCAGAGGAGAGGTGTAGTTAGTTCTTCTTGGTGGAACAGGAGATTTTTGTTTGGGAGCAGTGTTGCATGCTATGGTATTTTCAGGAGGTCCTCTGGCAGGCCTTCTAGAGATTTTGGAATTTTCGCGGTTGTCTGAGGAAGAATTTGTGTGTGTATGCATTTCTCTGAGAGCACTAGGAGGTCATCGCATAGAGCTGTTGGTTTTTAATGGTGGATTTTTGCTGTTATCTGGCTGAATTTGGGAGTTTTGAGCCTGATTTTCACTTTCTGGAAAGGCAGGCAGGCTGCCTGGACGCAGTCTAGCAGCCTGGGAGCTGATTTTGAAGATGATTTGGCTAAATTTGCTGAGGTAAAAGCATATTCTTGAAAAGATAAAACAGGTCTTTTAGGGAGTGTTTTGGGAATAGAACGGTGTGATCTTCTGGAAGGAGCAGAAGATAAAGAAGAGGAAGCAGGTCCAAGTTCTGGTGACCTGGTAGGAGATCTGGAAAAATATTTATAGGAAGGTGAAGGTGGAGGTATTGGATAGCTGGGGTCTCTGTCTCATCTTTTCTTTTTAGAGCTTCAAGAATCACAGGCTCTGTTATAGAATTTTGTCTGAGGAGTAGGAAGAGTGAAAGTACAAGGACTGCACATGTGGATGCACTGTTTACAAGCATAGTATTTTGGAGCAGTAAAGCAAGGAAGGTCTGATGGGTCAAAGTCTTGGGAATAAGCCATGATCTGTGAAGGAACAACAATTAAAGAAAAGAGATGAAAGAAAATTTTATCAGTGATGGTAGATGATGAAGGGAGAATGGAAGTTCAGCAGGTGGGTTGTAGAGCATTGTGCAAGGAGCTGGCTCCGCACTTTAATTCAAAATGTGTTGTAGTCCATCAAGACTTTAAACTGAATACTGGTAGTCCTCTAAGACTTTAAACTGGCTGATTAAAAATTTTATATCAGGAATTTGAATCCCCTATGGGTTCTGTAGTCTGTCAAGACTTTAAACTGAACACTGGTAGTCCTCCAAGACCTAAAACTGGCTGGTTTTTTTTAAGATTTCTTCAAGATTTTTATTATTTGTTACTACTGTGGATCTGTTAGTCTGTCAAGACTTTAAACTGAACACTGGAAAAGTCCGTCAAGAATTTAAGCTGAACACTGTGGTCAATCCATCAAGACTTTAAACTGAAAATTGGTATAGTCCCCCAAGACTATAAACTAAGGATGGTTTAATGGTTTAGTCCTTCAGGACTATAAACTGATAATGGGAGCTGGTGTGATTCTGGAAGAGGGCATCCAAGAGGGAGTCTCGGAATTTTTTTAAGGCAAGTGTGGGGGTAACTGATGAGCTGGCTGCTATGTAGAACAGTTACCCCAGAATGTTAGTCTGTTTCTTTGGTCTTTAATGTTTTGATCTCTGGTTCTGTCTTTTTGATTTAGGTTTTGAGTCCCCCAAGACTATAAACTGAGGGTTTTTGAGTCCCCCAAGACTATAAAATGAGGGCTGTTAGTCCTCCGAGACTTAAATTGAGGATTAGTCCCCCAAGACTGAAAACTGAGGCACTCTTTTTTATGATTGGCTAAATTTAGGAAGACTGGAGGGGTCAAGAGTTTTTTTATTTCTAAGTCAAGAGATTAATCAAGAGTAAAGAGGCAGAAGAGAATCAAGAGATGTAACAAAATGTTCAGCATTGGCTTTGACTGGTGAATGAGGTTCTTTCTTTTCTCAAGGTCCTGTGGATTCCTGGCAGGAGTGGATTGGAAGTAATTTAGGATGAGATGCTTCTGTTGAGAAGAATGTTTTTGGAATTTGTCTTTGATGGTGGGCAATGGATTAGGTGGGGGTGCTACAATGGTTCCCACATAGTCATCATCACTTTCAGGATGGAAATGAACTGGAAATTTTTCAGAATGAATTTCAGTATGAAGAAGTATTGGGCTTACCATTAGAAGTACCAGGGCTGGTAGAGCTAGTTGTTGTAGCGGGGTTGGCACTCTTTTTTGAAGGTTGTAATTTGTTGACCAGTCTGGGGACAGGATCGATGGTCTGGATCATTTGGTGCTGGTAAAAGGTGGATCAGGTTGAGGAGGAGGAGAAGATGTTGAAGAGGACAACAGACCAGGTCTGAAACAAGTCTTCTTCCTAGAGTGAAAGGCATCACAGGAGGTTCTGTATGGATGAGCTGGTGGTGTGATGGTACAGATGAGACTGTTGTCAATGCAGTATTGGCAAGGACCCATGTCAGTAGCAGATTTGGAACGAAAGATAAACATGGTGTTTGTGATGAAGTAGAATGTGGAAATTCTCTATTGGAGGGAGGATGTGGTCTTCCAACATAAGCGGAGCCCTTTGTTGGTCTGTTTGGCGTTGTTTTGATATGTCTCAAATGGCATTATTTAATAATTGGGTGTTTTCTGGATTTGTTCAGCAAATACTGGGACTGTGGAAAGGTGGGTACTACCATTGGATAGTCCTGGGTTCTCTCTATATTTATGTCTTGATGACATTTTTCAGATTTTAAGTATTAAAGGGATTATTTCTCATTTTTCATTTAAAAAGGTAGCTGTTTAATTTTGTTTTTTGTGTTTTACAGGCTAACCTTAAGTCTTAGGGTTAAGTGCTTAGTACCATTAGAATGAGCTAATTTTTCTCTAAATTTTATGTCTCAAGTTGTTATAGCCTAATTGTGTCTTTTATAGGCTTTAGTAGTTGTAGTATATTTTTCTAAGTATTTTGGGTATTTTTGGAGGTTTTTGGTGGTTTTATGGCTTCAGGGTTGTCTAGCCTCCTCAGGCTGGCCTCCTGACGTTAAGCATACCACCCACCTTGGTGCTAGAAGTCTGGGAAGTATTTCTAGAGGGGTTTATGCAATTTGGCGCTCAAGAATGCAAAATTTGTTGGTGTGCATGGGCTTTTAGATAGTGGTCTGTGTGTACATAGTGAATAAGAAGGTTTGGGGCAACTTTAATTATCATACAACCATCCGAAGGTGATATCCTTGTTCCTTACTCAGTTTTCACTTTTTTTTGGTCACAATTGGCTGTGTTTGTTGCAAGGTGAGTTCTTCATTTAACTTAACTTGGCAACTGGTTTCTCTGGTATAGTCTTGAAAGCTATATCAAGTATTATTGCTGTCTCTGGTGTGGATTTGAAACCTACATCAAGTATCATTTCTTTCTCTGGTGTGGAAATTGGTCTACATTTCAGTTCTTTGTTTTGGTAGTCTGTCTGGAGACTACTTTCTTGGCTGGTCAGGCAGTCAAGTGTGTTGGAAAAGGGGCTTTAGCAAACAGGAACCAATTTACTGTAGCAGGTAAGTCTCACTTTATTTTTCTAAAGGGACTGGTGATTTTCTCTCTGGGTTTTCTCCAAGTCCCTTGGTCAAGGCCTATAACTATTACTATAGGATTGTCTACAACGTCTAAATAAGCCTTCTAATTTGGAGCAAGTTTCAATTCCCAGTCAAAGCAAAAAATACAGTCACTTGCTTTTGAAGTTTTTTGTTTGTCCAAAAATTGCTATTAGTGGTTGGATTCAATGATCCCATGGAGTTGTTGGTATCAACGTTGTAGACAATCCTATAGTGCTTGTTATAGGCCTTGACCAAGGGAGTTGGAGAAAAACCAGAGAGAAAATCCCCTGTCCCTTTAGAAAAATAAGTGAGATTTACCTGCTACAGTAAATTGGTTCCTGTTTACCAAAAGCCCCTTTTCCAATACACTTGACTGCTTGATGAGCCAAGAAAGTAGTCACCAGACAGACTACCAGACCAAGGAACTGAAATGTAGACCAATGTCCACACCAGAGACAGCAAAGATACTTGATGTAGGCTGAAAATCCACACCAGAGACAGCAATAATACTTGCTATAGCTTGCAAGACTATAACAGAGAAAACAGTTGCCAAAGTTAAGTTAAATGAAGAACTCACTTGCAACAAACACAGCCAAATTGTGGCCAGAAAACAGTGAAAACTGAGTGAGGAACAATGATATCACCTCCGGATGGTTGTATGATAATTAAGGTTGCCCCAAACTGTCTTCTTTACTATGTACACACAGACCACCATCTAAGAGCCCATGCACACCCACCAATTTGGCGCCTGTACCTGCCAAATTGAATAAAAACCCTCCAGAAGCGCTCCCCAACCTTCTAAAACAGAGGCGGAAGGGCTGCCCAACGTCGGAGGCGCCGCCTGAAGCGGCACGGCCTCCCTGAAGCCAGAAAACCAATCAAAACACCTAATCTACTTAGAAAAAATAACTACAACTACTAAAACCTTTAAAACATGGAATTTCACTATAACAACATTGAGACATGAAATATAGAGAAAAATTAGCTCTATCCAATGGTACTAAGCACTTAACCCTAAAACTTAAGGTTAGCCCATAAAACGTGAAAAACAAAATTAAACAGCTATCTTTTATAAATAAAAAATGAGGAAATGACCCCTTAAAATTTAGAATATGAAAAATGTCTTCAAGACATAAAATATAGAGAAAAACCGGGGCTATCCAATGATTGTACCCACATACCTGCAGACTCAATATCCGCGGAATAAAACCAGAAAAATACCCAATTCCTTAACAGATGTCAATTAAGACATGCACAAACAGCGCCAAATCACACAACAAAGGCCCCTGCCAATGTTGGAAGACCAAAACGTATTGATGGGTCAATGATGATTTGGAAAGGCCCTCAGTTTTCAGAGGGGACTTTTTGTCTAGAAGGTAATTCCACAGGTCCAAAAGCAATGAAGGTGAGGATAACTCAAGATTTCAAGATTTGGGTACATATTTAATCATTTTTTATATTTTAATCAATTTAAAAGGTAAAGAATTGTAATTATTATTATTACTTATTTACTTAGAATTTTAAATTTTAAATAATAAGGGAATTTTAATAGTAGTAATTCATATTTTATTTGTGTATATAATATTAATTGAAGTAAAGAATGGAATCGGGATGATTAAAAAAAGAAAAATAGAGGGGCCTTATATAGGAAAATGAGAGAGAAAAAATACGGTACCACATCCTACATACAAAAACATAACAGGGAGAAAATTCCCACAATTAAATTTCAAATTAAAATATATTTTAGAAAGAATGTACTGTACATAGTATTTCAGGTACATTTCAAGGTTAATGAAACATTTGATTTTTTCCTTAATAATTTGTATTTTTATATTTACATCTTCTTTTCAGCTGTCATGAGGACACTGTCAAGGAGTAAGAAAACAAGGAAACATTATAATTGTATATTTAATTAATTTTACTTATTAACTTATTAAAATATTATAAGTGGTTATAAAGTAAATATAACTAATAATGTAGGAGGTAAAGGTGTAGCTTTACTCTAGTAAATAATTATAATTATTTACTGGGTAGGTCTAGTAGCCTGGCTGACACTATCTGTCGATGATTTCATGAATGAAGTCAAAGAAAAAATATGACAAGAATGGTATTATGAACCCATTCATAGAATATAATTGAATGAAAACCTTTATACAGCACAACAGCTTGATGGTACAATACTTAATTCAATTGATTATATTTGATAACTGATAAATTAAAAAATTAAGAAAAAAAATTAAAAATTGTAAATCCTTTAATTACCATATTTAGAGCCCCTTAATGTTTTAATAGCCATAGACCCTTCACCCCTTACCTTACTTACCTGGTTAATAAAACTTTGATTTATCTGAAAGGGACATCCAAAATGAGTAAGCTTTTGGCAAGATTCCAATCCAGGAGCTTCCTTACTAGTTTGATGATTATCTTTTGAAGAATTCCAAAATTCTTCCATAATCCTGTTTCCTTATCCAAACTCCATGATACATTTATGATCTAGAAATTATAGTCCATGGCCTTTGATTTTAGTAGGTGAAGGGATTGGTCTTCCAGTAATAGGATTGATATAAAGGAAAATCAAAAAAGTAAGCATATTAGAGTTGGTTTTGTCAACATGGCTCTGGCTATAAATTCTTCCATAGTTGATGATTACATTAGAATAAAAGATATAATCATTACTGAGTTCAACCCATTCCATATCTGTCCAATGTGGAAGTCCTGCTTTCTTGGCCAGTTTATGTTTAAATTGAAATGTACAAATATATAATTTTTTCAGCCAATTGGCCAAAATATAATTGAGTGATCCTGAGCTTTTGGAAATAAAATCCTAGATAATCATCAGATAAGTTTTTCATAAGGCTTATACTGTAATTATGCAATATAAAAACATGAAATAAATTAAGTGAAATTTTGAAAAAAGACTCAACTTTAAAGGTAAATATTTTTGCAACTATCTAATCAAACTCAAATCCATTTATGGGAAGTGGAAGATAGGCTACAGGTGAATCTTCAGCTAAAATAACATAAGATTCAAATAATCCTAACTTTAATTCTGATTCTTCTTTTCAAAGTTTCACAAAAACTTGAAAATTGATGGTGAAAATTCCAACAAGATGGAGATAAAAACCTAGATAAGCATAAGATAAAATTTTCAGAAGCCTTATTCTATAGTTATGCAATATAAAAACATAAAATAAAATAAGTTAAATTTGGAAAAAAAGGTTCAACTTTTAAGGTCAAAATCTCAGCAACCACAGAACCTAATTCAAATCTGTTTGTGGAAATGAAAGATAGCTTTTGGGAGAATCTTCAGTTAAAGGAAAAGTAATTTAAATAAACCTAACTCTAATTTGTTACATAAAAACATGAAATAAAAAAAATTAGTTGTCAAAAAAGGCTCAACTTCAAAGGTCATTATCTCAGCAACCACTGAATAAAATTCAATTTGTTTGTTGGAAATGAAAACTTGTCTTCAGGAGAGTCTTCAGTCAAAAGGAAATTAGATTAAAATAAAACTAACCCTAATTCTGAGTCTTATTTTCAAAATTTTACATTAACTTGAAAAGTGGTAATGGAGATAAGAAAAAGAAGAGTTTAATAAGTCCACTGTTATCCAGATAATAGTCATGCATTTATTTAAGTATGAAACTTTCATTGAAGGAAAGAGATATCATATAGGCATGAAAAAAAGGAGAAAAACTTCCCTTGATTGAAAATTAGGAAAAAAAAGAGTGAGAAAGATTGATATTAGAATTTGGGGAAAATTGAATATGGAGTAAGTTAAATTAATAAATAATGTGCAATTTATGTGTTTTAATGACATGGAACCAAAAAAAAGTGAAATAGGGGAAAGGGGGGATAATGACCATGCCAAGAAGGGATGAAGAGTAAGGTGATGGAGATAAAAAAGAAAGAAAAGAGGGAGATAAAAAAAGGTTAAGTTTACCATTAAAATAAAAAATAACCACTTGCAAAAAAAAAAATTAGATACAAAAAATAAAAAAAAACAGAAAAAAAACAAAAAAATTATGATTAGAAATCAAAAAATTAAAAAAGATGAATAAAATGACTTACCTGTAGAGATGAGATGAGAAAATAAATAAGACCAAATTTTTTGAGGGATGTTTGAGGATAGGATGAAAGGATATGAGGGATGAATAAAAAATAGAAAAAGTGAAAAATTTTGTGATTTCAGAAAATGTGATATTTCATTTTGAGCTGTTGAATGAAAACAAATGAGACATCAAAAAAAGAGACATTTAGAATAAATTCAAAATAAAAATGATTATGCAAAAAACACAAATACCAAACCAAGTGAAAAAAGCACACAAGTTGAAAATTTGGAGAGTATGAAAAAAAATTAAAAGGGCTGTATTTTAAAATGTTGGAGGGTGATTGGCATAATGACAGAGGATATGCTGATGAAAAGAATGTTTTGTGCTTCAAGGGAGGGGAGAGCTGGTTCAGGTTTGGGATCCTCTTCTTCATAAAGATCATTGAAAAGACATTTAAGCTAAAGTGTCTTCCAAACCCAAGTCAGAATCAGAGTCAGAAGCTTAAAGTAAAGTGATAGCATTCATAGCTGAGTGAATATTCTTCCTAGTAGAGAGTTGCTTCATTATTTTTGGTAGAAGATTTAGGTGATAAGTGGGAAGTGTGAGTTCACTATCAAATAATCAGGTGGGGTGTGTAGATAAAAAAAAATGTTACATGTTTTCCACAAAAATTAAGTAGCATAGAGTTAAGAGAGAAATAAGGATGGAATCCACAATTATATGTCATGTGACTTTCTGACAAATCAATAATGGATTTTATGAGTTTGGGATCAGGAATCAGGAATTGAAATAGGGGTATAAGAGGTGGGATAATGCATTAATGTGCAATTTTTATCCACTATCCCTGAGGATGGTGGATAAGAATCTTCAAAAATTAATAATTTCTGATTCTGGTGTGGTAAAAAATTTTCAGTAATGCAGAAAATGTTCCAGTTAGCAGCAAGCACAACAATGGGGTTGCTAGAAAGGATCGTTATGGAAGAGCAACAAAGGGGCCTTAAAAAGCTCAGAAAAAGTAGATTCTCTGTGCACAGTTTTTGGTGTACTATGGATATATGAGCCACAGAAAGTAAAGGATAGAGGAAAGTGTTTACAGTACTATAAGACAAAAAGTATATGGTATGTACTTGAGGAAGACATGGCTAGCGCTAGAGTCATAGTATGGATTTAAGAAGCAGCAACAAGCAAGGGTATGAGTTTCACACTTATATGCAATGTCTCTTAAAATGCAGATACAAATTCCCATTGCTGATAGAACCAGTACAAAAAGGCAGCACTAGAAGAAAAATTGATTATTGAGCAGGTTAGTATGCAGTATTTGATAACAAGAAAAGGAAAAGTAGGACTCATGAAAGGGAGAGGTACTTACAAAGTGCAGAGGGTCTCACAATTAGTAGATACTCACATGGAAAGTGTGGTTTGTTATAATAGGTATGGAAAGCAGTACAGTACATATTATTTAGTTAGGAATCTCAAGAAGTATAGGGTATGTACAGAAAGGTGAAGCATCAGGTTTTAATAGTTATTCGTGAATAAATGTTTCAAGAGCTATTAGGAGCAAGACTTATGCTAATAATTGTACATAAATTATTGATATACTTATTTTCTGTTTGATATTCTTGTTTTAGCACTAAACTTGTGTAGGAAAACCAGTAGGTAAAGGAAGCATAGGGGAGGGGCACTGAAAAGACAAGGTATATAAAAAAGAACCACTTTTAAAAAAGGTGTGTGTGAAGAATTTTAAGTAGAAAAATATAATTAATACATGTATAATTAGAATATTATCACATTAGATATTAGGGAAATAAACAGTGGATATATAAAGATAAAAGAAACATAGGTAAATTTTGTTTTTTTGTACATAAAGGGTGTGCATATCAGAAGCAGTTCTGTGGAGTTATTATATTGCTACAGGAAGGATAGTATTAGATAGAGAGCTTCAAGTGAAATTGACTGAGAATAATAGCACTTACTGAAAATATATCTAGCAAAAAGATAGATTACTTATATTAAAACATATTATCCTTTTGTTTTAAGGATCTCTAAAATTCATTCTACTCTTTCTTTCTGTCAGTGTATCTAGTATATAAGTATGATATAATAGTATTTATTTATGGTCCTCCTACTTATTGATAAATGATTTATTGATTAAACCTCAGGGGAAGATTAATAAAATAGTTATACTCAAATAAAACTCACAATACTTGGATTAAATGTGCACTAGTGTTGGAAAATAGATGAATATAATATAGTTATAGCTTATATAAAGATAATATCAATTTATAATTGCTTTATAATATATTTCTAAATGCTATGATTGTATTGTAATGTTTATTTGAATTGTAGTAAGTGAATGATGTCTAATAACCATCAAAATCCTCCCTTACTTATACCAAAATCCACTGGAGTGCACAGACCTTCAATCCAGATGATGTCACTGCTATCCCTGGCAATTACAGCACTGTAAGGGCCCATCACCTCCCCATGGTGTCCACTTCAAGAAGATTCAACACCCAGACCTCCAGTAAGGACCCACCACCACAATTAATGATAACACAGACCTATACCATAAATGGAAAATCCAGATAGAAGCGGATACCATAAAGAAACAGGTAAAATAACTCATCCAAAGAGAATATAATGAAACCCAAAGCATATAAAGGAAACAAATTAAATGTCTAAGCCCCCAGTAACATCCCCAATCATCCATATTAACCCAGCAATGACCTCCTAACACATAAATCCGTGAATATCCATCCAAGGAAGCAGTTTAAGTTGTCCAGACCGAGTGTATGCACCTGAAATAGATGTTTATGCTTCTGTAGGCGTTGTGAGTCAACTGGATACGTCCATATGACCTAAAATAAGCAGAAAAACAAATGTTATAGGCTATTAAGAGGCTAAAACCCACTTACATACCTAAATATACATAATATACTGCATCTTTCACTTAATATGAGATTTATGTATACATATAGGCTTATGTATGTCAATAATTACTTAATATCACTTAAGATAAGTATATTATGACTCAATTAACACCTTAATAAGTATTATTAGGCTATGGATAAGCTATTTAAACTACTATAATTTATATAATAGAGTAATAATTATATATATATGTAATATAATCATATATATTATTATTGTAACCTTATTTTTAAGATATAAACTTAATTTACTTAAGGTTATATTATTTTAAGTATAATAAATACTCAGTCCTAGGAATATCTAGGCTGACACTTTCTCTACACATATAACTTTACCTACAATACATGTTTTCTGTCAGCCTGTATATACCCAGGACTGAGTAAAAAGTACTTTTAAGTTATGTTAAACACATGAACTATACATGGGAACAATAAATAAGAGTACACAAATAGTATACATAAGTAAAATTATGATAAATACACAAAAAATGCCATTATAACACCTTATATACACACATATATCCACCTTTTATAGGTCTTATGTACTTAATATTAAGTTGGAATATGTTAAGGTAATCTTAAGAACCTTAAGTATAAGGCTACATAATTTTTAAGTACACTTAAAGCTGTTATATTCATTGTTTTACGCAAAAAAACAAGAAATGCGCTTTATTTCACTTAAAAGTTGACTATATGTGCTATAAAATTGAGAATATCAAAAATGAGCTCTAACAGATCAATTGGACTCATTTAGGAATATTGATTTGGCTATTTAAATGCATAAAAATAACACTTTTAAAATTTGGTGTTTTTATGCCAGAAATGGCTTCTGTGTACTGGCCACATACTGCCTGCTTTTTTCCCGTGTGAATAGCTTCATTTTTAGCAAAGTTAGCTTTTTCACACTATAATTACCCCACATTCTACACCCACTGTGGGGAAACACACTAAAATAGGCGACAGGCGCTTATTTAGTGTCCTAGCTTAATTAATAGTGCATTGACCTTGTTTATATGCACTAATTTCATTAATAACCTCACTCTTGGCACCTTATTTCATCACCACGCTTAAAATTCGCCTAAATTTAGTCAAGGATTTACCCGTGCAAGCGCCTGCCAAGGACTGCATGTAGTTACCCCACATCTCACGCTCTTTTTTAAGTTTTTGGGTGGTTTCTCAGTCAATATTGGTTATTTTTGGATGGGAATTTCACATAGTATAATGTCAGGATTAGCCCCTCCAATTCTACAGTAGATTCCCCTTACTATTATGCTATTATTAACCTTAAAAAGTCTCCTTTAGTCTTTTATATCATTGTTTTATACGCATATACTCTCTTTTTGTCTTTTCTTTAATTTTGATGGATCTCCCTTATTATTAATAGGATTTTGGTGGTTGTTGCTTGTCTAATTATGTCATGGGTCACTAGGGGTGTTTATGGAGAGGTCTATTAGTTGTTTGAGGTGAAATTAACATTGTATTTGATGGTACATCAAGGGATTTATTGGGGAACTCAGTGTGTATAAAAGGAGGAGGTTTTGGGTCTTTTTTTCTACATTCTTCATCACTTCAATTTATCCAATATAACCAAACAAATTACAATAAAACTCAATTAGTACTTTTATAAGACTTTTGAATAGTATCTGAAATGATTGAATCTATTTTTCTACCAACTAAAAAGATTGTAAGCCACATATAAGAATAGTGAGAATTATATTACTTAAACCTTTATTCTGAATTATATTTTACTATTTGTTGGATTTATACTACAGTATTCATATAGGACCATTTAAATATTCTAGAAAAAGACTTTTCAAGCTAGTTCACATCCATTTAGTTGATCTTAGCATGATATTTGGGGAACTTTCTTCAAGAATTCTGTTATAATCCTGTAAGTGAAATTTTCAAAGAAGGTACACGTAGATAATATCCCTATAGAAATATTTGGATAATTACAACAGGTTGGGGTCACTTATATAGTGATTTCAGAAAAAGAAGCCCTGTTATATAATAAAATTGTGATATTGAATCAACAATTTTACCACTAATTTAACATAAAATTGTTATTAGTGGGAGTCTGTCAATAGACCAATTAAATTTGTGATCTTTGCAGATATTAAACCAATTAAACTGATTAATTGTTTTCTTTTAACAGGATTCTTAATCTTTTCCTTTTATTGGTTTGTAAAATTCATTAAATATTTAGAAGGAATCTTACTGATAGTTGTTTTCTTTTAAATTAAATAACACGGCTACATATTGTAGACCGGTATGGTAAGGTAAACTCTTACAGTCGCCTTGCTGTAAGCAGAATCCGGAGGAGATGTGTGGATTTAGCTGAAAACCCCGTCCTTCCAATCAAAAATAACAAAGTAGGTGTTCTAAATCACTAAGCTAACCAGTCTACTTGGATCTGATTGATAAAAAATAATGAAACTCTAAAATATTTAACGCTTATTGAGATTTAAATAAATGTGGCTGTTGAGAAAAGAAATACTGATAACAACAATTAAGGTGTACCAGTGAAAGATCTGAAAAGATTGACTTTTATGTTTTTATAATAATTTGAGTTTTTATGAGACAGCAATAATCAATTCCCAGTGATGAAGACCTTTCTAAAGATACCCTGTATGAAGTGTTATTTTAATTGTTGAGTAGTATTTCTAAAATGTTATATATAAAATATAAAGTTATAAGGGTATTACAAATTTATTTAATTTGTTGAGTAATAAAAAATGAGACCGTGGTGGTCAATGATTAAGCTGTATGATGTATCCCCCCTCTCAATTTCGAGTTTGAGAGGCGCTTAAGTATTCCTAGTCACGTGCCTAAGTTTTCCCCTCCAGAGCTCCTCCAGAGTCAATCCGGAGCCGGAACGGAGTCAAAGCGGAGTCCATACGGAGTCCGTCCGGACTTCCGGACTCAATTAGAACCTTAAAACTATAATAAAAAATCTAGAAAAATTACAAATAGTAGAGCTACTTCCCCTTTACATACCAAACTAATTTTCGTAGTCTGCGCAGCTCTAATTACCCCGTGAAAATTCATCAAAGTTAAGTAATTTTTGAAAACGTAAATATTTCTATAAAACTTTAAAATTCATTTAAAAATATAAGAAAAATAGTAAAAATTCTGGGAAAATTTCCCCAGGTTCTTGAGTGACTTGACTTGATACTTATAAATTTTTCAGACCGTAAAAATAAGTTTTCTCTGTAAAATAAATTGTTTTTGTGTAGGAATTCGCTCGTGACCAATTTCTTCATATTTTAAACTACAATAAATTAAATAAAACCCTTTTTTAAAAAATAATAACGCCAATCTTGCACACCGTAATAACTCCATTTACGTACTTAGGTGCCATACTAAACTTTAGGCTACTACATCCTCCCTCCAATTGAGAATGTCCCCATTCTTATAACTTTGCATAAGTGGTTGAGAAATTCCAAAAGAATTATCTTTTCTAATAAAATAATTTGATAAATTTGTTTTAGCTGGTCTTCTTTTAATTCTTTATAATAAAAAACGTTGTTTCTTCTTCTCTGGCTTGATATAACATATAATAAAATAATATAAATCTTGTGATGATTCCACTACTGAGAGCAAGGTTTGAATCCCTTCAGACTCCCATATACCAGTCTTCCTTCTTGTCACAGCATTGAGAGAGTGGATCTTCCTATGAGCCGAATACTCCTGATTCCAACCTCATAGGGCCCCCCACTGAGCCGAATTCTATGATTCCAATCTCGCCATAAGGTCCTCCAAGCTTCACACCAAAAAAAATGGCCTAACTATGAGGCACTAAAAAAATCATTCCCTAAAATCCAACTACCATCCTAACTTCTGATTCCTTCATCACAATTTTCAAACTTTGCTATACAGCAAACCCATAAAATACTTTTGCCAAGCTTCCAATAATAATATTAACTTTAGACCATGTTAAAGCGCCACAAATTTCACCTAATTAACCATTATGCTTTTCTTAGCATCATCACCACCTAAAATTTTAACCTCCTAAAGCTTATCAGCACCCAATTCCTGAAATAATTGAATAACCAGTTTAGAGTCTTAGTGGACAGTGATAAATTAAAAGATTGAATTGAGTTATCCAAACAGGATTAACATTCCAGTTTAAAGTCTTGGTGGACCAAACATATAATCGATTGCCAGTTTATGGTCTTGGTGGACCAAAGATTGTTTAGGTGCATAAATAACTTGATATATTCCTATGTAAGGCCTAGGCTTGACCAAAGATTGAATAAATTTGATAATCCAGTTTAATGTCATAGTGGACCAAATATTTGATCGACAAGTAATCCAGTATAAGGCCATAGTGGACCAATGAATGTTGAATTATCCTGCAGATATTAATTTTCCAGTTTAAAGTCATAGTGGACTAAACAATGAATGAACTACCAGTTTAAAGTCATGGTGGACCAAACATTTAATCAATAAGAAATCCAGTTTAAGGTCATGGTGGACCCAACAGCTTGATAACAGTCCAGTTTAAGGTCTTGGTGGACCTAACATTTGATTGATAAAAAAATTTAAAAAAAAATCCGTCTCCAAGAATATCCATAAAATCTTGAACATCCTTGAAATTCAGTTTAAAGTCTTGAAGGACTAACAGCTCCAATATAAAATCTTTAATGAAAGTCTTGAAATTTAGCCAGTTTAAAGTCTTGGAGGACTAACAGCTCCAAAATTTGTATAAAAACCTTAAGGAAAGTCTTGAAAAGTAGCCAGTTTAAAGTCTTGGAGGACTAACAGATGTCTTGAAGTAAAATCCCATATGTATTGAGTTCCCCTAGACCCTGTTTCCTGTCTAAACTAAATAAATAAAACTAAAAAGAATGAAGACTGAAAAATAAAACTAAGAAATATAATAATTTTGGTTTAATTAATTAATTTTTTTTATTTTTATTTTATTATTTTATTTTTATTTTTATTTTATTTATTTTTAATTTTAATTTTATTTTTATTTTTATTTTTATTTTTTTTATTTTATTTTTATTTTTTTTTATTTTTTATTTTTTTTAAAGATGCCCCCCGGCCATTTGATGAGCCGTACCCTCGACATCATACCCACATCCAAGTTCAACTTGATGTGGTTACACAATTTGAGAAATTTAAAAGAAAAGAAAATAAATGAAAGTTTTTAGAAGATAATTTTTATAATGATGATCACTGGGTGGGCTCCCTCCAATTTATAAAAATTATTAGAGACCACCAGTGAGCATCACCTTTACAATAATTCATAATATATATTGAAGAAAAGAAATCACAATCTAACATAAAAAATCAAAAACAAAATAAAATAAAGAATCTTGAATCCGGCGTTGAGAGCGGTGTCTCTTGATTTGTTCCAGTTTATAGTCTTAGTGGACTTCCTATAGTTAAAAGACAAAGCCAGGATTCAACTAGAAACAGGGAAAATTTTGGAAACGAACATTATGGGGTAATTGTGTATAGAGCAGCCAGCCCATCAATTACCCCCACACTTGCCAATATTAAATTAAGAAGGTTCCCCTGTGAACCTTCTTCCAATAAATTTTTAAAAATTTTCCAACACTATCTTCACCCATATTTTAAGAATTTAAAGTTTTTTGAAAATTTCAAAGAAGGTCTTCTTGAATTTCGTAAAGTTTCATCACAGTTTTGTTGCCCATATGCAGTGTAACAATAGTAAAGTATTTTGATAAAAAGAAGATAGTTTATCCTCATTGCGGAGGGATCCATAAAATTTCGTTGGTATTATAGTTTATCCTCATTGCGTAGGATCCATAAAGTTTCATTGATATTATAGTTTATCCTCATTGCAGAGGAATCCGTAAAATTTCATAAATGTCATAGTTTATCCTCATTGCGGAGGTATAAATTTAATAAAAGTCATTAAAATTGTAGTTTATCCTCATTTCGGAGTTTTACTTCGGCACTCCTGATGCCTCTAGGATAGAACCGTTTCACTTGATTGGCTGCTACCCTCTTCTTCAATACTACTCCATCCAACTCTTCTAGCACATATGAACCACCGGAAACTTGCTCCTTGATTTTATACGGTCCATTCCACCTATCTGCAAACATCTTTCCCACTTACTTTCCAAACTCCTATTTTACACCAGGACCATATCACCTGGGTTCAAAGGTTTCCTTAATCAATGTGCCAACCGCTCATCCCAATATCTGACTTATTGATTTCGGATCTTCATCATCCGTGAATATGCCTTTTCTAAATATTCTTCTTTCTTTTCTAGCTGCATCATTCTTGCACACAATAATTCTTCAGTAGTTTTGAACGTGTCCCAGTCAACTCCAAGATATGATTCAGCTTCTAAATCAACCGGTAAAACTGCTTTCTGTCCAAAAACAAGTTCATAAGGTGAAAATATGGTCGTCCTTTTGGCAGTGATTTGATCAGCAAATAAAACTAAAGGTAAATAGTGCCTCCACTTTTCAGCACTTGTCCCACACATTTTAACTAAAGCATCCTTAATAGCTTGATGCCCTCTTTCAACCATGCCTTCAGCTTCAGGATAATATGGGGTTGCTACCCTAACCTTTGATCCAACTTTCAATACAGCCTCTTTAAACTCTGTCCCAAATTCAGGACCTCCATCTACTGTTACTAACTTCATCACCCCATACCTATATACCCAATTATTCAAAAAAAATTCTGCCACATTTTTGGCAGTTAAATTAATAAGAGGCGCTGCCTCTACCCAACCAGATAAATCATCTCTGGCCACAATTAAATATTTATACCGTCCCTCTTTTATATGAACGGCATCTAAACTAACTCTCCAAAAGAGCGTATATTCACCGGTCGCGTGTCCAGGTTCTTTTGGCCTTAAATAACTTCGTCTTTGACATTCTTCGCATGACTGAACCCACTGTTTAACAGCCATCTTCATGCCAGGCCACCAAAATTGATCAGAAATTCTTCTAAACGTTTCTCCAACGCCTCTATGCCCGAGATCTTCATGCAGTGATTTCAAAACTAATTCTTGCCCCTTCTGTTGAGTTATAACTACTTGAGGATTTGGATACCTTCTCCTCATTAAACGTCGACCAGATAGGTAAAACGTAGATGACTTCCTCTTGATAGCCACCCATTCATCGTCTTCACAATCTTCTGGCCTCTCTAAAGTCAACAAATATTTGACTAACAAAAGATAAAAACCAGTCTGACCCCAGACTTCATCATGAAAATGGATTAATATAAAATCAATAGGGACTTCTCTATCACCAATATCACCTGCACATGAATGAGCCAATAATCGTTGACCCCTAAATAAATCTTTAATCGAGCTATGTCGAGGTTTTTCTTCTGAACCTTTGGATCCTTCGTAAACCGTATTTGAAAATACCTCTTTCTCTTTATCCACCCTTTTATTTAAATTCTCTAATTCTCCAACATATACACCATTCCTTAATTTACTACTATCCCACACTACCAATCCATCTTCCTCTACTTACACCACATCTTCTTCTACCTCCTCTCTGCCGAATTTATCTACACCTTTTCCAACACCTTTATTAACATAAAAACTATTTTCCAGTTTATCCTCTTGGTGGAGGTCATCATCATCATAATCTAAACACAATAGTCCTGCCAGTTTAACCTCATGGAGGAGGTATGGAAAGTCTTCAGCTCCTTTAGTGCTGGCTTTGATAATAGGTATATCTTCATCGAACTCTTCTGAGTCTGAATCTTCTTCAGTGGGTGGTCTCCTCGATAAACCATCTGGCATAGTAAAAGTCTTGCCAGGCTTATGAACTAAATCAAATGAAAAATGTTGAATAAAAGCTACCCATCTCGTCATGGGTGCGTTCGGTAAACTTGGGGAATTAATCATCTGGATTAACGATTTCGCATCCACTTGCAACTCAAAATGTTGCCCCCACAAAATATGCTGAAGTTTCTTCAGTATTTTCGCCACACCACATATTTTCAATTTTGGTTGAGAATATCTTGATTCGACCTCAGTAAATACTACAGATTCATACCTAACTGGCCTGATGTAACCAGCTTTATCCATCTGAGACAAAACCGCCCCAGCTGCAACCTGACTTGAATCAAATGCTAAATAAATTCTACCAGCATCTTTTCCATAATCCAACTTGTGCAGGACTAAATCCTTCCCCACAACCTCCTTCTCACACTCTTCATCACACTCCCAGTCTGCATCCTTTCTTGTTAACCGTCTCAATGGAGCTGCCAATGAAGAAAAGTCCTTGATAAACATTCTAACATATACGCAAACGCCTAAAAACCCTCTAACTTCGGTTGTATTCTTGGGTCTTGGCCAGGACTGAATTTTGTTAACTTTCTTCTTGGACATAATCCTACCCTCTCTACATACCACATGGCCTAATATTTCTAAGGCTGGCACACAACATGAAAATTTTGAACCTGAAATAGTTAAACCAGCCTCTTCAATTCGAAACAAGATTCTTTCTAATGTAATTGCAAACTCCCAAATGAATTTGCGTATCCCGGGATTCTCTTCCAACACCTGGTTATCATAGTCGGTTGTTGGTCCCTTAATTCCTCCATCATCTATAAAGATTCCAGCATATTGTGGAATTTCTTCTTGAAGGATCCAAGCCATCTGAGCTTGATAAACTGCAACCGAATTTGTTTCTCCTTGAGGTAATCTTGTTAACTGTAAACGTCCAAGTGGCGTATTGAATGTAGTGAGAGGCCTTGAGTCCAGATGTAACTCTCTCTCATCATATCCACCCATAATATCTCCCAAACCATAACACACTCTCCCTGCAAACGCTTCAACAAACTCCTCAGCACTAGGCGGTATCCCAGCATCCTTTATTGTAACCCTATTTAATTCCCTAAAATCATGAACAACTTTAAGCTTGCCATTCGGTTTCTTGATACAAAATACCGGACTAGAATAACTTGATGTTGATTGCTCATACAGTCCAGTGCGTATCCGTTCTCTGACAACTTCAATATAGGCTTCTTTTAATGCAGCCGGAATAGGAATCGGTTTCTGCTGCCACGGTTCATGACATACCACAGGAATCTTGTAAGGCTCCCCATAGGAATGCTTCAACACACCCCTCTCCTCTTCTACAAAAGCAATGGCCTTCTCTCGCTTGACCATCACATCCAACAACAACTTCTTCTCTTCTCCAGACAACCAACCATCAGGTCCAAAATTAACAACACCCAGTTTCTCAAAAGTGATTCTTGACGTCTCAGAAAATTCAGGCGGATTCTTTACCAAGGGACTTTCATAAGGATCTCTTGATAACCTTGGTCTTCTCAAGGGTGGATTTAATTCGGCAGGTAGCGGTTCATTAATAGGTCAAACTTTATTTGCTACTTTCTTATATTTGGCTGCGTCCACATCTAAATAAACTTGAGGTAAAACATTTACTTTTGTATCGCCATTAAAAATTTCATCAAATAAATCTTCTTCATCGTCAGAATCAGAATAAGAAAAATTAGAAAAATATTTTATTTCATTTTTAAATTTTACCCTTTTCTCCTTTCCCTTGTCTAATTTATAAACAGATTTTCCAACACCTTTGCTTCCCTTATCCAACAGTAAATCACCTGTAAAGAAAGTTGGCAGTTCAACCTCTTGCTGGAGGACCGGAAATGAATTTTCACAAAAATTATTTTTTTGTGTTTTAATTATACCAAGATTTTTTATTTGATTTTGATGTGATATTTGCAGTTTACCCTCTTGCTGGAGGTCCATAATAGAAGGAGATACTTGCAGTTTATCCTCTTGCTGGAGGTCCAGAATAACATTTTCACATAAATTATTTTTTTGTGTTTTACTTATACTGAGATTTTTAATCGTGTTTTGATAAGATTTTTGCAGTTTACCCTCTTGCTGGAGGTCCAAAATAGAAGGAGATACTTGCAGTTTAACCTCTTGCTGGAGGTCATAAAACATACCCTTCCAATTTTTATCCAACCTAATTTGGCCCATTTTGCCTTTTTCACCATCTTTAAATTTAATAGAAAAACAGGGTAAATCCAATAAACATATAGAAAATTCCAAAGCGTATTTGCACTCCAAAGTAATATTAACAGAAAATAATTGAGAATCCACTTGAATTATCTCCAAGTGAGCTGACCTACTGCAATCCGGGATCTCATCCTGAGGAGAGATTACAACATTAGAGTGATCAGCCCCTGCTACCCCAAAAAATGAGGGCATCCATCCCTTTCCAACAAACATAATTCACCAGAAGCCGTCCGGTTTATATGCCGCTTCTTGGTGCAAACACAACACTGGCACAGAGTAGTAATCCCTGGCCGTGTTTCCCAACCTTCATCTCCAGGAGGCGCTAACCGCATATGTAACCTCCGCATATCTTCACCAGTGATCTCCAAACTAATCGACATGCCAGCTTGATACCCTATCCTGGCCTCAAAATCCATCAAAAAAGGACCACCCAAAACAGTTTTGACTGCTCCTCTGGCCACATAAAAGTGAACCTTACCAACAGATCCACCAATGCCTAACCTGACATGCTCAGCTGTACCCATCAGCTCTGTTGCATGCCCTCCAATGCCTCTGAGGTTTCCCCCAGTTCCAATTTTAATTGGCAAGCCTATACTTGTCGCTTGCTCCAATGAAATTAAATTAATTTGAGACCCTGAATCTACCAAGGCCTTTACTTCTTTACCATTAAGAGTTACCACCAGGTAACCCAGGGGAGCGGAAAAATGCGTATCTACATCTTCCCCAAACTTTTCAGCATTTTCACAAATATATTCCACCTCTCCAGTGGAAACCGGACACCTCGTCAAATGCTTCTTTTGCTTTTCAGCAAGCGCCGGACTAATCATAAATAACTCCCCCAAAGATAAGGGAATCTGCAGTTGATTCACCCTATTCAAAACTGCGTCCATCGCATTAGCTTGACCAGAAACTACTGGCCGCTCATACTGGACCTTTGATTTAACAACCTTGGCCATGGGTACCTCTTGAGGTCCAACTGAGCCATCTTCACCCCCCATAATAACATCTTCACTTTCTATAACCCTAACTCTGTCACCAGCTTCTTGCACTAATCCTGATCCATCGCTAGTCCTTCTTACTCCCTCCATTGGGATGGGACCGCTAAAACTTGGTCTGGGTAGAGACGCCAACGGTACGTCCTCCTCAGAATCCGAATCATCCTCTGGCATAGGCTCACAATTTAAATCAAACTTGCCATAACTAGGGGGCCTCATATCAGCAATCCCCTTCTGCATTTTATATAATTCGTCCTTAGAGTAAGGGTTCAATTTTTTGGCGGCAGTTTGAGCACTAGAATTCTTGTCCTTAGAGTAAGGGTTCACTTTGTTATTGACCTTGCCAGGATTAGCCCTCAATTGGCTCTGAATGCTACTTTTTGCCTTAGTAGCAGCTGCTCTTCTAGCAGAATTAACATTGTATTTGCCAGTCATACAGCTACCCTCCACCTGGGCAACCGTCGCCAGCTCTAAACCACCAAAAGAAGTAGAAAACGTGGCTTTACTGACCTCTTTCTCTTTACCTTTGTCAGCTTTTCCACCATTACCATTACCATTTTTGCCACCCTTGGCATTAACATCTTCATCCGTCACCTCTTCAAATCTGGCTCTCCTTTCAGCCGTTAAACTTCTTCTGACCAAATCAGAAGGAGACTGTCCATCACTGGGCTTGATGAACGAACCATCAGGAAATTTATAAACTTTACCATCAAATAAAACTCGCCCAGCATCCATATCCTTATCAAGAGCAAAACAAACTGTTGCTCTGTGCCCCCTCCTATTACAATAGGAGCACACCTTTGGCTTGTCATAGCCACCTCTATATCCATTACCACCATTACCACCATTTCTCCCATTGCCTGGGAAGCGATTACCATTGTTATTGCCATTATAATTTCGACTTCATAACCTCTGGATTGATAAGAAGTCAACGTCGACGAAGAAGCGATTGGGGCCTTATTGGCATTCTGAGTCTCTTGAACAAATATTTTTAACTGTTTAGTTAAATCGGCCAAATGATCGAACATCTTATTATCTACATTGCCCTCAACTTTAGCAGCAGGTAATCCCATTTGAGCTTTCTTGGCCTCCTGGGCTTTGACCATAATATCGTTGTTTTCGGCCAAAACTTTGCTAACCTTGCTTACATATTGAGTGCATGACTCTTGAAATTTGTCCAACGCCAATAACTTTAGATGGGCTTGAATGTTGTCCTTGATAACCTCCAGAGCTGGCAGTTTCTGCTCACCATTAGGCAGTTCCTTCATCAAATCTTTTCTTGAAAGATCCTTCAAGACGTCCATTCAAATATCCCTGCTGCATGCTGACCAAAACAAATCTTTTGCTTGGTTCTCATGCACTAACTTGTCCACCAGTATGAGATATTCCACCACTTCATCAAACTGAACACAGAGCTTTTTGAAGTCAGCCATAGAAGAAACTCCACCTTTTGCTTGCCAGTCTCCAAAAATTTTATTGAGGTCCATCATAGTAAACCTAACACCCCATCTATCAACCATAGCTTTAGAAAGCTTAACCCAATCCTTGTCCTTAAATGCCTGCATAGCAATAACCTCTTTTTCCACCTCCCTATCAGCAATAAAAAACCTAACTTGCTTCACCATATCCACATGAGAAGCACCATCAACAGCAGCAGCAGCTTCATACCTGCTAATGAACCATTTAACCTCCTCCCCATCAAACTTTGGGCCATCCCAAGAAACAATTCTAACTGAGGGAGTAAGAGGGTTAGAAGATCCAGAAGCAACAGCAGAAGAAGACATCCCAATAAGTAATGAAAAGCTTTAACAATCGATAAAATAACAAGCCTCTTGCAGGCCAATAACAAAGATCCAATTAGAGTTCCAGAAAATAAGCCTCTTGCAGGCTAAGAACGTTCTTGATCCAAGTAAGTCTTTAAAGAAAGCTAGAGAAATCAAACCCCACGTTGGGCGCCAACTATGGTAAGGTAAACTCTTACAGTCGCCTTGCTGTAAGCAGAATCCGGAGGAGATGTGTGGATGTAGCTGAAAACCCCGTCCTTCCAATCAAAAATAACAAAGTAGGTGTTCTAAATCACTAAGCTAACCAGTCTACTTGGATCTGATTGATAAAAAATAATGAAACTCTAAAATATTTAACGCTTATTGAGATTTAAATAAATGTGGCTGTTGAGAAAAGAAATACTGATAACAACAATTAAGGTGTACCAGTGAAAGATCTGAAAAGATTGACTTTTATGTTTTTATAATAATTTGAGTTTTTATGAGACAGCAATAATCAATTCCCAGTGATGAAGACCTTTCTAAAGATACCCTGTATGAAGTGTTATTTTAATTGTTGAGCAGTATTTCTAAAATGTTATATATAAAATATAAAGTTATAAGGGTATTACAAATTTATTTAATTTGTTGAGTAATAAAAAATGAGACCGTGGTGGTCAATGATTAAGCTGTATGATGTATCCCCCCTCTCAATTTCGAGTTTGAGAGGCGCTTAAGTATTCCTAGTCACGTGCCTAAGTTTTCCCCTCCAGAGCTCTTCCAGAGTCAATCCAGAGCCGGAACGGAGTCAAAGCGGAGTCCGTACGGAGTCGAAACGGAGTCCATCCGGACTTCCGGACTCAATTAGAACCTTAAAACTATAATAAAAAATCTAGAAAAATTACACATAATAGAGGTACTTCCCCTTTACATACCAAACTAATTTTCGTAGTCTGCGCAGCATTAATTACCCCGTGAAAAGTCATCAAAGTTAAGTAATTTTTGAAAACGTAAATATTTCTATAAAACTTTAAAATTCATTTAAAAATATAAGAAAAATAGTAAAAATTCTGGGAAAATTTCCCAAGGTTCTTGAGTGACTTGACTTGATACTTATAAATTTTTCAGACCGTAAAAATAAGTTTTCTCTGTAAAATAAATTGTTTTTGTGTAGGCATTCGCTCGTGACCAATTTCTTCATATTTTAAACTCCAATAAATTAAATAAAACCCTTTTATAAAAAATAATAACGCCAATCTTGCACACCGTAATAACTCCATTTACGTACTTAGGTGCCATACTAAACTTTAGGCTACTACACCGGTTATATCAAGTGACCACATAAAAGCACACTTGACTTTTGGCACTTATTAATTCACTTAATACCAATAAGTAAGCAATAAAATTGCCTTCAGTGGTATTGATAAATATTGATAAAACTCATTTTGAAGTTTTCATAACTAAATTTTCAATTCTTTAAATTCCACCTAAATATGTGTGATAACAATGACATTGTAAGTAATAAGGAAAAACCTTATAGCTTAAGATCTAGAGCTGAGAAACCTGGTACAGGACATTAAAATGGAGGGCCAGGAGTCCCCTATAAACACCATCACTCCACCAATGTCTCTGGAGGAAAGGGAAAAGCTTTTAAAACAGGTATCAATAAAGAAAACAAAAAATACCTTACAAGAACAAATTCACTCCCTCAACACCCTACTGAAAACCTTGACAATAAGGGTAAACAATATAGTGGACCAGATAAACAATTTAGAGAAAAGAGCAGCTCAGAGTTTGGTAGAAGTCAATCAAGCTCTAGTAGAAATAAAGGCTCAACCACCAACAGTGGCACCCAAAAATTCCATAGTAACACCTCCAGCCCAAGAGGATGATCAAAAAATTACAGTAAGCAAATAGAAGTGGGATTGGTATGCCCAAAACTACAACAACCCTCAACAACAGGGCTCCAGCAGTCACCCTTACAGGGGAAAGCCAAGGAGAGGCAGGGGAAATGGAATAAGACCGTGGTAAGTCATCCATCTTCTCAGGATCAATTATATAATCCTAACAATGAATTACTTATAGGTAATGAAATTGATAGAGAGGTATTAGATATAATTGAGAAGGATTTAAAAAATTATTCATTTGAAAATAACATGTTAGGCTTGTCTTTCAATGAGGACAATGTACATAGTTTTATTGACAACCAGGAAAATACTATTAATGTAAAAATGGAAATAAATGATTCAAATCTTCACCCTCATGATGAGTCTTCTGAATTGGACACAAAAAAAATTGAATGTTTTCTAAAAGAAAATCCAATGGAATCAAAAATAATTAGTAAATTATTATTAAGAATTGAAAAATTGGAAGAATTTTCTAGAGAGTCCAAAAATAATACAGAAAGTGTATTATTAAACCTCACACAATCATTGAGTACAACAGCAAATAGGTTAAAAATTATTGAGAATTCAAATAATGAATTAATCAATGAAAACAAAAGATTAAACTCTGAGATTAAAAATTTAGAAAATACATTAGAACAATCTCAGAATATTATGGCTACCATAGAGTGACGTGTAAAATTGTCTTTTTCAAATTTAAATGATACCTTGACTCATGTACCTGTAATAAAAGATAGGTTACAAAGAGTAGAATTTGAAGTAGCTAACATTTTGAAAAATACTGAAAAAATAAATGATAATACCTCTTATGTAGAAAGAGTACCAGTTTTCATGAAACACTCTGATGATAAACCAATGATTGAACATGAGCATAGTGTCATGGGCTCTGAGAATATAAAATCAGTAAAAAATGAAATAAATTATCATCTCTCTAAAGTAAGTGAATTACTCAATATTCCTCAGGTTAAGGAAGCAAAAACTAACCAAAAGAACTGGCCTAAGTTAGATCAGTACCCTTCTTTTGACGGGGATTCGAAATCTGATTGGCAACAATTCATACAAAGAATTGATAACTTAAATTTTTCATATAAATTACCTGATGAAGAAATTACTTCAAAGTTAATATCTTTATTTACAGATGTGGCCTTATTATGTTTTTAATCTGTATTGAGTGAGGGAATTAATTACTCCTGGAATGAATGGAAGGCACTAATTGAAAGGAAATTTGGTGGCCCAAAATTTAGAATCACTCAACAAATATTGTATGAAAAAACAAGATATAATCCAAATGCTGGAGATAAACCCATGGTCTTCTTAATGAATTTAATAAGAATCATGAAAGCTATGGATCCAAAAATGGATTATGATGAGTGGAAAGAAAAAATAATATACAAGTTGCCTATATCAGTTAGAGACATTATTGTGGCTAGAACTGAAACCATCAGAGATACCTCTGGATTCATTAATATATGCAATGAGATATTATTAAACCACAAATATGAAACCAAGTATAGTAATTACAGACAAAGTGTTGACATGGTAAAACCTACTACAAGTAAGTTACCAGTGGAAAAGAAAAAACCTTCAGCTCCCCTTGTCCCTAAGAGACAAGAAAATAACACTTGTTACAAATGTAATGAACCTTAGGTTAAGGGTCACACGTGTAAGAAGAGAATAAATGTTATTGAAACCTCCCAGAATTCTGAACCAAGTAATCATGAAGATGAAAATGTGGAATCCAGTGAGGATTGTAAAAGTAACATATCTTACAGTGATGATGAAAATTAGATATTTGTATTAGAAAAGGATATAATGTTCCTGAATGATGCTAAACCTCATACAGATACATCTTTAACTTCCATTGAAGAAGCAGAAAAAATTTAAGATGTATCTCTTGATACTTACAAAATAACACCTATCAGAGCACCTGTTATTATATGTGGAAGAGAAATGAATGCCATTCTTGACACTGGGGCTGCAGGTAGTGTAGTTTCTATTAATACATTAATAAAACTTGACAGTAAGTATAAGGAAAAACTAGAACCTGTTCAAACAAAGAACTGGAGAGGTTATGGTTCAATATTAAAATCAATTGGCGAATACAAAACTGCTGTATTCTTTAAATATAATAATGGATATGTAAGAGCAGTTTGTGAATTTTTAGTAATGGATAATAATAATTGTAATGATTGGTTTATTATTGGCAATGATTTATTGACAAAATTTGGAATTAAACTAGATCCTTCAAACAGTTGTTTCACCATAGGAGTGAATGGTAAGAGAAAATTCAAGATATGTTCTGAAAATTCAGTGTATGCCATTTCTCCTAGAGAAGAACAACTGCAAGGTGGAAGAACCACCAATGAAGTGGTGGAATTGGAAAATTAAATCCAAAAGGCCTCTTTCAGTCCTCAACTCTCAAAAATTGAAGAAGAAAATATTTTGAGATTAATTAAATCATATCCTATGGCATTTGCTCATGGTTCAAATGAACTAGGATTGGTCAAAGACCATGAGATGAAGATCTCTCTAAGCTGTGATTTGGATAATATTCCTGGCAGCCTAAAAAAGAAACCTTACCCAGCATCTCCTACAAAAAGGAATGATATTGAAGACAATATAAAAATGTTGTTGAAAATGGGTATTGTTGAAAAAGTGGACACAACACCTAAGTATTGTGTCATCTCACCAGTATTGATCTCTTATGAAAAAGATAAGGCAAGATTATGTGGTGATTATAGAGCCCTGAATACATACAAAGTAGATGATATTTACCCTCTACCAAGGATAGCTTCTATCCATGCTACTTTACAAGGAGCAAAATATATTTCCTGTCTGGATGGAAAAAAAGTTACCACCAGATTCCTGTGGAAAGAAATTCTCAAAATTACTTATTAATAACCACACATATGGGTATATATAAGTATGTGAGAATGCCATTTGTCCCAAAGAATGCGCCTTCAGTCTTCCAAAAATTGATGGATAGTATTTTCATCAAAAAATGGTTGAAGGATGGCTATTGGTCTATATTGATGACATCATAGTGTTTTCAAAAACATATGATGAACATTTAAATCATCTGAAAAGAGTATTTCAAAGAATGGATGAAATTAATATGACAATTGCATTAAAGAAATGTAAATTTGGATTTCAATCTTTTAAAGTACTTGGACATGTTGTATCTGGATTACAAATTTATGTTGACCAGAATAAGGTGGCAGCAATTAAAAACATTGGTATACCTAAGTATTTAAAAGAAATCCAAAGTTTTTTGGGTATGTGTGGATATTATAGACAATATATTAAAAATTACTAATCTATTGCAGCTCCTTTAACAACATTAATCAGGAAAAATGAGGCTTTCATTTGGAATAATGAAAGACAACACGCCTTTAATAAAGTAAAGAAATTTTTAATAACAGATCCAATTTTGGGACTTCCAGATTTCACCCTACCTTTTATCTTGTACACTGATGCAAGCTTCATAGGTTTAGGTGCTGCTTTACAACAGAAACAGATAATAAATGGAAAATTATCTGAAGTAGTTATCTGTTATATATCCAGAGCCTTAAGAACAACTGAATTAATGTATGGTGCCACACAGCTAGAATTTTTAGCCGTGGTGTGGGCTTTGGAGAAGCTTCATTACTATCTGGAAGACCAGAAGTTTTAACTTATAACAGATTGCACTGCAGTAAAATCATTACTAAACATGAAAACACCTAATAGGCACATGTTTAGATGGCAACTAGCTTTACAAGAGTACAGAGGAAGAATGACAATCACTCACAGAGCAGGAACATTGCATTCTAATGTGGATTTATTATCCAGAAGTCCTTTGCCAAATGATTCTGACAACCCAGCATATGTACCTGAAAATGAGGTTATACATATATTTGGGATTTATATAGTGGATTTAGAAGAAGAGTTTATGCAAACTATATTAGAAAATTATTCATCTGATAAAGATTTGTCTAAACTATCTACCATTCTTAATGATCCAACAAATGCCTCCATGAGTGCATTAATTAAAACCTTGCCTCCAAAGTATAGAAATGCGTTGGAAAAAGGTAAACTATCAATTGAAGATGGATATATATATTACAGGAAAAAGTTAAGTAATGTTATAGTAATACCACCTTCTATGAAAGAGTTAATGTTGAGTACTTGTCATGATGAAATCTTAGCTGGTCATTTTGACTTTAACAAAACATTAACCAGAGTTAAAAATACAGCCTGGTGGATAAACATGAAAGAAGATGTACAAAAATACATTGAAACATGTGACTCTTGTCAGAAATCTAAAATATTAACTGGAAAGAGAGCTGGGTTGTTACAACAAATAGAGCAGCCAAAAGCTCCATGGGAAATTATAAACATGGATTTTGTAACTGGCTTACCATTAGCAGGAAAAGAAAAGTTTCAATTCTTGCTGGGTAATTGTGGATAGATTAACAAAAATGTGTAAATTTATCCCTACCCATAAAGAGGTATCTGAAAAAGACTTGGCATTATTATGGTGGACTCAGATGATGAATACTGCTGGGTTCCCCAAAGCCGTAATCTCTGACAGAGACCCTAAATTTACTTCAGAGTTCTGGACATCTTTGATGGAAGTATCAGGTTGTCAATTGAAATTTTCCACAGCACACCATCCACAAACTGATGGGATGGCTGAGAGAATGATACAAACTTTAGAAGACATGATCAGAAGATATTTTGCCTTTGGATTAGAATACAAAGACAATGAGAAATTCACACATAACTGGGTAACATTAATTCCTGGCCTTGAATTTGCTTATAACAGCATGTCACCGGATGACCTACGCACAAGGTCGAGGATGTTCCTGTAAGTGAGATGAGGGATTTTTAGAAACTTCTTCGAAGCACAGAGGAATGATTCGAGGAAATGATTCGAAGGTCACTCGAAGTAATAGCTATAGGTTCGAGGTTCGATTGAGAAGAATTATAAACTAGTTCCAAGGTAATAATAATTCTTAAAATCTCACGAAGGGTTGGAAACTCAATAATCAAAAATTTAGGATTTAAAAATGAATATTTGAGAAGGTAAAAAAAAGATACAATAACAATGATTTAACTTTTAAGGTTTTTACAACTATTAATGTAAATACGATATTATAATTTAATTCTAAGGAATATCGAACCAAATACCCAACTCCTTTTATATCCTTTGTTCCTCCTCGCATTGACCTCCCTTCCATCACAGCATTCCCGTTCCATTGACCATTACTAACTTACACTTAGACCCTCTCTACTAAATATCCGTTCATGCTCAATTTGTCCCTCTTAATTAATTAACAAAACTTTAATGAAAAAAAACTACTACTATACTATTTCGTTGATCCTAGCGCTGTGCGTCGCTTATTGAAAAGGACTAAGGTACCCTATTGGGAGATTGACTAATTTAGATTTAGAGTTTAGGCTAGCGCAGTTAAATAGCAGTACACAAAGGAAAATTGCAGTTGCTATGGAGAATTGCTTTCTGCGCTTCGAGTATAGATTTAGGACTCGATATTATTGATTTATTGAGTTAATTTCTCTTCGAGTGTCACGTGGCGCGTGACAGATGCCCGGGTATAAAAAACGCGAACTCCGTTGAGCTTGAAACATCTTCCCACACTAATTTCCCTCGTCTAATACTTTTTTCCCTCATCTCTTAATTATTTAATTTATAATGAACTGCCCTACTCCCACACCCACGCCTCCACACCCTAAAGCGGATGGGGGAATAATCACAGGACAGTTTTCACAGACTTGCACGGCTTGTGAAAGCATGGAATATTTCTGTGTCGAAAGTACGGCGACTCGAGGCCCTCGCCAGAAATGCGAGTTTTGCCGTTGGCGGCGAGTGGCGTGCGATGCGTTGACAAAGAACGCGGAAATCGAAAAACGATTTACAAAAACAAAATTTTGGGTAGTTCTGAAGACCAAAGAGGTGGTCGAAGACATTTGGGATGTCTCGATCGAAGATGAACAATCGGTGGGGGAAAATGATAAGGAGATGAACAACGAGATCTCAACCTGGGTAACCCAGGCCACGAGTTCGAAGCGAGGTGTCGAGGAAGAGGTCGACGAATTGGTGGAGGAGGATGAAGATGAAGTCCCTGTTCCAGGGCGGGCACCCAAGAAACGACGGGTGGTCATCGAGGATGATGAGGAAGAGAGAGAGGTAGAAGTCAAAGTGGCGCCCAGGTTATTTCTGGAGCCTGATCCCATCTTCGAGGTAAGTTGTAATTGTTTTATTTCAAGGATGAAGTTACTGATGAGTCTTGTTTTAGACATCGAATAACCTGGAAGAGCCGATTGCGGAGCCTGCGCCGGTTATACCAACTGAGGCAAACCCTCCAGCCACGGAAGTAGTTGAAGAGCCCGAAGACACCCTGGAACAGGTGTGGTCAAAGAAACCTCGTCAAGGTCGACGAGTAAGGTTCGTGGAAGAATTATGTGGGGAGGTCGACACAATTATCGACGCGGCTTCCTTTGACGTGGCGGAGGAGCTCTTGGAGATTGGAGAGGTGGTTCCGGTAGGAGAGGAGGAGGTATTTGATAAATGCAGGAAGGAGATAAGGGTAGTTTTGGAGAAAATGAAAAGATTGGTTCGAGAAAAATTAAAAGAAAAAATTTGAAATGAAAAGGAGATGGAAAGAAGTAGAAGAAAAATAATGTATTTTAGTTTTATTTTATTTTTATTTTATTTTATTATTAGTATTATTATTTTTTTTTATTGTAGGTGAATGTTGTTAATTTTACAAGATTTGAGAGAGAGAGAAAAAAAAAAGAAAAAAGAAGTTTTAAATAAAAAATTTTAGAATTTGAAAGAAGAATTTTAAAGAAAGAAAAAAGGTTGTTTTAATTGAAGGAAGTTTTAGTGTTTTTAAAAAGAAAATTTTTATGTAAGAAAAGAGAGAGAAAAAGAAACGGTTTTGTGATTGAGATGAGTTTGTTAAATTGAGGATTTTAATTTTTTTTTTTTTTTTTTTTTTTTTAAGAAATTTTAGTTTGAAAAAGAGGAGAAAGAAAAGAAAAAAAAACAAAGTGTAGAATTTAAGAGAGTTTGAAAAGAAGATTTATTTGTTTCGAAGAATTATTATAGGGAGATTCAGGGGTTGAAGTTAAGTTTGAGGAAATGGTCGTGCCATACAGGATTTGATGATTCGAAGGAAAGAAAGTCTTTAAAAGAGAGAATAAATTTTTTTGAAAGAGAAATTTTTGAAGAGAATTTTAAATTTAAGAAATGAATGTATTTAAAGAATTGAAGAAGAAAAGAAAGAAAATATTTAGAGAGATTTATGAGTTTTTTATTTTATTTTATTATTTATGTTTATTCTATTTTATTCTATTTTATTTAATTTAATTTAATTTAATTTAATTTTAATTTTAATTTTATTTTATTTTATTTTATTGTATTTAATTTTATTTTTGATTTTATTTTTAGTTGGTTTTGGAGGAAATTTATAGAAGGAGAAGAAAGAAAAAAGAAGAGAGAAAAAAGAAAACAAGGCTAAGAAATTTAAGAGGTGTTTTAGATTTTAAAGAAAGAAAGAAAAAGAAAAAAAAATTTTAAGTAAAGAAATTTTAAGGTTTTGGTTTTAAAGGATATTTTGCATGAAAAGATTTTAGGAGTTCAGGAGCGTTAGAAACATTGATGGCTGGTTCCCAGGATGTTTTTTCTGAGTCATTGAGGAAGCCTTCCCATTCCACGAGGTATTGAAGTTTCCCCTTGCGTATTCTTGAATCAAGGATACAACTTACTTCCCACTCTAGATGATCTTCTACTTCGACTGGTTCCGGAGGGGGTTGGTTCTTGCCCGGGTATATTTCTCGAGCCAGTTCCAGGAGAGATACATGGAAAACAGGGTGAATCGCCTGCCATTTAGGAGGTAACTTGAGTCGAAATGCAGTTTTAGAGACTTCAGAGTCAATTTCGAACGGTCCCAAGCGCTTTTCAGCCAGTTTCTTTGATGGTCTTGTTGTTCGGATGTTTCGTGCATCGAGCCATACTTTGTTGCCTGGTTTAAAGGAAGGAGCAGATTGTCGATGTTTGTCGGCCTGTTCCTTGTATCTTCGAATCGCTGATTCCAAATTTGTTTTAAGTTCTTCTTGGAGTCGTGATATAGTTCGAAGATAATGTTCCGCAGGATGATTAGTTCCTACATGAATTGAGTTGAATCGAGGATGTCGTCCATAAATGGTTTCGAAGGGAGATTGTCGTGTCGAAGAATGAGTCGAGTTATTATAAGCAAATTCGGCCAATGGTAGCCATGTGGTCCAATCGTCTTGTTGGTAACTAACATACATTCGAAGATATTGTTCGAGGATTTGGTTAACTCTTTCTGTTTGACCATCGGTTTCAGGGTGATAGGCTGTGGAGAGATTCCTCGTGATATTGAGTTGTCGACACAGTTGGGTCCAGAATGTGGATACAAACAATGAGCTTCTATCTGAAATAATATCATTTGGTAAGCCGTGTTTAAAAAATACATATTCTAAAAACAATTTTGTCAAATCTTCTGCTGTAGCAGTAGTAGTGGTTTTAATAAAAATAGACATTTTTGAAAATCTATCTACTATTACTAATATAGCATCAAAATCATTAGAAATAGGAAGTTGAGAAATGAAATCCATCGATAAAGATTCCCAAGGTTTAGAGGGAATAGGAAGTGGTTGAAGCAACCCATGCTTCCGGTGACGGGGAGCCTTATTCCTATTACATTCGTAACAAGATTTTATATAGGCCTTGATTTCCTTGGTCATACCTGGCCAGAAGAAATCCCTTGCTATTAACTGGTAGGTTTTATCAACCCCAAAATGACCAGCTAACGGAGAATCATGTCGACTATTGAAAATCCATAATTTTATCTCATTGTTGTTGGGTATGACTACTCTACCTTCGAAGACTAATAGACCTGATTCAATACTAAATCTTTTGGCCCCTTGCTTTGAGAGTATTTTGTCTTTTAACCCTGAACAATAATCGTCCTTCAACTGAGCTTCGAGGATGTTGGATAGTGGATTTCGAAAAGATTGAATTGTCATCGAATTAAGTTGATGAGTCGTTAACATTGATTCATTGAATATTGATTGCACATTTGCTGGGTTCTTGTCAGCAAATGCGTCGTCCCGACGTGACAAGATATCTGGGACAATGCAGTTTTTTCCTGGGCGATAGGAAATAGAGAAAGAAAATTCAGACAAAAATTCAGCCCACCTGGCTTGACGCCTGGTTAACACTTTAGAAGACATGAAGTATTTCAAAGCATTGTGATCTGTTAAAATTTGAAAAGGACTATCTAGGCTGAGAAGAAAAGAACGCCATTTTTTAAGACAATGGATAATAGCTAAAAGCTCTTTTTCATGAATTTCATAATTTAATTCTGCGGCTATGAGTTTGCGTGACTCAAAAGCAACAGGATGAAACAAATTTGTTTCAGGATTTAATTGGGAGATGACCCCTGCAATAGCATAATCGCTCGCATCTGTCTCAACTATTGTCGAGGCCAAAGGATCAAAATGCCGAAGGATTGGGGCTGTGGTGAACGCCGTTTTTAGTGCTTCGAATTCCTTTTGTGCTGTAGAGGTAAAAACAAAAGGAATATCTTTTCTAAGAAGAGAAGTAAGATTGGAAATAGTTTTAGAGTAATCTTTAATAAATCTTCTATAGAAGTTTGCAAAACCCAAAAATCCTTGGAGTGATTTAATGTTTTTGGGCTCAGGCCATTCCAGGATTTTCTGGACTTTTTTGTCATCCATGACTAAACCGTCAGTGGACAACGTAAAACCCAAAAAATCAATTGATTTGAGGTGGAATTCGCATTTATTATGCTTGGCGTAGAGACCATGATCTCGAAGACAATTTAGGACCTGTCGAACATGATGAATATGTTCATCCAGTGTTTTCGAGAATATTAAAATATCATCTAAATAGACGACTACAAATTGTTCAACAACATCTTGAAAGATATCATTAACAAAAGTTTGAAAAGTTGAAGGTGCGTTACATAATCCAAAAGGCATAACTAAATATTCAAAACTACCAAATCTAGTGCGCATTGCAGTCAGTGGTTCATGACCTTCCGCAATGCGAATAAGATTGTAAGCGCCTCTAAGATCAATTTTAGAAAAGAAATTAGCACCATTGAAAAGGGTAAGAAGTAATGACATAGGAGGAACAGGATATGCATTCTTCTTTGTGACCGTGTTGAGCTTTCTATAGTCAACACACAACCTAAGACTACCGTCCTTCTTTTTTACAAAGAGGACAGGGGAGCCGGTTGGAGATTTACTGGCTCTGATGAAACCTTTGGCTACATTCTCTGCAATGTAGTCTCGAAGAACTTGAGATTTGTCCTTCTATAAAGAATAGACAGGACCTGCCGGAGGTACTGGGACTATTAACTCTATTTGATGGTCGTAGGGTCAATGAGGTGGTAACTTATCGGCCTTGCGGATTGAGAAAACATCGAGGAAATCGTGGTAGATTTCCGGTGGAGTTGATTTGATGGCTTCAACGTTTATTTGGTTGTCCTCTTCATCTTTGAGAGAATCTGTTGAGGTGATACCTGTATTGAGAGAGCACAATTCGATTACTTCGAGGCAATTTAAATCCTCTTCAAGTGAAGTCATCAAGCTAGAAGGGTTAGCCAATCGCTCACTTAAAGAAGTTACAGATGCTTGCAAGTCATCTGGCAGAGATTTGTCCTCTAGCAGGACGTTGTCAGGCGGGTTGTTTAGCTCCCTATTTACCTGTATTGAAGAATCAGAAATATACTTAGAGCGTGGTGTGATCAATCCCCTAGTTCAATCAATTTCGGGATTCCAATGCGTTAAAAATTCATGGCCAAGAATGGTATCGTCCATCCTTGGGGCGTCCAAGACTGATGATTCCCACTCGAAGGGGGGAAAATTCGGAAAGTTGAAAACCCATAAAACTTTCTTACTTACCCAATATTTGGGTTCCTCTGATTCGACCAAATAGATGGGAGTTTGATCGATATCTGTAAATGTTAGTTGAAGCTTCTCGGCAAAAGATAAACTAACAAAAGAAATTGAAGCTCCAGAGTCTATAAGACAACTGAAGGGGATATCCTCCTTAAAAAGAATGAATCTCAAGCGGTTTAAGGCAACTCCAGTCCTTAAGACATGGAGGTTCTGTGCACTGGGAGAGATAAGATAGTTTGCTTTGCACACAAGTAAACTATCTACTAGTTTTTTGACTTCGAACTAGTACCTTCTCTTTCCTTCAACTTTACACAGTCTTCCAACTTGTGCTTACCCCCACAATACATACATAACCCATTATCTGCTCTTCTCTTCCTCTCAGCTTCTTTAAGTTCCCCTTTAGGATCCAGTACTTTTCTGATATCTCCTGGGGTCGAGCCTTTTGGTCGAGGTTTATCCTTTCCCTTATTGGGTTTGGATTGAGTCGAGGAGGATTGATTTGGTTGTGGGTGTGAAGAAGGTCCCGATTTAAAATTTAGGCCTTGAGATTTGTTGGCATATCGACAATGTTGAAGTCATCCTTGATAAACGCCGTCAAGTTCGAGGGTTCGATCGATTAAATCCGTTAAAGTAGTAATCTTCTGACGGTGAAGATTTAATTGATCCAGAATCCTCGAAGGAAGTCCTTTCCTGAAATGATACTTAAGGGCAGCATCATTCCAACCTACTCGAGTTTGAAGTGCTCTGAAGTTCGAGATATATTCAGAGGCTTTACCATTATCACTCATGCAAAGAAAATCAAGTTCAATTTCTGCGTTGTCCATTTCATTAGGGTCCCCAAACAACGTAAAAAGTTGGTCTTCGAACTTTTCCCAATTATTGATAAGTAAGTGGGTTTCTGTCGAAGAAAGCATGAGTAGATAAGGTTCGAACCATCTTGCTGCTTTCCCGGCTAGGAATGAAGAAGCGTAAACAACCTTTGATTGGTCGCTGTTAAAGGTTCGAGGGTCATTATGGAACAGTAGCTTGCAGGTTTGCAAGAAGGGTCGCAATCTGTCGGGGTGATCTCCGTCGAATTTGTCAGGAGATTTCATAGAAGGAGTTTTGAACTTAGATCCCTCTGAGGACGTTGGATTTGAAAGGGTTTTCATAAAAAGTCTCATGAAATCTTCCAGAGAGTTAGATGGTCCCGGTTCTGAGGATTGGCCAGAAGGGTGATTGGCAGGGGCGGATGGTGCCTCATGCATTGTATCCTCTCCTTCTTCTTCATCACTAGAATCCTCAAAATCTTGTGGAATGTCTTCTACAGATTGAACTGAATGTTGCCGTTTCCTAAGGTCGAGTGGTTCCAAAGAGTGAGTGCGAGAAACAGACCTTGTGGCTGTTGGCCTGCCTCTAGCGCGAGCTCTAGTAGTAGCGCCCGTAGGAGGAGTGCGTTGAACAGGTGCCATTTAAAATTTTAGAAGCACCTAAAAAGACGTAGTAGTGCAAAGAATGAGAACTACGGAGAATTAAATTATACTGTCACAGGACGACCTACGCACAAGGTCGAGGATGTTCCTGTAAGTGAGATGAGGGATTTTTAGAAACTTCTTCGAAGCACAGAGGAATGATTCGAGGAAATGATTCGAAGGTCACTCGAAGTAATAGCTATAGGTTTGAGGTTCTATTGAGAAGAATTATAAACTAGTTCCAAGGTAATAATAATTCTTAAAATCTCACGAAGGGTTGGAAACTCAATAATCAAAAATTTAGGATTTAGAAATGAATATTTGAGAAGGTAAAAGAAAGATACAATAACAATGATTTAACTTTTAAGGTTTTTACCACTATTAATGTAAATACGATATTATAATTTAATTCTAAGGAATATCGAACCAAATACCCAACTCCTTTTCTATCCTTTGTTCCTCCTTGCATTGACCTCCCTTCCATCACAGCATTCCCATTCCATTGACCATTACTAACATACACTTAGACCCTCTCTACGAAATATCTGTTCATGCTCAATTTGTCCCTCTTAATTAATTAACAAAACTTTAATGAAAAAAAACTACTACTATACTATTTCGTTTATCCTAGCGCTGTGCGTCGCTTATTGAAAAGGACTAAGGTACCCTATTGGGAGATTGACTAATTTAGATTTAGAGTTTAGGCTAGCGCAGTTAAATAGCAGTACACAAAGGAAAATCACAGTTGCTATGGAGAATTGCTTTCTGCGCTTCGAGTATAGATTTAGGACTTGATATTATTGATTTATTGAGTTAATTTCGCTTCGAGTGTCACGTGGCGCGTGACACAGCACAACTCATTCTGTAACAGAGAAGAAACCATTTGAACTCTGGCTGGGATACGTACCAAATACCCCAGTAAATCATTTAAATAAATTACCAAGGTTGGATATACACCCTGGTACTAAATCCTTTATTCATATGCGACAAATTTGTAGAAAGCATGCAGAAGAATGCATACAAAAAGCATTTGAATATGAAAAGAAAAGATGGTACGAATCTCATAAAGAATTTGAATTCAAGAAGGGAGATGAAGTCCTAATATCAACACTACATTTTAACTTACAAGGTAATGTTAAATTAAAGGATCCCTTTGTAGGACCTTTTGTAGTAAGTAAAATGGTGGGTAATAATGCAGTGGAAGTCATATTATATGCTCCATATGATAGGAAACATCCAGTTTTCCCTACTCATTATTGAAACCTTACCATGTAAATGATCCTGACTTTTTTCCAAAAAGAAGGGGAAGGCCTAAAAAGCAACCTGAAGAAATTGAGGATAAAGCAGAGATTGAAAAAATTCTCAAGAAAAGAATCTTTACTAAAGAAAAAGGAACTGAGTATTTACTAAGATTTAAAGGGAAATCAAATGAATTTGATAAATGGATACCTGAAAAAGAAATTTCTAATTTATCCACCCTTCTTAAAAAATTTAAACAGAAATAAATTTCTGTTCAACCAGCTGAGGGGTTAAAAACCAGTACTCATAATATTTTATTATGTTTTATTTCTTTAAAGTATAATCTTTAATGCTACAGAGTTAATCTGAATACCTGAAAATTACAAATAAATAAATAAAATGTATAACTTATCATTTTTTTTATTGTTTTTTTTTGGGTGGGCGAGTGTCAGCCTGTATATACCCAGTACTGAGTAAAAAATGCTTATAAGCTATATTAAACACATGAACTATACATGGGAACAATAAATAAGAGTACACAAATAGTATACATAAGTAAAATTATGATAAATACACAAAAAATGCCATTATAACACCTTATATAAACGCATATATCCACCTTTTATAGGTCTTATGTACTTAATATTAAGTTGGAATATGTTACGGTAATCTCAAGAGCCTTAAGTATAAGGCTACATAAGTTTTAAGTACAATTAAAGCTGTTATATTCATTGTTTTACGCAAAAAAACAAGAAATGCACTTTATTTCACTTAAAAGTTGACTATATGTGCTATAAAATTGAGAATATCAAAAATGCGCTCTAACAGATCTATTGGGCTCATTTAGAACTATTGATTTGGCTATTTAAATGCATAAAAATAACACTTTTCAAATTTGGTGTTTTTTATGCCAGAAATGGCTTCTGTGTACTGGCCACATACTGCCTGCTTTTTTCCCGTGTGAATAGCTTCATTTTTAGAAAAGTTAGCTTTTTCACACTATAATTACCCCACATTCTACGCCCACTGTGGGGAAACACACTAAAATAGGCGACAGGCGCTATGGTAAGGTAAACTCTTATAGTCGCCTTGCTGTAAGCAGAATCCGGAGGAGATGTGTGGATTTAGCTGAAAACCCCATCCTTCCAACAAAAATAACAAAGTAGGTGTTCTAAATCACTAAGCTAACCAGTCTACTTGGATCTGATTGATAAAAATAATGAAACTCTAAAATATTTAACGCTTATTGAGATTAAATGATTTTGGCTGTTGAGAAAAGAAATACTGATAACAACAATTAAGGTGTACCAGTGAAAAATCTGTAAAGATTGACTTTTATGTTTTTATAATAATTTAAATTTTTATGAGACAGCAATAATCAAGTCCCAGTGATGAAAACCTTTCTAAAGATACCCTGTATGAAGTGTTATTTAAATTGTTGAGTAGTATTTCTAAAATGTTATATATAAGATAAAAAGTTATAAGGGTATTACAAATTTGTTTAATTTGTTGAGTAATAAAAAATGAGACTGTGGTGGTTGATGATTAAGCTGTATGATGTATCCCCCTCCTCAATTTTGAGTTTGAGAGGCGCTTAAGTATTCCTAGTCACGTGCCTAAGTTTTCCCCTCCAGAGCTCTCCCAGAGTCAATCCGGAGCCTGTACGGAGTCCGTACGGAGTCCAAACGGAGTCCGTCCGGACTTCCGGACTCAATTAGAGCCTTTAAAACTATAATAAAAAATCTAGAAAAATTACACATGATAGAGCCACTTCCCCTTTACATTCCAAACTAATTTTCGTAGTCTGCGTAGCTCTAATCACCCTGTGAAAATTCATCATAGTTAAGTATTTTCTAAAAACGTTTTAATTTCTATAAAACTTTAAAATTCAATTAAAAGTATAAGAAAAATAGTAAAAATTCTGGGAAAATTTCCTAAGGTTCTTGAGTGACTCGACTTGATACTTATAAATTCTTCAGACCGTAAAAATAAGTTTTCTCCGTAAAATAAATTGTTTTCGCGTAGGCATTTGCTCTTGACCAATTTCTTTATATTTAAAACTCAAATAAATTAAATAAAACCCTTTTATATATAAAAAATTAATAACGCCAATCTTGCACGCCGTAATAACTCCATTTACGTACTTAGGTGCCATACTAAACTTTAGGCTACCACATCCTCCCTCCAATTGAGAATGTCCCCATTGTTATAACTTTGCATAAGTGGTTGAGCAATTCCAAAAGAATTATCTTTTCTAATAAAATAATTTGATAAATTTGTTTTAGCTGGTCTTCTTTAACTTTCAACATAAATGTTGTTTCTTCTTCTCTGGCTTGATATAACATAAATTAAAATAATATAAATCTTGTGATGATTCCACTACAAGAGCAAGGTTTGAATCCCTTCAGACTCCCATATACCAGTCTTCCTTCTTGTCACAGCATTGAGAGAGTGGATCTTCCTATGAGACGAATACTCCTGATTCCAACCTTATAGGGTCCCCCACTGAGCCAAATTCTATGATTCCAATCTCGCCATAAGGTCCTCCAAGCTTCACACCAAAAATGGCCTAACACTGAGGCACTAAAAAAATCATTCCCTTAAATCCAACTACCATCCTAACTTCTGATTCCTTCATCACAATTTTCAAACTTTTCTATACAGCAAACCCATAAAATACTTTTGCCAAGCTTCCAATAATAATATTAACTTTAGACCATGTTAAAGCGCCACAAATTTCACCTAATTAACCATTATGCTTTTCTTAGCATCATCACCACCTAAAATTTTAACCTCCTAAAGCTTATCAGCACCCAATTCCTGAAATAATTGAATAAACAGTTTAGAGTCTTAGTGGACAGTGATAAATTAAAAGATTGAATTGAGTTATCCAAACAAGATTGACATTCCAGTTTAAAGTCTTGGTGGACCAAACATATAATCGATTGCCAGTTTATGGTCTTGGTGGACCAAAGATCGTTTAGGTGCATAAATAACTTGATAAATTCCTAAATAAGGCCTAGGCTTGACCAAAGATTGAATAAATTTGATAATCCAGTTTAATGTCATAGTGGACCAAACATTTGATCGACAAGTAATCCAGTATAAGGCCATAGTGGACCAATGAATGTTGAATTATCCTGCAGATATTAATTTTCCAGTTTAAAGTCATAGTGGACTAAACAATGAATGAACTACCAGTTTAAAGTCATGGTGGACCAAACATTTGATTGATAAGAAATCCAGTTTAAGGTCATGGTGGACCCAACAGCTTGATAATAGTCCAGTTTAGGGTCTTGGTGGACCTAAAATTTGATAACACTCCAGTTTAAGGTCTTGGTGGACCTAACATTTGATTGATAAAAAAAATAAAAAAATACGTCTCCAAAAATATCCATAAAATCTTGAACATCCTTGAAATTCAGTTTAAAGTCTTGAAGGACTAACAGCTCCAATATAAAATCTTTAATGACAGTCTTGAAATTTAGCAAGTTTAAAGTCTTGAAGTACTAACAGCTCCAAAATTTGTATAAAGCCCTTAAGGAAAGTCTTGAACAGTAGCCAGTTTAAAGTCTTGGAGGACTAACAGATGTCTTGAAGTAAAATCCCATAGGTTTTGAGCTCCCCTAGACCCTGTTTCCTGTCTAAACTAAATGAATAAAAATAAAAAGAATAAAGACTGAAAAATAAACTAAGAAATATAATAATAATTTTGATTTAATTAATTAATTATTTTTTTTTATTTTATTAATTTATATTTATTTATTTATTTTTATTTTTATTATTTATTTTATTTTATTTTTTATTTATTATTTTTATTTTTTATTTTTATTTTTTATTTTTATTTATTTTTAATTTTAATTTGTTTTTAATTTAAAATAAAAGATTTTTAGAAAAGATAGTTTTGAAATAAAAGTTAAAATTTAATTTTTAAAGAAAGATAAATGAATGTGAAAAGAAAGATAAAAAAAGTAATAAAAAAATTTAAAATAAAATTTTAAAAGATGCCCCACGGCCATTTGATGAGCCATACCCTCGACATCATACCCACATCCAAGTGCAACTTGATGTGGTTACACAATTTTGAGAAATTGAAAAGAAAAGAAAATAAATGAAAGTTTTTAGAAGATAATTTTTATAATGATGATCACTGGGTGGGCTCCCTCCAATTTATAAAAATGATTAGAGACCACCAGTGAACATCACCTTTACAATAATTCATAATATATATTAAAGTAAAGAAATCACAATCTAACATAAAAAAAATCAAAAACAAAATAAAATAAAAGAATCTTGAATCCGGCATTGAGAGCGGTGTCTCTTGATTCGTTCCAGTTTATAGTCTTAGTGGACTTCCTATAATTAAAAGACAAAGCCAGGATTCAACTAGAAACAGGGAAATTTTTGGAAACGAACATTATGGGGTAATTGTGTATAGAGCAGCCAGCCCATCAATTTCCCCCACACTTGCCAATATTAAATTAAGAAGGTTCCCCTGTGAACACTTCTTCCAATAAATTTAAAAAATTTTCCAACACTATCTTCACCCATATTTTAAGAATTTAAAGTTTTTTGAAAATTTCAAAGAAGGTCTTCTTGAATTTCGTTAAGTTTCATCATAGTTTCTTTGCCCATATACAGTGTAACGACAGTAAAGCATTTTGATATAAAGAATATAGTTTATCCTCGTTGCGGAGGTGGATAAGGTTTTTATAAACATCATAGTTTATCCTCATTGCGGAGGAATCCATAAAATTTTGTTGATATCATAGTTTATCCTCATTGCGGAGGGATCCATAAAATTTCATCAATATCATAGTTTATCCTCATTGCGGAGGATAATAAAATTTGATAAATTTCATAGTTTATCCTCATTGCGGAGGAAGACTTCGGCACTCCTGGTGCCTCTAGAATAGAACCGTTTCACTTGATCGGCCACTACCCTCTTCTTCAATACTACTCGATCCAACTCTTCTAACACATATGAACCGCCGGAAACTTGCTCCTTGATTTTATACGGTCCATTCCACCTATCTGCAAACATCTTTCCCCATTGACTCTCTAGACTTCTATTATACACCAGGACCATATCACCTGGGTTCAAAGATTTCCTTAATCGATGTGCCAACCGCTCATCCCAATATCTGACTGATTGATTTCGGATCTTCATCATCCGCGAATATGCCTTTTCTAAATATTCTTCTTTCTTTTCTAGCTGCATCATTCTTGCACACAATAATTCTTCAGTAGTTTTGACCTTGTCCCAGTCAACTCCAAGATATGATTCAGCTTCTAAATTAACCAGTAAAACTGCTTTCTGTCCAAAAACAAGTTCATAAGGTGAAAATCCGGTTGTCCTTTTGGCAGTGATTTGATCAGCAAATAAAACTAAAGGTAAATAGTGCCTCCACTTTTCGGCACTTGTCCCACACATTTTAACTAAAGCACCCTTAATAACTTGATGCCCTCTTTCAACCATGCCTTCAGCTTCAGGATAATATGGGGTTGCTACCCTAACCTTTGATCCAACTTTCAATAGGGCCTCTTTAAACTCTGTCCCAAATTCAGGACCTCCATCTACCGTCACCAACTTCATCACCCCATACCTATATACCCAATTATTCAACAAAAATTCTGCCACATTTTTGGCAGTTAAATTAATAAGAGGCGCTGCCTCTACCCAACCAGATAAACCATCTCTGGCCACAATTAAATATTTATACCTTCCCTCTTTAATATAAACAGCATCTAAACTAACTCTCCCAAAGAGCGTATATTCACCGGTCGCGCTTCCAGGTTCTTTTGGCCTTAAATAACTTTGTCTTTGACATTCTTTTCATGACTAAACCCACTGTTTAACAGCCATCTTCATGCCAGGCCACCAAAATCAATCAGAAATTCTTCTAAACGTTTCTCCAACGCCTCTATGCCCAAGATCTTCATGCAGTGATTTCAAAACTAATTCTTGCCCCTTCTGTTGAGTTATAACTACTTGAGGATTTGGATACCTCCTCCTCATTAAACGTCGACCAGATAGGTAAAACCTAGATGACTTCCTCTTGATAGCCACCCATTCATTGTCTTCAAAATCTTTTGGCCTCTCTAAAGTCAACAAATATTTGACTAACAAAAAATAAAAACCAGTCTGACCCCAGACTTCATCTTGAAAATCGATTAATATAACATCAATAGGGACTTCTCTATCACCAATATCACCTGCACATGAATGAGCCAATAATCGTTGACCCCTAAATAAATCTTTAATTGAGCAATGTCGATGTTTTTCTTCTGAACCTTTGGATCCTTCGTAAACCGTATTTGAAAATACCTCTTTCTCTTTATCCACCCTTTTATTTAAATTCTCTAATTCTTCAACATATACACCATTCCTTAATTTACTACTATCCCACACTACCAATCCATCTTCCTCTACATACACCACATCTTCTTCTACCTCCTCTCTGCCGAATTTATCTACACCTTTTCCAACACCTTTATTAACATAAAAACTATTTTCCAGTTTATCCTCTTGGTGGAGGTCATCATCACCATAATCTCAACACAATATTCCTGCCAGTTTAGCCTCATGGGGGAGGTATGGAAAGTCTTCAGCTCCTTTAGTGCTGGCTTTGATAATAGGTATATCTTCATCGAACTCTTCTGAGTCTGAATCTTCTTCAGTGGGTGGTCTCCTTGATAAACCATCTGGCATAGTAAAAGTTTTGCCAGGCTTATGAACTAAATCAAACGAAAAATGTTGAATAAAAGCTACCCATCTCGTCATGGGTGCGTTTGGTAAACTTGGGGAATTAATCATCTGGATTAACGATTTCGCATCCACTTGCAACTCAAAATGTTGCCCCCACAAAATATGCTGAAGTTTCTTCAGTATTTTCGCCACACCAAATAATTCCAATTTTGGTTGAGAATATCTTGATTCGACTTCAGTAAATACTACAGATTCATACCTAACTGGCCTGATGTAACCAGCTTTATCCATCTGAGACAAAACCGCCCCAGCTGCAATCTGACTTGAATCAACTGCTAAATAAATTCTGCCAGCTTCTTTTCCATAATCCAACTTGTGAAGGACTAAATCCTTCCCCACAACCTCCTTCAACTTCACAAACGCCTTCTCACACTCTTCATCCCACTCCCAGTCTGCATCCTTTCTTGTTAACCGTCTCAATGGAGCTGCCAATGAAGAAAAGTCCTTGATAAACATTCTAACATATACGCAAACGCCTAAAAACCCTCTAACTTCGGTTGTATTCTTGGGTCTTGGCCAGGACTGAATTTTGTTAACTTTCTTCTTGGACATAATCCTACCCTCTCTACATACCACATGGCCTAATATTTCTAAGGCTGGCACACAACATGAAAATTTTGAACCTGAAATAGTTAAACCAGCCTCTTCAATTCGAAACAAGATTTTTTCTAAAGTAATTGCAAACTCCCAAATGAATTTGCGTATCCCGGGATTCTCTTCCAACACCTGGTTATCATAGTCGGTTGTTGGTCCCTTAATTCCTCCATCATCTATAAAGATTCCAGCATATTGTGGAATTTCATCTTGAAGAATCCAAGCCATCTGAGCTTGATAAACTGCAACCAAATTTGTTGCTCCTTGAGGTAATCTTGTTAACTGTAAATGTCCTAGTGGTGTATCGAATGTAGTGAGAGGCCTTGAGTCCAGATGTAACTCTCTCATCATATCCACCCATAATATCTCCCAAACCATAACACACTCTCCCTGAAAACGCTTCAAAAAACTCCTCAGCACTAGGCGGTATCCCAGAATCCTTTATTGTAACCCTATTTAATTCCCTAAGATCATGAACAACTCTAAGCTTGCCATTCGGTTTCTTGATACAAAATACCGGACTAGAATAACTTGACGTTGATTGCTCATACAGTCCAGTGTGTATCCGTTCTCTGACAACTTCAATATAGGCTTCTTTTAATGCAGCCGGAATAGGAATCGGTTTCTGCTGCCACGGTTCATGACATACCACAGGAATCTTGTAAGGCTCCCCATAGGAATGCTTCAACACACCCCTCTCCTCTTCTACAAAAGCAATGGCCTTCTCTCGCTTGACCATCACATCCAACAACAACTTCTTTTCTTCACCAGACAATCAACCATCAGGTCCAAAATTAACAACACCCAGTCTCTCAAAAGTGATTCTTGACGTCTCAGAAAATTCAGGCGGATTCATTACCAAGGGACTTTCATAAGGATTTCTTGATAACCTTGGCCTTCTCAAGGGTGGATTTAATTCCGCAGGTAGCGGTTCATTAATAGGTCGAACTTTATTTGCTACTTTCTTATATTTGGCTGCGTCCACATCTAAATAAGCTTGAGGTAAATCATTTACTTTTGTTTTGCCATTAAAAATTTCATCAAATGAATCTTCTTCATCGCCAGAGTCGGAATAAGAAAAATTAGAAAAATATTTTATTTCATTTTTAAATTTTACCCTTTTCTCTTTTCCCTCGTCTAATTTATAAACAGATTTTCCAACACCTTTGCTTCCCTTATCCAACAGTAAATCACCCGTAAAGAAAGTTGGCAGTTTAACCTCTTGCTGGAGGACCGGAAATGAATTTTCACAAAAAGTATTTTTTTGTGTTTTAATTATACTGAGATTTTTTATTGGATTTTGATGTGATTTTTGCAGTTTACCCTCTTGCTGGAGGTCCATAATAGAAGGAGATACTTGCAGTTTAACCTCTTGCTGGAGGTCATAAAACATACCCTTCCAATTTTTATCCAACCTAATTTGGCCCATTTTGCTTTTTTTACCATTTTTAAATTTAATAGAAAAACAGGGTAAATCCAATAAACATATAGAAAAGTCCAAAACGTATTTGCACTCCAAAGTAATATTAACAGAAAATAATTGAGAATCCACTTGAATTATCTCCAAGTGAGCTGACCTATTGCAATCCGGGATCTCATCCTGAGGAGAGATTACAACATTAGGGTGATCAGCCCCTGCTACCCCAAAAAATGAGGGCATTCATCCTTTTCAAACAAACATAATTCACCAGAAGCCGTCTGTTTTATATGCCGCTTCTTGGTGCAAACACAACACTGGCACAGAGTAGTAATCCCTGGCCGTGTTTCCCAACCTTCATCTCCAGGAGGCGCTAACCGCATATGTAACCTCCGCATATCTTCACCAGTGATCTCCAAACTAATCCCCATGCCAGCTTGATACCCTATCCTGGCCTCAAAATCCATCAAAAAAGGGCCGCCAAGAACAGTTTTGACTGCTCCTCTGGCCACATAAAAGTGAACCTTACCAACAGATCCACCAATGCCTAACCTGACATGCTCAGCTGTACCCATCAGCTCCGTTGCATGCCCTCCAATGCCTCTGAGGTTTCCACCAGTCCCACTTTTAATTGGCAAGCCTATACTCGTCGCTTGCTCCAATGAAATTAAATTAATTTGAGACCCTGAATCGACCAAGGCCTTTACTTCTTTACCATTAAGAGTTACCACCAGGTAACCCAGGGGAGCGGAAAAATGTGTATCTACATCTTCCCCAACCTTTTCAGCATTTTCACAAATATATTCCACCTCTCCAGTGGAAACCCGACGCCTCCTCAAATGCTTCTTTTGCTTTTCAGCAAGCGCTGGACTAATTGTAAATAACTCCCCCAAAGATAAGGGAATCTGCAGTTGATTCACCCTATTCAAAACTGCGTCCATTGCATTAGCTTGACCAGAAACTACTGGCCACTCATACTGGACCTTTGATTTAATAAACTTGGCCCTGGGTACCTCTTGAGGTCCAACCAAGCCATCTTCACCTCCCATAATAACATCTTCACTTTCTATAACCCTAACTCCGTCACCAGCTTCTTGCACTAATCCTGATCCATTGCTAGTCCTTCTTACACCCTCCATTGGGATGGGACCGCTAAAACTTGGTCTGTGTAGAGACGCCAACGGTACGTCCTCCTCAGAATCCAAATCATCCTCTGGCATAGGCTCACCATTTAAATCAAACTTGCCATAACTCGGGGGCCCCATATCAGCAATCACCTTCTGCATTTTATATAATTCTTCCATAGAGTAAGGGTTCAATTTGTTGGCCGCAGTTTGAGCACTAGAATTCTTGTCCTTAGAGTAAGGGTTCACTTTGTTATTGGCCTTGCCAGGATTAGCCCTCAATTGGCTCTGAATGCTACTCTTTGCCTTAGTAGCAGCTGCTCTTCTAGCAGCATTAACATCGTATTTGCCAGCCATACAGCTACCCTCCACCTGGGCAACAGTCGCCAGCTCTAAACCACCAAAAGAAGTAGAAAATGTGGCTTTACTGACCTCTTTCTCTTCACCTTTGTCAGCTTTTCCACCCTTGGCATTAACATCTTCATCCGTCACCTCTTCAAATCTGGCTCTCCTTTCAGCCGTTAAACTTCTTCTGACCAAATCAGAAGGAGACTGTCCATCACTGGGCTTGATGAACGAACCATCAGGAAATTTATAAACTTTACCATCAAATAAAACTCGCCCAGCATCCATATCCTTATCAAGAGCAAAACAAACTGTTGCTCTGTGCCCCCTCCTATTACAATAGGAGCACACCTTTGGCTCATTGTAGCCACCTCTATAACTACTACCACCATTCCCACCATTTCTCCCATTGCCTGGGAAGCGATTACCATTGTTATTGCCATTATAATTTCGACTTCATAACCTCTGGATTGATAAGAAGTCAACGTTGACGAAGAAGCGATTGGGGCCTTATTGGCATTCTGAGTCTCTTGAACAAATATTTTTAACTGTTTAGTTAAATCGGCCAAATGATCGAACATCTTATTATCTACATTGCCCTCAACTTTAGCAGCAGGTAATCCCATTTGAGCTTTCTTGGCCTCCTGGGCTTTGACCATAATATCGTTGTTTTCGGCCAAAACTTTGCTAACCTTGCTTACATATTGAGTGCATGACTCTTGAAATTTGTCCAACGCCAATAACTTTAGATGGGCTTGAATGTTGTCCTTGATAACCTCCAGAGCTGGCAGTTTCTGCTCACCATTAGGCAGTTCCTTCATCAAATCTTTTCTTGAAAGATCCTTCAAGACGTACATTCAAATATCCCTGCTGCATGCTGACCAAAACAAATCTTTTGCTTGGTTCTCATGCACTAACTTGTCCACCAGTATGAGATATTCCACCACTTCATCAAACTGAAAACAGAGCTTTTTGAAGTCAGCCATAGAAGAAACTCCACCTTTTGCTTGCCAGTCTCCAACAATTTTATTGAGGTCCATCATAGTAAACCTAACACCCCATCTATCAACCATAGCTTTAGAAAGCTTAACCCAATCCTTGTCCTTAAATGCCTGCATAGCAATAACCTCTTTTTCCACCTCCCTATCAACAATAAAAAACCTAACTTGCTTCACCATATCCACATGAGAAGCACCATCAACAGCAGCAGCAGCTTCATACCTGCTAATGAACCATTTAACCTCCTCCCCATCAAACTTTGGGCCATCCCAAGAAACAATCCTATCTGAGGGAGTAAGAGGGTTAGAAGATCCAGAAGCAAAAGAAGAAGAAGACATCCCAATAAGTAATGAAAAGCGTTAACAATAAATAAAATAACAAGCCTCTTGCAGGCCAATAACAAAAATCTAATTAGAGTTCCAGAAAATAAGCCTCTTGCAGGCTAAGAACGTTCTTGATCCAAGTAAGTCTTTAAAGAAAGCTAGAGAAATTGAACCCCACGTTGGGCGCCAACTATGGTAAGGTAAACTCTTACAGTCGCCTTGCTGTAAGCAGAATCCGGAGGAGATGTGTGGATTTAGCTGAAAACCCCGTCCTTCCAACAAAAATAACAAAGTAGGTGTTCTAAATCACTAAGCTAACCAGTCTACTTGGATCTGATTGATAAAAATAATAAAAAACTAAAATATTTAACGCTTATTGAGATTAAATGATCGTGGCTGTTGAGAAAAGAAATACTGATAACAACAATTAAGGTGTACCAGTGAAAGATCTGTAAAGATTGACTTTTATCTTTTTATAATAATTTAAATTTTTATGAGACAGCAATAATCAAGTCCCAGTGATGAAAACCTTTCTAAAGATACCCTTTATAAAGTGTTATTTAAATTGTTGAGTAGTATTTCTAAAATTTTATATAAAAGATAAAAAGTTATAAGGGTATTAAAAATTTGTTTAATTTGTTGAGTAATAAAAAATGAGACTGTGGTGGTTAATGATTAAGCTGTATGATGTATCCCCCTCCTCAATTTCGAGTTTGAGAGGCGCTTAAGTATTCCTAGTCACGTGCCTAAGTTTTCCCCTCCAGAGCTCTCCCAGAGTCAATCTGGAGCCCGTATGGAGTCCGTACGTAGTCAAAGCGGAGTCTGTACAGAGTCCGTACGGAGTCCAAACGGAGTCCGTCCAGACTTCCGGACTCAATTAGAGCCTTTAAAACTATAATAAAAAATCTAGAAAAATTACACATGATAGAGCCACTTCCCCTTTACATTTCAAACTAATTTTCGTAGTCTGCGTAGCTCTAATCACCCTGTGAAAATTCATCATAGTTAAGTATTTTCTAAAAACGTAAATATTTCTATAAAACTTTAAAATTCAATTAAAAGTATAAGAAAAATAGTAAAAATTCTGGGAAAATTTCCTAAGGTTCTTGAGTGACTTGACTTGATACTTATAAATTCTTCAGACCGTAAAAATAAGTTTTCTCCGTAAAATAAATTGTTTTCGCGTAGGCATTCGCTCTTGACCAATTTCTTTATATTTAAAACTCAAATAAATTAAATAAAACCCTTTTATATAAAAAAAATAATAACGCCAATCTTGCACGCCTTAATAACTCCATTTACGTACTTAGGTGCCATACTAAACTTAAGGCTACCACAGCGCTTATTTAGTGTCCTAGCTTAATTAATAGTGCATTGACCTTGTTTATATGCACTAATTTCATTAATAACCTCACTCTTGGCACCTTATTTCATCACCAGGCTTAAAATTCACCCAAATTTAGTCAAGGATTTACCCGTGCAAGCGCCTGCCAAGGACTGCATGTAGTTACCCCACATCTCATGCTCTTTTTAAGTTTTTGGGTGGTTTCTCAGTCAATATTGGTTATTTTTGGATTGGAATTTCACGTAGTATAATGTCAGGATTAGCCCCTCCATTTCTACAGTAGATTCCCCTTATTATTAGGCTATTATTAACCTGAAAAAGTATCCTTTAGTCTTTTATATCATTTTTTTATATGCATATACTCTCTTTTTGTCTTTTCTTTAATTTTGATGGATCTCCCTTATTATTAATAGGATTTTGGTGGTTGTTGCTTCTCTAATTATGTCATGGGTCACTAGGAGTGTTGATGGAGAGGTCTATAAGTTGTTTGAGGCGTTGTGGTAGCCTAAAGTTTAGTACGGCACCTAAGTATGTAAATGGAGTTATTACGGCGTGCAAGATTGGCCTTATTATTTTTTTTATAAAAGGGTTTTATTTAATTTATTTGAGTTTTAAATATGAAGAAATTGGTCACGAGCAAATGCCTACACGAAAACAATTTATTTTACGGAGAAAACTTATTTTTACGGACTGAAAAATTTATAAGTATTAAGTCGAGTCACTCAAGAACCTTGGGAAATTTTCCCAGAATTTTTACTATTTTTCTTATATTTTTAAATGAATTTTAAAGTTTTATAGAAATATTTACGTTTTCAAAAATTACTTAACTTTGATGAATTTTCACGGGGTAATTAGAGCTGCGCAGACTACGAAAATTAGTTTGGTATGTAAAGGGGAAGTAGCTCTATTATGTGTAATTTTTCTAGATTTTTTATTATAGTTTTAAGGTTCTTATTTGAGACCGGAAGTCCGGACGGACTCCGTTCGGACTCCGCTTCGACTCCGTACGGACTCCGTTCGGACTCCGCTTCGACTCCGTACGGACTCCGTACGGGCTCCGGATTGACTCTGGAAGAGCTCTGGAGGGGAAAACTTAGGCACGTGACTAGGAATACTTAAGCACTTCTCAAACTCGAAATTGAGAGGGAGACACATCATACAGCTTAATCATTAACCACCACGGTCTCATTTTTTTATTACTCAACAAATTAAATAAGTTATAATACCCTTATAACATTTATTATTTTTACATAACATTTTAGAAATACAATTCAACAATTTAAATCACACTTCATATAGGGTATCTTTAGAAAGGTCTTCATCGCTGGGACTTGATTATTGCTGTCTCATATAAATTAGAATTATTATAAAAACATAAAAGTCAATCTTTACAGATCTTTCACTGGTACACCTTAATTGTTGTTATCAGTATTTCTTTCTCAACAGCCACTTTCTTTAAATCTCAATAAGCGTTAAATATTTTAGAGTTTCATTATTTTATCAATCAGATCTAAGTAGATTGGTTAGCTTAGTGATTTAGAATACCTACTTTGTTATTTTTATTGGAAGGACGGGGTTTTCAGCTAAATCCACATATCTCCTCCGGATTCTGCTTACAGCAAGGCGACTGTAAGAGTTTACCTTACCATAGTTGGCGCCCAACGTGGGGTTCGAATTCTCTAGCTTTCTTTAAAAGACTTACTTGGATCAAGAACGTTATTAGCCTGCAAGAGGCTTATTTTCTGGAACTTTAATTGGATTTTTGTTATTGGCCTGCAAGAGGCTTGTTATTTTATCGATTTTTAACGCTTTTCATTACTTATTGGGATGTCTTCTTCTGCTGTTGCTTCTGGATCTTCTAACCCTCTTACTCCCTCAGTTAGAATTGTTTCTTGGGATGGCCCAAAGTTTGATGGGGAGGAGGTTAAATGGTTCATTAGCAGGTATGAAGCTGCTGCTGCTGTTGATGGTGCTTCCCATGTGGATATGGTGAAGCAAGTTAGATTTTTTATTGCCGATAGGGAGGTGGAAAAAGAGGTTATTGCTATGCAGGCATTTAAGGACAAGGATTGGGTTAAGCTTTCTAAAGCTATGATTGATAGATGGGGTGTTAGGTTTACTATGATGGACCTCAATAAAATCGTTGGAGACTGGAAAGCAAAAGGTGGTGTTTCTTCTATGGCTGACTTCAAAAAGCTCTGTGTTCAGTTTGATGAAGTGGTGGAATATCTCATACTGGTGGACGAGTTAGTGCATGAGAACCAAGCAAAAGATTTGTTTTGGTCAGCATGCAGCAGGGATATTCGTATGGACCTCTTGAAGGATCTTTCAAGAAAAGATTTGATGAAGGAACTGCCTAATGGTGAGCAGAAACTGCCGGCTCTGGAGGTTATCAAGGACAACATTCAAGCCCATCTAAAGTTATTGGCGTTGGACAAATATCAAGAGTCATGCACTCAATATGTCAGCAAGGTTAGCGAAGTTTTGGCCGAAAATAACGATATTATGGTCAAAGCCCAGGAGGCCAAGAAGGCTCAAATGGGATTACCTGCTGCTAAAGTTGAGGGTAATGTAGATAATAAGATGGTCGATCACCTGGCCGATTTAACAAAACAATTAAAAATATTTGTTCAAGAAACCCAGAAGGCCAATAAGGCCCCAATCGCTTCTTCGTCGAAGTCGACTTCTTATCAGTCTAGAGGTTATGAACATCGAAATTATAATGGCAATAACAACGGTAACCGCTTCCCAGGCAATGGGAGAAATGGTGGGAATGGTGGTAGTAATTATAGAGGTGGCTATGATGAGCCAAAGGTGTGCTCCTATTGTAATAGGAGAGGGCACAGAGCAACAGTTTGTTTTGCTCTTGATAAGGATATGGATGCTGGGCAAGTTTTATTTGATGGTAAAGTTTATAAATTTCCTGATGGTTCGTTCATCAAGCCCAGTGATGGACAGTCTCCTTCTGATTTGGTCAGAAGAAGTTTAACGGCTGAAAGGAGAGCCAGATTTGAAGAGGTGACGGATGAAGATGTTAATGCCAAGAGTGGCAAAAATGGTAATGGTAATGGTGGTAAAGCTGACAAGGGCAAGGAGAAAGAGGTCAGTAAAGCCACATTTTCTACTTCTTTTGGTGGTTTAGAGCTGGCGACGGTTGCCCAGGTGGAGGGCAGCTGTATGGCTGGCGAATACGATGTTAATGCTGCTAGAAGAGCAGCTGCTACTAAGGTGAAAAGTAGCATTCAGAGCCAATTGAGGGCTAATCCTGGCAAGGCCAATAACAAAGTGAACCCTTACTCTAAGGACAAGAATTCTAGTGCTCAAACTGCCGCCAACAAATTGAACCCTTACTCTAAGGACGAATTATATAAAATGCAGAAGGGGATTGCTGATATGAGGCCCCCTAGTTATGGCAAGTTTGATTTAAATGGTGAGCCTATGCCAGAGGATGATTCGGATTCTGAGGAGGACGTACCGTTGGCGTCTCTACCCAGACCAAGTTTTAGCGGTCCCATCCCAATGGAGGGAGTAAGAAGGACTAGCGATGGATCAGGATTAGTGCAAGAAGCTGGTGACGGAGTTAGGGTTATAGAAAGTGAAGATGTCATAATGGGGGGTGAAGATGGCTCGGTTGGACCTCAAGAGGTACCCAGGGCCAAGGTTGTTAAATCAAAGGTCCAGTATGAGCGGCCAGTAGTTTCTGGTCAAGCTAATGCGATGGACGCAGTTTTGAATAGGGTGAATCAGCTTCAGATTCCCTTATCTTTAGGGGAGTTATTTACGATTAGTCCGGCGCTTGCTGAAAAGCAAAAGAAGCATTTGAGGAGGCGTCGGGTTTCCACTGGAGAGGTGGAATATATTTGTGAAAATGCTGAAAAGTTTGGGGAAGATGTAGATACACATTTTTCCGCTCCCCTGGGTTACCTGGTGGTAACTCTAAATGGTAAAGAAGTAAAGGCCTTGGTCGATTCAGGGTCTCAAATTAATTTAATTTCATTGGAGCAAGCGACAAGTATAGGCTTGCCAATTAAAAGTGGAACTGGGGGAAACCTCAGAGGTATTGGAGGGCATGCAACAGAGCTGATGGGTACTGCTGAGCATGTCAGGTTAGGCATTGGTGGATCTGTTGGTAAGGTTCACTTTTATGTGGCCAGAGGAGCAGTCAAAACTGTTCTTGGTGGTCCTTTTTTGATGGATTTTGAGGCCAGGATAGGGTATCAAGCTGGCATGGGGATTAGTTTGGAGATCACTGGTGAAGATATGCGGAGGTTACATATGCGGTTAGCGCCTCCTGGAGATGAAGGTTGGGAAACACGGCCAGGGATTACTACACTGTGCCAGTGTTGTGTTTGCACCAAGAAGCGACATATTAAACGGACGGCTTCTGGTGAATTATGTTTATTGGAAAGGGATGAAAGCCCTCATTTTTTGGGGTAGCGGGGGCTGATCACTCTAATGTTGTAATCTCTCCTCAGGATGAGATCCCGGATTGCAATAGGTCAGCTCACTTGGAGATAATTCAAGTGGATTCTCAATTATTTTCTGTTAATATTACTTTGGAGTGCAAATACGTTTTGGAATTTTCTATATGTTTATTGGATTTACCCGGTTTTTCTATTAATTTTAAAAACGGTGAAAAAGGCAAAATGGGCCAAATTAGGTTGGATAAAAATTGGAAGGGTATGTATATGGACCTCCAGCAAGAGGGTAAACTGCAAAAATTACATCAAAACTCGATTAAAAATCTCAGTATAAGTAAAACACAAAAAAATAATTTATGTGAAAATGTTATTTCGGGCCTCCAGCAAGAGGTTAAACTGCAATTATCTCCTTCTATTTTGTACCTCCAGCAAGAGGGTAAACTGCAAAAATTACATCAAAACTCGATTAAAAATCTCAGTATAAGTAAAACACAAAAAAATAACTTTTGTGAAAATGTTATTCCGGACCTCCAGCAAGAGGTTAAACTGCAAGTATCTCCGTCTATTATTGACCTCCAGCAAGAGGGTAAACTGCAAAAATTACATCAAAAATCGATTAAAAATCTCAGTATAAGTAAAACACAAAAAAATAATTTATGTGAAAAGGTTATTCCAGACCTCCAGCAAGAGGTTAAACTGCAATTATCTCCTTCTATCACAGACCTCCAGCAAGAGGTTAAACTGCAAGTATCTCCGTCTATTATGGACCTCCAGCAAGAGGGTAAACTGCAAAAATCTTATCAAAATCCAATAAAAAATCTCAGTATAATTAAAATTCAAAAAAATAAATTTTGTGAAAATTCAATTCCGGTCCTCCAGCAAGAGGTTAAACTGCCAACTTTCTTTACGGGTGATTTACTGTTGGATAAGGGAAGCAAAGGTGTTGGAAAATCTGTTTATAAGTTAGACGAGGGAAAGGAGAAAAGGGTAAAATTTAAAAATGAAATAAAATATTTTTCTAATTTTTCTTATTCTGATTCAGGCGATGAAGAAGATTCATTGGATGAAAGTTTTTATGGCGATACAAAAGAAAATTTTTTACCTCAAGTTTATTTAGATGTGGACGCAGCCAAATATAAGAAGGTAGCAAATAAAGTTCGACCTATTAATGAACCGCTACCTGCTGAATTAAATCCACCTTTGAGAAGACCAAGGTTATCAAGAGATCCTTATGAAAGTCCCTTGGTAAAGAATCCGCCTGAATTTTCTGAGACGTCAAGAATCACTTTTGAGAGACTGGGTGTTGTTAATTTTGGACCTGATGGTTGGTTGTCTGGAGAAGAGAAGAAGTTGTTGTTGGATGTGATGGTCAAGCGAGAGAAGGCCATTGCTTTTGAAGAAGAGGAGAGGGGTGTGTTGAAGCATTCCTATGGGGAGCCTTACAAGATTCCTGTGGTATGTCATGAACCGTGGCAGCAGAAACCGATTCCTATTCCGGCTGCATTAAAAGAAGCCTATATTGAAGTTGTCAGAGAACGGATACGCACTGGACTGTATGAGCAATCAACATCAAGTTATTCTAGTCCTGTATTTTGTATCAAGAAACCGAATGGCAAGCTTAGAGTTGTTCATGATCTTAGGGAATTAAATAGGGTTACAATAAAGGATGCTGGGATACCACCTAGTGCTGAGGAGTTTGTTGAAGCGTTTGCAGGGAGAGTGTGTTATGGTTTAGGAGATATTATGGGTGGATATGATGAGAGAGAGTTACATCCGGACTCAAGGCCTCTCACTACATTCGATACACCACTTGGACGTTTACAGTTAACAAGATTACCTCAAGGAGCAACAAATTCGGTTTCAGTTTATCAAGCTCAGATGGCTTGGATCCTTCAAGATGAAATTCCACAATATGCTGGAATCTTTATAGATGATGGAGGAATTAAGGGACCAACAACCGACTATGATAACCAGGTGTTGGAAGAGAATCCCAGGATACGCAAATTCATTTGGGAGTTTGCAATTACTTTAGAAAGAATCTTGTTTCGAATTGAAGAGGCTGGTTTAACTATTTCAGGTTCAAAATTTTCATGTTGTGTGCCAGCCTTAGAAATATTAGGCCATGTGGTATGTAGAGCGGGTAGGATTATGTCCAAGAAGAAAGTTAACAAAATTCAGTCCTGGCCAAGACCCAAGAATACGACCGAAGTTAGAGGGTTTTTAGGCGTTTTTGTATATGTTAGAATGTTTATCAAGGACTTTTCTTCATTGGCAGCTCCATTGAGACGGTTAACGAGAAAGGATGCAGACTGGGAGTGGGATGAAGAGTGTGAGAAGGCGTTTGTGAAGTTGAAGGAGGTTGTGGGGAAGGATTTAGTCCTGCACAAGTTAGATTATGGAAAAAATGCTGGCAGAATTTATTTAGCAGTGGATTCAAGTCAGATTGCAGCTGGGGCGGTTTTGTCTCAGATGGATAAAGCTGGTTACATCAGGCCAGTTAGGTATGAATCTGTAGTATTTACTGAGGTCGAATCAAGATATTCTCAACCAAAATTGGAATTATGTGGTGTGGCAAAAATACTGAAGAAACTTCAGCATATTTTGTGGGGGCAACATTTTGAGTTGCAAGTGGATGCGAAATCGTTAATCCAGATGATTAATTCCCCAAGTTTACCAAACGCACCCATGACGAGATGGGTAGCTTTTATTCAACATTTTTCGTTTGATTTAGTTCATAAGCCTGGCAAAACTTTTACTATGCCAGATGGTTTATCAAGGAGACCACCCACTGAAGAAGATTCAGACTCAGAAGAGTTCGATGAAGATATACCTATTATCAAAGCCAGCACTAAAGGAGCTGAAGACTTTCCATACCTCCCCCATGAGGTTAAACTGGCAGGACTATTGTGTTTAGATTATGGTGTTGATGACCTCCACCAAGAGGATAAACTGGAAAATAGTTTTTATGTTAATAAAGGTGTTGGAAAAGGTGTAGATAAATTCGGAAGAGAGGAGGTAGAAGAAGATGTGGTGTATGTAGAGGAAGATGGATTGGTAGTGTGGGATAGTAGTAAATTAAGGAATGGTGTATATGTTGGAGAATTAGAGAATTTAAATAAAAGGGTGGATAAAGAGAAAGAGGTATTTTCAAATACGGTTTACGAAGGATCCAAAGGTTCAGAAGAAATACATCGACATTGCTCAATTAAAGATTTATTTAGGGGTCAACGATTATTGGCTCATTCATGTGCAGGTGATATTGGTGATAGAGAAGTCCCTATTGATGTTATATTAATCGATTTTCAAGATGAAGTATGGGGTCAGACTGGTTTTTATTTTTTTTTAGTCAAATATTTGTTGACTTTAGAGAGGCCAGAAGATTGTGAAGACGATGAATGGGTGGCTATCAAGAGGAAGTCATCTACGTTTTACCTATCTGGTCGACGTTTAATGAGGAGGAGGTATCCAAATCCTCAAGTAGTTATAACTCAACAGAAGGGGCAAGAATTAGTTTTGAAATCACTGCATGAAGATCTTGGGCATAGAGGCGTTGGAGAAACATTTAGAAGAATTTCTGATCGATTTTGGTGGCCTGGCATGAAGATGGCTGTTAAACAGTGGGTTCAGTCATGCGAAGAATGTCAAAGACGAAGTTATTTAAGGCCAAAAGAACCTGGACGCGCGACCGGTGAATATACGCTCTTTGGGAGAGTTAGTTTAGATGCCGTTCATATAAAAGAGGGACGGTATAAATATTTAATTGTGGCCAGAGATGATTTATCTGGTTGGGTAGAGGCAGCGCCTCTTATTAATTTAACTGCCAAAAATGTGGCAGAATTTTTTTTGAATAATTGGGTATATAGGTATGGGGTGATGAAGTTGGTAACGGTAGATGGAGGTCCTGAATTTGGGACAGAGTTTAAAGAGGCCGTATTGAAAGTTGGATCAAAGGTTAGGGTAGCAACCCCATATTATCCTGAAGCTGAAGGCATGGTTGAAAGAGGGCATCAAGTTATTAAGGATGCTTTAGTTAAAATGTGTGGGACAAGTGCTGAGAAGTGGAGGCACTATTTACCTTTAGTTTTATTTGCTGATCGAATCACTGCCAAAAGGACGACCGGATTTTCACCTTATGAACTTGTTTTTGGACAGAAAGCAGTTTTACCGGTTGATTTAGAAGCTGAATCATATCTTGGAGTTGACTGGGACACGTTCAAAACTACTGAAGAATTATTGTGTGCAAGAATGATGCAGCTAGAAAAGAAAGAAGAATATTTAGAAAAGGCATATTCGCGGATGATGAAGATCCGAAATCAATCAGTCAGATATTGGGATGAGCGGTTGGCACATCGATTAAGGAAACCTTTGAACCCAGGTGATATGGTCCTGGTGTATAATAGGAGTTTGGAAAGTCAGTGGGCAAAAATGTTTGCAGATAGGTGGAATGGACCGTATAAAATCAAGGAGCAAGTTTCCGGCGGTTCATATGTGCTAGAAGAGTTGGATGGAGTAGTATTAAAGAAGAGGGTAGCGGCCGATCAAGTGAAACGGTTCTATCCTAGAGGCACCAGGAGTGCCGAAGTCTTCCTCCGCAATGAGGATAAACTATGATATTAATGAAACTTTATGGATTCCTCCGCAATGAGGATAAACTATGAAATTTCTTTAATTTTATCAACTCCGAAATGAGGATAAACTACAATTTTAATGACTTTTATTAAATTTATTCCTCTGCAATGAGGATAAACTATGAAACTTCTTTAACTTTATGGATTCCTCCGCAATGAGGATAAACTATGATATTGATGAAATTTTACAGATTCCTCCGCAATGAGGATAAACTATGATATCAACGAAATTTTATGGATTCCTCCGCAACGAGTATAAACTATCTTCTTATTTTTATCAAAAAATACTTTACTATCATTATACTGCATATGGGCAACGAAACTGTGATAAAACATAACGAAATGCGAGAAAACCTTCATTGAAAATTTTCAAAAGTTAAAATTCTTAAAATATGGGTGAAGATAGTGTTGGAAAATTTTAAAAATTTATTGGAAGAAGTGTTCACAGGGGAACCTTCTTAATTTAATATTGGCAAGTGTGGGGGTAATTGATGGGCTGGCTGCTCTATACACAATTACCCCATAATGTTCGTTTCCAAAATTTTCCCTGTTTCTAGTTGAATCCTGGCTTTGTCTTTTAATTATAGGAAGTCCACTAAGACTATAAACTGGAACGAATCAAGAGACACCGCTCTCAACGCCGGATTCAAGATTTTTTTTATTTTATTTTGTTTTTGATTTTTTTATGTTAGATTGTGATTTCTTTTCTTTAATATATATTATGAATTATTGTAAAGGTGATGCTCACTGGTGGTCTCTAATCATTTTTATAAATTGGAGGGAGCCCACCCAGTGATCATCATTATAAAAATTATCTTCTAAAAAACTTTCATTTATTTTCTTTTCTTTTCAATTTCTCAAAATTGTGTAACCACATCAAGTTGCACTTGGATGTGGGTATGATGTCAAGGGTACGGCTCATCAAATGGCCGGGGGGCATCTTTTAAAATTTTATTTAAAAAAATTTTTTTAGTACTTTTTTTTTATCTTTCTTTTCACATTCATTTATCTTTCTTTAAAATTAAATTTTAACTTTTATTTCAAAACTATCTTTTCTAAAATCTTTTATTTTAAATCAAAAAAAAAAAAAATTAAAATTAAAAAAAATAAAAAAAAATAAAAAAAAAAAAATAAAAAAAAAATAAATAAAATAAAATAAAAATAATAATAATAATAATAATAATAATAAAAAAAAAAATAAAATTAAAATTAAAATTTATTAATTAAATCAAAATCATTATTATATTTCTTAGTTTTATTTTTTTTAGTTTTCATTCTTTTTAGTTTTATTCATTTAGTTTAGACAGGAAACAGGGTCTAGGGGAACTCAATACCTATGGGATTTTACTTCAAGATATCTGTTAGTCCTCCAAGACTTTAAACTGGCTACTGTTCAAGACGTTCTTTAAGGTTTTTTATACATATTTTGGAGCTGTTAGTCCTCCAAGACTTTAAACTGGCTACTGTTCAAGACTTTACTTAAGGGTTTTATACGAATTATGGAGCTGTTAGTCCTCCAAGACTTTAAACTGGCTAATTTTCAAGACGGTCATTAATGATTTTATATTGGAGCTGTTAGTCCTTCAAGACTTTAAACTGAAATTAAAAGACGTTCAAGATTCTATGGATATTTTCGGAGACGGTTTTCTTTTTATATAAATCAAATGTTAGGTTCACCAAGACCTTAAACTGGACTGTTATCAAGCTGTTGGGTCCACCATGACCTTAAACTGGATTTCTTATCGATTAAATGTTTGGTCCACCATGACTTTAAACTGGTAGTTCATTCATTGTTTAGTCCACTATGACTTTAAACTGGAAAATTAATATCTGCAGGATAATTCAACATTCATTGGACCACTATGGCCTTATACTGGATTACTTGTCGATCAAATGTTTGGTCCACTATGACATTAAACTGGATTATCAAATTTATTCAATCTTTGGTCAAGCCTAGGCCATATTTAGGAATATATCAAGATATTTATTCACTTAAACGATCTTTGGTCCACCAAGACCATAAACTGGCAATCGATTATATGTTTGGTCTACCAAGACTTTAAACTGGAATGTCAATCTTGTTTGGATAACTCAATTCAATCTTTTAATTTATCACTGTCCACTATGACTCTAAACTGGTTATTCAATTATTTCTGGAATTGGGTGCTGATAAGCTTTAGGAGGTTAAAATTTTAGGTGGTGATGATGCTAAAGAAAGCATAATGGTTAATTAGGTGAAATTTGTGGCGCTTTAACATGGTCTAAAGTTAATATTATTATTGGAAGCCTGGCAAAAGTATTTTATGGGTTTGCTGTATAGCAAAGTTTGAAAATTGTGATGAAGGAATCAGAAGTTAGGATGGTAGTTGGATTTTAGGGAATGATTTTTTTTAGTGCCTCATAGTTAGGCCATTTTTTTTTGGTGTGAAGCTTGGAGGACCTTATGGCAAGATTGGAATCATAGAATTCGGCTCAGTGGGGGGCCCTATGAGGTTGGAATCAGGAGTATTCGGCTCATAGGAAGATCCACTCTCTCAATGCTGTGACAAGAAGGAAGACTGGTATATGGGAGTCTGAAGGGATTCAAACCTTGCTCTCAGTAGTGGAATCATCACAAGATTTATATTATTTTATTTTATGTTATATCAGGCCAGAGAAGAAAGAAAACATCATTTATGTTGAAAGTTTAAGAAGACCAAGCAAAAACAAAATTTTATCAAGTTATACTGTTAGAAAAGATAATTTCTTTGAAATTGTTCAACATCATTATCAAAGCTTTGCATTAAAATTCTTCTTTTCATGAGGTCTTCATGGTTATTAGCTGGAGTTTCTTGAAAATAGGCCAGCATTTTTTGTTTCAACTCATTAGTAAAGTCAAGAAAAAGATAGCGATGAAAATTTGGGTAATGATTGATATAGTCCGTCTTCACTCTACCAACATCATCAGTGTTGGTTATTTCGACAGCTAGAAGTTCAAATATGTTATTAAGTCATAGGTTTAGTCAATTTTGATTAAAAGTTTTTTTTAGTAAGATAAATAGGGTCTTACATTTAGAGCCAGGAAACATAGTCTCAGCAAAGTTAGTTGGGGGTACTGGCGTTATAGGATTAGGATCTTGTGAAGGCAAAATTAGGCCGGGATCCGTTGATGAAGATTGAACTTTTGAAGCTGTTTTTGATCTTATTTGTTTTAAGAAGACAGGAATTTTGGATCGCTTTTTAGAAGTTGAGGGATCAGGGAGAGCTGCTGGTCCTAAATATACGTTTGTTTTAGAAAGGAACTATTGGCCGGTTGCATTTGACTTTTTTCACACGGCATAAGTCGCAAGCTGTTCTGCCAGGAAGATTAGGGTTGGACATTAAACAAGGTACCTGGTATCGAGCGCAGAGTTCACATGGAGCGACAAGTTCTTTGGAAGACATATTGATGAAGATGAATTTTATAGTTGATTAAAGAAGATGGTGGTTGAAGGTTAAAGATGAATATTGTGTTCGACCACTTATCCAAAGTTTTAAGAATGGGGACATTCTCAATTGGAGGGAGGATGTGGTAGCCTAAAGTTTAGTACGGCACCTAAGTATGTAAATGGAGTTATTACGGCGTGCAAGATTGGCCTTATTATTTTTTTTATAAAAGGGTTTTATTTAATTTATTTGAGTTTTAAATATGAAGAAATTGGTCACGAGCAAATGCCTACACGAAAACAATTTATTTTACGGAGAAAACTTATTTTTACGGACTGAAAAATTTATAAGTATTAAGTCGAGTCACTCAAGAACCTTGGGAAATTTTCCCAGAATTTTTACTATTTTTCTTATATTTTTAAATGAATTTTAAAGTTTTATAGAAATATTTACGTTTTCAAAAATTACTTAACTTTGATGAATTTTCACGGGGTAATTAGAGCTGCGCAGACTACGAAAATTAGTTTGGTATGTAAAGGGGAAGTAGCTCTATTATGTGTAATTTTTCTAGATTTTTAATTATAGTTTTAAGGTTCTAATTTGAGTCCGGAAGTCCGGACGGACTCCGTTCGGACTCCGCTTCGACTCCGTACGGACTCCGTTCGGACTCCGCTTCGGCTCCGTACGGACTCCGTACGGGCTCTGGATTGACTCTGGAAGAGCTCTAGAGGGGAAAACTTAGGCACGTGACTAGGAATACTTAAGCACTTCTCAAACTCGAAATTGAGAGGGAGACACATCATACAGCTTAATCATTAACCACCACGGTCTCATTTTTTTATTACTCAACAAATTAAATAAGTTATAATACCCTTATAACATTTATTATTTTTACATAACATTTTAGAAATACAATTCAACAATTTAAATCACACTTCATATAGGGTATCTTTAGAAAGGTCTTCATCGCTGGGACTTGATTATTGCTGTCTCATATAAATTTAAATTATTATAAAAACATAAAAGTAAATCTTTACAGATCTTTCACTGGTACACCTTAATTGTTGTTATCAGTATTTCTTTCTCAACAGCCACTTTCTTTAAATCTCAATAAGCGTTAAATATTTTAGAGTTTCATTATTTTATCAATCAGATCTAAGTAGATTGGTTAGCTTAGTGATTTAGAATACCTACTTTGTTATTTTTATTGGAAGGACGGGGTTTTCAGCTAAATCCACATATCTCCTCCGGATTCTGCTTACAGCAAGGCGACTGTAAGAGTTTACCTTACCATAGCGTCATTAACATTGTATTTGATGGTACATCAAGGGATTTATTGGGGAACTCAGTGTGTATTAATGGAGGAGGTTTTGGGTCTTTTTTTCTACATTCTTTATCACTTCAATTTATCCAATATAACCAAAAAATTACAATACAACTCAATTAGTACTTTTATAAGACTTTTGAATAGTATCTGAAATTATTGAATCTATTTTTATACCAACTAAAAAGATTGTAAGCCACATATAAGAATAGTGAGAATTATATTACTGAAACCTTTATTCTGAATTAAATTTTACTATTTGTTGGATTTATACTACAGTATTCATATAGGACCATTTAAATCTTCTAGACAAAGACTTTTCAAGCTAGTTCACATCAATTTAGTTGATCTTAGCCTGACATTTTCACTGTCTTTTTTTAGAGTGGCAAGCACTTCTTGTTAATATAGTTTTGGAAATAAGAACCATTCTGTCAGCCAGGCTATCTCAGGAGTCCAGTAATTTATATAATAAATTACTGTAAATGAATAACCTTATGTAAATACAAAAAATTATTTAAAATAAAATTATAAATGTTTTGTGAATAAAATAAAATATTATACTTAATTTTATTATTAAATAAATTGTATTACATAAATAAATATAATATTCTATAATACCATAGTGTGATTTATATGTATAAATAAATTATTTAAAATTATATTATCAGTGTAAATTTAACCTACACAGTAATTACAATTTTTTAAATAATAACGTTTATATAAGACTAAATACAACCTATCATATAATAATATCCATCAATATTTGGCGCTTCTATGACCCCTAATTTTTTACCAATATTACTATATTAATTTAATATTTTTAAATTCAAATTCTCATGTTAAAAGGTTCCTGTATTGACTTAATTAGCTGTTCAATTAATTTAATAGTTCACTTACTTGAAATAGTTAAATTAATATTATTTTTACTTAGCTAAGCTTATTTAAAACTGTAAAAATACTTCCTTTTATTTTAATTATACTTTTCTAGTCATTGGTATTCCTTCTTTAGATTTTTTCTCATAGTTCTCATATTTTTTATATTCACGTACTTAGATGTTATATTAATTCTATTCTTTCTAGGGATTACTAATAGGAAAGGATATTTTTTTATTCACGGATTTATTTTTTTTATGTTTTTAAATTAGATTCTTCTAAATTAATTATTTCACATAATTTTTCCTTTTGTAGATACTTTTGGAACACTCCAGAATGTTCTCTTGCCTATAAAAGGGCTTTAGAAGTCCATCTGGTAGCTCATCACTTACTTACTATACAATCATTTAACATATTTTAACTATATTAATTTATTTACTATTTTTATTTGTACACTACATCTAATTTAAATACTATATAAAATATTATTGGTTGCTTTAAGACTTATAATACTAGTACTGAACTGACACGCTTTTGAATAATTACTATTATTAATAATATTTGTAATTTAACTTAATACTTACAACTTTTTTCATCTCTCAATCAAATTGTCGTCCTATTCTCTCAAATTATATTTATTTTATTTCATTTTATATTATTACCTTATTATTTCCATTTCTCTTCTTTATTATTCCTTTTCACTTCTCAAATCTTCTAGACCCCGGCTGATAATTGAGAGCCTCTCCAAACAACAACAACAACGACACCTTTTGACGAACAACAAAGTGCACAGACCACCCAAGCCAAAAAGTAAAACTTTTTCTGCAACCGTGTTTCAAACTTGGGTTCGATAGTTTAGGTTTATATAACATTAAATTATATATTATTTTGAAGTGATTTTATGATCAATATAGTAAGATCACCTTTGCACCTCTCACTCATAGTACTATATTTTTACTGCAATAACAGTGTTTGTGGCTTAATTGCTGATTCACTGAGTGTAAGTTTTCATTTTATTAAAAAAATTTTTTACCTAATTGACCATAATAGAGTAAAAACTCTTAGTCCTAGAAGACAATAAATATTTAATAAATTATTAAATTAACTTTATTATTATTTTTGAATATTGGTTGACCATAATAGTACTTAGTATTTAGTCCCAATTTTACCATTAAATTAATTTTGGTATTAATTATTTTGGTTGACTTATTAACCTTATTGATTGATCCCATTTTAATTGTTATTAATTCTTAATAATTGTAATTTCATTTATTGTATTACATTTTTTTTATAATTAATTGATTTTTAATAAAAAAATTTTTTTTTAATCCAGTTTTTTATAATTTATTTTGAATTAACAATTTATATCTGAATTATTTTAATTCTCCTTCTTCACAGTCTTAAATGTCCAGTTTTTTGGCTAAAATCATGGATAACTTACATGTGGATGAGAATGAAGTGGATGTTGACACTGAATCTGTAGGTTCTCCCAAAGTATCTTACAAAAATAATTCAGCTGACAAAAAACCTTCAGGACGAAGAAATGTCAGGAGAAATGACAAACCCCTCTCACCTAACAACTTTGAAGGAAGTAAAACCTCAGGTACATCAGGACAATCCACTCAGAGGTATAAAAATAAAAAAGATTCCTCTAGCACAACAGGTAAACAATCTGTCAATCCATATAAAGGAACTGAGAGCAGAAAGCATGAAGTACAAGGAAAAGGTAGACACACTTTGGCAGCAGATGCAGGAGCTTTTCATTCCCAAACAGGGTCAACGTCCTCATTTCCCAGCTTCCCAACCTCAGCCTCAACCTCAGGCCAGTCAGGCATCCAGCTCCCTCAACCAAAACCAAGGCATTCTGCAAGTGGAACAATGGAAATGGGATTACTTAATGACCCACTACCAACAGAATGTACAACAACCAGATCAACAACCTGGCCCATCCAGGACACCAAACTACAATCCATCTCTTCAGCACCATCCTTACCAGGGGGGCAGAAGAAAGAAGGCACAGGGGAAGTTTCCTCCCTTGCCATGGTAAGTAATTTGTTTGATAAAAATGTTGGAATATATAATAACAAACCTTCTTCAGGTAATAATGTGGACCCTGAAAGAACAGTTAAACCTTTAAAGAGACAACTTCCTTTAATAAGTAGCCCCATTGATGTAATTAGTAAATTATCATTTGATGAACCTTTACATTTGACTTCTACTTCTTTAATTAACCCTTCTCTTGCAATCAAGAATGATTCTGTTTCCCCTGAAGTTTACACTTTACTTGAGAAAACTTCTGAAGAAATATTGAAAGATACTCCTGATTTTAATGTTGTGAAAGATAACCATTTAAGAGATTTGTTAATACATGAGAGTGATAGATTAAATAATTTGCATTTACATTGTAAAGTTAGTTCTTCTGCTCAAGACACTGCTTATTTAAAATTGAAAGACACATTAAATAATGTCCTGGCTCAACAAAAGTCTATTAAAGCTGACCACAAATCACTTTCAGATAAATGTAGTCACCTACGCAAAACTGTTGATAATCTAAAAGATGAAAATACTACTTTAAAGAATGACAATATGCTTTTGCACAGTGAATTAAGAAAATTGAAAATTGATTCTCAGAATTTGAGTAATAAATGCTATGTAGATGAGGACAGAAATTTTTTATCTATTTCTAGAATTAATGATCAACTATCTTACATTTCTGATTTGAGAAATAAATTATCTGACCTGGAGAAACAATTTTCTGCATTACAAACTGTCCAGGCTACTCATTATCATGAATTAAAAAATAGTTCTAAAACTGCTGTTAGTCTAAATAATAAACAGCCTGAACAGAGTAGCTCTTCACTCCCTTGTAATGTACAAATTTTACCAGCTGAAATTCATTCTGAAAAATCTAATGCACCAAAAAGAAGAAAATTTAATACTCACCATGAGCCAGCTGCCTCTGTGAATAATGAAATATCTGAACACCTTTCAAAACTTCAGGAACTGATAACCTTGAATAATTCAAACCATAGGATGGAAAATTCCAGTAGCCAGAAAAATTGGCCTAAGTTGGATAAATATCCTACCTTTGATGGTGATTCTTCATCTGATTGGCAACACTTTATACAAAGGATTGATAATTTAAGGAGATCTTATAAACTACCTGATGAGGAAATTGTTTCTAAGCTAATTTCTTTATTTTCCAATGTAGCTTTGTTGTGGTATGAATCTGTTCTATTGGATAATAACCATTATACATGGAGTGAGTGGAAATCTTTGATTGAGAATCAATTTGGTGGTTCAAAATTTAGGTTGGCTCAGCAAAGACTGTATGAGAATACTAGATATATATCCTCTTCTGTTGAAAACCCCATCATTTTTCAGATGAAAGTAACAAAGATCCTGAGAGCAATTGATCCAAAGATGGATTATGATATTTGGAGTGATATAATTTTGTATAAATTTCCAAATTCTATTAGAGATTTAATTGTAGCTAGAACAGAGCATGTAAGAGAACATTCTTCTTTCATTAATATTTGTAATGAGGTATTACTTAACCATAGATATGAACCTAATAATTACCTTAGTAAACCTTATAATGATCAGAATAAACCCTCTACCAAGCTCCCAGAAAAATCTGGTAGACCCTCTGCCCCAGTTGCAGCTAAAAAATATGCAACAAATACTTGTTATAAATGTAACAAACCATGGCAAAAGGGTCATGTTTGTGACAAGAAATATAATCTTGTTGAACACAATGAGGACACTGATGAAGTTGAAATGAATGTCAATGATTCTTCAAGTGACTGTGAAAGTAATATCTCCTATGACAATGAATCCAGTAAAGATGTTTTCATGTTGGAACAGGATGTCCATTTTTTAGATAATATATCTGAAGAATGTGTATTGGATTTATCTTCAGTAGAAAATGCTGAGATAATTAAAGATATTACTAACAATCCTATAGCCATATCCCGTTTGAAGGCACCTGTTATCATTAATGGTAAACATGTTGATGTAGTTCTTGATTCTGGTGCTGGAGGTAGTGTAGTGTCTGAAAGATCTTTAGCTTCAGTAGACAAGGATTATCTGAATAAATGATTACCTATAACTTCTGAAAAATGGAGAGGGTATGGTTCTACCTTAATTCCTATTGGCAAATACAAAACCTCTGTATTTTTCAAATATAATGGTGGTTTTGTCAGAGCTGTTTGTGAGTTTGTGGTTATGAAAAATGATAATTTGAGTAATTGGTTCATTATAGGGATGATATTTTGACCATGTTTGGTGTGAAATTGGACCCAGCAAATAATTTCTTCACCCTGGGATTGAATGGCAAAAGAAAATTCAAAATTTCCTCCCCTAGAAAACCTTCTGGGCACCTGTTAAAGTCTTGTAACTCACTAACCCAGTATAAATGCAGACCAACATTTGAGATGGATGATTTATTAAATGAGATAAATATTGTGTCAGCCAGGCTATTCCAGGAGTCCATTAAATGATATATAAATTATAAAACTTTAAAGAGTGGGTAAGACTTGTATTTAATGAATATAACTTAATATTTTATTGCATAATGAAATTATATAAGAATTTTATTATATACAAGTGTTACATTAAATTTATTGGTTATATATATTTTTATATATACAATTAAATTGAGCATAATATAATATATTCTACAAATAATGGCGCATTTTTATGTATTTAATAATTATAAATTTATATTTAATTAATTAAAAAACATATATTATGATTACAAGTGTAAATTTGATTTATAATATATTTAAATTAATTACTTAAATTTATATATTAAATAATACCTCTCATATGATACTAAACAATTATTAAGGACGCTTCTTTTGACCCTTAATTGTGTTAGAAAAAACAAATAAATTAATTTGGACTAAATTGAGATTAATTGCTTGTTTTGTTGCGTCAAATTATTTTTTTGTTTCACTTAAAATATCCTTTAATCAGAATGTACCATCTGTTGGGAATTATATTTCTCATAGTTCCTATGTTTCCAATCTTGTTTAGTTATTCACTATTGTCACTTACTGATTTGGGAATTAATGGCAGGGAAATTGGATTCTTAATTGGGCTTTTAATTATTTGTTTCATGTTTTTCTCTATATTGTTATGTTTCATTTACTCTTTTGATATGTTTGTTTTATTCCATTCTAATCATTGTATTTACAAATATAGTAGCGCTTCAGAGGACCCATTGCCTATAAAAGGGCCTTGGATAATCCCCTGTAGCCTGATCACTTATTACACACTCAACAATTTAAAGATAAATTTATTACGCTTATTATTATTTTTATTAGTATTAAATTCTAATTAAAAATTCTAAATAACAATTTAAAGGTTGCTTTAAGTCTGATAGTAATTATATTGTTTGCCGCGCAGAACTCTTACTTAAATAATAATAATATTAATAAACCCAATTTGTTGTCACCTCTCAGATCACTCGTCGTTGCCTTCTCTCAAATAAATTAAATAATTTTAATTGTTTTTTTATTTCTTTTACTTCTAAAACTATTATCTCCTTCTTGTCCTCCTCTCTTTTCTTCCCTCTTCTCTTATAACTTCTAGACGATTGACCGACAACTGAGGGCCTTTCCAAACGACGACGACGATCGAGCCTGGCGACGAACGACAAAATGCACGGACCACCTAGCGAAACAAACTTTTGCCGCGACTGTGTTTCGAACTTGGGTTCGACATCTTAGGTTTATATAATATTAATTTTTATATTATTTTGAAGTGATTTTTCGATCACTATAGTAAGTTCACCTTTGCGCCTCTCACTCATATTACTATATTTTTATTGCAATAACAGTGATTGTGGCTTAATTGCTGATTCACTGAGTGTAAGTGTTCAATTTTAAAAAAATTTTTTTTTCCTAGTTGACCATTATAGAGTGTTAAATCCTCTTAGTCCTAGAAGAATTGACATTATTATTAATACAAATTGAATTATTAATTTAATTTTTTTTTATTATTAATTATTTTTAATTTTGGTTGACTTAAAAGTACATTGTGCTTAGTCCCAATATATTGCCATATTTAATATTGGTAATTAATTGGTTGAATTAACTTACTTGTTATTCCCAATTTAACTTGCAATCCATTTTTTTTTAAAAAAATTAATTTTTTAATTATTACTTTATATTGAAAATTATTTTTTCTATAATTTAATTAATTAAAAAATTTTTTTTATATTATTTGGAGCAATTATTGACTAACTTTGATTATTTTTTTTATAAAGTACAAAGTAAAATATAAATCTTCCCACTAGTATGTCCAACAATTTGGCAGAAAAAATGGATAACATGCAAGTGGATGAGATAGAAATTGACTATGATGCTGACACTGTAAGTTCTTCTAAAGTTGGTCATAAAAAATCTTATGCTAACACAAAGAATTCACATACTGCAGGATGTGGAAATGACAGGAAATGCAAACAAACCAAACCCCCTTCCCCCAGTACCACAGAAGGAAGTAAAGCCTCTAGTGCCTCAAGAAGGTCTTCCAAAAGGCTTCAAAATAAAAAAGCTTCCTCTGCCACAACAAATCAGCAACCTATCCAGTCATATAAAAGAGTTGAAGACAGAAAATATGACGTACAAAGCAAAGGTAGACACATTGTGGGATCAGGTCCAAGAACTCAGGAACCAGATTCAGGCCCAGGCCCCTCCTCAATTGCCTCCCAATCAGCTTCAATTTCAGGCTCAACCTTCACAGCCACCCAGCTCAACCATCCAAAATCCAAATACTATGGAAGTAGAGCAATGGAAATGGGATTATCTAATGAGTCACTACCAACAGAATGTGCAACACCCTCCTCATCATCAGCCTGGCCCATCCAGAACACCCAATTTCCATCCACCTCCTCATCCCTACCAACAAAGCAGGAGAAAGAAGGCCCAAGCACAATCCCAAACCCAGTCCCAGGGGAAGTTTCCTCCTCTGCCATGGTAAGTAATTTGGTTGATAGTCACTTGGGTATGTTTTCTAATAAATCTTCTTCTGCAGGTAATATTATTGAACATGGTGAAAGAACAGTTAAACCTGTTAAAAGACAGCTTCCTGTAACTAGTAGCCCTATTGATGTAATTAGCAAATTGTCATTTGATGAACCTTTACATTTAACTTCTACATCTTTAATTAATCCTTCTCTTGCAATTAAAAATGATTCTGTTCCCCCTGAAATCTATACCTTAATTGAAAAAACTTCTGAGGAAATATTGAAAGATACCCTTGATTTTAATATTGTGAAAGACAAACATGTGAGAGACGTGTTAATCCATGAAAATGATAGATTAAATAATTTACACTTGCAATGTAAAGTGAGTTCTTCTGTACAAGATACAGCTTATTTAAAAATCAAAGAAACCTTAAATATTGTTCTTAGTCAACAAAAACAAATAAGAAGTGACCATAGAGCTATCTCAGATAGAAATATCAGTCTACATAAGACATTGAGTGAATTGAAACCCCTTATTGAGGAAAATTATTCATTCAAAAATGAAATAAAATCTCTACAAAATGAGTTGAAGAAGCTAAAAAATGACTTCCATGCACTAAGTACCAAACACTCAGTTTCTGAGGACAGAAATGTTCTATCTCTTGCAAAAGTAAATGACCAGATGTCTGAAATTCCAAGAATAAGAAACTATGTGTCTGACCTACAGGAAAAGTTCTCAACCTTAACCATCAATAATGAATTAAATGAGATTTCTGCAAATAAGCTGCATAAAAATAAAGGGAAAAAACCTGAACAAAGTTCATCCTTTCTTCCTCATATTTCAACCATTAAACAAACTGACCATGAGTCTGTAAAATCTTTTGCTACTAGCAAAAAATCTTGTAATGGTGATGCACCAGCTGTTTCTGTAAATAATGAAATTTCTGAACACCTGGCTAAACTTCAGGAATTATTACTAATGAATAATTCAAACCAAAAAGTGGACCATCCCAGTAGTCAGAAAATTGGCCTAAGTTAGACCAATATCCTACCTTTGATGGTGATTCTTCCTCTGATTGGCAACACTTTATCCAAAGAATTGATAATTTAAAGAGATCTTATAAACTACCTGATGAGGAAATTGTTTCTAAGCTAATTTCTTTATTTTCCAATGTAGCCTTGATGTGGTATGAATCTGTCCTCTTAGATAACAATCATTATACATGGAATGATTGGAAATCCTTGATTGAGAATCAGTTTGGTGGTTCAAAATTCAGGTTAGCTCAGAAGAGACTGTATGAGAATACTAGATATGTATCCTCCTCTGTTGAAAAGCCCATTGTTTTTCTGATGAAAATAACTAAAATCCTTAGAGCAATTGATCCAAAGATGGATTATGATATTTGGAGAGATAAAATCTTGTATAAATTACCAAATTCTCTTAGGGATTTGATTGTTGCTAGAACTGAGCATGTAAGGGAAAATTCTTCTTTCATTAATATCTGTAATGAAGTACTACTCAACCATAGATATGAACCAAAGAATTACCTTAGTAAATCTTATAATGATCAGAATAAACCTTCTATAAAGCTCCCAGAAAAATTTGGTAAACCCTCTGCCCCAGTTGCACCTAAAAAATATGCAACAAATACTTGCTATAAATGTAACAAACCGTGGCAGAAGGGTCATGTTTGTGACAAGAAAATTCATCTTGTTGAACAAAATGAAGACACTGATGAAGTTGAACTTGATGTCAATAATTCTTCCAGTGACTGTGAAAGTAATATCTCCTATGACAATGAATCTGTTAAAGATGTTTTAATGTTGGAACATGATGTCCATTATTTAAATAATATATCTGAAGATTGCGTATTGAATTTATCTTCAGTAGAAAATGCTGAGATAATTAAAGATATTACTAACAATTCTATTCCTATATCCCCTTTAAAGGCACCTGTTATCATTAATGGTAAACATGTTGATTTAGTTCTTGATTCTGGTGCTGGAGGAAGTGTAGTATCTGAAAAAGCTTTGGCTTCAGTGGATAAAGAATATTTGAGTAAATTATTGCCTATAACTTCTGAAAAATGGAGAGGGTATGGTTCTACCTTATTTCCTATTGGCAAATACAAAACCTCTGTATTCTTCAAATATAATGGTGGTTTTGTCAGAGCTATTTGTGAGTTTGTTGTCATGAAAAATGATAATTTGAGCAATTGGTTTATTATGGGAAATGATATTTTAACCATGTTTGGTGTGAAACTGGATCCAGCAAATAATTGCTTTACCTTAGGAATGAATGGGAAAAGAAAATTCAAAATTTCTTCTCCTAGACCTTCTGAGAATTTGTTGAAATCTTGTAACTCACTGACCCAATGTAAAGGTAGAACAACAACTGAAATGGATGATTTATTACATGAAATAAATACCGCTTCTTTTGGTGATCATTTGACTAATGAACAAAAGGATTCTATTGTTGCCTCTATTACCTCTTTCCCTATGGCTTTTGCTCATGGTTCTCATGTCTTGGGAATTGTTCAGGAAGAAATGAAAATTACCTTATCCTGTAATTTGAGTGATATTCCTCCTTCCCTTAAGAAAAAACCATATCCTGCTTCTCCATCAAAAAGAAAAGATATTGAAGATAATATTGAAACATTATTGAAAATGAATATCATTGAGAAAGTGGATGTCACCCCCAAATATTGTGTCATCTCCCCAGTCTTAATTTCTTATGAAAAAGATAAAGCTAGATTATGTGGAGATTACAGAGCTTTAAATACTTATACTGTTGATGATATTTATCCTTTACCCAGAATTAATTCAATACATGCTACCTTGCAAGGTGCAAAATTTATTAGTTGTCTGGATCGTAATAAAGGTTATCATCAAGTTCCAGTTGAGAAAAATTCTCAAAACTTTTTGCTTATTGCTACTCATATGGGAATATATAAGTATGTTAGGATGCCATTTGGCCCTAAAAATGCTCCTTCAGTTTTCCAGAAAGTCATGGATAACACTTTCCATCAAGAAATTATTGAAGGTTGGCTCATGGTTTATATTGATGATATTATTGTTTTTTCTAAAACTTTTGATGAACATATGATTCACTTGAATAGAGTTTTCCAAAAAATGGATGAAATCAATATGACCTTATCTTTAAAAAAGTGTAAATTTGGTTTTCAATCTTTGAAAGTCCTTGGCCATGTTGTGTCAGGCTTACAAATTTGTGTAGACCATAATAAAGTTGCTGCCATTCAAAATGTTAAAGCACCAACTTCTGTAAGAGAAATCCAAAGTTTTTTGGGTATGTGTGGCTATTATAGACAATATATTAAAAATTATCAGGTCATAGCCTTGCCTCTTACAAAACTAACCAGAAAAGATGTTGCTTTTCTCTGGAATGATGACTGTCAGAAAGCTTTTAATACATTGAAGAGTTGCTTAATGACAGCCCCCTATATTGGCTCTCCCAGATTTTAACAAGCCATTTGTACTTTATACAGATGCTAGCTTTATTGGTCTGGGTGCTGCCCTTCACCAAAAGCAAATTATTAATGATAAATCCTCAGAGGTTGTAATTTGTTATATTTCAAGAACCTTAAGGAATAGTGAATTGAAATATGGTGCCACTCAATTGGAGTGCTTGGCAGTTGTTTGGGCTCTTGAGAAACTTCATTACTACTTGGATGACCAAAAATTTGAGTTGGTAACTGACTGTAGTGCTGTGAAATCTCTCTTAAACCTCAAAACACCTAACAGACATATGTTCAGGTGGCAACTTGCTGTTCAGGAATACAGAGGAAGGATGACTATTATCCACAGAGCTGGAAATTTTCACTCTAATGTTGATATGCTCTCCAGATTGCCTCTGCCAAATAATGACTCCAATCCTGCTTATGTACCTGAGGATGACACTGTCCATATACATGGTATATTTATAGTTGATATGGAAGAAGAGTTATTACAGTTAATACTGGATTCATATTATAAAGATTCTAACTTAAATAAATTAGTTACTATTTTGAATGATCCTAAGAATGCTTCAATTCAATCATTAATAAAAACTCTTCCTGCAAAGTACCAAAATGCTTTAAATAAAGGAAAGTTTTCTATTGAAGATGGTTATATATATTATAGAAGGAAGCTTACCAATGTAATTGTTATTCCTCCTTCAATGAAAGAAACTATCCTCAAACTTTGTCATGATGACATATTAGCTGGACATTTTGATCTTGAAAAAACATTGATTAGAATCAAAAACACTGCATGGTGGGCTAATATGTCTGAAGACACAAAATTATATGTTGAATCTTGTGATTCCTGCCAAAAATCTAAAAGTTAACAGGTAAGAGAGCAGGGTTATTACAACATATTGAAGCACCTAGTGCTCCCTGGCAAATCATTAATATGGATTTTGTCACTGGTCTTCCTGTTGCAGGTAAAGACAGCTTTAACTCTTGTTGGGTAATAGTTGATAGATTCACAAAAATGTGCAAATTTATTCCAACCCACAAAGATGTATCAACCAAGGAATTAGCTTTCTTATGGTGGTCTTACATGTTTAATATTATTGGTTTTCCAAAAGCCATTATCTCTGATAGGGATCCAAAATTCACTTCTGAGTTTTGGACCTCTTTGATGGATATTTGTGGCTGTGAGTTAAAATTGTCTACAGCTCACCATCCTCAGACTGATGGTCTAGCTGAAAGAATGATTCAAACTCTGGAAGATATGATTAGAAGGTATTGTGCCTTTGGTTTAGAATATAAAGACAATGACAGATTTACTCATGATTGGGTAGCTCTTTTTCCTGGTCTTGAATTTGCATATAATAGCACTGTTCATTCTGTCACTGAGAAAAAGCCTTTTGAGCTTTGGTTAGGTTATGTCCCAAACACTCCTGCTCAGATTCTCAATAATAAATTACCTAAGTTGGAACTACACCCTGGTGTAAAATCTTTTATGCAAATGCAACAGCTATGCAGAAAACATGCTCAAAGTTGTATTGATAAAGCATTTGAATATGAAAAGAAAAGATGGGATAAATCCCATAAAGAATACACATTTAACAAGGGTGATGATTGTTGATCTCTACTGTCCATTTCAATTTACAAGGTAACCACAAATTAAAAGATCCTTTTGTAGGACCATTTGTTGTTAAAAGAATGGTTGGTGATAATGCAGTAGAAGTTGTATTGTATTCTCCATATGATAGGAAACATCCTGTTTTTCCCATTTCTTTACTTAAACCTTATACTTCCAACAGTGACTTATTTCCAAAAAGAAGAGGAAGACCTAAGAAGAACCCTCAGGAAGTCACAGAAACAGCAGAAATTGATAAAATTCTCAATGATAGAATTATCACTTCTGAAAGAGGTACTGAATATTTATTGAGATATAAGAACAAATCATCTGAACATGATGCATGGATACCTGGCAAAGAAATTTCAAATCTGCCTGCTCTGTTGAAAAAATACAAAAAGAAAAAATCTTAGCATTTTTTTTATTGTTTTTTTAGAGTGAGGGAGTGTCAGCCAGGCTATTCCAGGAGTCCAGTAAATGATATATAAATTATAAAACTTTAAAGAGTGGGTAAGACTTGTATTTAATGAATATAACTTAATATTTTATTGCATAATGAAATTATATAAGAATTTTATTATATACAAGTGTTACATTAAATTTATTGGTTATATATATTTTTATATATACAATTAAATTGAGCATAATATAATATATTCTACAAATAATGGCGCATTTTTATGTATTTAATAATTATAAATTTATATTTAATTAATTAAAAAACATATATTATGATTACAAGTGTAAATTTGATTTATAATATATTTAAATTAATTACTTAAATTTATATATTAAATAATACCTCTCATATGATACTAAACAATTATTAAGGACGCTTCTTTTGACCCTTAATTGTGTTAGAAAAAACAAATAAATTAATTTGGACTAAATTGAGATTAATTGCTTGTTTTGTTGCGTCAAATTATTTTTTTGTTTCACTTAAAATATCCTTTAATCAGAATGTACCATCTGTTGGGAATTATATTTCTCATAGTTCCTATGTTTCCAATCTTGTTTAGTTATTCACTATTGTCACTTACTGATTTGGGAATTAATGGCGGGGAAATTGGATTCTTAATTGGGCTTTTAATTATTTGTTTCATGTTTTTCTCTATATTGTTATGTTTCATTTACTCTTTTGATATGTTTGTTTTATTCCATTCTAATCATTGTATTTACAAATATAGTAGCGCTTCAGAGGACCCATTGCCTATAAAAGGGCCTTGGATAATCCCCTGTAGCCTGATCACTTATTACACACTCAACAATTTAAAGATAAATTTATTACGCTTATTATTATTTTTATTAGTATTAAATTCTAATTAAAAATTCTAAATAACAATTTAAAGGTTGCTTTAAGTCTGATAGTAATTATATTGTTTGCCGCGCAGAACTCTTACTTAAATAATAATAATATTAATAAACCCAATTTGTTGTCACCTCTCAGATCACTCGTCGTTGCCTTCTCTCAAATAAATTAAATAATTTTAATTGTTTTTTTATTTCTTTTACTTCTAAAACTATTATCTCCTTCTTGTCCTCCTCTCTTTTCTTCCCTCTTCTCTTATAACTTCTAGACGATTGACCGACATATTGCATCTTTTGGTGATCAGTTAACTAGTGAAGAAAAGCATTCTATTATTGCCTCAATTACTTCTTTCCCTGTGGCTTTTGCTCATGGTTCTCATGTCTTAGGAAGTGTTCAGGAAGAAATGAAAATTACCTTATCCTGTAACTTGAATGATATTCCTCCTACCCTTAGGAAAAAACCATATCCTTCTTCTCCAACAAAAAGGAAGGATATTGAGGATAACATTGCCACATTATTAAAAATAAAAATCATGTAAAAAGTAGATGTAACCCCCCAATATTTGTCATCTCCCCAGTCTTGATTTCTTATGAAAAGGATAAAGCTAGATTATGTGGAGATTACAGGGCATTAAACACTTATACTGTTGATGATATTTATCCGTTACCCAGAATTACTTCAATTCATGCTACCTTGCAAGGTGCTAAATTTATTAGTTGTCTGGATGGTAACAAAGGGTATCATCAAGTTCCAGTTGAGAAAAATTCTCAGAATTTTTTGCTTATTGCTACTCATATGGGAATATATAAGTATATTAGAATGCCATTTGGACCCAAAAATGCACCTTCAGTTTTCCAGAAAGTCATGGATAACACTTTCCATCAGGAAATCATTGAAGGATGGCTCATGGTGTATATTGATGATATCAAATTTTTTTTCTAAAACTTTTTATGAACATATGGTTCACTTGAATAGACTTTTTCAAAAAATGGATGAAATCAATATGACCTTGTCCTTAAAAAAGTGTAAATTTGGTTTTCAATCTTTGAAAGTCCTTGGCCATGTTGTGTCAGGCCTACAAATTTGTGTATACCAAAACAAAGTTGCTGCAATTCAAAATGTGAAAGTTCCAAATTCTGTAAGAGAAATACAAAGTTTTTTAGGTATGTGTGGCTATTACAGGCAATATATTAAAAATTATCAAGTTATATCCTTACCTCTTACCAAACTCACTAGGAAGGATGTTGTATTCATCTGGATTAGTGACTGTCAAAAGGCTTTTGATACTTTAAAAATTTGCTTAATGACAACCCCTATCCTAGCTCTTCCAGACTTTAAAAAACCATTTGTCTTGTATACAGATGCTAGTTTTTTTGGTCTGGGTGCTGCCTTACACCAGAAAAAATTATTAATGATAAAACCTCAGAAGTTGTAATTTGTTATATTTCAAGAACCTTAAGAAATAGTGAATTGAAATATGGTGCCTCTCAATTAGAGTGCTTAGCAGTTTTTTGGGCTCTTAAGAAACTTCATTACTATCTAGATGACCAAAAGTTTGAATCAGTAACTGACTGTAGTGCTGTAAAATCCCTCTTAAACCTGAAAACACCTAATAGACACATGTTCAGGTGGCAACTTTCTGTTCAAGAATACAGAGGACGGATGACAATTATCCATAGAGCTGGAAATTTTCACTTCAATGTTGATATGCTGTCCAGACTTCCTCTGCCAAATAATGACTCCAATCCTGCTTATGTGCCTGAAGATGATACTGTTCATATCCATGGTATATTTATAGTTGATATGGAAGAAGAGTTATTACAATTAATACTGGATTCATATGATAAAGATTCTGATTTAAATAAATTAGTTACTATCTTAAATGATCCTAAGAATGCTTCAATTCAAGCATTGATTAAAACTCTTCCTGAAAAATATCAAAGTGCTTTGATGAAAGGAAAGTTTTCTATTGAAGATGGCTATATCTATTATAGAGGAAAGCTGAAAAATGTAATTGAAATTTCCCCTGCTATGAAAGAAACTATCCTCAAACTTTGTCATGATGACATATTAGCTGGTAATTTTGATCTAGAAAAACATTGATTAGAATCAAAAACACTGCTTGGTGATCTAATATGTCTGAAGATACAAAATTATATGTTGAATCTTGTGATTCTTGCCAAAAATCTAAGAGATTAACAGGTAAGAGAGCAGGGTTACTACAAAATATTGAAGCACCTAATGCTCCTTGGCAAATAATTAACATGGATTTTGTCACTGGCCTTCCTATAGCTGGTAAAGACAGTTATAACTCTTGTTGGGTGATAGTAGATAGATTCACAAAAATGTGTAAATTTATTCAAACCCACAAAGATGTATCCACCAAAGAATTAGCTTTCTTATTGTGGTCTTCCATGTTTAATATTATTGGTTTCCCAAAATCCATTATCTCTGATAGAGATCCAAAATTTACTTCTGAGTTTTGGACCTCTTTAATGGATATTTGTGGCTGTCAGTTAAAGTTATCTACAGCTCATCATCCTCAGACAGATGGTCTAGCTGAAAGGATGATTTAAACTCTGGAAGATATGATTAGAAGGTATTGTGCCTTTGGTTTAGAATATAAAGACAATGACAGATTTACTCATGACTGGGTCACTCTTTTGCCTGGTCTTGAATTTGCATATAATAGTACTGTTCATTCTGTCACTGAGAGAAAGCCTTTTGAGCTTTGGTTAGGTTATGTCCCAAATACTCCCGCTCAAATTCTCAATAATAAATTACCTAAGTTGGAGCTACATCCTGGTGTAAAATCTTTTATGCAAATGCAACAGCTATGCAGAAAACATGCTCAAAGCTGTATTGATAAAGAATTTGAATATGAGAAGAAAAGATGGGATAAATCCCATAAAGAATATACATTTAACAAGGGTGATGAAGTGTTGATATCTACTGTCTATTTCAATTTACAAAGTAACAACAAATTAAAAGATCCTTTTGTGGGACCATTTGTTGTTAAAAGAATGGTTGGTTATAATGCAGTAGAAGTAGTATTGTATTCTCCATATGATAGAAAACATCCTGTTTTTCCCATTTCTTTGATTGAACCTTATACTTCCAACAGTGACTTATTTCCCAAAAGAAGGGGAAGACCTAAGAAAAACCCACAGGAAGTCACAGAAACTGCAGAAATTGATAAAATTCTCAATGATAGTATTATCACTTCTGAAAGAGGTATTGAATATTTATTGAGATATAAATCAAGTCATCTGAACATGATGCATAAATACCTGGAAAGGAAATTTCAAATCTTTCTACTCTGTTAAAAAAGTATAAAAAGAAAAAATCTTAACATTTTTTTTATTGTTTTTTTTAGAGTAAGGGAGTGTCAGCCAGGCTATCTCAGGAGTCCAGTAATTTATATAATAAATTACTGTAAAGGAATAACCTTATGTAAATACAAAAAATTATTTAAAATAAAATTATAAATGTTTTGTGAATAAAATAAAATATTATACTTAATTTTATTATTAAATAAATTGTATTACATAAATAAATATAATATTCTATAATACCATTGTGTGATTTATATGTATAAATAAATTATTTAAAATTATATTATCAGTGTAAATTTAACCTACACAGTAATTACAATTTTTTAAATAATAAAATTTATATAAAACTAAATACAACCTATCATATAATAATATCCATCAATATTTGGCGCTTCTATGACCCCTAATTTTGTTACCAATATTACTATATTAATTTAATATGTTTAAATTCAAATTCTCATGTTAAAAGGTTCCTGTATTAACTTAATTAGCTGTTAAATTGACTTGATAGTTCACTTACTTGAAATAGTTAAATTAATATTATTTTTACTTAGTTAAGCTTATTTAAAACCGTAAAAATACTTCCTTTTATTTTATTTATACTTTTCTAGTCATTGGTATTCCTTCTTTAGATTTTTTCTCATAGTTCTCATATTTTTTATATTCACGTACTTAGTTGTTATATTAATTCTATTCTTTTTAGGGATTACTAATAGGAAAGGATATTTTTTTATTCACGGATTTATTTTTTTATGTTTTTAAATTAGATTCTTCTAAATTAATTATTTCACATAATTTTTCCTTTTGTATATACTTTTGGAACGCTCCAGAATGTCCTCTTACCTATAAAAGGGCTTTAGAAGTCCATCTGGTAGCTCATCACTTACTTACTATACAATCATTTAACACATTTTAATTATATTACTTTATTTACTATTTTTATTAGTACACTACATCTAATTTAAATACTATATAAAATATTATTGGTTGCTTTAAGACTTATAATACTAGTATTGAACTGATGTGCTTTTCAATAATTACTATTATTAATAATATTTGTAATTTAACTTAATACTTACAACTTTTTTCATCTCTCAATCAAATTGTCGTCCTATTCTCTCAAATTATATTTATTTTATTTCATTTTATATTATTACCTTACTATTTCCATTTCTCTTCTATATTATTCCTTTTCACTTCTCAAATCTTCTAGACCCCAGCTGATACATCCCATCTTGGATTGTTTCTATAGCTTAGTATTATAAAGCTTTTCTTTCTACATTTGGTTTCCCAAAAGTGGCATACAGATTGTAAGTACAGTTATTTTTTCAGGGTTTTTTTGAGAGGGCATAATTAAGCCAGCTCATTGAGGAAGAGTTTTAGGGTCTACAACAAGTGGATTGAACTTTAATCAGAGGATATGTGGGGATGGTCTTTTGGTCTATAAGATTTAGATGGAGATTTAATGGCGTTGGTAGGTGGAGTCTGAATATTTAAAATTTAAAGGTACATGAGGAATTATCTTTTGTTTGATTTAATCAAATTAGAAGGTAAATATTTTTATAATTATTATTATTATTAATGATTTTTTAAATACCTGGTGTAAATAATAAAACAATAAATTGTAATAATAAATAATATTTGGTTTGTGATAAATAAAATAATTGTGTAAGTAAAGGATGCTTTAAAGCAACCAGAAAGGGGAGGCCTTTTATTGTTAAAAGAGAGAAAAAGCACAGAGTTAAAATCCTATATACAAGAGTATGAGAGAAGAAAAAGAAAATTACAGAAAAATATTTTCAAATAATAAGATTGTTCTAGAAAGAATGTGTTTAAAATATTTATTTACTGTATATGTCAAAATAAATTGATTTGTTTAAAAATTAGTGTAAGTGTCATTTTTAAATAAGTATTTTGAATTTTATATATATATTTTTTTTTTATTTTAATATTAATTTTTATTTCAATATTAATATTTGTTTTATTATCAATTTTTACTTTATTAATTTTTATTTTAATATTCTTTAACCTGTCATTGAGCACTGTGTTATGAAATAAAATATAAGGGACATTTTAATATTAATTTTAATTATTTACTAAATTAAATTTTTTCTAACTAATTAATTTATTACAAGTAAATTTAAAGTAAATATATTATGAATTAATAATAATATATATGAAATAAAAGGTGGGGCTTCATCCCAGTAAATAATTAATTATTTTACTGGGTAAGTCTAGCAGCCTGGCTGACACTCCCTCACTCCAAAAAACAATAAAAGAATGCTATTATTTTTTCTTTTTATATTTTTTTAGCATAGTAGGAAGATTAGATATCTCTTTCCTAGGTATCCAAGAGTCATTCAGAAGATTTATTCTTGAATCTTAATAAGTATTCAGTACCTTTTTCAGCAGTAACTATACTGTCATTTAAAATCTTATCAATTTCTGCTGTCTCAGTGATTTCATTAGGGGTCTTATTTGGTATTCCCCTCCTTTTGGGAAATAAATCACTATTGGATGTGTAAGGTTTCAAAAGAGATATTGGAAAAACAGGATGTTTTTTTTCATATGGAGAATATAGGATAACTTCAACTGAATTACCACCAACCATTCTTCTGACTACAAATGGACCCACAAATAGGTCTTTTAATTTTTTTTTACCTTGTAAATTGAAGTGGACTGTAGAATTCAGTACTTCATCACCCTTTTTAAAAGTGTATTCTTTATGGGATTTGTCCCACCTCTTCTTCTCATATTCAAAAGATTTTTCAATAAATTTTTGAGAATGACTTCTGAAACGTTGTTGCATTTAAAGAAAAGATTTTACACCAGGATGTAAATCCAATTTAGGTATTTTATTATTGAGAATTTGGGCAGGATTATTTGGAACATATCCAAGCCAGAGCTCAAAAGGCTTTTTCTGAATAACAGAATAAACAGTAATATTATAAGCAAATTTCAACCAAGGAAGTAAGGTAACCCAATCATGGGTGAATCTGTCATTGTCTTTATACTCAAGGCCAAAGGCACAATACCTTCTTATTATGTCCTCCAAGGTCTGAATTGTTCTTTCAGCTAATCCATTAGTTTGGGGGTGATGGGAAGTAGAAAGTTTCAGATCACAACCACAAACATCCATCAGAGACATCAAAAATTCAGAAGTAAATTTAGGGTCTCTGTCAGAAATTATGGCCTTAGGAAAACCAGCAGTATTAAACATATGAGACCACCACAAGAAAGCTAATTCTTTAGTGGAAAAATCCTTGTGGGTGGGGATAAATCTACAAAGTTTTGGGAATCTGTCCACAATTACCCAACAAGAGCTACAACTGTCTTTTCCAGCAATGGGTAATCCTTTACAAAGTCCATGTTTGTTAATTGCCATGGTGAATCAGGAGTTTCAATATGTTTCATTAATCCAGCTCTTTTACCAGTCAATCTTTTTTATTTTTGCCAAGAACCACAGGATTGAACATATAGTTTGGTATCTTCAGACATATTAACCCACCAAGCAATGTTCTCAATTCTGTTCATTGTTTTCTCAAGATCAAAATGTCCAGCCAATATGTCATCATGACAAATCTTCAAGATTATCTTTTTCATAGAGGGAGGAATAACAATAACATTACTCAACTTTCTTCTATAATAGAGGTAGCCTTCATCAATTGAAAATTAACCTTTTTCAAAATCCTTCTGGTACTTTGGTGGGAGGATTTTAATTAATTCTTGTATTGAATCATTCTTTGAATCATTTAATATGGTACATATTTTTTTAAGTCAGTCTCCTTATCATATTAATCCAGAATAAATTTTAATAGCTCTTCCTCCATATCAATCACATATATCCTTTGAATGTGAACTATCTCATCTTCAGAAACATATGCAAGATTTGAGTCATCATTTGGCAAAGGTAATCTTGATAACATATCTACCTTTGAGTGAGTAATAACAGCCCTATGAATCATTGTCATCCTCCCTCTGTATTCTTGAACAGCTAGCTGCCATTTGAACATATGTCTGTTAGGTGTTTTCAAGTTGAAGAAGGATTTAACTGCCCTTCAGTCATTTAAAAGTTCAAATTTCTGGTCATCCAGATAGTAATGTAGCTTCTTTAGAGTCCACACTACTGCTAAACACTCCAGTTGTGTGGCACCATATTACAGTTCACTATTTCTCAAGGCTCTTAAAATATAAAAAATTACTACTTCTGATACTTTATCATTCATAACTTGTTTTTGATGGAGAGCAGCATCAAGACCAATAAAATGGAATCAGTGTATAAAACAAATGGTTGATTAAAGTCAGGCAAAGCATGAATTGGTGCTGACATCAAACAATATTTCATAGTGTCAAAAGCTCTTTGTCTTTCACTGTTCCAGACAAAAGCAACATCTTTCTTAGTTAATTGGGTAAGGGGTAATTCTATGACTTGATAATTTTTAATATACTGTATATAGTATCCACACATTCCTAAAAAACTCTGGAGCTCTCTAACTGTGGTAGGAGACTTAAACTGTTTTATGGCTGCCAACTTTGTTTTGGTCAACACTTATCTGAAATTTTGAGACAACATGACCAAGCACTTTTAAGGAATGAAAACCAAATTTGCATTTCTTCAAGTCAAGTGTCATATTTATCTCATCGATCTTACAAAACACTTTACACAGGTGGTTAAGATGGTCCTCAAATTTTTTAGAGAATATGATGATATAATCAATGTAAAACATCAGCCATCCTTTAATTATTTCCTGATGGAATGTGTTATCCATAAATTTTTAAAAAAAATGAAAGGGAAATCTTGGGGCCAAATTACATGCTAAAGTACTTATAAATACCCATATGAGTGGAATAATCAGATAATTTTGAGAATTCTTCTCAACATGTATCTGGTGATATCCTTTATTACCATCTAAAGAACTGATATATCTAGCACCTTGTAAGGTAGCATTTATAGAGGTAATTCTGGGTAAAGGATAGATATTTTCAACAGTATAAGTGTTTAATTCTCTATAATAACCACTAACCTGGCTTTATCTTTTTCATAATAAATTAAGACAGGTGAGATAACACAATCTTTAGTTGTTTCAACTAACTTTTAAATAATATTCATTTTTAAAAGGGTAGAGATATTGTCTTCAATATCCTTTCTCTTTGTGTGAGAAGCAGGATAAGGCTTCTTCTTTAAACTAGGTGGTATTTTAGTTATTGGAAAAGATAGTGAAAGCTTGATTTCTTCTTTTACCAATCCTAATTCATGTGACCCATGAGAAAAGGCCATAGGAAAAGAATTTTTCAATTAAATGATGAAATATTTTTCCTCACCTGAAATTTGTTCTTCAAAAGAAGCATTTTCAATTTCAGACAAAAGGGTATGCATTTCTTTTGTAGATCTTCCTTTATGTTGAACAACAGAATAACATGTGTTCAATCCTGGTTTTAATAATTTTTAGGGGAGGAAATCTTATATTTTTTCTTCCCATTCATCCCCATTGTGAAGCATTTGTTTGAAGGATCCAATTTCATGCCATTTTTTGTTAAAATATGATTTTCACAATGAACCAACTGCTTAAGTTATCATTCTTTATGACAAAAAAATCACATATAGCTCTTACAAAACCATGGTTATATTTGAAAAATACTGTGTCTTTGTATTTACCAATGGGGGACAAAACAGAGCCATAACCTCTCCAATTCTAAGAAATGATAGGCATAAGTTTTGATTTATAATCTTGGTCCACTGAAGCAAGTCATTTTTCAGGTACTACACTTCCTCAAGCTGCAGAATCTAAAATGACCTCAATGTTGATTTCATTAATAAAGACTGGTGCCTTGAGAGGGGCAATAATAATTGAGCTGTCCTAAAGATTCTTTATGATCTCAGTATTCTCTACTGTAGATAAATTATTATTCTCAATATCAATATTATTTAAATAATGAATATCTTCTTCCAGCATTAACATTTCCTGTTGAGATTCATATGAAATATCTCTGGCACAATCACTCGAAGTATCATCCAGTGCAACTGTGTCATCAGCATTTTCATCTGTCTGTTCAACAAGATTTATTTTCTTGTAACAAAAATGGCCTTTCTGCCAAGGATTACTTTATTTGAAGTAAGTGTTTGTTGCATACTTTTTTGGTGCAACAGGGGCAGAATGTTTACCAACTTTTTCAAGGGATTTTTGTTGGTAATTGGAGGTTTTCTTAAATGAAGTTCTAGGAATGAATCTTCTAGAATCATACTTGTTACTTAAAAGGATCTCATTTAAAGTATGTATAAAAGAAGAAGGTTATCTTGAGAACTCAGTCCTAGGAACTATTAAGTCTCTCAGAGACATAGGTAATTTATAGAGGATCGAGTCCTTCCACAATTCAAACTCCATATTTGGGTCCCTTTCCCTCAAAAATTTTCTAAAGTTTCATCAGGAACTCAATAGTTTTTTCAGTAGAAGAAGAGCTGTATCTGGCTCCTTCATACTGCCTTTGTTGAGCTAACCTAAACTTGGAACCACTAAATTGTGCTTTAATTAATTTCTTCCAATCTTCCCATGAGTAGTCATTTTTATCTAAGAGGACAGATTCATACCACATTAGGGCTACATTGGTAAATAAAGAAATTAATTTAGACACAATTCCCTCATCTGGGATTTTTTAAGAATTTTTTAGATTATCAATACTGTAAATAATTTGCTGCCAATCAAGGGAAGAATAACCATCAAATTTTGGATATTGGTCAACTTTTGGTCTATTCTTTTGATTTGAATTAGTCTCCTTATTGCAAGCTTGTTTCTGAGTGAGAAGGAGCTATAACTTCTCCAATTGGGCATTAATCTCATTGTTTAACCCTTCTGTAGATGAACAAGGGATATTATCAATTTTTGATGGAAACTCAGTAATATCTACAGGTATTTCTGGCACTAATTTTACTTTAGATAAACCAGGGACAGGTACAATTGGAGTATCCTGTGAAACAGGTTCTTTCAAATAAGTGTCAGAAAACTTTTGGTCATGTAACAATGAATTCAATTTCTCTTCAATGGTTGTTAGCCTAGTCTTCACTCTTGGAAAACTAGATAAACTCTCATTGATGGTTGCAAAAGATAACTGGTTCTTTTTTTGAAGAGATGAATAATGGTCACCTAATCTCTTTAAGTTCAACTTATGTCCCTCTAGCTACTGGGTATAGATAGACACAGTATCTTTTAATTTAGACAAATCATTCTTGATATTTTGCCACAGAGCAGCTTTCTTTTCATGAGTTACTTTGTAGTTAAACAAATCATCAGAAACTCTTTTTAATTCACTCCTCAATGCTTTATTCCCTTGTTCAGTTAACAAACTATTAAATTTATGAGTCAATTGCATGTTGTTCATTATATGATTTTGTTTAGCAATAATATCCCTCAAATATTCATCATTAATGTTAGCTACATCTAGAGTATTTCTCAATAGGTAAACAGAATAACTTTCCAGATTCTCGTAAAATTCAGGATCAAGTTTTTCATCAATAATAGCCATATCAGGATTTATCATTGAAGTAGCAATTAATACAAAAGGATTAGTTACATTAGAATATTGAGCAATATGTCTACTAAAGTCAGTCCCTACTGGTCTCAAAGTCTCATCTTGTCTTCCAGAATTATCTGGAGGAACTGAATAAGTAACAAGAAAAGTTACTTGAGATTCAATAGAGCTACTTGCCATGTCTTTGGCAAGAATTTAATTTGATTGTTTTTTCTCTTTCTTCCTCCTTGTTAAGGGTGAGGAGGTGTTGGGTTGAGCTGATGTGTTCTGGAAGGACCTGACTGAGGTTCTTTCTGTTGTTGTTGTTGGGCTTGTAAATAGTCCCACTGGGTTTTTAGCCAATCCCATTGCCATTTTGAAACTTCCACCTTTTCCTGTTGTTGAGGGGCCAATTGTGGAAGGGATTTTTGAGCAGAAGGAGGTTTCCTCTTCTCTTGAAGAAAGAATTCTATGTTTCTTACCTTTTCTTCTAGAAACTCTGATTTTGACCTCAGTTTGAGATTCTCTGACCTCAACTCCTTGATGTGAGTGGAGAGATTCTGACTTGTTGTTGCAAGGGCATCTTTTTTATCTTGAATCCTTTTGGAAGCTCTTCTGGGGGGTTGATTGAAGGCTTTTGATCCAGAGAAGTTGTCTCCACTTTTATTTCTATATCTTGAATTTCAACATCCTTATTGGTTGAGTAAATGATTTGTTTGAGAAAGTTTTGTAGTCAAGGGAAAACTTACAGAAGTTTCATCATAATAAATCAAATATAGCTCCTCATCACGGCCAGCAGAAGCACTTTGATCATTCATTTTTGTAAATAACCTGGACTGAAGGAATGAAATATTTAAATTTTAATCAGTTATTATTTTAATTTGCTAAAAGAAAAATAAGAGAAAGAAAAAAATATTTCTAGTATATAATCAATTATCAGGATTTATTAATCAACTAGAATAATGAAAATATAATGTTAATCAGGACAAAAAATCATCTGAAATAATAATCACAATTTTTATTAATTAAATTAAGATAATTATATTTTATTATTAGGATTTAAAATAAATCAACTGAAATAATAAAATACTTTATTAATTACTAATATATATGTTGATAATTATCATGACTAAGATTCAACTGAAAAATTTTAGTTACCCGGACTTAGTGTCAACTGAAATAATTTAATTACCAGGACTTAATGTCAACTGAAATAATTTAATTACCAGGACCTAATTTCAACTGAAATAATTTAATTACCAGGACCTAATGTCAACTAAAATAATTTAGTATAATTAATTAAATTAATTTTATATACTATTATTTTACTGCCAGGAAAATTTGTCAACTGAAACAATAAGATAATATTTTAATTTTCAGGACTAGAGGTCAAATGGAATAATTTAAAAAAATATAATATAATTAATTTAATTTTTATATTACTTCTAAGACTAAGAACAATATAGTTCTATCTTGGTCAACTAGGAAAGTGAAAAAAAATTATTTACCAGGCAGCTCCCCCTGTAATGTGATAAAATTAATGCCACTACAGAGTTATGAGCAAAAAAAGATATACATAAACTATGAAAATGCAAAGTGAGACCCACAGATAGTAACCAATATAGTTACCACAAATATATATGACTATTGCCAATATATGAACCTAAAATTTGGAGTGAAGGTCAATTCCCAGTCACAGAAAAAAATAATTCAAGTGTTTGATGATGTTTTTTCTTTTTGTTGTCCACCCATCTTCACTGTTCCTTGATGTCAATGGTCCCTTGATCACCAGCTTCAAGATATTGATGCGCCGTTGACAATTTTGATAGAGACTCAAGTTTTGGGATGGTCTTTTGGTCTAGAATATTTTGATATAGGTTTAATGGTGTTGGTAGGTGGATTTGATGATTTCAAAGTCAAAGGTACATGAGGAATTATCTTTTGTTTTATTTACTCAAATTAGAAGGTAAAAATTTTTACAATTATTCTTATTATTAATGATTTTATAAATACCTGGTGTAAATACTAAAACAATAAATTGTAGTAATAAATAATATTTGGTTTGTAATAAATAAAATAAATGTGTAAGTAAAGGATGCCTTAAAACAGCCAGAAAGGGGAGGCCTTTTTTAGGCAAAAGAGAGAAAAATCTTGGAGTTAAAATTCTAAATACAGGAGTATGAGAGAAGAAAAATAAAATTACAGAAAAATATTCTCAAATAATAAGATTTTTCTAGAAAGAATGTGTTTAAAATATGTATTTACTGTATATGTCAAAATAAATTGATTTATTTAAAAATTACTGTAAGTGTCATTTTTAAATAAGTATTTTGAAATTTTTGTATATATTTATTTTTATTTTAATATTGATTTTTATTTTAACATTCCTTTAACCTGTCATTGAGCACTGTGTTAGGAAATAAAATAAAAGGGACATTTTAATATTAATTTTAATTATTTACTAAATTAAATTTTTTGTAACTAGTAAATTTATTAGAAGTAAATTTAAAGTAAATATATTATGAATTAATAATAATATATAAGAAATAAAAAGGTGTGGCTTCATCCCAGAAAATAATTAATTATTTTACTGGGTAAGTGTCGGTCAGTCGTCTAGAAGAGGTAAGAAAAATAGGAGAAAAAGGAGGAGAGAAGGAGGAGGACAAAGGAAAATAAAGAAATAAACTAAATATATATATATATATTATTTGAGAGGGAGACAACGGTGAGCAACTTTGAGAGGTGACAAAAACTTAGATTTTATTAATAATAATATTATTAAATGTAAGGTTTCTGCGCAGCAAACAATTTTAATTACTATTAGACTTAAAGCAACCTTTGATTTGTTGTATAGAATTTAAATTAGATTTGTATTACTAATAAAAAATATAAACGTAATAAAATGGTTATTTAATTTGTTGAGTGTGTAATAAGTGATGAGGCTACAGGGGATTATCCAAGGCCCTTTTATAGGCAATGGGTCCTCTGAAGCGCTACTATATTTGTAAATACAATGATTAGAATGGAATAAAACAAAAATATCAAAAGAGTAAATGAAACATAACAATATAGAGAAAAACATGAAACAAATAATTAAAAGCCCAATTAAGAATCCAATTTCCCCGCCATTAATTCCCAAATCAGTAAGTGACAATAGTGAATAACTAAACAAGATTGGAACATAGGAACTATGAGAAATATAATTCCAAACAGATGGTACAATCTGATTAAAGGATATTTTAAGTGAAACAAAAAATACTTTGACGCAACAAAACAAGCAATTAATCTCAATTTAGTCCAAATTAATTTATTTGTTTTTTCTAACACAATTAAGGGTCAAAAGAAGCGTCCTTAATTATGGTTAGTATCATATGAGAGGTATTATTTAATATATAAATTTAGGTAATTAATTTAAATATATTATAAATCAATTTTACACTTGTAATTATAATATATGTTTTTTAATTAATTAAATATAAATTTATAATTATTAAATACATAAAAATGCGCCATTATTTGTAGAATATATTATATTATGCTCAATTTAATTATATATAAAAATATATATAACCAATAAATCTAATGTAACACTTGTATATAATAAAATTCTTATATAATTTCATTATGCAATAAAATATTAAGTTATATTCATTAAATACAAGTCTTACCCACTCTTTAAGGTTTTATAATTTATATATCATTTACTGGACTCCTGGAATAGCCTGGCTGACACTCCCTCACTCTAAAAAAAACAATAAAAAAAATGCTAAGATTTTTTCTTTTTGTATTTTTTCAACAGAGCAGGCAGATTTGAAATTCCCTTTCCAGGTATCCATGCATCATGTTCAGATGATTTGTTCTTATATCTCAATAAATATTCAGTACCTCTCTCAGAAGTGATAATTCTATCATTGAGAATTTTATCAATTTCTGCTGTTTCTGTGACTTCCTGAGGGTTCTTCTTTGGTCTTCCTCTTCTTTTTGGAAATAAGTCACTGTTGGAAGTATAAGGTTTAAGCAAAGAAATGGGAAAGACAGGATGTTTCCTATCATATGGAGAATACAATACAACTTCTACTGCATTATCACCAACCATTCTTTTAACAACAAATGGTCCTACAAAAGGATCTTTTAATTTGTGGTTACCCTGTAAATTGAAATGGACAGTAGAGATCAACACTTCATCATCCTTGTTAAATGTGTATTCTTTATGGGATTTATCCCATCTTTTCTTTTCATATTCAAATGCTTTATCAATACAACTTTGAGCATGTTTTCTGCATAGCTGTTGCATTTGCATAAAAGATTTTACACCAGGGTGTAGTTCCAACTTAGGTAATTTATTATTGAGAATCTGAGCAGGAGTGTTTGGGACATAACCTAACCAAAGCTCAAAAGGCTTTTTCTCAGTGACAGAATGAACAGTGCTATTATATGCAAATTCAAGACCAGGCAAAAGAGTGACCCAATCATGAGTAAATCTGTCATTGTCTTTATATTCTAAACCAAAGGCACAATACCTTCTAATCATATCTTCCAGAGTTTGAATCATTCTTTCAGCTAGACCATCAGTCTGAGGATGGTGAGCTGTAGACAATTTTAACTCACAGCCACAAATATCCATCAAAGAGGTCCAAAACTCAGAAGTGAATTTTGGATCCCTATCAGAGATAATGGCTTTTGGAAAACCAATAATATTAAACATGTAAGACCACCATAAGAAAGCTAATTCTTTGGTTGATACATCTTTGTGGGTCGGAATAAATTTGCACATTTTTGTGAATCTATCAACTATTACCCAACATGAGTTAAAGCTGTCTTTACCTGCAACAGGAAGACCAGTGACAAAATCCATATTAATGATTTGTCAGGGAGCACTAGGTGCTTCAATATGTTGTAATAACCCTGCTCTCTTACCTGTTAACTTTTAGATTTTTGGCAGGAATCACAAGATTCAACATATAATTTTGTGTCTTCAGACATATTAGCCCACCATGCAGTGTTTTTGATTCTAATCAATGTTTTTTCAAGATCAAAATGTCCAGCTAATATGTCATCATGAGAAAGTTTGAGGATAGTTTCTTTCATTGAAGGAGGAATAACAATTACATTGGTAAGCTTCCTTCTATAATATATATAACCATCTTCAATAGAAAACTTTCCTTTATTTAAAGCATTTTGGTACTTTTCAGGAAGAGTTTTTATTAATGCTTGAATTGAAGCATTCTTAGGATCATTCAAAATAGTAACTAATTTATTTAAGTCAGAATCTTTATCATATGAATCCAGTATTAACTGTAATAACTCTTCTTCCATATCAACTATAAATATACCATGTATATGAACAGTATCATCTTCAGGTACATAAGCAGGATTGGAGTCATTATTTGGCAGAGGCAATCTGGAGAGCATATCAACATTAGAGTGAACATTTCCAGCTCTGTGGATAATAGTCATCCTTCCTCTGTATTCCTGAACAGCAAGTTGCCACCTGAACATATGTCTGTTAGGTGTTTTAAGGTTTAAGAGAGATTTCACAGCACTACAGTCAGTTACCAACTCAAATTTTTGGTCATCCAAGTAGTAATGAAGTTTCTCAAGAGCCCAAACAACTGCTAAGCACTCCAATTGAGTGGCACCATATTTCAATTCACTATTTCTTAAGGTTCTTGAAATATAACAAATTACAACCTCTGAGGATTTATTATTAATAATTTGCTTTTGGTGAAGGGCAGCACCCAGACCAATAAAGCTAGCATCTGTATAAAGTACAAATGGCTTGCTAAAATCTGGAAGAGCCAATATAGGGGCTGTCATTAAGCAACTTTTTAATGTCTTAAAAGCTTTCTGACAGTCTTTATTCCAGAGAAAAGCAACATCTTTTCTGGTTAGTTTTGTAAGAGGCAAGGCTATGACCTGATAATTTTTAATATATTGTCTATAATAGCCACACATACCCAAAAAACTTTGGATTTCTCTTACAGAAGTTGGTGCTTTAACATTTTGAATGGCAGCAACTTTATTATGGTCTACACAAATTTGTAAGCCTGACACAACATGGCCAAGGACTTTCAAAGATTGAAAACCAAATTTACACTTTTTTAAAGATAAGGTCATATTGATTTCATCCATTTTTTGGAAAACTCTATTCAAGTGAATTATATGTTCATCAAAAGTTTTAGAAAAAACATTAATATCATCAATATAAACCATGAGCCAACCTTCAATAATTTCTTGATGGAAAGTGTTATCCATGACCTTCTGGAAAACTGAAGGAGCATTTTTAGGGCCAAATGGCATCCTAACATACTTATATATTCCCATATGAGTAGCAATAAGCAAAAAGTTTTGAGAATTTTTCTCAACTGGAACTTGATGATAACCTTTATTACCATCCAGACAACTAATAAATTTTGCACCTTGCAAGGTAGCATGTATTGAATTAATTCTGGGTAAAGGATAAATATCATCAACAGTATAAGTATTTAAAGCTCTGTAATCTCCACATAATCTAGCTTTATCTTTTTCATAAGAAATTAAGACTGGGGAGATGACACAATATTTGGGGGTGACATCCACTTTCTCAATGATATTCATTTTCAATAATGTTTCAATATTATCTTCAATATCTTTTCTTTTTGATGGAGAAGCAGGATATGGTTTTTTCTTAAGGGAAGGAGGAATATCACTCAATTTACAGGATAAGGTAATTTTCATCTCTTCCTGAACAATTCCCAAGACATGAGAACCATGAGCAAAAGCCATAGGGAAAGAGGTAATAGAGGCAACAATAGAATCCTTTTGTTCACTAGTCAACTGATCACCAAAAGAAGCTGTATTTATTTCATGTAATAAATCATCCGTTTCAGTTGTTGTTCTACCTTTACATTGGGTCAGTGAGTTACAAAATTTCAACAAATTCCCAGAAGGTCTAGGAGAAGAAATTTTGAATTTTCTTTTCCCATTCATTCCTAAGGTAAAGCAATTATTTGCTGGATCCAGTTTCACACCAAACATGGTTAAAATATCATTTCCCATAATAAACCAATTGCTCAAATTATCATTTTTCATGACAACAAACTCACAAATAGCTCTGACAAAACCACCATTATATTTGAAGAATACAGAGGTTTTGTATTTGCCAATAGGAAATAAGGTAGAACCATACCCTCTCCATTTTTCAGAAGTTATAGGCAATAATTTACTCAAATATTCTTTATCCACTGAAGCCAAAGCTTTTTCAGATACTACACTTCCTCCAGCACCAGAATCAAGAACTAAATCAACATGTTTACCATTAATGATAACAGGTGCCTTTAAAGGGGATATAGGAATAGAATTGTTAGTAATATCTTTAATTATCTCAGCATTTTCTACTGAAGATAAATTCAATACGCAATCTTCAGATATATTATTTAAATAATGGACATCATGTTCCAACATTAAAACATCTTTAACAGATTCATTGTCATAGGAGATATTACTTTCACAGTCACTGGAAGAATTATTGACATCAAGTTCAACTTCATCAGTGTCTTCATTTTGTTCAACAAGATGAATTTTCTTGTCACAAACATGACCCTTCTGCCACGGTTTGTTACATTTATAACAAGTATTTGTTGCATATTTTTTAGGTGCAACTGGGGCAGAGGGTTTACCAGATTTTTCTGGGAGCTTTATAGAAGGTTTATTCTGATCATTATAAGATTTACTAAGGTAATTCTTTGGTTCATATCTATGGTTGAGTAGTACTTCATTACAGATATTAATGAAAGAAGAATTTTCCCTTACATGCTCAGTTCTAGCAACAATCAAATCCCTAAGAGAATTTGGTAATTTATACAAGATTTTATCTCTCCAAATATCATAATCCATCTTTGGATCAATTGCTCTAAGGATTTTAGTTATTTTCATCAGAAAAACAATGGGCTTTTCAACAGAGGAGGATACATATCTAGTATTCTCATACAGTCTCTTCTGAGCTAACCTGAATTTTGAACCACCAAACTGATTCTCAATCAAGGATTTCCAATCATTCCATGTATAATGATTGTTATCTAAGAGGACAGATTCATACCACATCAAGGCTACATTGGAAAATAAAGAAATTAGCTTAGAAACAATTTCCTCATCAGGTAGTTTATAAGATCTCTTTAAATTATCAATTCTTTGGATAAAGTGTTGCCAATCAGAGGAAGAATCACCATCAAAGGTAGGATATTGGTCTAACTTAGGCCAATTTTCTGACTACTGGGATGGTCCACTTTTTGGTTTGAATTATTCATTAGTAATAATTCCTGAAGTTTAGCCAGGTGTTCAGAAATTTCATTATTTACAGAAACAGCTGGTGCATGACCATCACAAGATTTTTTGCTAGTAGCAAAATATTTTACAGACTCATTGTTAGTTTGTTTAATGGTTGAAATATGAGGAAGAAAGGATGAACTTTGTTCAGGTTTTTTCCCTTTATTTTTATGCAGCTTATTTGCAGAAATCTCATTTAATTCATTATTGATGGTTAAGGTTGAGAACTTTTCCTGTAGGTCAGACACATAGTTTCTTATTCTTGGAATTTCAGACATCTGGTCATTTACTTTTGCAAGAGATAGAACATTTCTGTCCTCAGAAACTGAGTGTTTGGTACTTAGTGCATGGAAATCATTTTTTAGCTTCTTAAACTCATTTTGCAGAGATTTTATTTCATTTTTGAATGAATAATTTTCCTCAATAAGGGGTTTCAATTCACTCAAGGTCTTATGCAGACTGATATTTCTATCTGAGATAGCTCTATGGTCACTTCTTATTTGTTTTTGTTGACTAAGAACAATATTCAAGGTTTCTTTGATTTTTAAATAAGCTGTATCTTGTACAGAAGAACTCACTTTACATTGCAAGTGTAAATTATTTAATCTATCATTTTCATGGATTAATACATCTCTCACATGTTTGTCTTTCACAATATTAAAATCAAGGGTATCTTTCAATATTTCCTCAGAAGTTTTTTCAATTAAGGTATAGATTTCATGGGGAACAGAATCATTTTTAAATGCAAGAGAAGGATTAATTAAAGATGTAGAAGTTAAATGTAAAGGTTCATCAAATGACAATTTGCTAATTACATCAATAGGGCTACTAGTTACAGGAAGCTGTCTTTTAACAGGTTTAACTGTTCTTTCACCATGTTCAATAATATTACCTGCAGAAGAAGATTTATTAGAAAACATACCCAAGTGACTATCAACCAAATTACTTACCATGGCAGAGGAGGAAATTTCCCCTGGGACTGGGTTTGGGATTGTGCTTGGGCCTTCTTTCTCCTGCCTTGTTGGTAGGGATGAGGAGGTGGATGGAAATTGGGTGTTCTGGATGGGCCAGGCTGATGATGAGGAGGGTGTTGCACATTCTGTTGGTAGTGACTCATTAGATAATCCCATTTCCATTGCTCTACTTCCATAGTATTTGGATTTTGGATGGTTGAGCTGGGTGGCTGTGAAGGTTGAGCCTGAAACTGAGGCTGATTGGGAGGCAACTGAGGAGGGGCCTGGGCCTGAATCTGGTTCCTGAGTTCTTGGACCTGATCCCACAATGTGTCTACCTTTGCTTTGTACGTCATATTTTCTGTCTTCAACTCTTTTATATGACTGGATAGGTTGCTGATTTGTTGTGGCAGAGGAAGCTTTTTTATTTTGAAGCCTTTTGGAAGACCTTCTTGAGGCACTAGAGGCTTTACTTCCTTCTGTGGTACTGGGGGAAGGGGGTTTGGTTTGTTTGCATTTCCTGTCATTTCCACATCCTGCAGTATGTGAATTCTTTGTGTTAACATAAGATTTTTTATGACCAACTTTAGAAGAACTTACAGTGTCAGCATCATAGTCAATTTCTATTTCATCCACTTGCATGTTATCCATTTTTTCTGCCAAATTGTTGGACATACTAGTGGGAAGATTTATAATTTACTTTTTATTTTATAAAAAAAATAATAAAAGTTAGTCAATAATTGCTCCAAATAATAAAAAAAAATTTTATTAATTAAATTATAGAAAAAATAATTTTCAATATAAAGTAATAAAAAAATTAATTTAAAAAAAAATGGATTGCAAGGTTAAATTGGGAATAACAATCAAGTTAATTCAACCAATTAATTACCAATATTAAATATGGCAATATATTTGGGACTAAGCACAATGTACTTTTAAGTCAACCAAAATTAACAATAATTAATAAAAAAAAATTAAATTAATAATTCAATTTTGTATTAAAAAAATGTCAATTCTTCTAGGACTAAGAGGATTTAACACTCTATAATGGTCAAATAGGAAAAAAAAATTTTAAAAATTGAACACTTACACTCAGTGAATCAGCAATTAAGCCACAATCACTGTTGTTGCAATAAAAATATAGTAATAAGAGTGAGAGGCGCAAAGGTGAACTTACTATAGTGATTGAAAAATCACCTCAAAATAATATAAAAATTAATATTATATAAACCTAAGATGTCGAACCCAAGTTCAAAACACAGTCGTGGCAAAAGTTTCGTTTTGCTAGGTGGTCCGTGCGTTTTGTCGTTCGTCGCCAGGCTCGATCGTCGTCGTCGTTTGGAAAGGTCCCCAGTTGTTGGTCAGTCGTCTAGAAGAGGTAAGAAAAATAGGAGAAAAAGGAGGAGAGAAGGAGGAGGACAAAGGAAAATAAAGAAATAAACTAAATATATATATATATATTATTTGAGAGGGAGACAACGGTGAGCAACTTTGAGAGGTGACAAAAACTTAGATTTTATTAATAATAATATTATTAAATGTAAGGGTTCTGCGCAGCAAACAATTTTAATTACTATTAGACTTAAAGCAACCTTTGATTTGTTGTATAGAATTTAAATTAGATTTGTATTACTGATAAAAAATATAAACGTAATAAAATGGTTATTTAATTTGTTGAGTGTGTAATAAGTGATGAGGCTACAGGGGATTATCCAAGGCCCTTTTATAGGCAATGGGTCCTCTGAAGCGCTACTATATTTGTAAATACAATGATTAGAATGGAATAAAACAAAAATATCAAAAGAGTAAATGAAACATAACAATATAGAGAAAAACATGAAACAAATAATTAAAAGCCCAATTATGAATCCAATTTCCCCGCCATTAATTCCCAAATCAGTAAGTGACAATAGTGAATAACTAAACAAGATTGGAACATAGGAACTATGAGAAATATAATTCCAAACAGATGGTACAATCTGATTAAAGGATATTTTAAGTGAAACAAAAAATAATTTGACGCAACAAAACAAGCAATTAATCTCAATTTAGTCCAAATTAATTTATTTGTTTTTTCTAACACAATTAAGGGTCAAAAGAAGCGTCCTTAATTATGGTTAGTATCATATGAGAGGTATTATTTAATATATAAATTTAAGTAATTAATTTAAATATATTATAAATCAATTTTACACTTGTAATTATAATATATGTTTTTTAATTAATTAAATATAAATTTATAATTATTAAATACATAAAAATGCGCCATTATTTGTAGAATATATTATATTATGCTCAATTTAATTATATATAAAAATATATATAACCAATAAATTTAATGTAACACTTGTATATAATAAAATTCTTATATAATTTCATTATGCAATAAAATATTAAGTTATATTCATTAAATACAAGTCTTACCCACTCTTTAAGGTTTTATAATTTATATATCATTTACTGGACTCCTGGAATAGCCTGGCTGACAGTAAGTCTAGCAGTCTGGCTGAAAGTATAGCTTAGGGATGTATTGGATAATAGAGTTTTTATAAGCTTTTTTAGTGCTTATTAAATTTTTAAGTTTATTTAGTAGTAAAGGTAGTATGGAACCTACAGACACTACCTCTAAAGTTACTGAGGAAAGGGTAAAATTGCCTCACTCCACAGTGATTTACCACTCAGGGTTTTGAAAATTATTAGGTGCAAGGATGAAAGCTTTTAGTTTACAGGAGTTAATACTTAGAATTTTTTGAGGAGATTTGAACAAGCTGCAGAGGTTCATGGAGCATTGGATTATGATATGGTGCTCCAAGTGTTATTTTTTGTTCAAAATGAATGTAAGGAAGATCTAGATGAACTGGATGGTCACAAGAAAAGCAATTAGACGGCACTAAAAGCCCAAATGCTCAAAAGATGGCCTAAGGTTACCAAGGAGACAAGGTATACAATAAAGGACCTAGATGTCTTGGTAAAAAGTTGAAAGCTAATGGGGGTATCAGAGACCCTAAAGATTTTAAAAAATTTCTAGAGGAATTTTATCAGCTAGTAGATAATTTGGTCAGTAGGAAAGATTTCAGTGACACTAGCGCATCACTACCTTGGTTTTGTAAGGCATTAGCACCTGAGGTCAAAGATTGGGTGAAGAGGAGCCTTGATAACAAAGGAAAGTTGGTTAGAAAGAAAAATGGGGACTATAAGTATCCAGAATTGGAGGCATAGAGACAGTGGTGAAAGCTGAAATGAAGTTATGTCAGGTAGAGCGCTGAGCAGCTAGGAGTTTTTTAGAGGATGTAGAGGTGATAGAGGTTTTGCCAAGAAATGTATCACCTTATTCAGTGTCAAGCCCAAAAGCAAGGAGGATATGAAAAGATTTAAATTTGTTGATGGCTAAGATTGAGGAATTGGAAAAGAGGTTGAGTGAAGCAGCTAAATATAATCCAAGATTTATTCCTCAACTGTTGTTTTTTTCTTCTATGGTATGTTAGTATTGTAATAAAGAAGTTCATACAGGGATGAGGTGTAATGCACTTCAAAAAGATTAAGAAGACAGGGTAGTTTTTGAGGTAGGGAAAATGCTAATGTTGGAAGACAGTACAAAGCTTGTTATGGATTAGGATTAAGGGATGCAAGCTAAAGTCATAAATAATATAAATAAGATGGCTATGGAAGTCAAATCTAGTAAGGGCAAGGGGTCTAAAGCAAAAGATAAAAATGCAAAATCAGTTAATTTTGCAGTAACCTGTGTGGTATTGAATTATAAAGTCAAAGAGGGAGAATTTTCAGCACCACTTACTGCAGTGTGGTTAGAATTTTTTTCTACAAAGCACAAGAAGATTGCTCCTCCTCCAATTATCAGTAGGCCAAGGAGGGATGGAGCCAAGTATGCAAATCCTGAAGATATTGATGAGGTAGGGTATACTAAAAGGGAAAATATGCCAGTTCCACTTGAAGATGTGAAAATGGAATAAAAATCTGGGAATATAATGGATTATGATATGGGACAGTGTTTTAAAAGACCAACAATTAGAGGAACCAGAGATATTTCAGAAGAGAGCAGTACCAGAAGAAGGAATTCCAGGAGCCAAGTATAATACTCCAAAGAATCTGATGGGTAGGGAAAATGCTGGTGCAAAGGTAACTCAACCAAAATGGAGGTTGCATTGTCCAGTTCATACTGATTTTACAAAAGCAGCTGAAGATTTGGTTGTGCAATTTTTAAAAAGAACAGTTTCAGTTCCATTGGGGGTGATGAAAGCAAATAGCACCAGATTTAGCAAACAGAATAGTAGATAAATGTAGGAAGCAAAAAGTTGCTAATTGTTTTGAATATGATAAGGAAGAACATTTATTTCAGCCAGTTGTGGGATTACTAAGGGTGCTACACTATGCAGGACCATTAGGCTATTTAATGGTTACAATTAATGGAAAGAAGATAAGAGTGCTGGTAGATACTAGTTCTCAGATCAATCTAGTTTCAGGGGAAGATGCAGTGGATTCAGGTCTTCCGGTAAAAGATGAAAAGGGAATTGTTGCAGGTATTAGAGGTGGAAGGTTACTGGCTATAGGGGTAGCTGGATATGTTAAGACGCAGATTTCAGGAGCGTCAAGATATTTACACTTTTATGTTCCTATGGGTGTAGTAAAACCAGTTTTAGAAATGTCTTTTTTGATGGATTATTCAGAAACAATAGATTATTTTTTGAATAATACTATAGGAATTAGGATTATGGGTGATGATGGTTTTCCAGTGACAGCAGTTTTAGTAGAGCCTAAGGATGGAGGCTGGGAAAGTAAGTATGTTGGATCTGCATTTTAAAAAAAAGAAAGAGAGTTTTATGAGGAGGAAGAGAATGGGTGTCCTCCAGGGAGGAACCAATATTTCTATTAGGGGCTGGAATTCTAGGTATTACTATCTCCCAGAATGAGAGGAGACTGGATAGTGATCAGTCAGTCTAAGAAGAGATATGTAAAGTGGGACTTCACAGGTTTCATGGTAATACTACTATAGAGTGTATTGTGCCTAGACTTTTTAATTTATTTGAATATGTATTTTGTTAAACTTACACCAAAATAAAATATTATGTAGGTACAACTCAAGCTTATATTGGAAAAGGTCTAATATTAATTAATGAAGGAAGTGGCTGGAGCTGTCCAGCGTCAAAGTATAAAACAGTAGTGGTTAAAGTTAAACCAGTAAAGGTACCATTCCTGGATTTCAACCTTCCTTTGCAGAGGCTGGAACTATCAAGAAACCTGTCAGGCTAGGGTCAAGTACAAGGACGTGAACTAGCTTGAATAGTCAGTTGTCTAGAAGATTTTAATGGTCCTATATGAATACTGTAGTTCTAATGCACTAAGTTGTAAAATATAATCAAATATAAAGGTCTCAGTAATATAATTCTCACTATTCTTATATGTGGCTTACAATCTTTATAGTTGGTAGAAAAATAGATTATATAAATTCAGATACTATTCAAAAGTCTTATAAAAGTACTAATTGATATGTATTATAATTGATTTGGTTATATTGGTTAAATTGTAATGATAAAGAATGAAGAAATACAATCCAAAAACCTCCTCCTTTTATACACACTGAGTTCCCCAATGATTCCCTTGATGTACCACCCAATACACAGTTAATGACGCCTCTAAACAACTAATAGACATGCCCATCAACATTCCCAGTAACCCATGACATAATTAGAAGAGTAACAACCGCCTAAATCCTGTAATAATAAGGGAAATCCATCAAAATTAAAGAAAAAGACAAAAAGAGAGTATATGCGTATAAAACAATAATATTAAAGACTAAAGGAGACTTTTTAAGGTTAATAATAGCTTAATATTAAGGGGGATTGACTGTAGAAATAATGGGGCTAATCCTGACATTATACTACGTGAAATTCCCATTCAAAAATAACCAAAATTGACTGAGAAACCACCCAAAAACTTAAAAAAGAGCGTGAGATGTGGGGTAACTACATGCAGTTCTTGGCAGGCTCTTGCACGGGTAAATCCTTGACTAAAATTAGGCGAATTTAAGCGTGGTGATGAAATAAAGTGCCATGAGTGAGGTTATTAATGAAATTAGTGCATATAAACAAGGTCAATGCATTATTAATTAAGCTAGGACACTAAATAAGCGCCTGTCGCCTATTTTAGTGTGTTTCCCCACAGTGGGCGTAGAATGTGGGGTAATTATAGTGTGAAAAAGCTAACTTTTCTAAAAATGAAGCTATTCACACGGGAAAAAAGCAGGCAGTATGTGTCCAGTACACAGAAGCCATTTCTGGCATAAAAAACACCAAATTTGAAAAGTGTTATTTTTATGCATTTAAATAGCCAAATCAATAGTTCTAAATGAGCCCAATTGATCTGTCAAAGCGCAATTTTGATATTGTCAATTTTATAGCGCATATAGTCAACTTTTAAGTGAAATAAAGCGCATTTCTTGTTTTTTGCATAAAACAATGAATATAACAGCTTTAAGTGTACTTAAAAATTATGTAGCCTTATACTTAAGGTTCTTAAGATTACCCTAACATATTCCAACTTAATATTAAGCACATAAGACCTATAAAAGGTGGATATATGCATGTATATAAGGTGTTATAATGGCATTTTTTGTGTATTATCATAATTTTACTTATGTATACTATTTGTGTACTCTTATTTATTATTCCCATGTATAGTTCATGTGTTTAACATAATTTATAATTACTTTTTACTCAGTCCTGGAGATATACAGGCTGACACTCGCCCACCCAAAAAAAACAATAAAAAAAATGATAAGTTATACATTTTATTTTATTAATTTGTAATTTTCAGGTATTCAGAATAAATCTGTAGCATTAAAGATTCAACTTTAAAGAAATAAAACATAATAAAATATTATGAGTACTGGTTTTTTAACCCATCAGCTGGTTGAACAGAAATTTATTTCTGTTTAAATTTTTTAAGAAGGGTGGATAAATTAGAAATTTCTTTTTCAGGTATCCATTTATCAAATTCATTTGATTTCCCTTTAAATCTTAGTAAATACTCAGTTCCTTTTTCTTTAGTAAGGATTCTTTTCTTGAGTATTTTTTCAATCTCTGCTTTTTCCACAATTTCTTCAGGTTGCTTTTTAGGCCTTCCCCTTCTTTTTGGAAATAAGTCAGGATCATTTGCATGGTAAGGTTTCAATAATGAGATAGGGAAAACTGGATGTTTCCTATCATATGGAGCATATAATATGACTTCCACTGCATTATTCCCAACCATTTTATTTACTACAAAAGGTCCTACAAAGGGATCCTTTAATTTAACATTACCTTGTAAGTTAAAATGTAGTGTTGATATGAGGACCTCATCTCCCTTTTTAAATTCAAATTCTTTATGAGATTTGTCCCACCTTTTCTTTTCATATTCAAATGCTTTTTGGATGCATTCTTCTGCATGCTTTCTACACATTTGTTGCATATGAATAAAGGATTTAGTGCCAGGGTGTATATCCAACCTTGGTAGTTTATTTAAATGATTTACTGGGGTATTTGGTACATATCCCAGCCAGAGTTCAAATGGTTTCTTCTCTGTTACAGAATGAGTTGTGCTGTTATAAGCAAATTCAAGGCCAGGAATTAATGTTACCCAGTCATGTGTGAATTTCTCATTGTCTTTGTATTCTAATCCAAAGGCACAATATCTTCTGATCATGTCTTCTAGAGTTTGTATCATCCTCTCAGCCAGCCCATCAGATTGTGGATGGTGTGCTGTAGACAATTTTAATTGACAACCTGATACTTCCATCAAAGATGTCCAGAACTCTGAAGTAAATTTAGGATCTCTGTCAGAGATTATGGCTTTGGGGAACCCAGCAGTATTCATCATCTGAGTCCACCATAGTAACGCCAAGTCTTTAGCAGACACCTCTTTAAGGGTAGGGATAAACTTACACATTTTTGTTAATCTATCCACTATTACCCAGCAAGAATTGAAACTTTCTTTTCCTGCTAATGGCAAGCCAGTTACAAAATCCATGTTTATAATTTCCCATGGAGCTTTTGGCTGCTCTATTTGTTGTAACAACCCAGCTCTCTTCCCAGTTAATCTTTTAGATTTATGACAAGAGTCACATGTTTCAATGTATTTTTGTACATCCTCTTTCATGTTTATCCACCAGGCTGTATTTTTAACTCTGGTTAACCTTTTGTTAAAGTCAAAATGACCAGCTAAGATGTCATCATGACAAGTACTCAACATTAACTCTTTCATAGAAGGTGGTATTACTATTACATTGCTTAACTTTTTCCTGTAATATATATATCCATCTTCAATTGATAGTTTACCTTTTTCCAATGCATTTTTATACTTTGGAGGCAAGGTTTTAATTAATGCACTCATGGAGGCATTTGTTGGATCATTAAGAATGGTAGATAGTTTAGACAAATCTTTATCAGATGAATAATTTTCCAATATAGTTTGCATAAACTCTTCTTCTAAATCCACTATATAAATCCCAAATATATGTATAACCTCATTTTCAGGTACATAAGCTGGGTTGTCAGCATCATTTGGCAAAGGACTTCTGGATAATAAATCCACATTTGAATGCAATGTTCCTGCTCTGTGAGTGATTGTCATTCTTCCTCTGTACTCTTGTACAGCTAGTTGCCATCTAAACATGTGCCTATTAGGTGTTTTCATGTTTAGTAATGATTTTACTGCACTGCAATCTGTTATAAGTTCAAACTTCTGGTCTTCCTGATAGTAATGAAGTTTCTCCAAAGCCCACACCACGGCTAAACATTCTAGCTGTGTGGCACCATACCTTAATTCTGTTTTTCTTAAGGTTCTGGATATATAACAGATAACTACTTCAGATAATTTTCCATTTATTATCTGTTTTTGCTGTAAAGCAGCACCCAAACCTATGAAACTTGCATCAGTGTACAAGATAAAAGGTAGGGTGAAATCTGGAAGTCCCAATATTGGAGCTGACATTAAACATTCCTTTAATTTATTAAAGGCGTGTTGTCTTTCATTATTCCAAATGAAAGCTTCATTCTTCCTGATTAATGTTGTTAAAGGGGCTGCAATGGATTGGTAATTTTTAATATATTGTCTATAATATCCACACATACCCAAAAAACTTTGAACCTCTTTTAAATTTTTAGGTATCCCAATGTTTTTAATTGCTGCCACTTTATTCTGGTCAACACAAATTTTTAATCCAGATACAACATGTCCAAGTACTTTCAAGGATTGAAATCCAAACTTACATTTCTTTAATGCAATAGTCATATTAATTTCATCCATTTTTTGAAAGACTCTTTTCAGGTGATTTAAATGTTCATCATATGTTTTTGAAAACACTATGATGTCATCAATATAGACCAATAGCCATCCTTCAACCATTTCCTGATGAAAAACACTATCCATCAATTTTTGGAAGACTGAAGGGGCATTCTTTGGGCCAAATGGCATTCTCACATACTTAAATATACCCATATGTGTGGTTATTAATAAGTAATTTTGAGAATTTCTTTCCACAGGAATCTGGTGGTAACCCTTGTTCCCATCCAGACAGGAAATATATTTTGCTCCTTGTAAGGTAGCATGGATAGAAGCTATCCTTGGTAGAGGGTAAATATCATCTACTGTATATGTATTCAGAGCTCTATAATCACCGTATAATCTTGCCTTATCTTTTTCATAAGAGATCAATACTGGTGAAATGACACAATACTTAGGTGTTGTGTCCACTTTTTCAACAATAACCATTTCCAACAACAATTTTATATTGTCTTCAATATCTTTCCTTTTTGCAGGAGATGCTGGGTAAGGTTTCTTTTTTAAGCTGCCAGGAATATTATCCAGATCACAGCTTAGAGAGATTTTCATCTCATGGTCTTTGACCAATCCTAGTTCATTTGAGCCATGAGCAAATGCCATAGGATATGATTTAATCAATCTCAAAATATCTTCTTCTTCAGTCTTTGAGAGTTGAGGGCTGAAAGAGGCCTTTTGGATTTCATTTTCCAATTCACCCACTTCATTGGTGGTTCTTCCACCTTTCAGTTGTTCTTCTCTAGGAGAAATGGCATATACTGAATTTTCAGAACATATTTTGAATTTTCTCTTACCATTCACACCTATGGTGAAACAACTGTTTGCAGGATCTAGTTTAATGCCAAATTTTGTCAATAAATCATTGCCAATAATAAACCAATCACTACAATTATTATTATCCATTACTACAAATTCACAAACTGCTCTAACATAACCATTATTATATTTAAAGAATACAGCAGTTTGGTATTTGCCAATTGGATTTAATACTGAACCAAAACCCCTCCAGTTCTTTGTCTGAACAGGTTCTAGTTTTTCTTGGTACTTACTATCAAGTTTCATTAATGTATCAATTGAAACTACACTACCAGCAGCCCCAGTGTCAAGAATGGCATTCATTTCTTTTCCACATATGATAATAGGTGCTCTGATAGGTGTTATTTTGTAAGTATCATGAGATACATCTTTAATTATTTCCGCTTCCTCTATGGAATTTAAAGATGTGTCTGTATGAGGTATAGCATCATTCAGGAACATTATATCCTGTTCTAATACAAATATCTCATTTTCATCATCACTGTAAGATATGTTACTTTTGCAATCCTCACTAGATTCCACATTTTCATCTTCATGATTACTAGGTTCAGAATTCTGTGAGGTTTCAATAAAATTTATTCTTTTCTTACACGTGTGACCCTTAACCCAAGGTTCATTACATTTGTAACAAGTGTTATTTTCTTGTCTCTTAGGGACAAGGGGAGCTGAAGGTTTTTTCTTTTCCACTGGTAACTTACTTGTAGTAGGTTTTACCACTTCAACACTTTGTCTGTAATTACTATACTTGGTTTCATACTTGTGGTTTAATAATATCTCATTGCATATATTAATGAATCCAGAGGTGTCTCTGACAGTTTCAGTTCTAGCTACAATAATGTCTCTAACTGATATAGGCAACTTGTATATTATTTTTTCTTTCCACTCTTCATAATCCATTTTTGGATCCATAGCTTTCATGATTTTTATTAAATTCATTAAGAAGACCATGGGTTTATCTCCAGCATTTGGCTTATATCTGGCCCTTTCATACAGTCTTTGTTGAGTGATTCTAAATTTTGGGCCACCAAATTGCCTTTCAATTAGTGCCTTCCATTCATTCCAGGAGTAATTAATTCCCTCACTCAATACAGATTCAAACCATAATAAGGCCACATCTGTAAATAAAGATACTAACTTTGAAGTAATTTCTTCATCAGGTAATTTGTATGAAAATTTTAAGTTATCAATTCTTTGTATGAATTGTTGCCAATCAGATTTTGAATCCCCGTCAAAAGAAGGGTACTGATCTAACTTAGGCCAGTTCTTTTGGCTAGTTTTTGCTTCCCTAACCTGAGGAATATTGAGTAATTCACTTACTTTAGAAAGATGATCATTAATTTCATCTTTTACTGATTTTATATTCTCAGAGCCCATGACACTATGTTCATGTTCCATCATTGGTTTATCATTAGAGTGTTTCATAAAAACTGGTACTCTTTCTACATAAGAGGTATTATCCTTTATTGTTTCAGTATTTTTCAAAATGTTGGCTACCTCAATTTCTACTCTTTGTAACCTATCTTTTATTACAGGTACATGAGTTAAAGTATCATTTACATTTGAAAAAGACAATTTTACACGTCCCTCTATGGTAGCCATAATATTCTGAGAGTGTTCTAATTTACTTTCTAAATTTCTAATCTCAGATTTTAATCTTTTATTCTCATTGATTAATTCATTATTTGAATTTTCAATAATTTTTAATTTATTGGCTGTGGTACTCAATGATTGTGTTAGTTGTAATAATACACTTTCTGTATTAATGTTTGACTCTTTTGAGAACTCTTCCAATTTTTCAATTCTCAATAATAATTTACTTATTATTTTTGATTCCATTGGATTCTCTTTTAAAAAATATTCTATTTTTTCCGTGTCCAATTCAGAAGACTTATTATCAGGGTCAAGATTTAATTCATTTGATTCCATTTTTATATAAATAGTATTTTCCTGGTGATCAATAAAACTATTTACATTGTCCTCATGTAAAGACAAGTTTAACATATTCTGTTCAAATGAATAATCCTTTAAATCCTTATCAATAATATCCAATATTTCCTTATCAATCTCATTACCTATAAGTAATTTATTTTCAGGTTGATATAATTGATCATAAGAAGTTGGATGACTTACCAAGGTCTTATCCCACTTCCCCTGCCTCTCCTTGCCTTTCCCCTGTAAGGGTGACTTCTGGAGCCCTGCTGTTGAGGATTGTTGTAGTTTTGGGCGTACCAATCCCATTTCCATTTGCTTACTGTAATTTTTTGGTCCTCCTCTTGGGCTGGAGGTGTTGCTATGGAATTGTTGGGTGCCACTGTTGGTGGTTGAGTCTTTATGTCCACTAGAGCTTGGTTGACTTCTATGAAACCTTGAGTTGCTCTCTTTTCCAGATTGTTGATCTGGTCCACTATATTGTTGACTCTTATTGTCAAGGTGTTCAGTAGGGTGGATAGGGAGTGAACTTGTTCTTGTAAAGTATTTTTTGTTTTCTTTATTGAAACCTGCTTTAAAAGCTTTTCCCTTTCCTCCAGAGACATTGACGGAGTGTTGTTGATTATGGGAGAGTCCTGGCCCTCCATTTGAATGTCCTGTAACAGGTCTTTCAGCTCTAGGTCTTATGTTATAAGGTTTTACCTTATTACTTACAATGTCATTGTTGTCACACATTTTTACGTGGAATTTAAAGAATTGAAAGTTTAGATATGAAAACTTCAAAAAGGAGTTTTATCAGTATTTATCAATACCACTGAAGACAATTTTATTGCTTACTTATTGGTATGAAGTGAATATTTAAGTGCCAAAAGTCAAATATGCTTTTATGTGGTCACTTGATTTAACTGGTCTACAATATGTAGCCGTGTTTTTATATTCAAAAGAAAACAACTGTCAGTATGATTCTTTCTAAATATTTAATGAATTTTACAAACCAATAAAAGAAAAGATTAAGAGTCCTGTTAAAAGAAAACAATTAATCAGTTTAATTGGTTTATTATCTGCAAAGATCACAAATTTAATTGGTCTATTGACAGACTCCCACTAAGAACAATTATATGTTAAATTAGTGGTAAAAATTTTATCTGCAAAGATCTCAAATTTAATTGGTCTATTGAGAGACCCACTAATAACAATTATAAGTTAAATTAGTGGTAAAATTGTTGATTCAATATCACAATTTTATAATATAACAGGGCTTCTTTTTCTGAAATCACTATATAAGTGACCCCAACCTGTTGTAATTATCCAAATATTTCTATAGGGATATTATTTACGTGCACCTTCTTTTGAAAATTTCACTTACAGGATTATAACAGAATTCTTGAGGAAAGGTCCCCAATTGTCAGGCTAGGGTCAAGTACAAGGACGTGAACTAGCTTGAATAGTCAGTTGTCTAGAAGATTTTAATGGTCCTATATGAATACTGTAGTTCTAATCCACTAAGTTGTAAAATATAATCAAATATAAAGGTCTCAGTAATATAATTCTCACTATTCTTATATGTGGCTTACAATCTTTATAGTTGGTAGAAAAATAGATTATATAAATTCAGATACTATTCAAAAGTCTTATAAAAGTACTAATTGATATGTATTATAATTGATTTGGTTATATTGGTTAAATTGTAATGATAAAGAATGAAGAAATACAACCCAAAAACCTCCTCCTTTTATACACACTGAGTTCCCCAATGATTCCCTTGATGTACCACCCAATACACAGTTAATGACGCCTCTAAACAACTAATAGACATGCCCATCAACATTCCCAGTAACCCATGACATAATTAGAAGAGTAACAACCGCCAAAATCCTGTAATAATAAGGGAAATCCATCAAAATTAAAGAAAAAGACAAAAAGAGAGTATATGCGTATAAAACAATAATATTAAAGACTAAAGGAGACTTTTTAAGGTTAATAATAGCTTAATAATAAGTGGGATTGACTGTAGAAATAATGGGGCTAATCCTGACATTATACTACGTGAAATTCCCATTCAAAAATAACCAAAATTGACTGAGAAACCACCCAAAAACTTAAAAAAGAGCGTGAGATGTGGGGTAACTACATGCAGTTCTTGGCAGGCTCTTGCACGTGTAAATCCTTGACTAAAATTAGGCGAATTTAAGCGTGGTGATGAAATAAAGTGCCAAGAGGGAGGTTATTAAAGAAATTAGTGCATATAAACAAGGTCAATGCATTATTAATTAAGCTAGGACACTAAATAAGCGCCTGTCGCCTATTTTAGTGTGTTTCCCCACAGTGGGCGTAGAATGTGGGGTAATTATAGTGTGAAAAAGCTAACTTTTCTAAAAATGAAGCTATTCACACGGGAAAAAAGCAGGCAGTATGTGTCCAGTACACAGAAGCCATTTCTGGCATAAAAAACACCAAATTTGAAAAGTGTTATTTTTATGCATTTAAATAGCCAAATCAATAGTTCTAAATGAGCCCAATTGATCTGTCAAAGCGCAATTTTGATATTGTCAATTTTATAGCGCATATAGTCAACTTTTAAGTGAAATAAAGCGCATTTCTTGTTTTTTGCATAAAACAATGAATATAACAGCTTTAAGTGTACTTAAAAATTATGTAGCCTTATACTTAAGGTTCTTAAGATTACCCTAACATATTCCAACTTAATATTAAGCACATAAGACCTATAAAAGGTGGATATATGCGTGTATATAAGGTGTTATAATGGCATTTTTTGTGTATTATCATAATTTTACTTATGTATACTATTTGTGTACTCTTATTTATTATTCCCATGTATAGTTCATGTGTTTAACATAATTTATAATTACTTTTTACTCAGTCCTGGAGATATACAGGCTGACAAAACCCTTATGACATGACTTTAAAAAATTTTCCACCAAAATCTACACCTAATAATAGGATAACTTTAGAAAAAATTCAGATGATTAATTATGTACCAAAGGATTGGTTGTTGCACAAAGAAAAGAATTTTTTGTTACAATTTATGGCACTTAGGGAAAATTCTATTGCTTTTTCAGAAGAAGAAAGAGCCTTGTTAGAGAAGTCTTATTGGAAAATTTATATTGTTCTAGTTATACCTTATGTGCTGTGGCAGAAGAAAAAATTTCCTATCCAGAGGCTATAAGAGAGGAATATATGGAATTTATTAGGGAAAGACTAAGTTCTGGCTTCTATGAGCAATAAATTTCTAGTTACTCAATTCCAGTATTTTTTTTCATCAAACATAATGGGAAGTTAAGGGTTGTTCATGATTCAAGAGAGAAGAACAAGGTAACAGTTAAGGACACAGGATTTCCACCAACACCAGAGGAATTCATGGAATCATTTTTAGGACAAGCATTTAATAGATTAGGAGATAAAATGGGAGGATAAAATGAGAATGAGTTAGATATGTTGTCAAGAACCATGACCTTTTTTGAAACTCCATTAGGGCACTAAAGTTGAGCAAGGTTAAAGCAGGGTGCTAAAAACTCAGTGGAAGTGTATCAGGCGCAGATGATATGGATATTACAGGATGAAATTCTGGAACATGCAGGAATCTTTATTGACAATGGTGGTATAAAAGGGCCAGTAACTGATTATGATGGCAAGGTTTCAGAGGTGAACCCAAACATTAGAAGGTTTATTTGGGAATATTCTATTACCCTTGAAAGGGTCATTTCTAGGATACAGGAGGCTTGTTTGAAAGTCTCAGGGTCAAAACTTTCTTGTTTCATGCCAGAACTACTGTTGGACATGTTTTATGTAGGAAAAAAAGAATCATTGCGGGAAAACAGAAAAACAAGGTACTTATGTGGAAAAGACCAAGAATCACTATGGAAATTAAAGGGTTTTAGGTATTTGTACATATGTAAGAATGTTTATTCATTATTTAGACTTGTCATCTTCTCTAGTAAGACACTTTACAAGAAAATATGTTGTATGGGATTGGAAAGAGGAATGTGAAGAATTGTTTGAGTTTTTAAAAATAATTGTAGGGAAAGATATTCTTGTAAATAAACTGGAATATGGACAAGGCACTAGAAAGATTACCCTAGCTGTAGATTCAAGTGTGTCTGCAGTAAGCACAGGTTTAATGCAAGAGGGTGAGGAATGTAATTATAGACCTGTCCTTTATGAATCAAAGACTTTTACAAAGGTGGAGTCTAGGTATTCACAGTCCAAATTGGATTTTTGCAGGGTCAAAATGATTCTGAAGAAGCTACAATGGATGCTTTGGGGGAAACATTTTGAGTTGCAGGTTGATGCACTATCTCTAGTGCAGATGATCAGTGGTTCAAATCTGAAAGATGCACCAATGACTAGATAGAAGGCACAGATTAATTTATTTTCTTTTGATTTGGTCCAAAAAACAGGAAAATCTTTCACAATTCCTGATTCTTTATCAAGGAGTCCATTATGTGAAGAGGATTCTGAAGCAGAAGAATTCAAAGAAGATAAATGGTGGATAAATGGATTAGGATATTTTTATCAAGGGTTCATGAATAAGGTCATCTATAAAGATCTAAAACTAGCAAAAGATGTCAGGGAAGACTTTAAACTACCATCATTATTAGGCAGTGTCCATGATGATGTTAAACTAAGAAAACTTAAGGAATACTGTTGTGATGAAAGTGATCATTAGGAGAAAAATGAACAAGAGTTAGATTTTGAAGTTAATGTAGGAACAAGAGGAGCACCAGGTAAAGTGGTTCAAGATTCAGAGGAATATAACTTGATTAGTAGTCACAAAAGTGATATGCAGTAAGAGGACAGGGAATTAATTGAGTAGCCAACTGAACAAGCAAATTGGTTGAAAGATCTTCCAAAGTCTTTCTAAAAAAATATCTTCCTCAGCTCTATATGTCTTCTCCTCTTCACTCAATCAACTTGACTTTGGTAGCAATGAGTGGTTAACTGCACTAGATGTTGATCACACCAAAGGGATTTTTGACACTGGTGCAACCCACCATGTCACAGGAAAATTATGTCTTCTCTCTAACTTTCAAAAGTTGAGAAACCCTGTATCAGTAAAGACAGAAAATTATTTGGCTGCTTCTTTCATTACTGGAAATGGGGATATGTTGATCAAAGGATGTGTAAATGAATTGATTACTGTTAAAAATGTTTTCTTTTGTGAAAAAGCCATATATGCCCTTATTTTCCTTTTTGATCTTTTACAGAATTATTTTCTATTGATCTTAATAATTTACATAATTTTATTATTGAAAAAGACTCGAGATTATTTTTTACTGCCCCTATCTCTCCTTCAGAACACAAATGGACCATAGATTTAGTATACCCATGTACATTAGATATTACACCCTTTGCAATAAATCACTTTAAATCTTTGGCTTCTTCATCATTACCTGCTCCTTTTGTGCCTCCATCCATAATGTCCAACATACCATACCCAAAAGCTTCACCCAATTCAATTATGGATTGGGGTTTTTGTTTGGGTCACACAAGCATGAGCTTTCTCCAATGCATCACAAAATTAGGTCTATGTGAATATGCCCCATCATGTGTTCCTTCATGTAAGGTACACTGCAACATATGCTCAGTGGCTAAAAGAAAAAGGCATAGTACTCACTCAGATTTAAAAGAGGAACACAAGCTGATGGATTTAGTTGTCTCAGACCTTGTAGGACCTATGATAAAAATCACTGATAATGGAAAAATTTATGTAGCGACATTCCGCAAATCTTTTTCTACTTATGGGGAAGTTTTCATTTTGAAGAAGAAATCAGATGTTTTTGAAGCTTTTGTGTCCTTTAAAAACATACTTGAGAATATAACTGGTGGCTGACTTAAAATATTTTTCACTGAAAATGGAAAAGAATACATGAACAATAAATTTTTAGATTATCTTTCCTTGCACAGAATTCTCCACAAGAACTCAATTCCCTATCACCATGAGCAAAATGGGTTGGCAGAACACTTCAATGACACAATTGGTGAGATTTCTTGAAAAATTCTTTCATTGTATAACCTTGGCCCTACTTTTTGACGCATGGCTTATTGTTGGGCATCTTTTATACACAATTGCATACCCAATGTTTACATTACTGATGTCACCCCTGATCAAGTGATTTATGGTAGGACTGATGATCTATCTCAAATTTTTTTTTCAATGGGCATATTTTCATATCCCAACTGAAAAAGGACCAAAATGGAGGTAAGGGAAACGCACTTCAGGGTTGTTAGTTTCTTTAATTCTGGTAAAGGTTGGGTTTTTTGGCATCCTGAAACTAATTCTTTTTTTCAATCGGCCATAGCTAACTTTATCCCTGAAGGAGAAGAGCTGACAGATAAGTTGCATAATCAACAATTTGACTGTGTATCAAAGAAAGGTGATTTATCTTTTATTTTATATTCTCTAAGTTTTGGAGATTTCACTGCAGAAGAGATGGTTGCTTCTCAAGACACCCTAGTGGAATGCATAAAAAACAATGCTTGTGAACTGGCTAATAGGCTACCACGCACGTATGCCCAACCAATGAAATGTGCTGATTCCAATAAATGGAATGATGCTTGTAAGCAGTAATTGTATAACATTTCATCCATGAATGTGTAGCATAATGTTTCCCTTCCACCAGGAAAATCTGTTACTGGAGCATGATGTGTATTCTCTTTGAAGCACAAAAAATTTGGTTACAAATTAAGAATAAAGCTAGATATGTTGTGCAAGGTTTAAACAAGTTTCTGATTTTGATTTCAATAAAATATTTGCTCCAAAATTGAAATTTGCCTCACTTCAACTCATCCTGAATTTGGCAGAAACTTACAATTGGCAAGTCAAGACTTTTGATGTTACTGCTGCCTATTTGCATAGAAACATAAATGAAGAAATTTAAGTCTTTCAGCCAGAGGAGTTTTACAATGAAAATTCTGATCTAGTCTGTAAACTCAAAAAGGCACTTTATGGCACCAAGCTAGCGGCTCAATGCTGGTGGAAGTATTTAAGTGGTATCCTTGCAAAATTTGGCTACAGATCTAGTAGCCAAAATGCAAGTGTATATGTGATGTCAAAAAATGGTGCAAAAGGGATGCTTTTAATTCATGTAAATGATGGAGTGGTAGTTGGTAGTGATGAAAATGTACTGAAAGAGTTGGAATCAAATATGGCAAATTATCTGAAAGTAAATTGGTGCAATTATCTGTCATCAATTGTGGGTTTAGCAGTCTCATAATGTGAAAAGGTTTTCACAATCTTTCAACCAGCTTTGGTCAACAAAATTATCCAAGAACACAGACCTGTGGGCCTTACCAGTCATTTCCCTTTACCAACTGGATTATCTCTGGTGTCTTTTCAAGATAATTATGATCAACCCATTGCACCTGTGAATTTTCTCTCCATAATTGGTTCTCTGTCCTACTTGGGTTCTGGATCTAGACCTCATCTAGAATATCCAATCAACTTCCTTTCACATCATGCATCAAGACCAGGTAAAGCTGAATGGGATGCGCTATATTGTTTTCTACAATACCTACAACATACCAACAATTAAAAATTTTACCATTTTCTCTGTATACAGTCTTCTCCTCTCACTGAAGTATACTGCAATGCTACATATGGGGGTGAGTTTGAAAGGGCAACTGGTGGTCATATCTTAAAAATAAATAGATTTCTTGTCCTGTGGAGATTAAAATGTCAATCCAGGGTTGCTACCACCTCTCTTCACTCAGAGCTCACGGTAGTTTCCAATGCAACTAGACAAGCTGTCAGCCTAAATATCCTTAGGACTGAGTATTTCTTATGCTTAAAATAAGATAACCTTAATTAGATTAAGCTTATATCTTAAAAATAAGGTTAAAATAATAATATATATTATTTTATTATATATATATATAATTATTATTCTATTATATAATTTATAATAGTTTAAATAGCTTATCCATGGCCTAATAATACTTATTAAGGTGTTAATGGAGTCATAATATACTTATCTTAAGTGATATGAAGTAATTATTGACATACATAAGCTTATATGTATACATAAATCTCATATTCAGTGAAATATGCAGTATATTATGTATATTTAGGTATATAAGTGGGTTTTAGCCCCTTAATAGCCTATAACCTTTGTTTTTCTGCTTATTTTAGGTCATATGGACGAAATCAGTGGACTCACAACGCCTATAGAAGCATAGACACCTATATCAGGCGCATACACCCAGTTTGGACAACTAAAATTACTTCCTTGGATGGTTATTCCCGGATTTATGGGTTGGAAAGATGTTTTTGGGTTAATGTGGATGCTTGGGGATGTTATTGGGGGCTTGGACATCTTATTTGTTTCCTTTATATGCTTTTAGTTTCATTAAATCTCTTTTTGATCATTTATTTTACCTGTTTCTTTATGGTATCCGCTTTTATCTGGGTTTTCTATTTATGGTATGACTCTGTGTTATTATTAATAGTGATGGAGGGTCCTTACTGGAGGTCTGGGTGTTGAAACTGCTTGAAGTGGACGCCATGGGGAGGTGATGGGCCCTCACAGTGCTGTAATTGCCGGGGATAGCAGTGACATCATCTGGATTGAAGGTCTGTGCACTCCAGTGGATTTGGGTATAAGTAAGGAGGGATTTTGACGGTTTATTATAATCATTCAATTACTACACTTCAAACAAACATTACACTACAATTATTAACATTCAGAAATATATTATAAAGCCCTTATAAATTGATATTATCTTTATAAAAGCTATAACTATATTTTATTCTTCTATTTTCCACCACTAGCACGCATTTAAATCCAAGTATTGTGAGTTTAAATTTGAGTATAACTATTCTATTAGTCTTCCCCTGAGGTTTAATCACTAAATCATTTATTAATAAGTAGTAGGACCATAAAATAACACTATTATATCATACTTATATACTAGACTGTACTGACAATTGGGGGTCTTTCCTTATATTTTACTTATTATTTAGTATAAGCCTTGGGACGTGATTTTTACCTTAGTACAACTCAAAATTAACCAAATATTTGGGTCTGCGGCATATTAGTGGGTCATCATAGCTCATTGATTGCGGAAAAGAGCCCTTATAATAATTGTACTAATTTTTTATCATAAAAATTAGATATTTACAGTAGTAACTGTACCCAATATAAACCCAATTTCACTTGGTATTTGGACACCAATATAACACCCAATAAAATTGGTATTTGGCTAAAGCTTGGTAAGCTAATTATTAACCCTTATAGAGGTCTAGTTAAACTTATTATTATACTTTTAACAGATTTTTTCGAATTTTTCTTATATTTTATTTAAATAAATAAAGATATAAATTCAGGGTAAGCTCCATTGCTTTTTTATTAGTAATATAATTACTAATATCTTTTGTCTACTGATTCCAAAGAGTTTTTCCTTTTGTAGACGTAAAATATTGTTATTCTGAACAATATGAGTGCTCCCCAGGATAGTGTAAGTGAACAGCCTGCTTATAATACCAGGTCTAAAGCTAATAAAAACTTTCCAGGACATCACCATGGAGGGACAACAGTACCCCCAGCCAGAAAGCATGAGTATAGAGGAAAAGGACGCCCTCTTAAAAAAGATAACTATCAAAAAGACGTCTCCTCCTCTTCAGGATCAACTGTCCCACCTGGCCAAACAGGTTCTGAAGCTAGAGGAATCAAAATCTCTCATGTTCAAAGAAGTAGAGCAGTTGCAAAACAATTGCAAGGTAGGATTTCAGCAGATGAATCAGGCAATGGCAGAATTAAAGGGAGGCCAGCCCAGTCAATCAAATCAGCAACCCCCTACCCAAGGAGGGTCCACTCACTCCCAGGAGAAAATCCTGGTAGACAAATGGAAATGGGACTGGTTTCACCAACAGTGGACAAGCCACAGTTGCAACAGGGATCCACCCCCTAATCTGACTTCCTCAGCTCACCCTTACAAGGGAAAAAAGCGCCAAAAATCAGGACTGGCAACCATCCCTTGGTAAGTAACTTACCCTCTCAGATTAGACATAATACTGATAATTACAATATAGGTAATTCTATTGATGTTAAATCTGTACAAAACATAGAGGAGGATTTAAGAAATTTAGGTTTTAGAGTAGATACACCTGACTTGTCTTTTGTCCATAATAACAGTACTATATACAATGATAATACAGTTAATCCTCAGTTGCAACCACCTACTAGTGAGATGAGAAGTTCACAGGAGAGTGAGAGAATTGAAAAGGAGGACATGGAATATTTTAACAATAATCCAACTGTCCATAGAATTGTTTCAGCATTGTGGAATAGAATGACTGATTGTGAGGAACAGACAGTTAAGCTCACTAGTGATACAATTTCATCCTTGACATTGAACATTTCTCAATTAGCAACACGTAATAAAGAATTAGAGAAAGAACATTTGTCTCTAACTCTTAAATATGATTCATTGAGTAATAAATATAATGACCTTTCAAACAAATTTTGTGAGTTAGAAAAATTATATGAAACACACTTATTAAAAACTGAATCAAGAACAAAGTTATCTTTTGCCCAGACAAATCAATGTGTCTCTGAGTTGCTACAAAGATTAACTAAAGTTGAGATTGAAACTGCCAATCTACTAATGAACCAGGATAATCATAAGTATAATCAATATAATAATAATCCTTTCATTGGCAAAAGTGAATCTCATTCCTTCCCTATACCACCACAATTGAAACCATCTGGTGGTAGTGTCAAATCTGAAAATGTAAGTCACAAATCCGTGCAGGAAGAAATACAAGACCATTTATCAAAAGTAAATGAGTTGTTGAACTTACCTAAGATTAGTGAGATAAAATCCAATCAGAAGAACTGGCCTAAGATAGATCAGTACCCAACTTATGATGGGGAAGCCAGCTCTGATTGGCAACATTTTATTCAAAGAATTGACAACTTGAAATTCTCATATAAGTTACCAGATGAAGAGATAACATCAAAATTAATTTCTTTATTTAAGGATGTTGCTTTATTATGGTTTGAAGCTGTCTTAAGTGAGGGTAGAGACTACTCTTGGGCTGAATGGAAACAACTTATTGAAAAACAATTTGGAGGTTCTAAATTCAGGCTTACTCAGCAGAGACTGTATGAGAAGACTAGGTATAATCCGTTGAATGGTGACAAACCTATGGTATTTTTAATGAATTTAAACAAAATATTAAAAGCCATTGAGCCTCATATTGATTTTAACTTATGGAAAGATAAGATAATATACAAATTACCTATATCTGTCAGAGACATTGTTGTAGCTAGAACATTAAAGGTTACTGAATATTCTGACTTTATTAATATTTGCAATGAAATATTATTAAACCATAAGTATGAATCAAGGTATTCCACTTATAAACAAAATGTTGAACCTGTAAAAACTCAGAATTCAAAAACACTTCAGGAGAAGCAGAAAAAACCTACTGCACCTGTAGTACCTAAAAAGTATGAAACAAATACTTGTTATAAGTGTAACAAACCTTGGGTCAAAGGTCACAAATGTGAGAAAAACATAAATATTTTTGAAAATCAACGTGAATCTGAAACTGAAACTGAAAAAAGTAAAGAATCAAGTGATTATGACAGCAATATCTCATATAGTGATGAAAATGAAGTCTGTATGTTGGAAGATGATTTGTCCATCTTTGAAAATCCAATATTAAATATGGACTCAAATGAATCTTTAATGAATTTTGAGGATGCTGAAATCATTAAGGATATACAAGCTGATAACTTTAGAATGACACCTATCACGGTTCCAGCTATCATTTCTGGTGAAAATGTTAATATAGTATTGGACACAGGAGCTGCTGGTTCAGTTGTTTCCACTAATACATTACAGAAAATTGATAGTGAATATAAGTTTAAGCTTGAACCACTTCAGAATAAAAATTGGAGAGGTTTTGGATCAGTACTACACCCCATCGGTAAATACAAAGCTGCTGTTTTCTTTAAACACCAACATGGTTATGTAAGGGTAACTTGTGACTTTGTAGTAATGGATAATACAAATTGTAGTAACTGTTTTATCATTGGAAATGATATTCTGACTAAATTTGGTGTAAAATTAGACCCTGCTAATAACAATTTTACAATTGGCATGAATGGTAAAAGTAAATTTAAAATAAATTCTTTTAACACAGTCTTACACATTGAGTCAGTAACAAATTCCCCGTCTAAAGGAAGAGAATCCAATGAGTTGGAACTTCTGGAAACAGAAATTTCAAAAGCATCATTTGGCACTCAGATAAGTGAAACTGAGAAAGATAATATTTTGGAATTAATTAAAGCTTTTCCAATGGCTTTTGCACATGGTACAAATGAACTTGGCCTTGTAAAAGATCATGAAATGAAAATTAGTTTAACCTGTGATATGGATAATATTCCTGCTAGTCTTAAAAAGAAACCATACCCTGCTTCACCAATGAAGAGGAAAGACATAGAAGATAATATTAAGATGTTATTAAAAATGAACATTCTTGAGAAGGTTGAAACTACACCAAAATATTGTGTAATATCACCAGTGCTGATTTCTTATGAACAAGATAAAGCAAGACTGTGCGGTGATTATAGAGCATTAAATACATTTACAGTAGATGATATTTATCCCTTGCCAAGGATTGCCTCTATACATGCTACCCTTAAAGGTGCTAAATATATAAGTTGCCTAGATGGAAATAAAGGGTACCATCAAATTCCTGTTGAAAAGAATTCACAGAACTTTTTGTTGATAACAACACACATGGGAATTTATAAGTATGTCAGAATGCCATTTGGACCAAAGAATGCTCCATCAGTATTTCAAAAGTTAATGGATATAACATTCCATAATGAAATGATTGAGGGATGGTTAATGGTATACATTGATGACATCATAGTGTTCTCTAAAAATTTTGATGAACACTTAATCCATTTAAGGAAAGTCTTTCAGAAAATGGATGAAATAAAAATGACCCTTGCATTGAAAAAATGTAAATTTGGGTTTGAATCTTTAAAAGTGCTTGGTCATATTGTATCTGGCTTACAAATATGTGTAGACCAAAATAAAGTGGCTGCAATAAAGAATATTGGCATTCCTCAAAATGTGAAGGATGTACAATCTTTTCTTGGAATGTGTGGTTATTATAGACAATATATAAAAAACTACCAATCAATTGCTGCACCACTGACCACACTGATAAAGAAATCAGAAGCTTTCATTTGGAATAATGAAAGACAACAAGCTTTTAATAAGTTGAAAGAATGTTTAATGACAGCTCCTATCTTGGGATTACCAGATTTCCAATTACCTTTTGTATTATATACAGATGCAAGTTTTATTGGACTGGGTGCTGCTTTGCATCAAAAACAACTTATTGAAGGTAAAATGTCAGAAGTAGTAATCTGCTATATTTCACGTACTCTGAGAAGTGGTGAATTGAAATATGGTGCTACTCAACTTGAATGTTTGGCAGTAGTATGGGCTCTTGAAAAGCTACATTATTACCTGGAAGACCAAAAATTTGAGTTAATAACTGACTGTAGTGCAGTTAAGTCACTCTTAAACATGAAAACTCCTAATAGACACATGTTTAGATGGCAGATAGCTGTACAAGAATACAGAGGACGGATGACTATAACACATAGAGCAGGAACCTTGCACTCTAATGTAGATCTGTTATCTAGAGTACCTCTGCCTAATAATGATGATAATCCTGCTTGTGTTCCTGAATCAGAGATTATTAACATTTATGGCATTTATATTGTAGATCTTGAGGATGAATTTATGCAATCAATTCTTGATAATTATAATTCAGATCCTGACTTAAGTAAATTAACTACAATATTAAATGATCCATCTAATGCTTCAATGAATGTTTTAATAAAAACATTACCAATTAAGTATAAAGAGGCATTAGAAAAAGGAAAATTTTCCATTGAGGATGGTTTTATATATTACAGGAAAAAATTAAGTAATGTGATTGTAATTCCCCCTTCAATGAAGGAGTTAATGTTAAGTATATGTCATGATGATATATTAGCAGGTCATTTTGACTACCATAAAACATTAACCAGAGTAAAAAACACAGCTTGGTGGATTAACATGTCTGAGGATGTTCAGAAATATGTTGAAACATGTGATTCTTGTCAAAAATCTAAAAGATTAACAGGAAAAAGAGCTGGTTTATTACAACAAATTGAGCAACCAAAAGCTCCATGGGAAATCATTAACATGGACTTTGTAACAGGTTTGCCAATAGCAGGGCATAAGAGTTATAACTCCTGCTGGGTAATTGTAGATAGATTTACAAAGATGTGTAAATTTATTCCTACCCACAAAGAGGTTTCTGCAAAGGACTTAGCTTTTTTATGGTGGACACAAATGTTAAATACAGCAGGTTTTCCCAAAGCAATAGTTTCTGACAGAGATCCTAAATTTACTTCTGAGTTCTGGACGTCACTTATGGATGTTTCAGGGTGTCAATTAAAACTTTCTACAGCACACCATCCACAAACTGATGGGCTACCAGAAAGAATGATACAAGCCCTAGAAGATATGATAAGAAGATACTGTGCTTTTGGTCTTAATTTTAAAGACAATGACAAATTCACGCATGATTGGGTAACCCTTATCCCAGGTTTAGAATTTGCATATAATAGTACAGTACATTCTGTCACTGGCAAAAAGCCATTTGAGTTATGGTTGGGTTATGTACCTAATACCCCTGCTAAAACTCTTAATAAGTTACCTAGATTGGATATTCATCCAGGTACTAAATCTTTTCTTCAGATGCAGGAACTATGCAGAAAACATGCTCAAGAATGTATAAATAAGGCTTTTTGAGTATGAAAAGAAAAGATGGGATAAAGCCCATAAAGAACAAATGTTCAAAGAGGGTGATGAAGTTCTTATTTCAACACTACATTTCAATTTAAATGGTAATGTTTAATTGAAGGATCCATTCATTGGACCATTTGTAGTTAAAAAGATGGTTGGTAATAATGCTGTTGAGGTTATTCTATATGCACCTTATGATAGAAAACATCCAGTATTTCCTATTTCTCTTATAAAACCATACCATTCTAATGATACTGCTCTCTTTCCAAGGAGATCAGGAAGGCATAAACAGCAACCTGAAGAAATAGTGGAAAAAGCAGAAATTGAAAAGATACTTAAAAAGAGACACCTTACTAAAGAAAAGGGAGTTGAGTATCTATTAAGATTTAAAAATAAATCAAGTGAATATGACCAGTGGATTCCAGAAAATGAAATCTCTGATCTTAGAAATCTCTTGAAAAAATTTAAATCTAAATAATACTGTTCATCAGTATATGTATTATAAAAAATTATTTTTTATTTTATTATTTCATTCCTTAAGATTAATTAAAATGTCTTAACATTTTTTTATTGTTTTTTTGGGGTGAGGGAGTGTCAGCCTAAATATCCTTAGGACTGAGTATTTCTTATGCTTAAAATAAGATAACCTTAATTAGATTAAGCTTATATCTTAAAAATAAGGTTAAAATAATAATATATATTATTTTATTATATATATATATAATTATTATTCTATTATATAATTTATAATAGTTTAAATAGCTTATCCATGGCCTAATAATACTTATTAAGGTGTTAATGGAGTCATAATATACTTATCTTAAGTGATATGAAGTAATTATTGACATACATAAGCTTATATGTATACATAAATCTCATATTCAGTGAAATATGCAGTATATTATGTATATTTAGGTATATAAGTGGGTTTTAGCCCCTTAATAGCCTATAACCTTTGTTTTTCTGCTTATTTTAGGTCATATGGACGAAATCAGTGGACTCACAACGCCTACAGAAGCATAGACACCTATATCAGGCGCATACACCCAGTTTGGACAACTAAAATTACTTCCTTGGATGGTTATTCCCGGATTTATGGGTTGGAAAGATGTTTTTGGGTTAATGTGGATGCTTGGGGATGTTATTGGGGGCTTGGACATCTTATTTGTTTCCTTTATATGCTTTTAGTTTCATTAAATCTCTTTTTGATCATTTATTTTACCTGTTTCTTTATGGTATCCGCTTTTATCTGGGTTTTCTATTTATGGTATGACTCTGTGTTATTATTAATAGTGATGGAGGGTCCTTACTGGAGGTCTGGGTGTTGAAACTGCTTGAAGTGGACGCCATGGGGAGGTGATGGGCCCTCACAGTGCTGTAATTGCCGGGGATAGCAGTGACATCATCTGGATTGAAGGTCTGTGCACTCCAGTGGATTTGGGTATAAGTAAGGAGGGATTTTGACGGTTTATTATAATCATTCAATTACTACACTTCAAACAAACATTACACTACAATTATTAACATTCAGAAATATATTATAAAGCCCTTATAAATTGATATTATCTTTATAAAAGCTATAACTATATTTTATTCTTCTATTTTCCACCACTAGCACGCATTTAAATCCAAGTATTGTGAGTTTAAATTTGAGTATAACTATTCTATTAGTCTTCCCCTGAGGTTTAATCACTAAATCATTTATTAATAAGTAGTAGGACCATAAAATAACACTATTATATCATACTTATATACTAGACTGTACTGACACAAGCTTTATGGCTACACAATTTGGTAATGGAAGTTGATCTATTTCACAGGCCTACAACATTTTATTGCAATTTTGAAAGCTACTGAAAATCAATCCAATAAGTGCAACAGGCATGGTTATTGGGACTTCTATTTTTTGAATGAAAAAGTCCATTTCAGTGAAATTAAAATATAATTTTTTGCATCTAACGACCAGGTGGCTGATTTATTTACAAAAAGTTTAGGACCCAATTTGTGGAGAGGAAAGCGCAATGTATTGGTGTTTTTCTAATTTTTATAATTCTTTCATTTTCATTTTCATTTTATTTTTATTTTTTTCTTTTATCCTTTATTTCTCTCTATATTGTTGTTATCTTTATGCCAGCAGATGGTGATGGGGAAATCACTAAGAGGGGGGGTTTTATGTACATGTTATAATAAAATTAGTGATTACACCTTATGTGCACAGTCTTCTAGTATAAAACCTGTGGTGCAGCCAGTGCATCTAGCTCCAGTTCACTCCAGAAAAAGTGCTGACACTGCTACCATAATATTGAGCATAATTAAAAATCACTTGAAAAACTTGAATTCAGATTATGACCATCTCAAAACACAGTTAGTATTAGACACTTCCATAACTACCTGTAAAATATTACTTTTCTAAGCTTTGTTACTCCATGCAACCCTCCCCACTAACCTCACCAACCAGTTTTGAAAGCTCACATCACAAAAACTGTCAGCCAGGTTACTAGACTTACCCAGTAAATAATTAATTATTTACTGGGATAGAGCCACACCATTTATTTCTTATTTTATTAAATTTTACTTACTTTGTAATTTAATTATAATAATTTAACTAATTAAATAGTTAAAACAAGTAATTAATTAAATTTAATGTTCCCCATTTTTTATTTCTTGACAGCATCCTCATGACAGCTGAAAGGTAAGTTAAAGCTATAAAAATACTATATATTAAAGTCAAAGACTTCATATTTTATTTTTACTTTGGTATGTACAGAAACTTAAAATAAAATCAAATAAATTATTATTAAAATTGACATATACAGATCAATACTGTATATGAGTACATTCTTTATAGAAAAACTCTAATTATTAGAAATTTCTATCATTGGAATTATTCTATTTCTCATACTCATGTATATAGGATTTCTGAATCTGTATCTTCTCTCTTTTTTGCCTATATAAGGCCTCTCATTCTAACTAATTTATTTCATCACTTATTTACTTACTTTACAATTATATTTTATATACCATAATTCATCTATTACTTCTTATATTATCTTAGTATGTACATTTGATGTAATTCTAGGCTTTTAAAGTAATAATAAGCCAATTCTTTCCCTTCTTACTTTAGTAATACTTAATAAAGAAATAAAAATATGTACACACTTGAAATCTTGAGCCTTCCTACACCTATAATCACTGTTGGACTGCTGGAAATACTTCTAGACCAATAAGGAGCTTCTGAAAAAAACCAATACAGAATTATCTAAGCCAAAAACACACACGTCTAATAATACTACCACCACAAAAAAACAGCCAGCACCTAATAGCAGGTGCCAACCCCTCAATCCATTTGCAATTCAAGCATAACTCAAATTTGATACTTCACAAGCTGGCATGTGCAGTGTTCAGTGTAAAGTCTTCTCAGAAGAATTACAGCTGAGTTAGAACTGAATCAAATTAAAGATATAAATTGGAACCTACTATTAGGTGCCCAAATTTTGTTCTGGTGTACTCTTTTACAAATCCCCAAAACACATCAAAATTCATAATTTCTCCATTACAGACACTTTTTTATCAAAATTACTCTTTCCTCCTTGCTCCATTTGGTTTCCAGCATCATCAACTCAACTAGCCCACCAAACTCCATTTACAGCCTATCTCTCCACAAACCATAATCCACCACTTCCACTTTTACACAATCCCAAGTAGATCCCCTCACCACTTCTCTCAAGAAACAAAATAATAAATATCAAGTCCAAATATCTGGGCTTTGGGAAAAAATCTATAAACTGAAAGAAGGACATTTTAAATACAGTCACTTGATCTCCAATCTAATAATTTGTCTTATGCTCTGAGTCTTCCCTTCACAGAATTATATGGTTAAACCACCCCAGCTAATTAACAGTCTTCCTGGTGACTTTTACTCTCTAGGAAATTTCACTCTTTCGCGCATGCACCCCCCGAATATGGATTCTCCATGCACATTACCCTCTGATCCCAAAAAGCTCCTCATGAAAAACAATCTATATCTGAGTTTTGAAGTGAGTCAAATATCCCCATTGGTAATAATATTAAACTCATGTATTTATTCTCATTCTTCCTGAAAGAAAAAATATGATTATTTCTAACCTGGCTGAATATATGTGGTGAACTTAGCCTCAAAAAGTGTCAAGCCTTTAGAGCAATTTTTTATCACTGTTTTAAAATGTACCCTTTATCCCCCAATATTTGTCTCTCAGTGATATGATGCCAAATGAAATGTGCAAAGTTCAAAAAAACAATTTCCTATTCCCCATCCAAAAGATCACATGTTGTCTCACCTGCTACAACCTGTACAAATCTGACCCCAAGCCTTTATATTGCACATAAAAACAATCCCATGGAGCCCAAGAATCTGGGACTGAATTTTATCTCAAAAAAATTCTTATGTTGTTGACAAGACAGTTTTAAACTGTAAAATATGGTCCAAAATTGACCATAATAATGTGGTTGAAGAAAAGGGTCTAATTTCTAATTGTGTTTTTGTAATGCAATATATGACTGACTGGATAAATTGGTTCTTGAGTTTTCCCAGAATATAGAAATCAATTATACATTGCAATCAATCAATAGCTACTTCCAATCAAAATGAAGTGTTTGATAACCAACAAGGAGATGTGTGGAAAAAGATGAAAGAAGATATTTGTGATATCAACCAAGTCTTTTAAATTATTTTCTTCTTTTTAATTTTCTGGTTTACCCCCCTTGGAAACAAAATGTTGGGTAAAAAACTGTATTTTTGTATTATGGCAATGATATGCCTGAACCTTCCCCCTGATATTCACCAAAAATTGAACACACTTATATTCTTGGAATGACCCCAGGCCCCAGCCTACTCAACATGATGAGTATTGCACATCTTATTCATCCTATTGTTACTGAGCTTGAAAATTCCAAAAATCCCATCACTCTTCCAACTCATGACTAAACTTCATGCCACAAATTTCAGGTTAAGCTCCTCCCACTAATTGGTGACACTGTCCTCACTCACAAAGTATTAGGCTCTGGCTCCCACTCTGCAAAGTATTTCTTTACTTGATGCACATTACCACAGGATCAACAATCTAATATGATACTTGGCCCTCCCCACAGCAATGATTCTGTTCTTGCTACTTCTGAAAAATGGAAATCTTCTAAAACTTTGAGAAAAAAGGATAATATCTTTCAAAAAAATGGCTTATGCTGGTCTCCACTTAATCAAATTTCTTACCATAACCCTTTCAACCACATTTCTCTTGAAATAATACAAAACTGGCTAGAAGGGGCTCTTTCTCATCATTTCCGTGAAATATGGGACTATCAGTTCCTTTCATATCAAAAGTTCAAATTGAAAGCTGGAAAGAAAAAAAATGTGGATGAAATGACTCTGGAAGATCGAACATGTTTTAGTTGATCTTATTTTTGGGCAAGGCTCTTGGGGTGGCCTCTTGACTAAAAAAGATATGAAGAATTTTCAAGGACAATAGGTGGTCTCAAAAATTACCAAACACGCCTAGCATGTTTCATTTGCAAAATTCTACAAAATCATTCCATGAAACATGGCTTATTTGGTACATGGGATCAAATATGTCCTACTTTTGTAAAATTTTCTTAAACACAATTCAGCCCACAAGTACCCACATCCTCCCAATCAGCTGTGCATCACCTTCCTTCCATCCTCACCCATATACTCCATGTCAAAACTCTTCTCTCCTAGTTCATTTACAAATCAAATTTTTTTCTTTCACACCACAGTAAGTCTATTCCGTTTTATTCTGTTTTTTAGAAACTTTTCCTGCTCAAATTTCTCTACTCACAACTTTATAATTTTATGTATGGCATCATAAATATCTAAAATCTTTTTTAGTTTCTCCTTTTCTTCAACAAAATTTTCTTTTTTTGCTAATTTCTTTTTTAAGTGTTAATTTATCATGCCTCACCAAAAATTATCTTCTCAAAAATTTACTCAATTGAAGCCATCTGACCTACAGATTGTAATTAACTCACTGAAAATTAAATCTAATTTTGATGTCTGTTTTGGCTGTGCAATGAACACTCAAGTTGTTTTTCCACCTGAATCAAAATTGAGTGGCTTTAATCAAATGGCAGTGGATTTGAAATCAAAAACTAAAGGTAAGATGGATTTGACAACAAAGAAAAAGAGGGAAAGATTCAAAAACTATCAAACAAAATACAAGAAATCAAAGATGGCTTCTTCTTCAACTAAGTTTGGAGTTACCAAAGATGATGAAAAGCATGGAATCATATCTGTTTCTAAAAAACATAACTCTATGTGTCCACTTTATGATAAAATGGATGAACTCTTTGGAAAAAGGCCCGATGTCAACCCCTTGCACATGAATCAAGGTCAAATAATTTCTGAGTCTCATAAAAATAGTCAAGATCTTCCTGTAGATCCTTCACTTGATTCTTTAAAATTTTTAGAACCATCTTCCTATTCTGAAATTAAGCTTGATGAGCCAATGATAGTAAGAGTAAACTAATTTTGCTATTATTTTTTCTTTTGTAGTGCTGATTTACTACCCATGTATAAAACAGACCCAAGCCTCATCAAATATAAAAATTTGTAAGGAATTAGCTTAAAATGAAAGATTAGAAGATAAAGAATCAACCCCTCCTAGAATATGACTCAAGCAAAGAGCTTCTGATAGTTTTGGGACAACTCAATCAATGTCAAAGGGTGTTTTTTCTGCTTATGGGGAGATTGTTAATAAACATGAACAAGGTTATATTTTTTATTTTTGTTTGACTAATGAATTTTTCTTAATTTATTACTCTTACTCTTAAGAATTAAACTTGTTTCAGAGTAAGAACAAGCACCAATTGAAATCATGAAGTTGGAGTCTGATGAAAAAACTGCAGAATGTCAACTACCTTTTGAAGAAAAGAAGTGGTTTCATTCACAATCAAAGGAAAAATATTTTTAGAAATTGAGAAAGATCTTTTAGGTTTAAGGAGTGAGAAGGTTAGGATTCAAAGAGAGGATGATGAAAAATTCAAAAATAATCGATTTCAGTTGGAAAACACCAAAATTCAGTTACAAGCCAATGAATTAAAAATGAAGCAACTCAATTCTGAAAAATCCATAAATCAAGTTTTTTTACTTGCCTGTGCTAATGAAAATAAGTCTTATGCTAATATTAATGAGTTTCTTTCTTTAATTACTCAAAATTTAGTAAATATTAAAACATTTCTTTCTAAATTTCTTCTTTAATATCAACTTGAAATTATTCCAACAACTCATGTATCTAAAACAACATTTTAATTAGCAATTAAATTTAAAAAAATGAGAAAGTGACTTACTTTTAGTGCTGTGAAGTGAAAAGTATCAGAACCAACAATGAATGATGGAAGTTAGAGATGAAGAGAAGATGAAATATCTTAGTGTGACAGAATCTTAGAAATTTTACACATTTGCAAATTCTATGCTATTTTAAGTCTGGGAGCTGAACCAAAACAAATGAAACTGAGAAACTGGAGAATTTCAATGAAAAAAATTTTTACTCAAAAAACAAAATTGTAAATCATTTAAGCTAGACCCTTAAAATAAGAAAGGTTGATTGGTAGTATTTTCACATGTGTAGAACTGGGTTGAGATGATGAAGTACTGCTAGTTTCTATTGGTGGGGTGGATCAGGAATCTCATATTCATAAAGCTCATACCATACATCTTTTAAGTTAGAAAGAAGAATGTTTAATATAAGACAAGCAATAATACAGTCTACAGAAACCTGATCTTGAAGCAATTCAAGTAGAATAAGAAATCCAGGAAAAGTTGTATGAAAAATCTGTTGAAAGCTAGCTTCAGGAATATTTGTAAAAACATGAAGGTGATATCAAGGTTAGTGTTGTATGGAAGGTGTTCTAGGAAATAAGTAGCTGCTCTCCAACATGTTTCACATAAAAGGAAAGTCAATTTCTGCATCAGAATTGGTGTCAGAATCAACCATTAGATAAAGAGCTACAGCTGCAGCAGTAATCTTAAGTTGATGGCGGACTGAAAGTGGAATGTTATGTTGGTGAACAGTGGTAAATATTAAGGGTAGGTGTATAATTATGGGATTAATTAATTTCTGGTAAGTCATATACCTAGCTCATATAAATAAGCCCTTAAGGATTAAGTGAAAAAAAATCTAGTTGTGGGCACTTTTGTACATAGTGTTGGAATCTTTGTACCTAGTTCTGACTAATCATGATGATGAACGAAAGTTTTTTTATAACTTGTTTGACCCAAAAGAAGACCTGTTTGGGGAAAAAGACACAGTTGAAATACACCAGTATAGGGAAAGTGTAATTCATTTTTTGATGGCAGGTTTGGTACCTTTTTTGTGGTGTATTTGGTAATTTTTGAGACCCCCAATATGTATATTTTGTACTTCCCACCAGTCTCAGTTGTCTCCTCAAAGAGCTGAGTAAAGCCAAAAATGGTAAGCTTCAAGCTTCCCAATGGTATGCTCTTTTTATGTATGTTGTCCTATTAATTGTAGTTGAAAAATTTGAATTAGGATTTTAATATTTTGAGAATTTCCCAAAGAGAAATAATTTACTTTTCAATATTTCCCACTTGATAAGATGTACACACATTTTAATATCAAGGAAATTGGAAATAAACTATATATCAGTTTTCTCTGAGAGCTAAAACATCTATTCTGATACATCTAAGAAGTTATTCCCCAATTTTTGTGTGCTAACTAACTGTCAGATAACTAAGATTCAATTTCAATATGCTCCACTCTTTTCTATCTGTCCTTTACTAACTCCATTATCTATATTCTCCATACTTTCTATGTACTATCCTTCCATTATAAAATCTGTTACATCTATTCTCCATACCTTCTATATCTTACCATAATAATTAATTCACCTGATGTATCTACTCATAAGAGACTATAAGTCTCCTATAAGTTACTTCCTTAAATCCTCTTCTCACTACTATATAAGGTGTATTCCTTGTTTACTCCTTTTGGCATCCACCTTATACATTTCTTCTATCATTTATACTAGTTGTCTTTGGCCGTCCCACTTAATATCTCTCACAATATCTTTTACTCCAGTTATCTTTATTTTGTCCCACATCCTCTGTTCTTTGTCCACTGTTCTAGCCTTCATTCTATTCCTTATTTTCTTGTCCAATATTTACTGAAAAATTTTTTCCAACTATACTCAGGTAACTTTATCTTTATTTTTGTAAGAATGTTTAGATATTTCATTTCTTTATTTTATATATATATGTGTGTAGATGTTATTGAACACATGTAGAGTTATGCACATGTTCTTATTTATGTTCTCATATTAATATTCAACCATATCTGTAGATGTTGAGAAATATACTAAATAATATACTGGGCTATGTCTTTCTCTTTTGCCCATCTTTTCTATCTCTCTCAATAATTATTTTATTTTATGTTTAGGTTAGGTTCAAGCAATTTCTTACTTATTAATTTTATTAATATTATTTTATTTTAAACTTAAATGTACATATATAACAGCAGAAAAGACCTTATTCAGCGGCAGACTATTTTTATTGACATCTGTTCCTGTTTTTACATTGAAAGGTTTGATTTTGTATCTAGCTTTTGCCTATCTGTTCTTCTTTGTTTTTCTTCTCTATCTCACTCAACAATCATTTTATTTTACCTTTAGGTAACAGCAACAATGACCTTATTCAGTAGCAGACTATTCTTATTGACATCTGTTCCTGTTTTTACATTAAAAGAAATTAAGGCTTCTTTCAGGTTATGAGCCCAGAGTCCAAGTTAATAGCATCCAGAAATCCATTTACTATCCCGTCACCTGTGCCATCAAATTTATCTGATTCATCTTTCACAAGTTTTGACACTTTCCAAACCTCATCACCATCTATAATGGATTCTTCTAATGATTCATCCAGTGATACACTCTGAAAAATTCCTGTACTAAGTGTAAAAAACTTTCACAAACGGAGAATAAGAATGAGGGCCTTACTCACTTATCAAGACCTTAAAAACTTGGTCTTGGTCTTGAAACTCCATTGCGGACCATTGCTTCTCAAAGTATCAAGCTTGATTTTCAGAAAAGAGCTGACAAAGCTACAAACATCCTTTTTTCAAAGCTTGAAACAGAACATATTGCTGCTTTTGTAACTGAAAATGACATGAACAAACCATGGCAAATTTGGACAAAGCTCACTAATCAATATGCTGCTGCTGATGCCTCAAATTTTGCTTCAATCTTTTCTCACTATCATGATGTAAATTGTCAAGAAAGAAATTTAATCGGGGTTTTAAATGATTTAAGAACTCAAATAAATGAATTAGGATCAGTAGGAGTATCAATTGAAAGTGAAAATGCAGCTCATCAACTTCTAAGACAACTATCCAAATCCTATTCAACTCATAAAGCATTGATCTTACATGCTTGTGAATTCACTCAGACTCATCTTTCCATTTACAATCACTTATCACGACTTGCTTGAATATCTTCTGAAATTGAATCAGAAAATACCACAAATCCTACTTTGGCTCTCATAAATAAAACAAAAACTAATCAGAAGTTAAAGTGGGAGTTTTTTTGGGATGGGAAACATAACTTAAAAGCAAAACACTCTGAAGATGACTGTTTTAAACTTCATCCTGTGAAAAGAAAAAGTCAAAATGTTGCAAGTACTTTAAAATCAAATGATGATGTACACACCAATATTAGCTCTGGCCCTGTGAAAATGTTCAAGGCCAATATATCTAAAAAATCCTCAAAATAGCTTATTTTCGATAGTGGTGCAACTGTTCATATGATCAAATAGTGCTCACATTTTAAATCTTATCAACATTTCTGTTGCCCCATTAAACTTGGAAATGGTACTACTAGTTACAGTACAGGAAAAAGATCAGTCAACATAGTTACACCAAGAGAAGTAATTACTCTCACCAACTGCCAACATGTTCCTGAAGTAAGTCAAAATTTAATTGCAATCAGCCCTTTTATTTCTCACAGCTGCAGTCAAAACTTTAATGCTAAAGGGTATATGACCATCAGCAAGTCCAAAAAACTTATTTTAGAAGGTAATTGGGATGATTCTGAGGGACTTATGGTTCTGAATTCAGGTTTTGGTGAGCAGTTTTTTTCTCACCATAAAATCATTTTTGGCATCAAACTCACAAAATCTTTGGCATTACAGATTAGGGAATTCAAATTCTCAGCATATGGATATACTACAATCCAAAATTGGTTTTAAATTCACTGGAGATTTTGATCTTTGTGAACCTTGTGTAGAGGAAAAGCATTGCCATAGTCCTTTTTCTGGTGTTGTACCTAGAGGTAGTCAATTCTTAGAATATTTAAATTGAAACTTATGTGGAAAAATCATGCCGGATTTTTATTGAGGTGCCTCATATTATTTCAAAATAACCAATTCTTACACCTCTTATTGTTTCATTTTCCTACTCTCTAAAAAAATTTATACCTTCAAAACGTTTTTGCAATTTAAAACACAAATTGAAAATTTATCAAATCTTAAAGTTGGAAATCTTTTTTGTGACAGAAGAACTGAATTTATAAATAAAATTTTTAAAGACTTGAGTGCTAAAAGTGATTTTAAAATGATAGTTATTTCACCATACACACCACAACAGAATCCAATTTCTGAGCAGGGAAATAGAATAACAACCTAGATTGCCAAAGAAATTCTTTTTCATGCCAAAATTCTCATTGAATTTTGGGGTGAAGCTGTTAATACGGCAGTTTACATTGAAAATATATTACCTTGCACCTCAATCAACTTTGACACCATTCAACATGAGATTTGGTTGAGACCCAAAAATTAATCATTTAAAAGTTTTTGGCTGTACTGCTTATGCTTTGATTGACAAATCTAAAAGGGGAGGAAATTTTTCCCAAACTCATTCAAATGCTGCTTCCTTGGTTATGCTGAAGATACATTGTCTTATTGTCTACATTGTTTGGATAATTGATTAATCATTTATTCACATAACGTTAAATTCAATGAATCATCATTCCCCATTCAACATTTGTCAGACTTATTTGTAGACAATGTAATTGCTTCTAAAGTGGATTTTAATAATCAAAAAGTATGAAGTCCATCATCTTCAGATGAATCTGGTCAAGAAAAAAATGATGAATCCCCACCTATAAATATGTATTGGGATTATCATTGGACCTCCAAAATGGAACCCAAAGACATTAATTCATCTATTGATATCATTAATGTTATTGAAGCAGGTTGAAACAGAGTTCCAAGAAAATTAAATACACCTGTCTCAATAAAAAACTATCTTAGCTCTACCAACTCAATTAAGTCTTACTCCATTCATGATGAAATTCCCAATGTTCATATGTCTAATCCACTAACATATTTTGAAGCAATTAATCAAAGAGATGGAGAGTTGTGGCTTGAAGATATTAATCAAGAATTAAACATTCTTAAGAATCAAAATATTTTTGAATTTGTTGAATGACCAATTGATACTCCTGAAATAGGTTCAGTTTGGGTCTTCAAAATAAAAAGGGATGCTGATGGAAATGTTCAAAAGTATAAGGCAAGATTGTGTGCTAGGGGTTGTTCTCTGAAGGATGGAGTAAACTATTTTGAAAAAAATTTTCACCAGCCAGGAGTCTTACAACCCTGTGTGTTCTTATTGGTATTGCTACTCCTGAAAACTGGGATTTCATTCAGATTGATGTTAAAGGTGCTTTTCTTTATGGAAACCCCAATGAAGATGTCTGCATGAATGTTACATTGGGAATGGAGAAACCTTCAAATCTAAAAAAACTAGTTTTATTATTAAAACAATCACTTTATGGTTTGAAACAAGCTTTGAGATGCTGGTACTCAGAATTAATCACCTTTTTCAATTCACTAAATTTCTATCCATCAGCTGCAGATCCTTTTCTATTTATTCATGAAAGCTCTTCTCATCCTTTCTACATACATGTACACATAGATTATCTATCCATATTTGAGAAAGACATTACCTGGTTTAAGAATTCCATCTGTTCTAAATTTGATATGGAGGATTTATGGGATGCAAAATTCATACTGGGAATAAGGGTTACAAGAGATCACTTGAATGGCACTTTATCATTATGTAAAAATCAAGAAATTAAGGACTTGCTCATTTCCTTTTATATGCTCAATTGTAAACCAACTAACACCCAAATGCAAATGAACACTCAATTGGTACCAGCTACTGAAGAGAAAATTACTGCCTTTTCTTCTCTTAATATTAATTATTGAAGAGCCATTGGAAGGGTCAATTATATCACTCAAACCACCCATCCTGATATTGTGTTTATTAACAGTCATTTGGCTCAACATCTCAATGTTCCCGGTATTAAACATGGGCTTGCTTTCAAGAGAGTCCTTTGCTATCTTAAAGGGACTTGCAATTTGTCTCTCTCTTTTCATTCTGGTACTGTTTTTGACAATGAAGGTGATTACAGTTATTCACTCCCAACAGGCTTTGCTGAAGCCAATTGGGCTGGATTTCAAATCATTTGTCAGTCAACCACAAGCTATGTGTTTATCATCAATGACACTGCTGTAAGCTGGAACTGTAAAAAGCAACCTAAAGTTGCGCTTAGTACAAAAGAAGCTGAATTTTAGGCAACAGTTGATGCAACCCAAGAAGCCATATGGATGCAAACTATTGTTATTGACCTTGGTTTTAACTGAAAGTCTTCATCTAAACTATTTTCTGATAATCAGGGTTGTATTGCATTGTGTAAAAATCCTATTTTTCATGCTAGGACTAAACATGTTGAAATACAATTTCATTGGATTAAAGAACAAGTGATGAATGGGAAAATTAATCTACAATACATGCCTTCCACCAAAATGATTGCAGATGTTTTCACCAAAGCTCTCATTAAGGAGAAATTTAAATTCTTCATTAATAAAATTGGTTTGGCAGATATAGTTCATAGCAAGGAGGGGTGTAAGAACGTTTAGATATTTCATTTCTTTATTTTATATATTTTTTTTATTTATTTCATACAATATCACCCAACATAGGGGCATGAAGGAAAAGAAGACAGATAGTAGGTACAGCAGAGGAGACTAGGTGACACAAAAACAGAAAACTAATGGAAATTTAAAGTGAGGAAGCTAAGGGCTAGGCTGAATCGAGAGTGGCAAGTTATTAGGGAGTCTTTCAGTGTTAACTATAAATGATGCAACAAGAGACAAAATTGCGGAGGTGCAGAAAGAAATTTTGTGTTTTTGAGCTTCCTTCTTCAATCCAATTCTTAGGTGTGAGTGAGCCTTGCAGAAAAGGAGGACGTGCTCAGGGGTCTTATGATAATTCCCATCACAGCAAATGCAGATAGGTGAATCAGCTTCCTTGAATATAAAGAGGTAGTTATGTAAGGGCGAGTGACCTGAGCGAAGTTGAGCAAAGGCAGTGGCCAGTGCCCTAGGGAGTCAGCAGAGTTGGGAAAAGGTTTCCCTTGGAGAGAATCTACCCTGTAGTTTTCTGATGACATCCTTGGATGGGTGTGAGAGGGGGAGGGATTGGGAGTGGGAACGGATGTGTGATTTGAGGGAGTAGATTGAGGGAGGGGGAGGAATGAAGTGCAGGATAGAGTGGGTGAATTCTGCTAGGGGGTGGGATCCGTTGGCCAGGATTTCTACAATCTTATTGCCACGTACACCTGCGTGGCCAGAGCACCAACACAGAGTGAGGGTAATGAGGGGGTTGGCTTCACAGAGAAGGGCAACTGATTTATAGTTTCTGGCTACTAATGAGGAGTTATCTTGGGAGGGAGAGGGAGAGGAGAGAAGGTGGATGGTGGACTGATTGTTGACCATGAGAGTGAGGGAGCTAGAGAAAGGATGGAATGGGTTGGTGAGGTAAAGGTAAATTCTTGGAAGGATTCCTACCAGTTCTAACTCAAAGACAGGATACTGGTGGGAGTCCCCTAGATGTACCACATATGGGGAGCTCAAACCTGGGTCAAAAGCTGCACTGAAGGTACTTTCTGCTGATCTTGAACCATCTGTGTAAATGAAATATGAGTGTAGTGGGTACTTAGATAGGGAAAGAGATACCTTTCCTAGAGACCTTTTCTTGTAGTCCCCCATTTTAGCTTCAAATAGGGGGGATTCCAGGGGGGAGCTAGGAAGGGGCAGCGCGTATCTAGCCAATTGAGGGGGAGTGAAGGTGGGAAGAAGTTTAATGATCTGATCAAGTGGAGAGGGTGCAGGTGTGATTTAGGAGGCGCCAAAGATGAAAGATTTCTGGCTAACTGGGCCATATTGTTTGTATCTGGAATTGTTAGGAGGAAGGCCCATGCCTTGTAAACTTCCAGGTCTAGGCACTATTTAAAGGGTAAAGAGACTTAATAATGAAGTAGAGTACTCACTGGTGTGGTCCTAAAACACCCCAAAGCCCTGCAAATTGACTTGTTGTCACCAGTTTGGAGTAATATGACTGTTCTCAAGGACTTTTTGGGGGTTTGCCAGACTATTGCTGCATAATCAGTGTGTGAGTGAATAAGGGAGGTAATTAGCTGTTCATATGGTTTGAGAGGGATACCCCAACCTGATGAGCCCAGGTGATGAATGGATCCCACTGCCAGGAGGCCTTTGGAGGTGATATTGGTCCCATTGTCTTTGAAAGAGAGGGATGAGTCAATTATCAATCCTAACCATTTAAGATTAGCAGAAGCAATGAATTTAAGTGAGTTAAAATTCAATTGTGGGAGAGAATTAATGGGGAGGGAACACTTAGTCAACAGTAGCCATTTGGTTTTTGCACAATAAAAAATGGCTCCGTTGTGGCATTCCAAATCTGGGTAGGCCACTTAGGTGAAAATTTGATTGGAACTTGGTTGGAAGAAAATCATGGTGTCACCAGGTGTTAATTTGGTTGAAGGGAGTTAACTGGATTTTTTTTGGGTTGATTTTTTGGTGTTTTGGAATGGTTATATGTGGTATTTCTTTTGTGATTTGATGGTTTTATGGATTTGTATTTTTGGTGAATGAAGTGTGCTCTTTGAATGGCCACTTTTTTCTGGTGCGCTCCAGTTTTCTCCAGTGATTTACCCGTGCAAAAGCAAAGTGTTCTGGAAAAATTCTGTCATTGTGGCCAAATTTGGTCATGGTGAAAAAAATTAACTCACTATGGCAAATTTAGCTCACTCTGACCAAATTAGCTCATTATGGCCAAATTAGCTCATTATGGCAAAAAGAGCTCATTGTGGCAAAATTTGCTCACAATGGGAGAGTCTGATCACCAGTGCAAAGTTTGGTCACTGTAGAAAAGTCTGATCACCAGTGCAAAGTTTGGTCACTGCAGAAAAGTTTGGCTATTGTGGCAAAATTTGGTTAGAATTTATTATGCTTGTTAGATCAATAGTTTATTGTAGATCCTATGCATGTAGGGTATTGTTGGAAAAGTCTGGATTAGTAGAATCAGATAGAAGGGAGACTCTTAGTCTGCTACATGTTTTTTATCTTTTAGTTACGATATTGAGAGTCTTTTTGGATTATTAACAACCACCTTCATATTTTTCATTACTCAACAAAATTAAATTAAATTATAATAACCTTATAAAATTTATATTTTTCATAACACTGTTGAAATACAAAACAACAATTATATTTTCATCACATATAGGGTATCATTGGAAAGGTCACCACCTCAGGGACATGTTTTTATTGTTAACTCATTAAAATAAAATATTTATAAAAATATATAAGTCAATCTTTTCAGATCTTTCACTGGTACACCTTAATTGTTGTCATCAGTATTTCTTTTTCAACAGCTGCTGCTTCTAAATCTCAATAAGCGTTCATAAAATCAGAGTTTCATCTATATTTTAAATTAATTCAATCAGAATAGTAAGCTTAGATATTTGGGAAACCCTTATTTTACTTAGAAGGACAGGGTTTTCCACGGTTTATCCAACTCCTTTGGATTCTGCTTACAGAGAGGCAACTGTAAGAGTCTACCTACATATTTGGCGCCCATTGTGGGGTTCAAAATCTCTAGATTTTTCTAGGACTTTTTTGGATCTAGGACTTTCTTATCCTGCAAGAGGCTTGCTTATTTTTAATGGTTTAAGCACTTTGTTACTTTATTGGGATGTCTTCTGCTGATGCTTCTGGTTCTTCTCTTCCTCTTATTCATTCAGTCAGGATTGTTTCTTGGGATGGCCCAAAGTTTGATGGGGAGGAGGAAAAATGGTTTATTAGCAGGTATGAAGCTGCTGCTGCTGTTGATGGTGCTTCTAATGAGGATTTGGTGAAGCAGGTTAGATTTTTTATTGCTGATAGGGAGGTGGAGAAAGAAGTCATTGCTATGCAGGATTTCAAGGATAATGATTGGGTGAAGCTGTCTAAAGCTATGGTTGATAGATGGGGTGTTAGATTTACTATGCTGGATCTTAATAAAATTGTTGGTGATTGGAAGGCGAAGGGTGGCTTTTCTTCTATGGCTGATTTTAAAAAGTTATGCGTTCAATTCAATGAAGTTGTTGAATATCTGATTCTGGTGGATAAATTTGCTCATGAAAACCAAGCTAAGGATCTTTTCTGGTCAGCTTGCAGCAGGGATATTCAAATGGATGTCTTGAAGGATCTCTCAAGAAAAGACTTAATGAAGGAACTACCTAATGGCAAAAAAAAATTGCCGGCTTTGGGGATTATTAAGGAGATTATCCAGGCCTATCTAAAATTAATGGCGTTGGAAAAATATCAAGAGTCATGCACTCAATATGTCAGCAAGGTTAGTGAAGTTTTGTCTGAAAATAACAATATCATGGTCAAAGCTCAAGAAGCCAAGTAGGCTCAAATGGGACTACCAGTGGCAAAAGTTGAGGGCAATGTGGACAACAAGATGGTCAATCATTTGGCCAATTTAACAAAGCAATTAAAGATTCTTTTCCATGAGACTCAGAAGGCCAATAAGGCCCCAATCGCTTCTTCGTCAACATCTACTTCTTATCAATCAAGGGGATATGAACGTCAATATTTTAATGGCAATGGCAATGGAAACCGCTTCTCAGGAAATGGTAGTAATGGGAATGGTAATGGTGGAAATGGTTTTACAGGTGGCTATGATGAGCCAAAGGTGTGCTCCTATTGTAATAGGAGGGGGCACAGAGCTGGAGTATGTTTTACTCTAGATAAAGACTCGGATGCTGGGAGAGTTTTATTTGATGGTAAAGTTTATAAATTTCCTGATGGATTGTTCATCAAGCCCAGAAATGGACAAGCTCCTTCTGATTTGGTTAGAAGGAATATGGCGGCTGAAAGAAGAGCCCGATTTGAAGAATTGAAGGATGATGATGATAATGCCAAGGGTGGCAAAAATGGTGATGGTAAAAGCGGTGGTAAAGCTGATAAAGGTAAAGAGAAAGAGGTCAGTAAGGCCAAATTTTCAACTTCTTTTGGTGGTTTGGAGCTGGCAACGGTTGCTAGAGTGGAGGGTAACTGTATGGCTGGCAAATATGATGTCAATGCTGCTAGAAGAGCAGCTGCTACTAAAGCTAAAAGCAGCATTCAGAGCCAAATAAATGCTAAACCTGGCAAGGCAATTAACAAGTCGAGACCTTACTCTAAGGACAAAATTTATAAAATGAAGAAGGGGATGGCTGATATAGGGCCTCCTAGTTATGGTAAGTTTGATTTAAATGGTGAGCCTATGCCAGAAGATGATTTGGATTCTGAGGAGGACGTAACTTTGGTGTCACTACCCAGACCAAGTTTTAGTGGTCCCATCCTAATAGAGGGAGTAAGAAGGACTAGAAATGGATTGGGATTAGAGAGAGAAGCTGGTGATGGAGCTAGGGTTATAAGAAGTGAAGATGTTATTATGGGGGGTGAAGAAGGCAATGTGGGTCCTCAAGAGGTGCCCAGGGAAAAGGTAATTAAATCTCAAGTTCAGTACAAATGGCCAGTAGTATCCAGTCAAGAGAATGCAATAGACAATGTTTTAAATAGGGTGAATCAACTTCAGATTCCCTTATCTTTAGGCAAGCTTTTCACAATTAGTCCAACACTTTCAGAGAATCAAAAGAAGCATCTGACGAGGCGATGGGTTTCTGCTGGAGTGGTGGAATATATATGTGAAAATGCTGAGAAGTTTGGGGAGGATGTTGAAACAAATTTTTCTGCTCCCCTGAATTACATGGTGGTAACTCTTAACGGTAAAGAGGTAAAGGCCTTGGTCGATTCAGGGTCTCAAATTAATTTGATTTCTTTAGAGCAGACAATGATTATAGGCTTGCCAATTAAAACTGGTATTGGGGGAAACCTCAGAGGTATTGGAGGGCATGCAACAGAGCTGATGGGTATGGCTGAGCATGTCAAATTAGGTATTGGTGGGTCTATTGGTAAGGTTCACTTTTATGTGGCCAGAGAAGCAGTTAAAACTGTTCTTGGTGATCCTTTTTTAATGGATTTTGAGGCCCAGATTGGTTATCAAGCTGGAATGGGTATTAGTTTGGAGATAACTGGTGATGATATGAGAAGGTGTCAGCCTAGATATCCCTAGGACTGAGTATTTCTTATACTTAAAATAAGATAACCTTAAGTAAATTATGCTTATATCTTAAAAATAATGTTAAAATAACAATATAAATAATTGTATTACATATATATATAACTATTACACTATTATATAGATTATAGTAGTTTAAATAGATTATCCATAGCCTAATAATACTTATTAAGGTGTTTATGGAGTCATAATATACTTATCTTAAGTGATATGAAGTAATTATTGACATACATAAGCTTATATGTATACATAAATCTCATATTCAGTGAAATATGCAGTATATTATGTATATTTAGGTATGTAAGTGGGTTTTAGCCCCTTAATAGCCTATAAACTTTGTTTTTCTGCTTATTTTAGGTCATATAGACGTATCCATTCGACTCACAATTCCTACAGAAGCATAAACATCTATTTCAGGTGCATACACTCAGTTTGGACAACTTAATCTGCTTCCTTGGATGGATATTCACGGATTTATGGGTTGAGAGGTCATTGCTGGGTTAATATGGATGCTTGGGGATGTTATTGGGTGCTCAGAAATTTCATTTGTTTCCTTTATATGCTTTGGGACTCATTATATTCTCTTTGGATTAGTTATTTTACCTGTTTCTTTATGATATCCACTTTTATCTGGATTTTCTATTTATGGTATGGGTCTGTGTTATCATTAAATGTGATGGAGGGTCCTTACTGGAGGTCTGGGTGTTTAATCTGCTTGAAGTGGACGCCATGAGGAGGTGATGGGCCCTCACAGTGCTGTAATTGCCGGGGATTGCAGTGACATCATCTGGATTGAAGGTCTGTGCACTCCAGTGGATTTTGGTATAAGGGAGGATTTTGACAATTATTAGACATCACTTACTTACAACAATTTAAATAAACATTATAACATAATTATTATCATTTATAAATATATTATAAAGCCTTTATAAATTGATATTATCTTTATATAAGCTATAACTATATTATATTCATCTATTTTCCACCACTAGCACACATTTAAATCCAAGTATTGTGAGTTTTATTTGAGTATAACTATTTTATTGGTCTTCCCCTGAGAATTAATCACTAAATCATTTATTAATAAGTAGTAGGACCATTAATAAATACTATTAAATTGTACTTAAATACTAGATACACTGACAGAAGGCTTCATATGCGGTTGGCACCTCCTGGAGATGAAGGCTGGGAGACACAGCCAGGGATCACTACTCTGTGTCAGTTTTTTACTTGCATCAAGAAGCAGCATATTAAACAGACAGCTTCTGATGAATTATGTTTAGAGGGGAATTTCGGAGACCCTCATTTTTTGGGGTAGCTGGGGCTGATCATTCTAATGTTTCAATCTCTCCCCAGGATGAGATCCCGGATTGCAATAGGTCAGCTCACTTGGAGATAATTCAAGTGGATTCTCAATTATTTTCTGTTATTAATATGTTAAATTTTTATTATGTTTTCAAATTTTCTGTTTGTTTCACTTCTCTGTCAAAATTTTTGATCACATTCAAGAATGGATCAAGAGGGAAGATGGGAAATATTATGTTGAATAAAAATTTGAATGGTTTATTTTCTGACCTACAGCAAGAGGGTAAACTGAAATTATTTCATCAAAATTCTATAAAAAATCTAAGTATAATTAAAACATAAAAAAATAATTTTTTTGATAATTTGATTCTGGCCCTCCAGCAAGAGGATAAACTGCCAACTTTTTTTACAGGTGATTTAATGATGGATAAGGGAATAAAAGGTGTTGGAAAAATTGTTGATAAACTAGACAAGGGAAAAGAGAAAAGAGTTAAATTTAAAAATAAAATAAAATATTTTTCTACTTATATTGATTCTGATTCTGACAAAGAAGTGAATTCCTTTGATTAAATTTCCAATGGCAATACAAAAATAAATATTTTACCTCAAGTTTATGTAGATGTGGAGGCAGAAAAATATAAGAAGGTAGCAAATAATATCCGACCGATTAATGAACTGCTACACACTGAATTAAATCCACCTTTGAGAAGACCAAGGCTATCAAGAGATCCTTATGAATGCCCCTTGGTGAAGAATCTGCCCAAATTTTCTGAAACATCAAGAATCACTTTTGATAGATTAGATGTTGTTAATTTTTGACCTGATGGTTTGTTGTCTGGAGAAGAGAAGAAGTTGTTTTTGGATGTGATGGTCAAGTGAGAGAAGGCCATTGCTTTTGTAGAAGAGGAGGGGGGGTGTTGAAGCATTCCTATGGGGAGCCTTACAAGATTCCTGTAGTATGTCATGAACCGTGACAGCAAAAACCAATCCTGATTCCAGCTGCTTTAAAAGAAGCTTATATTGAAGTTGTCAGAGAACATATTAGCACTGGACTGTATGAGCAATCATCATCAAGTTTTTCTAGTCCAGTATTTTGTATCAAGAAACCAAATGGTAAACTTAGAGTAGTTCATGATCTCAAGGAATTAAATAGGGTTACAATAAAGGATTCTGGTCTACCACCTAGTGCTGAGGAGTTTGTTGAAGCATTTTCTGGGAGAGTGTGTTATGGTTTAGGAGATATTATGGGGGGATATGATGAGAGGGAGTTGCATCCAGACTCTAGGCCTCTCACTACTTTTGATACACCGCTAGGACGATTACAATTGACAAGATTACCTCAAGGAGCAACAAATTCAGTTTCTGTTTATCAAGCTCAGATGGCTTGGATTCTTCAAGATTAAATTCCTCAATATTCTGGAATTTTTATTGAAGATGGAGGAATTAAAGGACCTTTAACAGATTACAATAATGAAGTGTTGGAGGAGAACCCAGGGATATGAAAATTCATCTGGGAGTATGCAATCACTTTAGAGAGGATCTTGTTTAGAATTGAAGAAGCTGGTTTAACTATTTCGGGTTCAAAATTTTCATGTTGTGTGCCAGCTTTAGAGATTTTAGGTCATGTGGTATGTAGAGAGGGTAGGATTATGTCCAAGAAGAAAGTGAATAAAATTCAGTCCTGGCCAAGACCCAAGAATACGACCAAAGTTAGGGGGTTTTTAGGTGTATGTGTTTATTTTCAAATGTTTATCAAGGACTTTTCTTCATTGGCAGCTCCATTGAGAAGGTTGAAAAGAAAGGATGCAGACTGAGAGTGGGATGAAGAGTGTGAAAGGGTGTTTGAGAAATGGAAGAAGATTGTGGGGAAGGATTTAGTCCTGCACAAGTTAGATTATGGAAAAGATGCTGGTAGGATTTATTTAGCAGTTGACTCAAGTCAGGTTGCTGCTGGTGCAGTTTTTTCTCAGATGGATAAAGCTGGTTACATTAGGCCAGTTAGGTATGAATCTGTGGTATTCACCAAAGTCGAATCAAGATATTCTCAGCCGAAATTGGAACTGTGTGGAGTGGAAAAAATTTTAAAGAAACTTCAAAATGTTTTTTGGGGCCAACATTTTGAATTGCAAGTGGATGAAAAATCTTTAATTCAAATAATTAATTCCCCAAGTTTACCAAATGCACCTATGACTAGATGGGTAGCATTAATTCAACATTTTTCTTTTGACTTAGTTAATAAGCCTGGCAAAACTTTTACTATGCCAGATGGTTTGTCAAGAAGACCACCCACTGAAGATTATTCAGACTCAGAAGAGTTCAATGAAGATATACCTATGATTATAGCCTGAACTAAAGGAGCTGAGGACTTTCCATACCTCCCCCATGAGGTTAAATTGGCAGGACTATTGTGTTTAGATGATTGTGATGATGACCTCCACCAATAGGATAAACTAGAAAATTATTTTTATGTTGATAAAATTGATGAAATTGGTGTGAATAAACTTGGTAAAAAAGAGGTAGAAGAAGATGTTGTGTATATAGATGAAGAGGGAGTGGTAGTTTGGGACAGTAGTAGGTTAAGGAAGGGTGTATATGTTGGAGAATTAGAAAATTCGGTTAAAAAGGGTGAAGAAGAGAAAGAGGTATTTTCAAATTTGGTTTCTAAAAGGTCAAAAGGTTCAGATGAAGAAAATTGACATAGCTCAATCAAGAATCAAATTTGTGGTCAACTTCTATTGGCTCATTCATGTGCAGGTGATATTGGTGATAGAGAAGTGCCCATTGATATTATATTAATTGATTTTCAAGATGAATTCTGGGGTCAGACTGGTTTTTATTTGTTGTTGGTCAAATATTTATTGACTTTAGAAAGGCCAGAAGATTGAGAAGATGATGAATGGGTGGCTATAAAAAGGAAGCAATCTACGATTTACTTATCTGGTCGACAATTAATGAAAAGGAGGTATCAAAATCCTCAAGTAGTTTTAACTCAAAAGAAAGGGCAAGATTTAGTTTTAAAGTCACTGCATGAAGATCTTGGGCATAGAGGTGTTGGAGAAACATTCAGAAGAGTTTCTGATTGATTTTGGTGGCCAGGCATGAAGATGGCTGTTAAAAAGTGGGTTCAGTCATGCAAAGAATGTCAAAGAAGAAGTTATTTAAGGTTGAAATAACCAGAACACGCTACCGGCAAAAATACTCTCTTTGGAAGGGTTAGCTTGGATGCCGTTCATATTAAGGAGGGAAGGTATAAATATTTAATTGTTGCCAGAGATGATTTATCTGGTTGGGTAGAGGAAGCGCCTCTTATTAATTTGACTGCCAAAAATGTGGCAGAATTTATTTTGAAAAATTGGGTGTATTGATATGGAGTTATGAAATTGGTAACGGTAGATGGAGGTCCTGTGTTTGGGACAGAGTTTAGAGAAGCTATATCAAAAGTTGGGCCAAAGGTTAGGGTAGCAACCCCTTATTATCCTGAAACTGAAGGTATGGTTGAGAGAGGGCATCAAGTTATTAAGTATGCTTTAGTAAAAATGTGTGGGTTGAGTTCTGAAAAGTGGAGGCATTATTTACCTTTAGTTTTATTTGCTAATTGAATTACTGCCAAAAGGACAACCGGATTTTCACCCTATGAACTTGTTTTTGGACAGAAAGCAGTTTTACCGGTTGATTTGGAAGCTGAGTCATATCTTGGAGTTGATTGGGACATGGTCAAGACTACTGAAGAGTTATTATGTGCAAGAATGATGCAGCTAGAAAAGAAAGAAGAGTACTTAGAAAATGCATATTCACGGATGAAGAAGATCCGAAATCAGTCAGTAAGATATTGGGATGAGCAGTTGGCACATTGACTTAGAAAACCTTTGAAAACTGGAGATATGGTTTTGGTGTATAATAGGAGTTTGAAGAGCCAATGGGGCAAGATTTTTGCAGATAGGTGGAATGGACCATATAAAGTCAAGGAACAAGTATCTGGCAGCTCATATGTTTTGGAAGAATTTGATAGAGTAGTATTAAAGAAGAGGGTAGCGGCTGATCAAGTCAAACGGTTCTATCCTAGGGGCACCAGGAGTGCTGAAATTTGACTTCAAAATAAGGGTAAACTATTTCTACAATTGTTTTAAAGGGACTCCAAATGAGGATAAACTACATAATCGATTAAATAAAAATTTGTCAAAGTTTAACTCCGGAATGAGGATAAACTACTTTCTTATTAAAAATATTACTGTCGTTTTACTATGGTATGAGAGACAAAACCCTTAACAAAATTTACAACATTTATGAAGACATTTGTTTGAAAATTCTTAAAACTCTTAAAAGCAACAAAAATTATGGGGAAGATATATGTTGGATTGATAAATTTTTTTTTATTGGTAGAAGTGTTCACAGGGGGCCTTCTGAATTAAATATTGGCAGGTTTGGGGGTAATTGATGGGCTGGCTGCTCTATACACAATTACCCCACAATTTTCGTTGTAGAAAATCCTATAGTACTAGCTATAGGCCTTGACCAAGGGAGTTGGAGAAAAACCAGAGAGAAAATCCCCTGTCCCTTTAGAAAAATAAGTGAGATTGACCTGTTGCAGCAAATTGGAGATCTGTTTGCTAGACCCTCTAATTAAACACACTTGACCCCTTTATAAGTGAAGATAATAGTCACAGTCAGACTACCAGAAAGAGTTGAAATGAACAGTAATATATTCCAACAAAACACAAGCCAATGAGACAGTGAGGAACAGAGAGGCGATGAGTAAAGAGATAAGATGATTCCCCTAAAAATCTTCCCACACACTCATCATAAAGCCAGTGCACAGACCACCCTGACCTATTCCCCACCCAAAATCCAGCTTTCCCAGCCTTTTTCATGCATAAAAGTGCATTTTAGTGCCTCCCCAGCACATAGGCGGGCAGGCCGCTTCTAGGCCCTAAAACACCCATACAACCAATAAAATCCCATAACTTCACTAATAAACAAGATAAACACACAAAAGACATACCAAAATGAAAAGAAAATGAGGTAAAATAAGCTGAGACATAATAAGTGACCCTATCTTAAGCCTACATAAGCACCACTAAGCAATAAACATCCGATAAATACCAATAACAGCACCATAACTACCCTATAAAACAAGGTAACCACCCATAAGGGATACCAAAATGAAGAGAAAAGAAAGGACATTAGGCTGAGACATAATAAGTGACCCTAGCTTAAGCCTCCATAAACACTACTAACTACCACCTAAAGATGAAAAAATCCACTAATAACACCATAACCCCAATAACACCCTACATACCAAATACCCCCAAATATGCACTCCAAAGGCCTACCCAGGTTTGGATCACCACATCCTCCCTCCAATCAAGAATTTCCCCATTCTTCCTTCGCCAAAAACCATGTTCGAACACCTATCCAGAATCTTTACAAACAGCCCATTTCTCTCTTCCACCAGATCCTATTTCATCCTAAGTGAACTTCTGAACCAGCAATCCAAGCTTCTTCTTTAAAACTTCTCTTGAACCATGCCTTTAAATTAAATCTATCTCTCTGAAAAGAATCTCTTTCTTCTGTTCCTGAATTCCAAATCTGGCTGTACCAGCTTCCAACAATGAAAAGTGATATCCAGTTGACAAGTCTTCCTGACTATAACTTTCTACCAGCATAAAAATTTCCTCATTTTATAGTCTTGGGGGACTCACAACCCTCAGTTTAAAGTCTTGGGGGACTAACAGCCCTCATTTTAAAGTCTTGGGGGACTAACAGCCCTCAGTTTATAGTCTTGGGGGACTCCAAAAATCCTCAGTTTATAGTCTTGGGGGACTGAAAAACCTGAATCACAGAACCCAGAACCAGAGATCAACCAGAAAAAGATTTAGAGAAGTAACTAACTTTCTGGGGTAACTGTATATTGAGCTGCCAGCCCATCAGTCACCCCCAAGCTTGCCTTTACAAAATTCAGAATTTCCCCCTTGGATCCTTCTGCCTTTTAAACTTCCACCTCACACTGCCTCCCATTCCTCAGTTTATAGTCTTGGGGGACTTCACCATCAACAATCCTCAGTTTAAAGTCTTGGGGGACTAACACAGTGTTCAGTTTAAAGTCTTTACGGACTACTTCTTGACAAAATCTTGAAACCAGCCAGTTTAAACTCTTGTAGGACTACTATATCCATAGTAGTAAAATTAAATTCTTGAATAAATCTTTAACAACCATCCAGTTTTAAGTCTTTGAGGACTAACAGAATTTTCAGTTTAAAGTCTTGATGGACATCAAAAAATGTTGAGCCCGTAATTAAAAGATCAGTTTAAAGTCATGAAGGACTTTCCAGAAAAAAATCTTGAAGATATATCCCATGATTAAAATAATAATAATAAAAAATTCAGCTTGAAGTCTTGAAGGACCTTCCAGAAAAAAATCTTGAAGATATATCCCATAAATTCCCAAACCAAAAACATCAAAGCCAAAACATTTAACCTCCTTTAACAAATAAAACAAAATAAAATGGTATCCCCCAGCCAATTGATGAGCTGATCCCCTGATACCTTACCCACATCCAATTGCACCTTGATGTGGTCACACCTAAAAAAATTTAATTTTTTTATTTTTATTTTGACTCCTCCTCTTCTACCAAAAACACTTCCAGAGCCCTATCTTGAGCCTTTGAACAAACATAGCCTCCATAAAAAAATAAAGAGAAAAAAAAGAGAAAAAAAGAAAATAATCTTGAATCCACCACTTTCTCAGCCAACACTTTAGAACCACATAGCAAAGCCAGCTCCAGGTCAACAGAAAAGATCACTGGGTGGGCTCCCTCCAATAAGTAAAAATGATGGGAGACCACCAGTGATCCACAGCCACTCCAAGGAAATAAAGAAGCCAGTCCAGAGCCAGATTAAAGTCATAGTGGACTAAAACCTGAATAACAAAACCAGAACTAGGATTCAACTAGGACAAACAAAATACTTGAAACAGACATTATGGGGTAACTGTTCTACAGAGCAGCCAGCTCATCAGTTACCCCCACACTTGCAAAAATAAAACCTAGAAGCCCCCCCCCCTGGGTACTCTCTAACAAAAACACAACATCCAATAAAATTAAACAAAACCAATAAGCATGAGTGGTCCAACACTTGAAGACCAAAAGAATTTCCAGTTTAAAGTTATGGTGGACTAAAAACCTGTTTAAGAAAAAAACCAATACTAGAATTCAACAAAATTAAGAGAAGGGGTTGGAAACAGACAATCTGGGGTAACTGTTGTTAGAGCAGCCAGCCCATCAGTTACCCCCACACTTGCCAAAATAAAATCTAGAAGCCCCACCCCTGGGTACCTTCTAACAAAAAGGATTTTCCAACACAAATCTTCTTCCATAAAAAACCAAAACCATTAAAAACCCATTAAAACTCTTGAAAGCCAAAAACATCCAATTTAGAAATAAATTTTTTCAGTTTAACCTCATGCTGGAGGTGAAATAAAACCAATAATCTTCATTTTTATCTTCATTTTCTTTTAAATAAAATAACCATCTTCACTTGAATTTTTCTTTTCTTCCAACTTCATTATACTAAGATTTTTTATCTTTCATTGCGGGCAGGCCTCCCAACATCAGAGGTGCCGCCTGAAGCGGCGCAGCCTCCCTTTTTTATATAGAGACTTGAACCAGAGAGACTGATAAGAATTCGAAAAAAAAATTACTGACCAAATACATAGAGGCCAAATTAAGCAAAACCAAAACAAATTAAGTAGTTTATCCTCATTTTGGAGGAATCATATTCTTGAAATCCCAATGTTTAAACCAATAAGTTTGCCCCTAGGGCTTGAACCCCCTAAGCTCCTCTTCCAATTCTGATATCCCAAAATCAGACCTCCAAACAAATCTTCCATCCTCCTCCATACACTGAGTCTACCATAGTTCACATCACCAGAATCAATAAATTCTCCACCCTGTGAAACATCTGGAACCTCCGCCACATCTTTAAAATCAACCTCCATACCAGTGACATCCAAAACATCATAATAATTTACCCCTTCCCTATAGGAATCTTTCTTAGAATCTGCAAAATCCTCCAGAATTACATCCATAACATCAAAATAAAAATCCTCCTCCAAGCAGAAAACTTCTGATCTTGAGGGAACCACTTGAAAACAATCTTCCTCTATGAGAAAAAGATCCAAGACAGAATCTTTCTGTCCATCCAAAAATTCAATGGATACATCCTCCTCCAAAAAGCCATTATCTGAACTAGAGAAAGAAAAATAATCATCCCACAGCAACCATTCATCCACCACAGATTCCTTCTCAATATCCCAAAATCCTTCTTCATGACCAGACAAGTCCTTCTTCCCACATAATTCACCCAACCTTGAGGAAATACACTGATCCTCCAGTGTGTACATTTCCAAAACTTCCAGTGAAGCACATTCCTGAGATCCTATGGAATCCTTTGGAAAAGAAAAATTACTTTCACAAACATCATCAGAGTACCCATCTTCCAAAATTGATGGCTCCAACACTTTTCCAGAAACTGAATTTTCCACCACAGTATCCTGAACCTCTCCACCCAAAAGGATTTCCTCTCCAGATTCCACATCCCTATCCTTCAAAACATCCAAATATCCCAAAATAACCTCCTTCAGAATAGCCATACCAGGAATCCTATTTTCCCCATTTGGAAGAGTCTTCATCAAGTCAGCCTTGAAAAGAATATTCATAACATCCACCTTTACATCCCTACCCGTGGCACTCCAAAATATATACTTGGCCCCATCTTCAGGTGGTAATATATCATTATACACCAGATAATCCAGAGCCTCCCCAAACTCCTCCATAAATTCCCCATACTGAGAAAGAGAAGTTACACCACCTTTCAATTCACACTTCCTAGCAATCCCATGAAGGTTCACCATTGAGAAAGTAGTAGGTCACCTTTTAACCATTTCAATCTTCAACTTTCCCCAGTCCTGACTCCTATATCCTGCCATACTAGAGACTTCTTTCTCCACCTCCCTATTGCCAATGAAAAAGATTACTTGCCTAACCATGTCCAACAGTGAGGCCCCATCAATCTAAGCAGCAACCTCAAAACTAGCCAAAAACCCCTTTGCATCCTTTCCCAAAAACCTTGAACCATCCCAAGACTGAATTCTAACCATCCTAGCAATTCCAAGTTTCAGCCTCCAATCTCCACCAAAGATAGCCAATGGCCCCCACAAGAGCCTTAGAGACCTAGGAGGGACCAAATCCAACAGAAAATAAAACCCCTAGACCAACCACAAAGAGATATAGCACCAAATTCAAAATCCACCAAAGGAGATCCACCAAAGAGAGAAGCCTAGATCAACAGAGATTCCAAAAAGCCAACAGATTTGTACCCCACGTTGGGCGCCAGAAATGTAGACAATCCTATAGTACTAGCTATAGGCCTTGACCAAGGGAGTTGGAGAAAAACCAGAGAGAAAATCCCCTGTCCCTTTAAAAAAATAAGTGAGATTGACCTGTTGCAGCAAATTAGAGATCTGTTTGCTAGACCCTCTAATTAAACACACTTGACCCCTTTAAAAGTGAAGATAATAGTCCCAGACAGACTACCAGAAAGAGTTGAAATGAACAGTACTATATTCCAACAAAACACAAGCCAATGAGACAGTGAGGAACAGAGAGGCGATGAGTAAAGAGATAAGATGATTCCCCTAAAAATCTTCCCACACACTCATCATACAGCCAGTGCACAGACCACCCTGACCTATTCCCCACCCAAAATCCAGCTTTCCCAGCCTTTTTCATGCATAAAAGTGCATTTTAGTGCCTCCCCAGCACATAGGCGGGCAGGCCGCTTGGAGGCGGAGCCACTTAGGGGCAGGCGGGCCACTTCTAGGCCCTAAAACACCCATACAACCAATAAAAACCCATAACTTCACTAATAAAGAAGATAAACACACATAAGACATACCAAAATGAAACGAAAATGAAGGAAAGTAATCTGAGACATAATAAGTGACCCTAGCTTAAGCCTACATAAGCACCACTAAGCAATAAACATCCAATAAATACCAATAACAACACCATAACTACCCTATAAAACAAGGTAACCACCCATAAGGGATACCAAAATGAAGAGAAAAGAAAGGACATTAAGCTGAGACATAATAAGTGACCCTAGCTTAAGCCTCCATAAACACTACTAACTACCACATAAAGATGAAAAAATTCACTAACAACACCATAACCCCAATAACAACCTACATACCAAATACCCCCAAATATGCACTCCAAAGGCCTACCCAGGTTTGGATCACCACATCATTACCATTTTTTCCCTGTTTCTAGTTGAATCCTGGCTCTATCTTTGATCTATAGGAAGTCTGCTAAGACTATAAACTGGAACGTACGAAGAGACAATGCTCCCACTGCTGGATTCAAGATTCTTTTTTATTTTTTATTTTGTTATTTCTTTTATATTAGATTTTTATATAATAAAATATGTTATTCTTTCATTTTAATTTTTTTAATAATATAAATATTGTCAAGGGTGATTCTCACTGGTGGTCTCTAATCATTTTTACAAATTGGAGGGAGCCCACCCAGTGATCATTATCATAAAATTTTATTTTCCTAAACTTTCATTTATTAATTTTGTATTTTCAATTTCTCAAAATTGTGTAACCACATCAAGTTGCACTTGGATGTGGGTATGGTGTCAATGGTACAGCTCATCAATTGGCCGGGGGGCATCTTTTAAATTTTATTTTACATTTCATAAATTTTATATTTCAAATTTGTTTATTATTTTTTTTAAATTAAATTTTAAATTTTATTACATGAAAATCTTTTATAAACTTTTATTATTTTCATCATTAAAAATAAACTAATAAAAAGTAAATAAATAAATAAAATAAAAATATAATGAATATATAAACATACAATTATTTTTTTTTAAATTTCGTTAAATTTAATTTTCAATTTTTCTTTTGGTTTATTTCTTTTATAGTATATTTTATATAGGAAAAAGGGTCAAGTGGAGCTCGAGAAAAATTGGATCCTACTTCAAGATCTGTTAGTCCTGCAAGACTTTAAACTGGCTATTATTCAAGACTTTCTTTAAAGGGTTGTATTGGTTATTTTGGGATCTGTTAGTCCTCCAAGACTTTAAACCGGCTTCTTTTCAAGACTTTCTTTAAGGTCTTATTTGTATTAAAGATCTGTTAGTCAACTAAGACTATAAACTGGCTGTATATGATTTTATTTCAAGATATGCTGTTAGTCCTCCAAGACTTTAAACTGGCTAATTTTCAAGGACTTTCAAAATTTTATGGATATTTTTGGAGAAAGGTTTAGGATAGTAGTTGGAACTAACAATCAATTAAATTTTTGGTCCACCAAGACTTTAAACTGGAATGTCAATCTATTTGGTGAAATTGGTGGCGCTTTAAGATGGTCTAAGATCTTAAAATTAAATATTAGAAGCCTGGATAAAGTATTTTGTAAAGGTTTCTGAATATCAATGGATGAAATTTTAATGAAGGAATAAGAAGTCAGGGTGGTAGTTGGATTATTATTGATTTTTTAAGAGCCTCAGTGTTAGGCTATTTGGTGTAAAGCTTGGAGGACCTTACGGAAAGATTGGAATCATAGAATTTGGCTCAGTGGGGGGGCCTATGAGAATGGAATCAAGTGTATTTGGCTCATTAGGGAGATCCACTCTCTCATGCTGTGACATAGTGGGAAGACTGGTATATGGGAGTCTGAAGGGATTCAAACCTTGCTCTCAGCAGTGGAATCATCACAAAAATTTATTTTTATTATTATTATGATTTATTTCAAGAGCGGGAGAAGAAGACAAACAGTTTAAATTTGTAGAAGACTAGCTAGAACAATGTTCATCAAAATAAACTAATTAGAATTCATAATTGGTTGGAATGGGGACCTTCCTTATTGGAGGGAGGATGTGGCATTCCAAATCTGGGTAGGCCACTTAGGTGAAAATTTGATTGGAACTTGGTTGGAAGAAAGTCATGGTGTTACCAGGTGTTAATTTGGTTGAAGGGAGTTAACTGGATTTTTTTGGGTTGATTTTTTGGTGTTTTGGAATGGTTATATGTGGCATTTCTTTTGTGATTTTATGGTTTTATGGATTTGTATTTTTGGTGAATGAAGTGTGCTCTTGGAATGGCGACTTTTTTCTGGTGCACTCTGGTTTTCTCTGGTGATTTTCCAGTGCAAAAGCGAAGTGTTCTAGAAAAATTCTGTCATTGTGGCCAAGTTTGGTCATGGTGACAAAAATTAACTCACTGTGGCAAATTTAACTCACTCTGGCAAAATTAGCTCATTATGGCAAAAAGAGCTTATTGTGGCAAAATTTGCTCACAATGGGAAAGTCTGATCACCAGTGCAAAGTTAGGTCACTGCAGAAAAGTCTGGGCACTGTGGTAAAGTTTGGTCACTGTAGAAAAGTCTGATCACCAGTGCAAAGTTTGGTCACTGTAGAAAAGTCTGATCACCAGTACAAAGTTTAGTCACTGCAGAAAATTTTGGCTATTGTGGCAAAATTTGGTTAGAATTTATTATGCTTGTTAGATCAATAGTTTATTGTAGATCCTATGCATGTAGGGTATTGTTGGAAAGGTCTGGAGTAGAAGAATCAGATAGAAGGGAGAATCTTAGTCTGCTACATGTTTTTTATCTTTTAGTTTTGATATTGAGAGTCTTTTTGGATTATTAACAACCACCTTCATATTTTTCATTACTCAACAAAATTAAATTAAATTATAATACCCTTATAACATTTATATTTTTCATAACACTGTTGAAATACAAAACAACAATTATATTTTCATCACATATAGGGTATCATTGGAAGGGTTGCCACCTCAGGGACATGTTTTTATTGTTAACTCATTAAAATAAAATTTTATTAAAATATATAAGTCAATCTTTTCAGATATTTCACTGGTACACCTTAATTGTTGTCATCAGTATTTCTTTTTCAACAGCTGCTACTTCTAAATCTCAATAAGCGTTCATAAAATCAGAGTTTCATCTATATTTTAAATAAATTCAAGTAGACTAGTAAACTTAGATATTTGAGCAACCCTTATTTTACTTAGAAAGACAGGGTTTTCTATGGTTTATCCAACTCCTTCGGATTCTTCTTACAGCAAGGCGACTGTAAGAGTCTACCTACACCATGTCTAGAGCCCCAATCCTGAGCCTTTACATTCAATTTGGACAGCTTCTCGACAATAATTGATGGGCTTTTACCCGGTTCTAGGTATAAGATATCATCAATGTATCCAAGGGCCAGGGAGCTGGGTGAGATGGATGGGAGGGAAAGGAGTTTTGAGTTGTAGATGACGTATAGTATTGGGGAGAGGGGGGAACCCTGTGGGAGGCCTTTTGGGGAAAATATGGGGGTGAGACAAAATAAGAGAAGGAAATGCTGATAACTCTGTTTTTGAGGGAAGCAATGATAAGGGAAGAAAGGTTCCTAGGGAAAGGTTTCCCTTGCTCCATTGATCTTTAGTCCAGGTGACCAGATGGAGCAGGGAATAGAAGTGGAGCGGAGAGGGCGTCCACCATAATGAGTTTCAGGGAGGAGTTTAGCCAATTCTATACAAAAGGAGAGTCTTTTAGTGAGCAAAAAGTCAAGTAACTTTCCTATTGTGTTCAGAACTGCTATGGGACAGTAGGGGTTGGGGATGGAATAATCAGATCTGCCTGGCTTGGGGATAATCACTGTCCTTGCACCTTTCCATACTTTTGGGTAATAGCCATGATTTAAGAAGGCCTGGAAAAGAGGCAGAAGCAGGTCAGCTTCTAGGGGAAGACTAAGGTAAAGAAGGGAATTAGGAATGCCATCCGGTCTGGGGGCTCTGCCCTTTTTGGTTTTGAGGATTGCTGAGATAAGTTCAGATTTTGAGAAAGGAGGGGAGGGAGGGTAGGGTGAGGAAGGAGGAGGGGTGATGTCATCCAGTAATTATGGGGAAGTTGCTACTGAAGTTCCTTCAAAAAGGCAAGAGACTTTTTACATGCTGTCAATGATAGGGTTTCCTGAGTGATCATTGTGAGGAGGGTTGGATTGGGGGTTGGGATGTGAGGACTTGGCTGCTTTGAACAGGGTCATTGGGGTGAGGGTGGCTAACTTGTTTTGCCAGTGTTTTTTGCAAAGGTAGTTGAATTTTTCACAGAAGGCTTCTTTATTTTATATATATGTGTCTAGATGTTAGTGCACACATGTAGAGTTATGCACATTTTCTTAGTTATGTTCTCATATTACTATTCAACCATATCTGTAGATGTTGAGTGAGATACTAACATATATACTGGGCTATGTCTTTCTTTTTTTCCCATCTTTTATCTTGCTCAATAATTATTTAATTTTACCTTTAGGTTAGGTTCAAGCATTTTCTTACTTATTAATGTTATTAATATTCTTTTATTTTACAATTAAATGTACATTTGTAACAGCAGCAACAACCTTATTCAGCGGCAGACTATTTTTATTGACATCTGCTCCTGTTTTTACATTGAAAGGTTTGATTTTGTATTTAGCTTTTGCCTATCTGTTTTTCTTGATTTGTATTTTCTATCTTGCTCAACAATCATTTTATTTTACCTTTAGGTAACAGTGGCAAAGACCTTATTCAGCAGTAGACTATTTTTATTGACGTCTGTTCCTGTTTTTACATTAAAAGAAACTAAGGCTTCTTTCACTATTGTCCCACATCCTTGGTCCTTTATCCACTGTTCTAGCCTTTTTTCTATTCCTTATTTTCCTGTCCAATCTTTACTGACTAAGTTTGTCCAACTATACTCAGCTTTACACCTAACCACCATTATGCACTCCACATTCCTGAACAACTCTAACTTTGGGGGCCTCTTCTTGGGGTAGCTGAATTTGTGGGGGAAAGGCAAATAGGATTTATTCAAAAAATAAATTCCAACTACCATATTGGTAAGAATATTTACCTAATACTATCTCAGTAATTTCAGAAAAATGAATTAAATACAATTTTTGACATGATCTATATATATGCAGGAGAGATGGAATCCAAAATAATGACTAAGGTCATACAGATCCAGAATCTCACAACTAAAAATTGTGTAATGAGAAATCATAAAACCACCGAAAAAAGTGAAACTAAACCACTGGCTTGTAATTTTAAACTCCCAACTTACATATACAATATGCTTGTGGTCCTTTCAAAAAATAGAGATAGTGAGTGTGTCAATCAGGATGAATATTTGAAATCCCAAACGGGTAAACCTGTAAGTCCTCTTGCTTTTCGCAAGAAGGTGTGGGTCTCAAGTTTGGGATTTTCTGTTTCCGTTATGGCTCCAAATAATCTCATTGCATTTAATCAATGAACAGTAACTTGTTATGGTCCTGTCAAAGAAATATTTATTGTTGACTTCCCTAGTTTCGGACAAGAATATGTCATTCTAATACAGAAAATACAAAATATGTCACTCCAATCCTCTTCTTTAATTCCTCAAATAGTGTTTCACAGTTTGCAACTTATGAAAACAGTTATAGGGAATATTTTACCTGAAGAAATATTGATTGAGACTTCAAATGTTTCTTCAGCCTGTGCATACCAAAAACTGGGTGCAGACATATTTCAAAATATAATCAAAGGTTTTATTTCAATACCTGTTGCTCATCTTCCATTTCTACCCTATGATGAAGTGGATGATGAAGAGCTAAATATTGCATCTTGAAATTATGTTATTCATATATGGATGAAATATATATAATCTTTCCAATAGCTTATGATTTTTATTTCGATTAAAAGTAGACTGATACGTGTTGGGTCAATGTGTATAAAATATTAAATTTAGTTAAAAGAGACAATTTATATAAGATTTTACAAAATAAAACTCATTTATTGATTTTGTCAAACAATTACACAAAATTACACAATAAAAAAACATTGGGTGAGCTACAAAATAATATTTCAGCTAGAAACCTAAACACTAAAAACTACAGTTTAGTGGGTGAAAATACTAGTTTTGGAAAAGCAAGATTTGTGAGCTTGAAGCGGAGTCTACATTGTCTCTCCACTCACTTTCTGGGAAGTAGAGAGAAAGACCAGTGTTTTGGGACAAAAAGACATCTTTGTTGGAGTTTTTATCAGAATGGTCAGAGCTGTCTTCTCCAGATATGAGCAAATTATAGAATTCTACCACTTGACCAAGGTAAATAGAGAAATATATTTTGTAGCCAATTTTTCATCATGTTCAATTCTGGGATGGCTTGGAGGTAATAAAGACATGCTTGCATCAGGTAGGAATGCTACAGCATTCCAGTTTGGAATTTTGTTTCTTTGAAATGGTGAGAGATTCGCTAACCATATGGGATTGTAAAAAGCAAGAGTTAGGCCTTGAGGAGCTTTAGAGTAACTTGACTCAACAGATACTCGTGGAAGATGTCTGGGTCGAGAACGGTCAATCTTACCTGCAGCTGAATTACTCTTCTTGATTTCAGCATCAAGGCGGCGGAAGAAAATATTTGCGCCCTTAGATCGGTACCTTAGCTTCTTTATCATATAGTATCCTATTCTTGAATCCTCCTCATCATCACTGTGGGTAAGATGGTCCTTGATAATACTTTTATACCTGTCAGGAAAATTATTTTTATAGCAAAATCTAATCACTTTTTGTATAGAAGTGGTGGAAGTTTAGAGCTGGAAAATAATGAAAAGATATTATAAATTTGCTCACACAATTCCTATTGTTTCCCACCCTACTTGTACTGGCAACAGAAGCCAGTGTTCCAGAAATTTATGTCTCCATTTTGTATCTTTGAGCCCAAAAGTAATGCACATAATAGTTGTAGGCAGGGATGAGCTTGAGAAGGTCATTGACATACTGAATGTTTACAGGCCAAAAATTGTAGTACCTTGATGCAACACCTGTTTGGGACTGGGTTATGGCTGACATCCTGCATTCGGTGTTGTATAATGTATTAGGACCTCTGAGGAGATTGGGGGCCCATCGTCGTATTCCAAGGCTGGCAAGGTGAGCTTGGATATATATGATAAAGTCCTCATTTATGATATGCTTATTTCTGCATACTCTGAGTGTATGATTGTCGGGGTTATTCAGGGTGACAATTTGGTGAGTAGAGATTAAGTGGGGTGCTGAATGTTAATATTTGATAGGTTATACTAGATTATTCATTTAAGTTACTATTACTATACTATTTTATTCCATACACTTATGAGTTGACTAATTTGTTCGTTAACTATCTTGATTCATCTAACCTAACCTAATGATATATCAGCATTATATATGGGTGTCAACACTCACTAGTGTTCGGCATCCATCTTTCACTTCTCAGTTATTTTTCATTATATTTATCTAGTCAACTCAATCTAACAATCATTTCTCTATCTATTAAGTTTTGTCCTTTTGTCCTCTCTGTCCCCATCGTCCACCGTCCACATTTGTCCCAGTCCACATCTGTCCTTGAATCTAAATTTACCTATCACTTTTATTCATCACTGAAGAGTTTTCCGTAATTTTCTTGATTTGATTGATGTCAGAAAATCTGGTTTCAAATTCCTTTCCATTTTCTGGATCAGCAGTTTCTGGCGGTGGGTTTTTTTCCAATATGCCCCACAGAAATCATAAGTGATTCTAGAAGGTGTTCTATTGTGAGAGACATGAGAGAATGAGCTATGAGTTAGTGAGAATCAAATAGAAATAGGACTAATACCTTTTTCGGCATAAAATCTGAAGGAAAATCTTGGTTCTTTATTTAATACGGCTTCTGTTTCATGGAGTGCTGAGATAATGTTTGATCACTGGGAGTTGAGCTACAGTGAATTGAAGAAAAGGTTGCAGGAGGAGTTCGGGTTGTATATTCAGGTGTGTTTATCATCTGTTGGATGTTTCCTGCTGGTGAGGTGGATTCTGGACAGTGGATTGTGGAAGAGACAAAGTGGGGTGTGGCTAAGAAGTAGTTCGATGATGTTGGGGAAGTGCTTGGCATATTGGCAATAGATTCTTGGGACATGGATGGTTAGGTTAATACAGGTTGTTGGCTAAGACTTGAGACTTGGTGTTGCAAAGCGTTTATTTCTGCTTGGAGAGAATGACTTTGTCTCTCCAAGGCACTGGCCAATAATATACCAACCTCATCCTCAGTGTATGAAGAGCGTTGGTTGTAAAACAACTCGAATCTTTTAGATATAAAAATAAAACAGACGTCAATAAACGATCTGCCCTATTAAGTGGTCTTTGCCGCTGTTACCTTTTAGATATAAAAATAAAACAGACGTCAATAAACGATCTGCCCTATTAAGTGGTCTTTGCCGCTGTTACCTAAAGATAAAAATAATGAAATAATATTGAGCGAGATAAAAGACCTAATACATAAACAGAATAACAGCTAAATACAAAAGTCTAACCTTTTAGATATAAAAATAAAACAGACGTCAATAAACGATCTGCCCTATTAAGTGGTCTTTGCCGCTGTTACCTATGTACATGAATAAAATGGAAAATTAATAACAAGATAAGTGTTTACAAATAACTAGTCCTGACCTAAAGATAAAAATAATGAAATAATATTGAGCGAGATAAAAGACGGGCAAAAAGAAATGACAAGACCCAGTATTTAAGTTAGTGTCTCGCTCAATGAGGACAGGGATGAATGAATAGCATAAAATAAGAACAACATAGAAAAACGTGAGAAAAATAAGACGTGATGTGATCTCTATGGAGGTTGAGTCAATAACTACTCTTATAATTATAAAACGGATAAAAATAGAAAGAAAAACACAGTGAGTTAACTAGTTGTTCTTACACCCCTCCTTGCTATCAATCATACCGTTCAAACCAATTTTGTCTACAAATTTTCTGAATTTTTCCTTGCTAAGAGCCTTAGTAAAGACATCAGCAATCATATCAGTTGATGGCGTATATTGTAGGTCAATTTTTCCAGACATTATTTGCTCTCTAATCCAATGAAATTGGATTTCAACATGCTTAGTTCTAGCGTGAAACATGGGATTTTTGCACAAAGAAATACAACCTTGATTATCGGAAAATAATTTTGAGGAAGATTTACAGTCAAATCCAAGGTCATTAAAGAGAGTCTGCATCCAAATTGCCTCTTGCGCTGCATCAACTGTAGCTTTAGATTCAGCTTCAGTAGTGCTAAGGGCAACTGTAGGTTGTTTCTTGCAGCGCCAACTGATAGCAGTACCATTGATAATAAAAACATATCCAGTAGTTGAGCGTCGAGTAACTTGACAACCTGCCCAATCGGCATCAGCAAAACCAGTAGGAAGTGAATAACTGTAGTGACCCTCATTGATAAAAGGATCATCTGAATGAAAAGTAAGTGATAGATTGATACTACCTCGCAGATAGCGAAGGACCCTTTTGAATGCCAACCAATGTTTAATACCAGGAGCATTTAAGTATTGTGCTAGTTGACTGTTTATGAAGGCAATATCTGGTCTAGTTGCCTGAGTGATGTAATTTAATCGACCCACTGCTCGTCGATAATTGATGTTGAGTTGAGAGAATTGTTTTATTTCGTCTTCAGTTGCTGGTACCAGTTGAGTGTTCATTGTCATTGGAGTACTAGATGGCTTGCAATTTGACATGTCATAAGAAGTGAGTAAATCCTTAATCTCCTGATCTTGACAAAGAGATAAGGTACCGGTATTTCTATTTCTCGTAACCCTCATTCCCAAAATAAATTTTGCATCTCCAAGATCTTCCATATCAAACTTTGATTGAATGGCAACTTTGAACCAATCAATATCCTTACCAAAAATGGAAAGGTCATCAACATGCACATGGACGTAACAAGGATGAGTAGTACTTTCATGTATGAAGAGACAAGGATCCGCAGCTGAGGGATAAAAATTAAGGGAATAGAAGAAATTAATTAACTCTGTGTACCAACACCTAGAGGCCTGCTTTAAACCATAAAGTGAACGCTTTAACAATAAAACTGGATTTTTAAGATTGGGAGGCCTTTTCATGCCTAGAGGAATTTTCATATAAACGTCTTCGTCAGGTTTTCCATAGAGAAAAGCACCTTTGACATCCATCTGAATGAAATCCCAATCTTCTCGTGTTGCAAGACTGATGAGAACTCGTAATGTGGTGAGTCGTCCAGTTGGAGCAAAAGTCTCAAAATAATTTATTCCAGCTTTTTGTGAACAGCCTCGTGCACAAAGTCGAGCTTTATATTTTTGAATGTGACCATCTGCATCTCTTTTAATCTTAAAAACCCATATGGACCCTATCGTAGGAACATTTTCTGGTTGTTCAACAATATTCCAGACACTTTGATTTTCTATCATTTTCAACTCTTGACTAATGGCATCGAGCCAAAAATCACCATCACATCGATTAATTGCTTCAAAATAAGTAAGTGGATCTGATAATTGAATGTCGGGTACATCATCATGTGTTGCATGTGCACTAATAACGTTTGTAATTGATAAGTAGTTTTTGATTTCAAAGGCTGAATTCAGCTTCCTTGGTATTCTTTTCCGACCACCTTCAATAATGTTGGATGAGTCAATTGAAGAGCTAATATCGTTAGAAGCAATGTTGGGAGTTAATTGATAATCCCAAAATCTATTAATGGATTTTGGTTTTTCAATGGGGGGATCTTCAGATTCAGTCGAAGGTATGTGATTTGACGAATGATTATCAGAGGGAGTTAAAGGTATATTTTCAGAGAAATCAGATGTAATTGCGACAACATCTTCAGTAAAGATTTCTGACAATTGTGTTTCTGACGATAAGTCCTGAATAGGAAAAGACGTTTCATCAAAAATTACATTATGTGAGTATATTATCTTTTTATTATCAAGTCGAAGCAATCGATATGATGTCACATCTTCAGCATAGCCCAGAAAACAGCATTTTATTGAATTCGTATAAAATTTTCCTCCTCTTTTTGACTTGTCAATGAGTGCATAAGCAGCACATCCAAAAACTTTAAGATGATCGTATTTTGCATCCTTGCCAAACCTCACTTTAAATGGTGTATCAAAACTCAATGAAGCCGATGGTAATCTGTTCTCAAGATAGACTGCAGTGTTGACTGCTTCGCCCCAGAACTCAATCGGCATTTTTGCATGAAAAAGTAAAGATTTAGCCATTTCGGTGGTAATTCTGTTGCCACGTTCCGCAATAGGATTTTGCTGTGGCGTATAAGGAGAAGTAACAATCATTTTAAAGCCATCTTTGACACTTAAATCTTTGAAATCTTTATTTATGAATTCGCTTCCACCATCACACACGAAATTGCCAATTTTAAGATTTGATAAATTCTCTATTTGAGTTTTAAATTGCAAAAATGCTTTGAAAGTATCAGATTTATTAGATAAAAGGAATACAAAGCGATAAGAAGAATAAGAATCTGTAATTTTGAAATAATAATTGGCTCCTCCGTAAGTTGCAGGAGTAATTTTGCCACTTAAATCACAATGTAAGAATTCTAGAAAGCGAGTTCCTCTTGGGACAGTTCCTAAAAATGGACTATGATGGTGCTTGGCATTCACACAGGGCTCACAGAAATTAAAATCATCGCATAATTTAAACCCTATTTTAGACTGAATTTTATCAAGATATTGGGAATTCGAATGTCCTAATCTGAAGTGCCAAAGCATTTTTGAGTTTGAAGCGTAAAGAGATTTGAAAACGGGAACATGGTGCTCACCAAAATTGGCATTCAACACTACAAGTCCTTCAGAGTCATCCCATTTGCCATCAAGAATAATTTCGTTCGACCTTGTGATTGTTAATTCTCCATTAGAATTCATGTGTTGATCACAACCATGTGAGATAAACGGGCCGATTCCAATAAGGTTTTGGCTGATTTCAGGAACATGCAAGCAGTCAGTCAAAGTTATGACTTCCCTCGGTGTGACAAGGTTGACCGAACCCTTTCCCGAGCTATAAATTATGGTGCCATTACCAAGCTTGATTGGACGACGGAAGCGAGAGTATGTTTTAAAATTTGACCGTTTCTTGATCATATGAACAGTTGCTCCGCTGTCAAAAATGAGCATTTTCGAAGAAGTATTTGAAATATTTGCTTTGAAAATTTTTGCAGGTCCACAGCTGATACTTGCATGTACTTCTTCGCTAGCTTTGGAACTATTAGCAGTTACTCGATTTTTACGTTTTTCCGGATGCAATTGAAAACAATCCTCTTCAGAATGTTTCGCTTTCGGATTATGTTTTCCGTCTCGACAAAATTCCCACTTTAGTTTTTGATTAGATTTTGTTTTATTTATCAAGGCGGAATGAGATGATGTGGAATTCTCTGATTCAATTTCAGAAGAAAGACGGGCCAATCGTGAGAGTAGATTAGAAACGGAAAGATGGGTTTGAGTCACTTCACAAGCATGTAGAATCAATGCCTTATGGGTTGAGTAACATTCTGGCAATTGTCTCAATAATCGATGTGCTTCATTTTCACTTTCAACTGAGACACCAACAGACCCCAGCTCATTAATTCTGGTTCGTAGATCATTCACGAAGCTCATAAGATTGCCTTCTTGGCATTTGACATCGTGATATCGGGCAAATATCGAGGCACGGTTTGACGCATCGGCTGCAGCATATTGGTTGCTCAGCTTTGTCCAGATTTGCCAAGGCTTGTCCATATCATCATCAGTCACAAAAGCAGCAATATTGGCGGCGTCAAGTTTTGAAATGAGAATGTTTGTTGCCTTGTCGGCTCTCTTTTGAAAATCTAACTTAAGACTTTGGGCAGCGTCTTCCGGCGGCGGTTGTTCAAGACCAAATACAAGGTTTTTGAGATCCTGATAAGTGAGCAGGGCTCTCATTCTTATCCTCCATTCATGGAAATTTCCGACACTCAGTACAGGAATATTTCTGAGGGTATCGCCAGAGGAATCATTATTTGAGTCCATTTTCAATGGTGATGAAGGACGGGCAGTATTAAAACTTGTTGACGAGTAATCAGATTCGTTCGTTGAAGCTGGAGATGGGATTGTAAATATATCGTTTGATGACATTCACAAGGACACTGGGCCCATAACCTAAAACAACTCGAATCTTTTAGATATAAAAATAAAACAGACGTCAATAAACGATCTGCCCTATTAAGTGGTCTTTGCCGCTGTTACCTTTTAGATATAAAAATAAAACAGACGTCAATAAACGATCTGCCCTATTAAGTGGTCTTTGCCGCTGTTACCTAAAGATAAAAATAATGAAATAATATTGAGCGAGATAAAAGACCTAATACATAAACAGAATAACAGCTAAATACAAAAGTCTAACCTTTTAGATATAAAAATAAAACAGACGTCAATAAACGATCTGCCCTATTAAGTGGTCTTTGCCGCTGTTACCTATGTACATGAATAAAATGGAAAATTAATAACAAGATAAGTGTTTACAAATAACTAGTCCTGACCTAAAGATAAAAATAATGAAATAATATTGAGCGAGATAAAAGACGGGCAAAAAGAAATGACAAGACCCAGTATTTAAGTTAGTGTCTCGCTCAATGAGGACAGGGATGAATGAATAGCATAAAATAAGAACAACATAGAAAAACGTGAGAAAAATAAGACGTGATGTGATCTCTATGGAGGTTGAGTCAATAACTACTCTTATAATTATAAAACGGATAAAAATAGAAAGAAAAACACAGTGAGTTAACTAGTTGTTCTTACAGGTTGGTGGTAGGTGATTGAGATGTGTTTCCCACGGTGAGGTGAAGGAATTGATACTATTAAGCAAGTAAAACAATAAGAGGAATGAATCAAGTCGAAGTCCGAAGTTAGAAACTGAAAGACATACCATTTTTATGGATAGCCTGCTTGATGGGGGGCATGGCGACAAAGCTGAAGGGGTGAAAAAAATGTAAGGTGAAGCTGAAAAGGATGGCATTTTGTAAGTCAAATGATTGTTGATTTGTTCAATTATAGAGATGATGTGTTGCGTACCTTGTAGAGAGGATTGATCTTAAGAATCAGTTGGGATCATGCGGTGCTTGTTATTGTTATTATTCAGTTGTTTGGTCAAATTGGAAGAATTTGGGGGTAGAAGTCTGCATAGGGAGGCTTTGTAACGAATGGTTGTGTGGGGAAGAGGACTGGCAGAAGTGAAAAAAGGTGAGCTTTCTCCTGTTGTAACTGTGTTTTTAGTTATTTTTGTTGTGTTTTCAGGATTTTTTTTTTTTTATTTCATACAATCTCACCCAGCAAGGGGCATGAAGGACCGCTACTCAATAACCACTACTTAAGACTAATTACATGTGGGGGGAGGAAACATATTAATAAGAGGAACAGGGCAATGAAAATTAACAAGTGAGGGGAAGATTATTAGGGAATCTGTTTGTTGATATCAAGAAATTGGCAACTTCAGAAATGATAGGGGATGGTGAAAGTAAAGAAGATGTTTTGAAAGGGATTTTGTATAGTTTGGCTAAATGGGCTAGTTTGGATATTTCGGCTGCATGTGCTGGGCAGTGTTTTCAGGATTAGTGATAGGAATTCGGTGATTGACACTTGTGTTTTGGGCTTATAGATCTAATGCTTCCAAACTGGGAGTTGTACTTTCTTGCATGGGAATTGTGGGTTAAGAAAAGGTTGGTGAATATGTAGTGAGGGATTGATGTGGATCTCGTCGCTGTCATTGAGTAATTGATTGGAAACGGTGTGATTTGCGAGATTGCTAAAGAGAAATAGAAGTGGTTTGTCCTGTATATCCTGTCCACAGGTGAACCTATCTGTGGTATCAATATGGTGAGTCTACTGCCATATAACTAAAACTTTTTTCGTTTTTCCTTGATTAATTTTTATGATTTCTCTTTTTGTTCTTTTTGTGATTGCCTTGTGGTTTTTTCTGGCTATGTACCCATACTTATCCTGTATTCCTCTGATCAATTTTTTGAAATATGAAAAAACTACTGAACATTTTTACTTTTTATTTTATAATATGAATTTCAAGGTCTCTATAAACCATATAAAAATCTTAATGAATTTGAATCAGTTTTGAGAGAGTAATATTTAAAAAAATGAGTGCTGAAAACTTATTTCCGGGCACTGTGCATGCACTAAATAGGGGGTGTAAAAGTTAGAAATCTTCCATTTCAAAATACCTCTTTTTTCCGCCAAATCAACCATGATTATTTTTTAAGGTATGCCATCTTATGCCCCCAAAACATCTTTTTACTGAGAATTAATGTCATGCTTGTGGCTTTCTTTTTGTGCTGTGAAATACCCTTTAAATAATTACAAATTTCTAACTTTGATACCCCCTAATATGTTTAACATAATGATCATAACAGCTGGCAGTTCATAATGCTATTAAGGTATTATTCAGTAGTTTTTCTTGCTCTACTTTTCTTAAAGGCCATCTTTTGATTATTAAGATATATGTTGTTCCATTGCTGAAACCTACCAATGTTGAAATTTGCTAATTGTATATTTAAACTATTGTTTTTGGCAATCGTATACCTGGATTGCATGTACCTGCTAAGCTGATTTGGAAATAATTTCAAAAACTCCATTCCCAATTTTTTCAAATCACCGCAATCAAGATTTAACTTTTTTGGTTGGTATCGCACCATGAGTATGGTATTATATATGGCTTGTGCATGATTTTTGAAAACCTTCCGTGTAGAGAGTGTGTTGCTTCGCCGACGTAGAATACTAATGTAGAAAATATATCGATGGCGAATTTCAGGGCCTTTAAACTCACGTCGAAGTGTGGCGCTGTTTAGTGTAATGCTTTCGGGTTTCTCTTCAATTTTCTGTAATTCCACTACCTTTGCCAGTTGTAGCCATTCTTGCATGAGAAGGTTAAGCCTTTCATAGATTTCACGCTTTTGTTGAATGGTTTTGAATAACTCTGACACAGAATACAGAAAATCTTCTGCATATTTAGCACAACAGATTGCAATAGAGCTATGCAGACCTTGCTCCATCAGTTGCAAGGTTGTACTGTAAACCCTCCAGTAAAGAGAGGTTTCTGCAATGTTTTTACTGTCAGAGGGCTGGAAGTATTTGAGTGCATGTGTGACTTTCTGAACATCTTGAAAGATTAAAAACTGAGCTATCTTTGCCTTTTTTATATCAAACGAATCACCCAATAGATAAGAGTAATGCATACTGATACCATCATGATAAATCTGATAAACTTCCAAAGGTCCCTTTTCTCGTGGGTATCTTGGATTGTTGGGTGCATATCCAAACGAACTTTCAGACAATTGAAAAAGTATTTCAACTTTTTCTTGTAGTTCAAGCACCTGAGGATGCTTAGAAAGTTTTCGGTCTCTGTTCCATTCACTTGGAAGTTTTTCTAACATTTCATGGATCTTTTCCAATGTATTAAAGCTAGGTGATGTCATACCCATATATGTTAGCCATACATGTTGTATATAGCGGGTATGTTCCTCCTCATGAAATTTTCTTTTGAGCACATTTTTTCCCTTTATATTTCCGTCTTGTAATGAAATTTCGTTTGCGATATTTTCATCCATAGTGAAATGATGCCCTGGAGAAAGAGAATGAGATATATTTTTCAAATCTGGATGTGTTTCAGAATGATGATTGGCGATGTTGGCTTCAGTAGGGCAATCTACAAGAGAGTTTATTTTATCCTGAAGGTTCAACACTTCAGCGCTTGAAGAGATCTCAGGGTATGTCTGAGATTGGTGATTCTGGAAACATTTTTTTAGCAATACCTATCCACAAAATAAAAATACAAACTACAAACCAATTCAGTAACATTATGTAGATGAGGAGGGTAATAATCAGTATTTATTAACTCTTGAGCTTTTTCAAAATCATTTATAGCAGGGTTCGCTTCATTAAGTTGAGAATCATTAAAGCACATTCCATGTTCAAGATTTAAGAATTCTTCAGTTGAAAAAATATCAGGGGATGCCTCAGATTGGTGGTCCTGAAAATATTTTTTAGCAATCCGTATCCACAAAATAAAAATCCAAGCCACAAACCGATTCAACAATATTTTGCAGCTGGGAAGGGTAAAGATTAGTATTTTTCCACTCTTGAGCATTTTTAAAATTATTTATAGCCGAGTTTGCTTCAATAAGTTGGTATTCATTAAAACTCATCCTAGGTTGAAGGTCCAAGAGTCCAGGATATAAAGACATCTCCGTGTATGGCCCGGATTGATGATTCTAACAAAAATGAAAAAAAAATCAACCGTCTGATTTTACCGAATAGAAATGGGAACCATAAAAGGTTTCAGGAATGTACTCCATCCGAATGAACTTTTTCTCCCTCTGAATGCAGGACTTCTGAATGGTATCCATCAAGTGGGAATGATGCGACTGATTGTGCATCTCGAGTATAACTTGTTCTATTGGCGTATGGACTGTGCGAACCTTTCTAAATTAATAGATATCATAAAAATGAATGACGTGATCACTTGTTTTTTGACTACTTTTTTTTGGAACTGACAGAATTACTTGTTGATGCATTATAATCTTGAAGGTTATTCGGTGGTGGTAAGGCGGAATTGACACTTGAATATATGTTTTCTGTGGAATCCACATCGTTAAAAGGAAAATCCCAAGATACATTATCTCCCCGCTCAACCTCAGGTGGTAAAGAAGATAGAGATGGAACAAGTATGGGTAAAAACTCGGTAGTGTCTATGCTATGGGTTGGTTTGGAGACACTAAATGATGATTGTAATAGTTTTGAGATTATAAAAAATTGAAATAGCTTAAGCATCATATTTCTTATATAAATCATTTTGAAAATTGCAAATCTCATTGTATTTTGATTTTACTTAGAATAAAGGAATAGTTGTTGCGAATCGCAAAAGACCGTTGTCTTTATCAGCATCAGTCTCATAAATTGTTTAAACATGAAACTTGATTCCAGCCAGATCCAAAAACATTGAGACAAAAATGAAATTGTTCGAAAATTTATTGACAGCCCAAAAGTGGAACGGCAGTATTTTTTTGACATCTTCAATTCATTTTGTGGCAATCGCGTTAATTTCTCTGTTGTTTCTTTTGTAGCAGGTAAAGGTATATTATACTCCGATACGGATTTATTCCTAACTTACAGCATCTACCCCCATCACTACGCACCAAGGTATCCCTGATGGGGATATCCAGCGCGAGTTGGGGATATTGTAGGGAGGGACATAAGAATAGAAAAATATGTGTAAGAAAAATTATTGTTCCGTAACCCCAGACCTGTGAGTCAGTGTCTGTCGGGTGGTCCTTCAAGTCTAGAAGATTTTCCAGGGAGGTCCAAGGACGGCAACACTGGGTTTCAGAGGATTCAAACTTGGTACGTATTTTACTTATCTTTTAAAGACTATTTACTCAAATAACAAGAGGTAAAGAGATAATTTCTATTATATTTAAAAGTTTAGAATCACAGTGTTAATGTAAATACTAAAATAATAATAAATAGTTCTTATATGTAGTTATAATAAAGTAAGTAAGTAAGGAATGTTTTGAAAAGCACAAAAGTGAGGGCCTTTTATAGGCAAACATGAGGGAAATAAAGACATGGAATTTACACCATCTACTGTAAGAATGTGAGAAAGAAGCTGACTAAGAAGGAGTATATATATGACATAAGAAAAATAAATTAATTGGTATGTCAACAAGGGCATCATTTTCATTGGTAATAAAGTATGAGTTCCCTTGGACTGTCACAATTTTATGCTTTGAGCGTTCATTAATTTGTGCTTCCTTGGTCAGAAAAATGGCACCTTCATTATCACAAAATAATTCAGGAGCATTAATACTGGACAGAAGAAGCAGTGGAGATATAATTTCATTCAAAGAGAAAAAAAGTTTTGAAATCCAAATCAGTGTTTTCGCACAATCACACATAGCAATATACTCTGCCTCAGAGGTTGACAGGGAAACCGCTTTCTGATGGAGATTTCTCCAGGAGATTGGGCCACCATTGAGTAGTATAACATAGCCAGTAATAGAACAGCGTGTTGCTTTGCAATTGGCATAATCAGCATCACTAAAAGATTCCAGAGTAATCCCATTTGTATTTCTTGGGAACCTGATCCCAACATTCTTGTTGGTCACAACATATTGCAGAAGTTTTAGAGCGAGACACCAATGAGTTGGAGAGTGATTGGAATTGTATTTTGACAATGCATTCAAAGCTTGACTAATATCAGGTCAAGTGGAAACAGCAAGATAGTTCAGTGAACCAATAAGTTCTTGATAAGGGTGATCCTTTCCTTCCAATGTTTCATCAGTTGTAGGATCAATGAGAGAACATGTAACTGGTAATGGGGTAGAAATATGAACACAGCTAACTATAACAAAACACTTAGCTAGGTCTTCAATATATGATTCCTGCATGAAAGAAATAAGATCATTATGATAAGAAAGTTTAATGCCTAGATGGTGTGTAGGATTATTGGTCCATTTGACTTTAGAATGTTCACAAAATTTTTTATGAAAATTATGAACTCAAGAGTGTGAGTCGGAAAACACAAGACCATCATCCACATGCAAATGCACAAAAATGAAATCATATTTTTCTTGAAAAATAAACAAGGATTCATCCCCTTCAGCCTCAATGAAATGTAATTTTGTCATAACTTCAACAAAACGTTCTTTCCATTGTCTAGGTGCTTGGCGTGTACCATAGAATGATTTTCGCAGCTTCCAGACTTTGTCTTTTCTACGAATCTCATATCCCTTGACCTGAGTGACATACACGTCATCCTTCATTACAACATGAAGAAAAGCAGTTGAAAAATCAAATTTTGATATAAGCCAGTTTTTGGCTGCTGCGAGAGAAACAAGCAACCAAAATGTTTCAGTCCTACCCACAGATGCATATGTCTCCCCATAGTCTATACCAGCCTTTTAAAGATTACCAAGTGCCACCCACCTAGCCTTATACCTAGTTACTTGACCTAATTCATCTCTTTTCTTAGTCAGGACCCAGGTACCCCAAATAACTTTCATATCCTTATTTTTGTTTACAAGATCACCAACTTGATGTTCACACAAAGATTCAAATTCTTCATCCATAGCTTCCCGCCATAGCGCAGCTTCAGAGCTATTCAACGCTTGTTTGTAAGTTGGGTTATCAGGTGTAAATGATGCAGAAAAACCATAGTAGGAAGGCATTTTTCTGTTGCGGACAGGTCTACCATTGTGCGACTGTGTTTCAGCTACTTCTGAATCACTTTCTTCACTAGTTAAATCATCAGCAGGTAGTTCAGGAGTCTGTCGTTGAAAGGTGAGTTTGAGACGTTGACACGGAACATGTGATTCATCAATACTGTTTTTGCTTAAATCCTGTTCACAAACCAGGACAGTGGGCGTAACTGAATCAGCTTGTACAGCTTTACTTGATGGAATCACAGATGAAACTGAAAATGGAAGGACAGTTGAGCCTAAATCACTTGACGTAGTATTATCAGAGGAGAGGGGAAGAACAATGTAATCTGGAACATGAACTTGAGTGAAACTATTGCTGAAATAGTTTTTCAACTCAAAACATTTAACATTTTGAGAGATAATTATCTTTTTACGTTCTTTATCATAAAGTCGATAACTTTTTGAATTTGGTTCAAAACCAACAATTGCACATTCTGTTCCTCTTGACTGAAGTTTAATAGAACGAGTTTCCTTGTCATTTAGTCTAACAGCTAGTGAACCAAATCGCTTAACAAAGTCATAATCAATTGAATAAACTCCACCACCAGGTATAAAGGAATTGAGCTTCTCTTGTGGTGAACAGTACTTCAATTTTGAATGAGGTAAAAGATTCAATAGTGTATTGCAGTTCATAACACACTCACCCCATAACTCAGGCAAGCATTCAGAATCAATTAAGACCATACAGATTTTGTCGATAAGAGTTTTATTAAATCATTTGGCTACAGAGTTATGTTGAGGTGTCCTGGCTGGAGCCTGCTCATGAGTTATACCACATTCATCCAAATGCTTGACAAAATTACCCAAACAATATTCTCCTCCCCTATCACATTTTAAATATTTAATTTTCCTCTCCAATTTATTCTCAATGTCATGCTGATATTTAAGAAAATTAACGTAAATATTGGATTTAGATTTCATTAGAAAAATAGTAGAGTATCTTGTGCAGTCATCAACAAAGGTTAAAATGTATCTACAACCACCAAGTGTTGGGGGATGAATAGGTCCAACAACATCCGAGTGAACCCTAAATAATGGTATTTTAGACATGGGAAAAACAGAGTTAAATGTACTCTTAACAATTTTTCCTTTTGCACAAGTGACACAATCAAATTTCTTATCAATGAAATCAATATTTTTTTGAGATAAGAAAATTCCTGAGAGTCCTCGTGTACAGATGTCCTAAATGTGAGTGCCATTGACATAGAGAAAGTTTAGGAAATGAGGACATATAAGTAGTTTGGCTAGCATACCACAAATTCTGCCTTTGACCTTTATGCAAAAATTTAGCCACTAACAAGTTGCTTGAATCAAAAATTTTTGTTTCTTCTGGTGAGAAATTGACAGTGAGACCTAATCAATTTAATTTATTTACAGAAATTAAATTGGTTGACAAATTTTTCACAAAGAGAACATTTCGAAGAATGAGTGAATAAGAGATAGGAAGATTTCCGCTAAGATAAGCTGTTAAAATTTGAGTTCTAGCAGTGTTAATCTTTGCAGGAGTAGCGAGTTTTGTGACTTCAGTTAGCAGGTCCTTATTTTTGACCATATGACATGTTGCACCTGAGTCTAAAACAAATCCCGTCCCACCCTTTTCAGAATTAGCCATATAAGCAGACTCCTCAAGGCCATCAACCTCAACAAGAGATGCTGATTCGGTTGTTTCCTCAGCAGTTTTGGCACTATCATTAGAAGAAACTTTTAGCTTTTTAAGCTGTTCTCTTAATTGTGTGATACAGTTTTCATCCATATGACCAGTATGTCCAAGACAACACTTTAACTGTTTTTTATCTTTCTTAGTTGGAGAAGACAATCTTGGTTTTAATTTCCTCTTAAGCTGCTCGGCTTTCATGGCAGTTGTATACTCTATATAGTCTGTTTCTCTCTGTCTGCAATTTGCCTCAGACTTTAAATGTTTGTAAATATTTTCAAGGGTAAGATTCTTGAAGTTTTGGAAAAGATTTTGCGTAATACCAATCATTGATTCATGATGAACACTCTTTACAAGAATCATGGCTCTAATTTTTGATGAGATGACCAGGTCAGGATTTCTCAAGGCACTATCTGTCAACAAATTTTCAATCTCTTCAAATTTAGATAGGTGTTCCCTTAATGAAGAAACTCCATCCCATTTAAGATACACAAGTTGATCAAGTAAGTCAGAAACAGTCGACGCATTACCCTCGCCATAATCAGTGAGAATCTTGTGATAGGCAGCATACAATGATTCAGCTTTTGAAACCAGTAGTGAATCTCTGGGATTTACAGCATTAATAAGTATTAAACAAGATTTTGCTTCACCCCTTCTCCAATCTGTCAGATTTGCATCATTAGGGTGTGTCGCAGAACTTATATGGTGAAGGAGGTCGTGATATTCAAAGTAAAAGTCAATCATAGACTTCCATAATGAAACTTTCCCACTTGTGAGTATTGGAATCTTAAGAAGTTTATCTGAGGACTGATCGTTTATAGCTGAGTAAGTATATGGAGTACTTATGGGTGGTTGAGATTGAGATTCAGATGCTGGTTGATAATTAAATTTTGTGGTTGTATTTTCAGTTTCAGCAGATTATGAGCCTGGTGATGAGGGAATATCTTCAGCTGGTGTGGACATTCAGTAGTCTATTCAGACTTTTAATCTATTGATGATCCAATAGATACCTTTATTTAATAACCAGTAAACACAATTAGTTATACCGTCACATGCTTAATATCTGATTGTTAGTTTTATCAGTCACCTGTCCCAGTGAGTGATAGAGATACGTATTCAGTTTGTGTATAAGTAATAGTGTTTAGTGAGATATGAAATAAAGAAATAAAAGAAACAGAAAATAATCGTTCAGTGTTGTTCGTTGTAAAATAGAAGTATTGGATGGCTTTTTATCATAGTAGTTATAACAGTATTAAATATATATGTATACCTTTATTTAATAACCAGTAAACACAATTAGTTATAATGTCACATTCTGAATATCTGATTGTTAGTTTTATCAGTCACCTACAGTCGTTATACAAGTTGGTTAGCCACTAATACATTTCTACTCTAGAAGATAGATCTACCTGTCCCAGTGAGTGATAGAGATATGTATTCAGTTTGTATATAAGTAATAGTGTTTAGTGAGATATGAAATAAAGAAATAAAAGAAACAGAAAACAATCAGTCAGTGTTGTTTGTTGTAAAATAGAAGTATTGGATGAGGAAACAGATAATAGATCATTGCTATATATACTAATATGATACAAGTACATACTGACAGATCGATAACAGAATAGATATATACTTTATCAACATCTACACATAAATCATGGATTAAGCACATAAAATAGATGCCACAATAATTGTATCAATTATCAACACACTCTTCCTTCAACAAGTAATATATAAGCAAATATTAAATAATTAATTATTAATAAGTATTAAAAAAAAAGCATGGCTTCACCTCAGTAAAATAATTAATTATTTTACCAGGTAAGTTTAGTAGCCTGGCTGACACTGCCTCACTCTAAAAAAAACAATAAAAAATATGCTATGATTTTCTCTTTTTATAGTTTTTTAGTAGAGTAGGAAGATTAGATATCTCCTTCCCAGGTATCCAAGAATCATATTCAGATGATTTATTCTTGAATCTCAATAAGCATTCTGTACCTTTTTCAGCAGTGACTATTCTGTCATTCAGAATTTTTTAATTTCTGCTGTTTCAGTGATTTCATCTGGGGTTTTCTTTGGTCTACCCCTCCTTTTTGGAAATAAATCACTATTGGATGTGTAAGGTTTCAAAAGAGATATTGGAAAAACAGGATGTTTTCTGTCATATGAAGAATACAAAATAACCTCAACTGCATTATCTCCAATCATTCTTCTGACAACAAATGGACCAACAAATGGATCACTCAATTTGTTATTACCTTGTAAGTTGAAGTGTACTGTAGAAATCAACACTTCATCACCCTTTTTAAAAGTGTATTCTTTATGGCATTTTTCCCATCTCTTCTTCTCATATTCAAATGATTTTTCAATAAATTTTTGAGCATGATTTCTGCAAAGTTGTTGCATTTGAAGAAAAGATTTTACACCAGGATGTATGTCAGTATAGTCTAGTATATAAGTATGATATAATAGTGTTTATTTATGGTCTTACTACTTATTGATAAATGATTTAGTGATTAAACCTCAGGGGAAGACTAATAAAATAGTTATACTCAAATAAAACTCACAATACTTGGATTTAAATGCGTGCTAGTGGTGGAAAATAGATGTATAAAATATAGATATAGCTTATAGAAAGATATTATCAATTTATAATGGCTTTTATAATATATTTCTGAATGCTAATAATTTTATAGTAGTGTTTGTTTGAATTGTAGTAATTGAATGATGATAAATAACCGTCAAAATCCCTCCTTACTTATACCCAAATCCACTGGAGTGCACGGACCTTCAATACAGATGATGTCACTGCTATCCCCGGAAATTACAGCACTGTGACGGCCCATAACCTCCTCATGGCTTCCACTTCAAGCAGATTCAACAACCATTCCTCCAGTAAGGAACCTCCATCACTATTAATGATACCACAGATCTATACCACAAATAGAAAATCCAGATAAAAGCGGATACCATAAAGAAACAGGTAAAATAAACAATCAAAAAGAGATTTAATGAAACCAAAAGCATGTAAAGGAGACAAATAAAATGTCCAAGCCCCCAATAAAATCCCCAAGAATCCACATTAACCCAGAAATGTCCTTCCAACCCATAAATCCGTGAATAACCATCCAAGGAAGTAAATTAAGTTGTCCAAACTGGGTGTATGCGCCTGATATAGGTGTCTATGCTTCTGTAGGCATTGTGAGTCCACTGATTTCGTCCATATGACCTAAAATAAGCAGAAAAACAAAGTTTATAGGCTATTAAGGGGCTAAAACCCACTTATATACCTAAGTATACATAATATACTGCATATTTCACTGAATATGAGATTTATGTATATATATAAGCTTATGTATGTCAATAATTACTTCATATCACTTAAGATAAGTATATTATGACTCCATTAACACCTTAATAAGTATTATTAGGCTATGGATAAGCTATTTAAACTACTATAAGTTATATAATAGAATAATAATTATATATATATATAATATAATAATATATATTATTATTTTAACCTTATTTTTAAGATATAAGCTTAATTTACTTAAGGTTATCTTATTTTAAGCATCAGAAATACTCAGTATTAGGGATATCTAGGCTGACACTCCCTCACCCCAAAAAAAATAAAAAAATTAATGTTAAGACATTTTAATTAAAAGTAAGGAGTGAAAATAAAATAAAAATATTTTTTATAATACATATACTGAATAAACAGTATTATTTTGATTCAAATTTTTTCAAGAGATTTTTAAGATCAGAGATTTCATTTTCTGGAATCCACTGGTCATATTCACTTGATTTATTTTTAAATCTTAATAGATACTCAACTCCCTTTTCTTTAGTAAGGTGTCTCTTTTTAAGTATCTTTTCAATTTCTGCCTTTTCAACTATTTCTTCAGGTTGCTGTTTATGCCTTCCTGATCTTATTGGAAATAAAGCAGTATCATTAGAATGGTATGGTTTTATAAGAGAAATAGGAAATACTGGATGTTTTCTATCATATGGTGCATATAGAATAACCTCAACAGCATTATTGCCAACCATCTTTTTAACTACAAATGGTCCAATGAATGGATCCTTCACTTTAACATTACCATTTAAATTGAAATGTAGTGTTGAAATAAGGACTTCATCACCCTCTTTGAACATTTGTTCTTTATGGGCTTTATCCCATCTTTTCTTTTCATACTCAAACGCCTTATTTATACATTCTTGAGCATGTTTTCTGCATAATTCTTGCATCTGAAGAAAAGATTTAGTACCTGGATGGATATCCAATCTAGGTAACTTATTAAGAGTTTTAGCAGGGGTATTAGGTACATAACCCAACCATAACTCAAATGGCTTCTTGCCAGTGACAGAATGTACTGTACTATTGTATGCAAATTCTAAACTTGGGATAAGGGTTACCCAATCATGCGTGAATTTGTCATTGTCTTTAAAATTAAGACCTAAAGCACAGTATCTTCTTATCATATCTTCTAAGATTTGTATCATTCTTTCTGCTAGCCAATCAGTTTGTGGATGGTGTGCTGTAGAAAGTTTTAATTGACACCCTGAAACATCCATAAGTGATGTCCAGAACTCAGAAGTAAATTTAGGATCTCTGTCAGAAACTATTGCTTTGGGGAAACCTGCTATATTTAACATTTGTGTCCACCATAAAAAAGCTAAGTCCTTTGCAGAAACCTCTTTGTGGGTAGGAATAAATTTACACATCTTTGTAAATCTATCTACAATTACCCAGCAGGAGTTATAACTCTTATTCCCTGCTATTGGCAAACCTGTTACAAAGTCCATGTTAATTATTTCCCATAAAGCTTTTGGTTGCTCAATTTGTTGTAATAAAACAGCTCTTTTGCCTGTTAATCTTTTAGATTTTTGACAAGAATCACATGTTTCAACATATTTCTGAACATCCTCAGACATGTTAATCCACCAAGCTGTGTTTTTTACTCTGGTTAATGTTTTATGGTAGTCAAAATGACCTGCTAATAAATCATCATGACATATACTTTGACATTAACTCCTTCATTGAAGGGGGAATCACAATTACATTACTTAATTTTTTCCTGTAATATACAAAACCATCCTCAATGGAAAATTTTCCTTTTTCTAATGCCTCTTTATACTTATTTGGTAATGTTTTTATTAAAACATTCATTGAAGCATTAGATGGAGCATTTAATATTGTAGTGAGTTTACTCAAGTCAGGATCTGAATTATAATTATCAAGAATTGATTGCATAAATTCATCCTCAAGATCTACAATATAAATGCCATAAATGTTAATAATCTCTGACTCAGGAACATAAGCAGGATTATCATCATTATTAGGCAGAGGTACTCTAGATAACAGATCTACATTAGAGTGCAAGGTTCCTGCTCTATGTGTAATAGTCATCCGTCCTCTGTATTCTTGTACAGCTAATTGCCATCTAAACATGTGTCTATTAGGAGTTTTCATGTTTAAGAGTGACTTAACTGCACTACAGTCAGTTATTAACTCAAATTTTTGGTCTTCAAGGTAATAATGTAGCTTCTCAAGAGGCCATACTACTGCCAAACATTCAAGTTGAGTAGCACCATATTTCAATTCACTACTTCTCAGAGTACGTGAAATATTTCAGATTACTACTTCTGACATTTTTCCTTCAATAAGTTGTTTTTGATGCAAAGCAGCACCCAGACCAATAAAACTTGCATCTGTATATAATACAAAAGGTAATTTGAAATCTGGTAATCCCAAGATAGGAGCTGTCATTAAACATTCTTTCAACTTATCAAAAGCCTGTTGTCTTTCATTATTCCAAATGAAAGCTTCTGATTTCTTTATCAGTGCAGTCAATGGTGCAGCAATTGATTGGTAGTTTTTTATATATTGTCTATAATAACCACACATTCCAAGAAAAGATTGTACATCCTTTACATTTTGAGTAATGCCAATATTCTTTATTGCAGCCACTTTATTTTGGTCTACACATATTTGTAAGCCAGATACAATATGACCAAGCACTTTTAAAGATTCAAACCCAAATTTACATTTTTTCAATGCAAGGGTCATTTTTATTTCATCCATTTTCTGAAATACCTTCTTTAAATGGATTAAGTGTTCATCATAAGTTTTAGAGAACAATATGATGTCATCAATGTATACCATTAACCATCCTCCAATCATTTCATTATGGAATGTTATATCCATTAACTTCTGAAATACTGATGGAGCATTTTTTGGTCCAAATGGCATTCTGACATATTTATAAATTCCCATGTGTGTTGTTATCAACAAAAAGTTCTGTGAATTCTATTCAACAGGAATTTGGTGGTACCCTTTATTTCCATCTAGGCAGCTTATATATTTAGCACCTTTAAGGGTAGCATGTATAGAGGCAATCCTTGGCAAGGGATAAATATCATCTACTGTAAATGTATTTAATGCTCTATAATCACCGCACAGTCTTGCTTTATCTTGCTCATAAGAAATTAGCACTGGTGATATTACACAATATTTTGGTGTAGTTTCAACCCTCTCAAGAATTTTCATATTCAATAACATCTTAATATTATCCTCAATGTCTTTCCTCTTCATTGGTGAAGCAGGATATGGTTTCTTTTTAAGATAAGCAGGAATATTATCCATATCACAGGTTAAACTAATTTTCATTTCATGATCTTTTACAAGGCCAACTTCATTGGTACCATGTGCAAAAGCCATTGGAAATGCTTTAATTAATTTCAAAATATTATTTTTCTCAGCTTTACTTATCTGAGTGCCAAATGATGCTTTTGAAATTTCTGTTTCCAGAAGTTCCATCTCATTGGATTCTCTTCCTTTACACGGTGAATTTGTTACTGACTCAATGTGTAAGACTGTGTTAAAAGAATTTATTTTAAATTTCCTTTTACCATTCATGCCAATTGTAAAATTGTTATTAGCAGGGTCTAATTTCACACCAAATTTAGTCAGAATATCATTTCCAATGATAAAACAGTTACTACAGTTAGTATTATCCATTACTACGAAGTCACAAGTTACCCTTACATAACCATGTTGATGTTTAAAGAAAACAGCAGCTTTGTATTTACCAATGGGGTGTAGTACTGATCCAAAACCTCTCCAATTTTTACTTTGAAGGGGTTCAAGATTAGACTTATATTCACTATCAATTTTCTGTAATGTATTAGTGGAAACAACAAAACCAGCAGCTCCTGTGTCCATTACTATATTAAAATTTTCACCAGAAATGATAGCTGGAACCGTGATAGGTGTCATTCTAAAGTTATCAGCTTGTGTATCCTTAATGATTTCAGCATCCTCAAAATTCATTAAAGATTCATTTGAGTCCATATTTAATATTGGATTTTCAAAGATGGAAAAATCATCTTCCAACATACAGACTTCATTTTCATCACTATATGAGATATTGCTGTCATAATCACTTGATTCTTTACTTTTTTCAGTTTCAGTTTCAGATTCACGTTGATTTTCAACAATATTTATGTTTTTCTCACATTTTTGACCTTTTACCCAAGGTTTGTTACACTTATAACAAGTATTTGTTTCATACTTTTTAGGTACTACAGGTGCAGTAGGTTTTTTCTGCTTCTCCTGAAGTGTTTTTGAATTCTTAATTTTTACAGGTTCAATATTTTATTTATAAGTGGAATACCTTGATTCATACTTGTGGTTTAATAATATTTCATTGCAAATATTAATAAAATCAGAATATTCAGTAACATTTAATGTTCTAGATACAACAATGTCTCTGACAGATATAGGTAATTTATATATTATCTTATCTTTCCATAAGTTAAAATCCATATGAGGCTCAATGGCTTTTAATATTTTATTTAAATTCATTAAAAATACCATAGGTTTGTCACCATTTAACAGATTATACCTAGTTTTCTCATAAAGTCTCTGCTGAGTAAGCCTGAATTTAGAACCTCCAAATTGTTTTTCAATAAGTTTTTTCCATTCAGCCCAAGAGTAATCTTTACCCTCACTCAATACAGCTTCAAACCATAATAAAGCAACATCCTTAAAAAAAGAAATTAATTTTGATGTTATTTCTTCATCTGGTAACTTATATGAGAATTTCAAGTTGTCAATTCTTTGAATAAAATGTTGCCAATCAGAGCTGGCATCCCCATCATAAGTTGGGCACTGATCTATCTTAGGCCAGTTTTTCTGATTGGATTTTATCTCACTAATCTTAGGTAAATTCAACAACTCATTCACTTTTGATAAATGGTCTTGTATTTCCTCCTGTATGGATTTGTGACTTACATTTTCAGATTTGACACTACCACCAGATGGTTTTAATTGTGGTGGTATAGGGAAAGATTGAGATTCACTTTTTCCAATGAAAGGATTATTATTATATTGATTATACTTATGATTATCCTGGTTCATTAGTAGATTGGCAGTTTCAATCTCAACTTTAGTTAATCTTTGTTACAACTCAGAGACACTTTGATTTGTCTGGGCAAAAGATAACTTTGTTCTTGATTCAGTTTTCAATAAATGTGTTTCATATAATTTTTCTAACTCACAGAATTTGTTTGAAAGTTCATTATATTTATTACTCAATGAATCATATTTAAGAGTTAGAGACAAATGTTCTTTCTCTAATTCTTTGTTACGTGTTGCTAATTGAGAAATGTTTAATGTCAAGGATGAAATTGTATCACTAGTGAGCTTAACTGTCTGTTCCTCACAATCAGTCATTCTATTCCACAATGTTGAAACAATTCTATGGACAGTTAGATTATTGTTAAAATATGCCATGTCTTCCTTTTCAATTCTCTCACTCTCCTGTGAACTTCTCATCTCACTAGTAGGTGGTGGCAACTGAGGGTTAACTGTATTATCATTATAAATAGTACTGTTATTGTGGACAAAAGACAAGTCAGGTGTATCTACTCTAAAATCTAAATTTCTTAAATCCTCCTCTATTTTTTGCACAGATTTAACATCAATAGAATTACCTATATTGTAATTATCAGTATTATGTTCAATCTCAGAGGGTAATCTACTTACCATGGGATAGATGCCAGTCCTGATTTTTGGCGCTTTTTTCCTTTGTAAGGGTGAGCTGAGGAAGTCAGATGAGGTGGTGGATCCCTGTTGCAACTTTGGCTGGTCCATTGTTGATGGAACCAGTCCCATTTCCATTTGTCTACCAGGATTTTCTCCTGGTAGTGAGTTGACCCGCCTGGGGTAGGGGGTTGCTGATTTGGCTGACTGGGCTGGCCTCCCTTTAACTCTGCCAATGCCTGATTCATCTGCTGAAACCCTACCTTGCAATTGTTTTGCAATTGCTCTACCTCTCTGAACATGAGTGATTTGGATTCTTCCAACTTCAGAACCTGTTTGGCCAAGTGGGACAGTTGATCCTGAAGAAGAGGAGACGTCTTTTTTATAGTTATCTTTTAAAGAGGGCATCCTTTTCCTCTATACTCATGTTTTCTGCTTGGGGGTATTGTTGACCCTCCATGGTGATGTCCTGGAAAGTTTTTGTTAGCTTTAGACCTGGTATTATAAGCAGGCTTTTCACTTACACTGTCCTGAGGAGCACTCATATTGTTAAGAATGACAATATTTTACGTCTACAGAAAGGAAAAACTCTATGGAATTAGTAGACAAAAGATATTAGCAATGTTATTACTAATAAAAAAGCAATGGAGCTTACCCTGAATTTATATCTTTATTTATTTAAATAAATTATAAGAAAAATTCGAAAAAATCTGTTAAAAATATAATAATAAGTTCAACTAGACCTTTATAAGGGTGAATAAGTATCTTACCAAGATTTAACCAAATACCAATTTAATTGGGTGTTATATTGGTGTCCAAATACCAAGTGAAATCGGGTTTATATTGGGTACAGTTACTACTGTAAATACCTAATTTTTATGTTAAAAAATTAGTAAAATTATTATAAGGGTTCTTTTCCGCAATCACTGAGTAATGATGACACACTAATACTCAGCAGACCCAAATATTTGGTTATTTTGAGCTGTACTAAGGTAAAAATCACGTCCCAAGGCTTATACTAAATAAAAAGTAAAATATAAGGAAAGACCCCCAATTGTCAGTATAGTCTAGTATATAAGTATGATATAATAGTGTTTATTTATGGTCCTACTACTTATTGAAAAATTATTTAGTGATTAAACCTCAGGGGAAGACTAATAAAATAGTTATACTCAAATAAAACTCACAATACTTGGATTTAAATGCGTGCTAGTGGTGGAAAATAGATGTATAAAATATAGTTATAGCTTATAGAAAGATATTATCAATTTATAATGGCTTTTATAATATATTTCTGAATGCTAATAATTGTATAGTAGTGTTTGTTTGAATTGTAGTAATTGAATGATGATAAATAACCGTCAAAATCCCTCCTTACTTATACCCAAATCCACTGGAGTGCACAGACCTTCAATCCAGATGATGTCACTTCTATCCCCGGAAATTACAGCACTGTGAGAGCCCATAGCCTCCCCATGGCGTCCACTTCAAGCATATTCAACACCCAGATCTCCAGTAAGGATCCTCCATCACTATTAATGATACCGCAGATCTATACCACAAATAGAAAATCCAGATAAAAGCGGATACCATAAAGAAACAGGTAAGATAAACAATCAAAAAGAGATTTAATGAAACCAAAAGCATATAAAGGAAACAAATAAAATGTCCAAGCCCCCAATAACATCCCCAAGCATCCACATTAACCCAGAAATGTCCTTCCAACCCATAAATCCGTGAATAACCATCCAAGGAAGTAATTTAAGTTGTCGAAACTGGGTGTATGCGCCTGATATAGGTGTCTATGCTTCTGTAGGCGTTGTGAGTCCACTGATTTCGTTCATATGACCTAAAATAAGCAGAAAAACAAAGGTTATAGGCTATTAAGGGGCTAAAACCCACTTATATACCTAAATATACATAATATACTGCATATTTCACTGAATATGAGATTTATGTATATATATAAGCTTATGTATGTCAATAATTACTTCATATCACTTAAGATAAGTATATTATGACTCCATTAACACCTTAATAAGTATTATTAGGCTATGGATAAGCTATTTAAACTACTATAAGTTATATAATAGAATAATAATTATATATATATATAATATAATAACATATATTATTATTTTAACCTTATTTTTAAGATATAAGCTTAATTTACTTAAGGTTATCTTATTTTAAGCATCAGAAATACTCAGTCTTAGGGATATCTAGGCTGAAAATGTATATCCAATTTAGTTATTTTGTAATTGAGAATTTGGGCAGGAGTATTTGGAACATATCCAAGCCAGAGCTCAAAAGGCTTTCTTTGAGTAACAAAATGAACAGTGCTGTTATAGGCAAATTCTAACCCAGGTAATAAGGTAACCCAATCATGAGTGAATCTGTAATTATCTTTATACTCAAGGCCAAAGGCACAGTACCTTCTTATCATGTCCTCTAGAGTCTGAATCATTCTTTCAGCTAATACATCAGTCTGAGGGTGATGGGCAGTAGATAGTTTCAGATCACAACCACAAACATCCATCAGAGACATCCAAAATTCAGAAGTAAATTTAGGGTCTCTGTCAGAGATTATGGCTTTAGGAAAACAAGCAGTATTAAACATATGAGACCACCATAAGAAAGCTAATTCTTTAGTGGAAAAATCCTTGTGAGTAGGGATAAATTTACACATTTTAGTGAATCTGTCCACAATAACCCAACAAGAATTATAACTGTCTTTTCTGGAAATAGGTAATTCTGTTACAAAATACATGTTTATTATCTGCCATGATGCATCAGGAGGTTCAATATGTTGCATTAATCCAGATTTCTTACCAGTCAATATTTTTGATTTTTTGCAAGAATCACAAGACTCAACATATAATTTGGTGTCTTCAGACATATTTACCCACCAAGCAGTGTTTTTAATTCTGATAATTGTTTTTTCAAGATCAAAATTTCCAGCTAATATATCATCATGACAAATTTTAAAGATGATTTCTTTCATAGAAGGAGGAATAACAATGGCATTACTCAACTTTCTTCTATAATATAGATATCCTTCATCAATTGAAAATTTACCTTTCTCCAAAGACTTTTGGTATTTTGTTGGAAGGGTTTTAATTATTGCTTGTATTGAAGCATTCTTTTAATAATTTAATATGGTGCATAACTTTTTTAAGTCAGTGTCCTTATCATATGAATTGAGAATAAGCTGTAATAGCTCTTCCTCCATATCAACCACATATATCCCATGAATATGAATAATTTCATCCTCAGGATCATAAGCAGGATTAGAGTCATCATTTGATAGAGGTAACCTTGATAACATATCCACATTTGAGTGAACAATACCAGCCCTATGAATAATTGTCATTCTCCCTCTGTATTCTCGAAAAGATAACTGCCATCTGAACATATGTCTGTTAGGTGTTTTCAAGTTTAAAAGGGATTTAACTGCACTGCAGTCAGTGACAAGTTCAAATTTCTGGTCATCTAGGTAATAATGTAGCTTTTCTAGAGCCCACACTACAGCTAAACATTCCAATTGAGTAGCACCATATTTCAACTCACTATTTCTCAAGGTTCTTGAAATATAACAAATTACTACTTCTGATACTTTATCATTTATCACTTGTTTTTGATGGAGGGCAGCACCAAGACCAATAAAACTGGCATCAGTATATAAAACAAATGGTTGATTAAAGTCAGGTAAAGAAAGAATAGGTGCTGACATCAAACAGTGTTTCATAGTGTCAAAGGCTCTTTGTCTTTTACTATTCCAGACAAAAGCAACATCCTTTCTAGTTAATTGGGTAAGGGGTAAAGCTATGACTTGGTAATTTTTAATATACTGTCTATAGTATCCACACATTCCCAAAAAACTCTGTAGCTCTCTAACTGTAGTAGGAGCCTTCACCTGTTGTATGGCTGCCACTTTGTTTTGGTCAACATATATCTGTAAGCCTGAAAAAACATGACCAAGAACTTTTAAAGAATGAAAACCAAATTTACATATCTTCAAAGCAAGTTTCATATTTATTTCATCCATTTTTTGGAACACTTTACACAGGTGGTTGAGATGGTCCTCAAATGTTTTTGAGAATATGATGATATCATCAATATATACCATCAGCCATCCCTCAATTATCTCCTGATGGAATGTGTTATCCATGACTTTTTGAAAAACTGAAGGGGAATTTTTAGGGACAAATGGCATCCTAACATACTTATAAATACCCATATGAGTAGCAATCATCAGAAAATTCTGAGAATTTTTCTCAACAGATACCTGGTGATATCCCTTATTACCATACAAACAGGTGATATATTTAGCAACCTGTAAGGAAAGCATGTATAGAGTTAATTCTAGGTAAAGGATAGATATCATCAACAGTATAAATATTTAGTGCTCTATAATCACCACATAACCTGGCTTTATCTTTCTCATAAGAAATTAGGACAGGTGAGATAACACAATATTTAGGTGTTTCAACTACCTTTTCAATAATATTCATTTTTAAAAGGGTAGAGATATTGTCTTCAATATCCTTTCTCCTTGTGGGAGAAGCAGGATAAGGCTTCTTCTTTAAAATAGGTGGTATATCAGTTACTGGACAAGACAATGAAAGTTTCATTTCTTCTTTAACTAATCCCAGTTCATGTGACCCATGAGAAAAGGCCATAGGAAAAGACTTTATCAAGTTAATGATGGAATCTTTATCCTCACCAGAAAGTTGTTCTCCAAAAAAGGCATTGTCAATTTCTGAAATAAGGGCATGCATTTCTTTTGTAGAACTTTCTTTGTATTGAACCAAAGAATTACATGTGTTCAATTCTGGTTTTAATAATTTTTTGGGGGAGGAAATCTTAAATTTTCTCTTCCCATTTATCCCCATTGTGAAGCATTGATTTGAAAGATCTAATTTTATGCCATATTTGGTTAAAATGTCATTTCCTATGATAAACCAACTTCTTAAATTATCATTTTTCATGACAACAAAATCACAAATAGCTCTTACAAAACCATGGTTATATTTAAAAAACACTATGGTTTTGTATTTACCAATGGGGGACAAAACAGAACCATAACCTCTCCAATTTTCAGAAGTGATAGGCATCAGTTTTGATTTATAGTCTTGATCTACTGAAGCAAGTGATTTTTCAGATACTACACTTCCTCCAGCTCCAGAATCCAGAACAACTTCAATGCTGGTTCCATTGATCAAGACTGGTGCTTTGAGAGGGGCAATAAAAATTGAGCTATCCTCAATGTTCCTTATGATCTCAGCATCCTCAACTGTAGATAAATCATTATTATCAATATTAATAGTATTTAAATAATGAATATCTTCTCCCAGCATCAAGATTTCTTGTTAAGATTCATATGAAATATTGCTGGCACAATCACTTGAAGTATCATCCAGTTCTATTGTGTCATCAGCATGATCCTAAGTTTGTTCAACAAGATTTATCCTCTTTTCACAAACATGGCCTTTCTGCCAAGGCTTGTTGCACTTGAAGCAAGTGTTTTTTGAATACTTTTTTGGTGCAACAGGGGCAGAAGGTTTACCAACCTTTTCCAGAGGTTTCTGTTGGTAAGTGGAGGATTTCTCCAAAGGGGTCCTAGGAATGAATCTTCTGGCATCATACTTGTTGTTTAGAAGGATCTCATTGCAAGTATTAATGAAAGAAGAAGGTTCTCTGGAGAACTCAGTCCTAGCCACTATCAAGTCTTTCAAAGACATTGGCAATTTATAAAGGATCCTGTCCTTCCATAACTCAAACTCCATATTTGGGTACATTGCCCTCAAGATTTTTACAAGTTTCATTAAGAACTCAATAGGTTTATCAGTGGAAGAGCTATATCTAGTTTACTCATACTGCCTTTGTTGAGCCATCCTGAACTTGGAGCCACCAAATTGTGCTTTAATCAATTTTTTCCAATCTTCCCATGAGTAGTCATTCCTGTCCAGGAGAACAGATTCATACCACATTAGGGCAAAATTGGTAAACAAAGAAATTAACTTGGACACAATTTCCTCATCTGGGAGTTTGTAAGAATTTTTTAAGTTATCAATTCTGCAAATAAATTGCTGCCAATCAGAAGAAGAATCACCATCAAATGTTGGGTACTGGTCAAGTTTTGGCCAATTCTTTTGATTTGAAGGAGTCTACTTAGTACCAGCTTGTTTATGAGTAAGGAGCAGCTGTAACATCTCTAATTGTGCAGTAATCTCATTGTTTAATCCCTCTCTTGAAGATCCTGGTGCATCATCAATTTTTGATGGAAACTCAGTGGTATCAACAGGTATTTCTGGAACTAATTTTCCTTTAGATTAAATAGCCACAGGTAACCTTGGAGCATCCTGTACTATATGTTCCTTTAAAGAAATTTCAGAATATTTTTGATCATCAAAAAATGAGTTCAATTTCTCCTCAATGGTTGTTATTCTGGTTTTCACTGTTGGAAGAATAGATAAACTCTCATTGATTGTTGCAAAAGATAACTTATTTTTATTTTGAAAAGATGAATAATGGTCATTCAATCTTTTCATATTCATCTTATCTATCTCCAGCTCCTGGCAGCAGGCAGATACAGTATCTTTCAGTTTAGACAAATAATTTTTGATATTTTGCCATAAAGCAACTTTCTTTTCATGGGTTGCCTTGTAATGAAACAAATCATCAGAAACTCTCTGTAACTCACTTCTCAAAGATTGATAACCCTTTTCAGTTAACAAGCTATTATATTTATGAGTCAGTTGCATTTTGTTCATTGTATGATTTTGTTTAGCAATAATATCCCTCAAATATTCATCATTAATGTTAGCTACATCTGGAGTGTTTCTCAATAAGGAAACAGAGTAACTTTCCAGATTCTCATGAAACTCAGGCTCAAGTGTTTCATCAATAATAGCCATATCATTATTTATCATTGAAGTAGCAATTAGAACTAAAGGATTAGATACATTAGAAATTTGAGCAATTTGTCTACTGTTCTCAGTCTCTACAGGTCTCACAGTCTCATCTCCTCTTCCAGAATTACCTGAAGGAACTGAATTAGTTACAAGAAATGGTACTTGAGAATCAATAGAGGGGCTTACCAAGGTTTTCTGGGCAAGATCATATTGTTTTTTCTTCTTCTTCCTCCTTGATAGGGGTGAGGAGGTGTAGGGTTGACTTGGCTGGGTCTTGATGGACCTGCTTGGGGCAATTGAGTCTGTTGATTTTGAGACAGGTAATCCCACTGAGTGTTCAGCCAATCCCACTGCCACTTGGATACTTCCACTTTCTCTGTCTGCTGGGGAGCTAATTGATGAATATCCCTGGGGGGAGGAGGTCTCCTCTTCTCTTGAAGAAAAGCATCTATCTTTCTTACCTTTTCCTCTAGAGCATCTACTCTTGACCTCAATCTCAAGTTTTCTGTCCTTAATTCTTTTATGTGTGTTGAAAGGTTCTTTACTTGTTGAGGTAGTGGTATCTTTTTTATTTTGAAGCATTTTGGAAGTTCTTCTGGGGGGTTTATTACAGGTTTCTGTTCCTGAGTTGTTTCTACCAGAATTCCCACTTCCTCCATCTCTACATCCTGATTGGGGCAATGATTGATTAATTTGAGATAATTTTCTAGTTAAATGAGAACTCACAGAAGTAGCCTCATCATAATCAATTAAATCCAATTCCTCTTCACGTGCAGCAGAAACACCTTGATCAGTCATTTTTTTTAAATTTAACTGAAATGAGGGAGGGGGACAATAAGATGAATTAGTTTGTATTTTTACTTTTATTAAAAAGAAAAATAATAATAAAAATAAAATTCTTCAGGAGAAAATCAACTAAAATACTAATCAATTTATTAATTCAAAACAATTTAAAACCAGGATTATAAAATAATCAACTGAAGAATTAAATTTGAATTTTTTATTAACAATTTTATGATAATTATTATCAGGATTTTAAATCAACTGAAAAATAAATAATTAACAGGACTTAATGTCTACTGAAATATTAAATATGAAATTTAAAAACTTTATTGTCAGGACACTTTGTCAACTGGAACAAATAAAATTTAAACATATCAGGACAAGAGTCAACTGAAAATTATATTGAATAATTTTTTAAAATATAATTTATTACTTCTAGGACTAAGAACACAATTTCTCTAACTTTTTCAACTAGGAAAAATAAAATTAATTTAATTTAATTCCAATTTACTAGACACCTCCCCCTGTTAAATGAGCAAATTAATGCCACTTACAGAGTACTGAGTAAAAGGAAATACATAGAGAATGAAGAGTGCAAAGTGACCCACAAATAGTAATTTCAATAATTACCACAAAATATAAGACACTTAGTCAATATATGAACCTAAGTTTTGGAGCGCGGTTCAATTCCATTTTGCAGCAAAAATTGTAGTCACGTGATATATGACGTTTGTTATTTTCGTCATTCACTCATCCTTATAGATACCTCAAATGGAAATGGTCCACACGGTCTCTGGCCTCAAGTAATGATGCGCCGTCAATGATTCGGAAAGGCCTCCAACTGTCGGGTGGTCCTTCAAGTCTAGAAGATTTTCCAGGGAGGTCCAAGGACGGCAACACTGGGTTTCAGAGGATTCAAACTTGGTATGTATTTTACTTATCTTTTAAAGACTATTTACTCAAAAAACAAGAGGTAAAGAAATAATTTCTATTATATTTAAAAGTTTAGAATCACGGTGTGGTACGCACCTCGCAGGAAGCATGAATTTAGACCAATCAGCGTGCGTAGTCCAGGAAAGATAAAGGGGAGTTAGCGCAGCAGGAAGTGCAAAAATATAATTTGTATTTTTGTGTTTCAAGGAACAAAGGAAATGGAAGCACGGAAAAGGATTAAGGGTCTGTGCGCTCGGATATTGCAGCAAGATGTGCCGCACAATAGGGAATTGTGTATTATCAACTTAGGACTATTACGCACTAAACAAATATGGATTTGGGCTTTCCAAAAAGTATGTGTTACACATTAAGGAAAAAGTCATGGATTAAGGACGACTCAAGTGCATAGTATGCTGTACTGGGGCCAGTTGGGAAACTTACTGAGACAGGTAATGAAGAAGGCTAACTAGTTAAGTGAGCTGTCGGAACTATGAACTTAGTATTAAAGCAAAGAGAGTGGGTACTCAATCGTAAAACTACCCAAGAGTTAAGGCAACTAGACTCAGCGTTAGGATAAGTCAAACCTGAAACTAGCGCTGAAACAAAACAAAGGTATAGTTAAAAGCGCATATGTGGAGTATCAGTGAAACAAGTTAATACTAGTGTTAGTAATTATAGGGTATGATTTAGGCGCTGTAGTTGTTACAAGCAGTGTATTTAGCTTACTAATAGATTAGTTATTGTTTTACTAATATGGCGCTAGAGCTAGCGCTGAAGATCCACTAGGGAACTGTGTCTTGATTACCGTAAAAATATATAAAGGACAACTATTTGATAGAGTCTGGGGGAGTCATATACATATAAGATAGATATATATACACATATATAGTCTTTTAAGAGAGAGATTGATATATACAAAAAATAGAGTAGTAAATTAGAGATTTGTCTGAATCCTTTAATTCGTGCATCTGTGTGTGTATTTCAAAAAGCATAGTGAAAGAAGCGCAACATAGAGAGGTTATATAGATTCAGTAGGATTGATTATTACTAGAGTCATTTTATTGCTATAACAAGGCATATTCAAAGAGAGCGCTTCAAGAGGGAGTAGCTGTGGATATTATCGCTTGTTAAGAATAGAAAATCCAGATAGTAATACTAGTTCTTTTTTTCCTGATCTCTAAAAAAAACTCATCTCTTGACTCATAACTTTTTCTAATCAAAAATTAAGTGTTACACATTATTGAACTGTCTTTAAAAATAAGAGTGGCAGGCGCTTCTTTTTTTTTTTTTAGAAATTAAAAAGAAGAACCAACCCATCTCACATTGTGTCTACTGCTTAGTACTTTAGAACAGTCTACAACGGTGTTAATGTAAATACTAAAATAATAATAAATAGTTCTTATATGTAGTTATAATAAAGTAAGTAAGTAAGGAATGTTTTGAAAAGCACAAAAGTGAGGGCCTTTTACAGGCAAACATGAGGGAAATAAAGACACAGAATTTACACCATCTACTGTAAGAATGTGAGAAAGAAGCTGAATAAGAAGGAGCATATATATGACATAAGAAAAACAAATTAATTGGTATGTCAACAAGGGCATCATTTTTATTGGTAATAAAGTATGAGTTCCCTTGGACTGTCACAATTTATTACAACACATTTAAGTTAATTATATTGATTTCACGGAAATACAGATCTCTTAATGAAGTAATATAATAATTTTAAGGTTTTTTTATTATAGTTTTTTTATTAATTTTTATTCCCAATCAACTGCATTATTGAGCACAGTGTTATGGAGTAAATATGTATGGGACACTTACTTAAACTAATTATTTACACTACTTAATATAATTATCTTAGTTAGTTGTAAGTAATATATAAGTAAATATTAAATAATTAATTATTAATAAGTATTTAAAAAAAAGGTGTGGTTTTACCTCAGTAAAATAATTAATTATTTTACCAGGTAAGTCTAGTAGCCTGGCTGACAGTGTTTGTCTTCTCTCATGCCAAAAGGTATAAGAGCATACACACTCGTACAGGCGTGTAACTCCTGCTTACTTGCATATTAGTTCTGAGTTGCACTAATTAATGAGGCCATTACTCACTTGTTAATGAAAATTTTCACTATTTGCGAGTTACACAAAATATTCAATACTCGTGTTTTTTGGTTTATTCAATAACATCCCTGCTTCCACCTCACTCATTGCTCTATCCTCCCTTCTACCACACTCATTTTTCTTCACTCAACTGTTGTCTTTTGCATGCCATTCAATTTCATTGATGATTTACTAGACTTGGAAGAAGAAGATCTGCCTCTTACTTATTTATTAACTAACTATTACAACAATCAAACATCTAATTCAACTACACAAAAACCAAAAAAAAAATGATTGAACAAGATTGTAGGACTGGTAATGAGCACTTAATGAAAGACTACTTTGACAATAACCCAACCTACAAAAATATTATTTTTGAACACTGATTTAGAATTAGCAAAGATCTGTTTACAAAAATTATTCACAATCTACAGATGCACAATAACTATTAGGTTTTAAAATATGTAAGCATAGTAATTTTTTATTAATATCAAGCTTTATCAGGATTTTTCTAATAAATACATTACTTACTGCAGGTTTGCTGCAGGAAACTCAGTTTGACACCTCAACAAAAGTTAACAAGTGTACTTCGCCAGCTTGCCTATGGGACATCTGCCAATTCTACTGACAAATATGTTCACATGGCAGAAACTATTTCACTAAAGGCACTGAAAACCTTTTTTAAAGACATAATATTTTTATATAAGGATGAGTACTTATGAAAACCAAATCCACTGGAGAAAAGCAAGATCTTGAGTGAATATGAAGATAGGGGGTTTCCGGGATGTCTTTGAAGTATTTATGGAATGCACTTGGAATAGAAAAACTGCCCCACAGCCTGGGAAGGTCAGTACCAGAGAAAAGAAAAAACTCCTACAATGATATTAGAGGCTGTAGCAAGCAAAAATTTATGATTTTGGCATGCTTTCTTTGGATCACCTGGTGCTTTAAAGGACATTAATGTTCTTCAATGCAGCAACTTCTTTGATAAACTATTGGCAGGGAGTCAGGATAATGTAATATTTAAAATAAATAATAAAAATTATAGAAATGGTTACTCCCTTGCTGATGGAATATACCTGCCATGGCTGACCCTGGTGAAAACAATTGCTCATCCACAAGATGAGGCAAGCAGATATTACTTTAAATTACAAGAAAGTGCTAGAAAGAACATAGAACATGCTTGTGAGGTGTTGAAAATTAGGTAGGATATACTAAAGCAGCCGTGTTGTCTATGGCATATTGAAGAAGTCAAAGATACAATGACCTGTTGTATAATTATGCACAACATGATTGTGGAATCACATTCACATACCAATCCTTACCTAAATAAAAAAACTCTTTAATGTCAACTGGTGACAAACCACCAAGATCCCACTTTGACAAATAGCTTTTGCAGTTTTATCCAGCACACAAATGAACTTCACAATTCTAGTGCACACATTGAATTTCAAGTGAATCTAAAAATAAATAACTGGCAAAATAGAGGGATTTTGGATAGAACAATGAATGAATAAATCTTGTGCACTTACCAGATATTAAGGATAAATGAATATTTTTTTGAAATTTCAAGTATATTTTCCCAGTATGGATGAGACATAAAAGTGCTGTATTTTCTGTGAAATGTATAAAGAGAAATAAGTGAGATGAGAAATGTGAGATAAAGAAGAAATCAAATATTATTATTAGCTACTTACCAAAATTTTTCTATAAAATTTTATGTTTATTTTATATTTATTTTATTTATTAGTTTATGATACTCAAGTTATATTATATATTTATTACTTATTACAGTATAATAGTCAAGTCTGGTAAAAAAGAAGGAGACAGAAAAGACCATCTTATATTATTTATTACTGTAAGGAAGTCACATTATATACAATTTATTTATTAGTGTAAGATTTACATGTTATGTTAAATATTATTTATTAATTGTTAATTTAAGGCAGTCACAATATTTTTTTACTTATTAATGTATGGTAGTCAAGCTATGTTAAATATATATTATTTATTATATTTAGATAGTCACATTATAATTATTTTATTTATTGGTGTATGATACTCAAGTTATGTTATATATTTATTATTTATTACATTATGATTGTCAAGTCTGGGACAAAAAGAAGGAGAAAGAAAAGACAAGCTTATATATTACTGGGTCTGTCTCCTATATGCTACCAATTGCTTTCATTTTCTCAGAAGAAAAATACACTAAAAAATTCAAGAGTAGATAGAAAAAAAATAACTCACTGCTAGATCAATATTCCACATAGATTTTCTGGCTTGGCTGTAAGAGATGGGAAAAAAGGAGATAAAATTAATTATAAACAAGAGAGACAAGAATATCAGGGAGAGTGGAGGAGAAAAAATGACTCACCATAGAATGAAAATTTACTAAAATTTACAAAGCTCCTATACCTAAAAAAGAAAAAATTAACAATTGAGTAGCAAAAAAAAGGTGACAGGAGAAGGGAGATACATTTTGAGAAAAGTTCTCCACTCTCCTCATGCCTTTTTTTTAAAAAATAAGTGATCTAAGTTATTGGGAGTGCCTATACCAAAAAAAAAAGGCAAGAGGAGAGCAGGAGAGTGCAGATACGGTTTGTAAGCCGGTCATCTAGAAAAAGGAGGGAAAGGAGAAAAGGAATAGAGAAATTCTAAAGAGAATTTTAAAATAATTAGTAGTTTAAGAAAATAAGAGAGAAAAATAAAGAAAAAGCTACGACAAGATTTGAGCAGTGACACAGCAGTGAGGTTCAATTTATAATATTTAAATTTTGTAAGTTAATTAGCAGTGCATGGTTCACAATTATAATTATTAATAGACTTAGAGCAACATTTAATTATTTATATAATATTTAGATTAGAAATTTTATACTAATAAAAATAGAAATAAATGTATTATATTTAAAAGATATGTTCAAGTTGAGTGTATAATAAGTGATGGGCTAAAGGGGATTACCCAAGGCCCTTTTATAGACCAGGGGACCCCTGAAGCGCCACAAATCAGTAAATATAAAATAGTAATAAGCCAAAACATGAATATAAAAAAATAGAAATGAAACATAGATATTAAGAGAAAAACATAAAACAATTAACTAAACCCATGAATAAGTAACTAATTTTCCCACCATAAGTTCCCAAACCAGTTAATCAAAATAGTAGTAACTAAGTAAGCCTGAAACATAAGAACTGTGAGAAAAGGAATCCAAAACAGACATTACAGTAGGATGTAAAGGGTTTAATTAAAACCATTAGAATTATTTTCACACAATAATCCATGTAATCAATTCAATCCAGTATAAAGCAATTTTAATTAATTGTTTTAACTATGTAATTAATTTAATGATATTTCTAATTTAAAGTGAGAATTTTAATACCATATTATTAAATAAGTGTTATAATTTATTTAATAATTTTAATGACACAGTTAAGGGTCAAAAAAGCGCCCAATATTATTGTTTAAAAATGTATGAAAAGTTTTATTTAATATATAAATTTAATTAATTAATTTAATTACATTATAAGTCAATTTTCACACTTATAGTTATAATATATGTTTATAATTAATTAATTATAAATTTTTATATATTAAATACATAAAAAATGTGCCATAATTTATAGAATATATATCATGCTTAATTTAAATGTATAAATAATTTATATAATAATAAAATTTATATAAAATTTATATATATTTAATAAAATAATTATATCATTTCATTATGCAATATAAGATTAATTTATATACATAATAAGCAAATTTTAAAACCCTCATTTAGTCACAGTAACTTAACATTAAATTTACTGGGCTCCTGGTATAGCCTGGCTGACACAGTTTGTGAAAATATCTCCTCTCTCCTCTGGCCTGTTTTTTTTAAAAAAGTATACTAAATTTTTGGCAGCTTTTTGTTATAGGTACTGACAAAAATTTAGTATACTTTTTTAAAAAAAACAGGCAAGAGAGAGGAGATATTTTCACAAACAGTATCTGCACTCTCCTGATCTCCTCTAGAATTTTTTTTTTTTTTGGTATAAACCAAACAATATGCAGGGCAGACTTACTAGCCAGTCCACAAACTTGGACCCAAATTCACCACAGATTTAACACACATTGAGCTATTGAAAAATGCACCATACAATCAGGGATGAATACCATTCAGCAGAACAGTTTTAGTTGGGTGTTCAAGTAGATTTCAATATGGGTTCAGTATGAGTTCAGTCTGAGTTCCATCTGAGTTTGATCTGAGTCCAGGTTGGGGACTTTCTAGCAAGTCCACTCCCTATATTGTGTAGTGATAGGAACTCCTGATAATTTAGATCACTTATTTTTTAAAGAAAGGAGAGAGGAAAGTGGAGATATTTTCACAAAATGTATCTCCTCTCTCCTGTTGCCTTTTTTTTTGTTACTCAATTGTTTTTTTCTTTCTTTGGTATAGGAGCTTCTGGAATTTTAGTAAATTTTAATTCTCTGGTGAGTCATTTTTTCTCCTCCACTCTCCCTGATATTCTTGTCTCTCTTATTGATAATTAAGTTTATTATCCTTTTTTCCTGTCTCTTACAGCCAAGCCAGAAAATCTATGTGGAATATTGATCTAGCAGTGAGTTATTTTTTTTCCATCTAATCCTAAATTTTTTAGTGCATTTTTCTTCTGGGAAAAGGAAAGCAATTGGTAGCATATAGGAGACAGAACCAGTAATATATAAGCTTGTCTTTTTTGTCTCCTTCTTTTTGTCCAAGACTTGACTATTATACTGTAATAAATAATAAATATATAACATAACTTGAGTATCATACACTAATAAATAAATCAATTATAATGTGACTATCTAAATTTAATAAATAATATATATTCAACATAGCTTGGCTACCATACATTAATGAGTAAAAAATATATTGTGACTATCTTACATTAACAAATAATATATAATATTTAACATAACATGTAAATCTTACACTAATGAATAAATTATATATAATGTGACTTCCTTACAGTAATAAATAATATAAGTTGTTTTTTTCTGTCTCCTTCTTTTTGTCCCATACTTGGCTATCATACTGTAATAAATAATAAATATATAACATAACTTGAGTATCATACACAAATAAATAAAATATATATAACATTACAGGTATTTTTTGCTGATATAACAATTCTCATCTCACTTATTTCTCTTTATAAATTTCATAGAAAGTATAGCATTTTCATGTCTCCTCCTTACTGGGAAAATAAACATAAAATTTTATAAAAACATTTTGGTAAGTACACAATAATTTTTATTGGGTATTTATTTGTAAATAATTTTTTAATTGCTGATTTCAATTCTCTCACTTATTTCTCTTTACAAATTTAACATCTCCATTAATATTTACCATAAGTTTTTGATTGTATCATTTTCTATTCTTTCTACTTAATTTTTCCTGCTACCATATAAAATAACTAAATTTAAATCAAGAGCTGATCTTTTTAATCCACCTCATTTTCATTTTCTCCTTCATATTTTGTAAAATCTCTAAGTATTCTTCAGTACAACAATTGTTTTGATTTAATAGTAAAATTTGATTCATATCATTACCTCTCATCTCACTTGAAATTATTTCTTTGTCTATCTGGAGGCACTCTTTTTGAATAGATAGTTTCTCTTCAATTAGTTGAATTTTCTGTTCAGTAATCTCATTTTGATATTTTGTTTCTTTCATTTCTGATAATTGATTATCAGCCATTTTAACCATTTTTAACTTCTGGGTTTTTTATTCTTCAACATTCCTTACTTCACTAAGATGAAGTCATTTTGTGGTTTTCATACCTGGAGGACATGCAGAATAGGATGAATTTGGGGTTCCAAAAGTTGGTTCTGCTTCCACATTGCTGTTGGGATCTTCCAATCTAATATTGTCACTTGAGGGTGTGTTTGTTTCATATTGCTTATTTGAATCCATTTTCCATTTAGAGACAGGTTTAAGTTAGTCCCATGCAGCCAAGCTTTTAAAAGGTGATTTGGCTTGTTCTTGATATAGAGATAGTTCAGGCCTTATACATTCGCTAGGTGAGGTACTACTAGGTGGCTTTCTTTCAATCAAATTATAGATAGCATTAAACTTCAGGGTGGACATGTTAAGGGCTTGCCATCTAAGGTTGATTGAATAATATAAGACAAAAGTTTTAATAAAAGCATAAGTCTAAGAAATAAACACAACATACCATATTCTTATCTGTTCATGATCTCTATATTGTGCCTTACTGAGCTGATTTAAAAAAATTTCAATTTTATTATAAAATGTCTCACCAAATTTATATGATGAAAATTCAGGTTGTTTGCTAATGAAAATCCAAGAGATAGCAAGTTTTTCCTCCTCATGTTGAGGCCAATTGGGTTCCTGTTTTCTCTTATTTTTGTTTGTGCTAGAGTTTTGAGGTGTGGGAATTGTTTAGGAAGTATTATAATATTATAAAAGTTTAATTTTAGGTGTTGTGAAATTATGAGAAGGGAGAAAAGTAGGGTTTGGTAAGAGTTAAGTCTTAATGAAATGGAGGTATTGAGGTGTCAAGAGTGTGTTATGTAGAGAAGAATTACTGAAAAAATGATTGGGAAGAAAATTAATTACCCCAATGGTTCAATAATTTGTGGATCTTTCAACAAATTACTGGAAAAATTAGTGATTTGACCCTTTTCCAAATAACTGAAACATGATGAGTGTGGAATATTAGGCACTATTTTCAGTAAAATATGCATACTAAAGCTAATTTTACCTGAGAGTGTGGATGTTCTAAGGGAAGAGAAGTTTATGGTAAAATACTATATACATGTGTCCAAGTTGTGACCTAACCTAACTTTTCTATATCACCATACCAACACTCCCCTTGCAACGAGGCCTTAATATCTACAAGGAATATTGTAAATGGAGAAAGAAGAAAAATTTTTTTAAAAAAACATAAAATAATAATAATAAAATGTAAATAATGTAATTAATGTAATTAATGTGTCACATGTAAATCAAATAATGTTTTTTTATTGTTGATGGGATCTACAGGTTTGGTAAATGTATCAGCTACATGTGAATCAGAAAAAATCCATTCTAATTCAATAAGTTTTTCAAATATTAACTCATTATGCACCAAGTAAGATATCCCTGATGGGTATATCTAGTGCAAGTCAGGGATATTTTAGGGAGGTAGATAATTTCAGAAAAATAAATGTAAAAAAAGTAATGCAAGAAAAATAAGTGTGAGAAAAGCAAGTGTAAGAAAAATCATTTGCAACCATGAGAATTTTTTTTTGAATTTTTTTTTTTAAAAAACAGGAAAAAATAAAAAACAAATCAAAAAATCTTTTTTTTGAGAAAAAAATTAAAAAACTAAATTTCCCTTGGCTGTAAGATACCTTTCTTACACTTATTTTTCTCACATATTTTTTTGGCACATAGTTTCCTTACACATATTTTTCTTGCACATATTTTCCTTACACATATTTTTCTATCATTATTTACCTCCCTACAATATCTCCAACTTGTGCTTGATATCCCCATCAGGGATATCTTACTTGGTGCATAGTGACTGATCAACAAAGTAAAAATCCCTCCAAAAATGTTGTGCTGTTGAAGTCTAAAGTTTAGTATGGTACTCAAGTTTATTAAAAATGGATTTTTGGAAAATTATTGTTGAGATTGGAAAGGCAAATCTATTCTTAAAATGGTTACATTAAATAAATTAAGTATTAAAAGTGGATAAAAAGGGCTAATTTTATGGGTCAATATTTAATGAATAATTACTGGACAGAAAATTTAAGTATCAGTTTAAAAGTGCATGAAAATTTAATTCAGGAGTCTTAAGAACATTTGGGAATTTTTCTGGAGTTTTTACTATTTTTTCACTATTTTTAATAATTTTATGGAGTATTTATGATTTATCATAATTTCCTTAACTTTGATAATTTCTTACTAGATGAATAGGGCTGCGCAGGCTACAAAAATTAGAATTGAAAATAAAGAAGAAGTAGCTCTACCATATTTAATATTTCTAGACTTTTATTAGTATTTTAAAGGTTCTAATTGAGTCCAGAAGTCTGTATGAGCTTCAGAATGCTCCAGCTAGGGGAAGTATGGCATGTAAAATACTATGCATATAAATCCTGTAGACTTGAAAATAGATCATAAATAACAACTTGTATCTTAACAATAATCATATCAGTGAATCATAAAACCATTCAACCAACAACCAAAAATGCATATATAACAATAATTAATTATTTTTCATAACAAATTATAAAATTGTAAAAAACTTATAAATATAACACTTTTTAATAACAATTTATTAATTTCACTCATAAAAATTAATGTTAACTTATAGGGTACCATTTTAAAAATATCATTATCAGGGATCTGAGTTTAACAACTAAATCTCATAAAAAAAATGCTTCATAAAAACATATTATTCAATCATTTATATAACTTTTCTAAATACAACTTAACTGTTGTGCTTTTCAACCTCATTATAAAGAGTACAGATTCTACATCTCAACATCATTAATATCAAATGTTTTATTGGTCATAACTTATCAAGTGGAGGTTATAGCTTATTAATTTTTTGTGAACTCTTTATTTACTTAAAGGTACAGGGTTTTCTTTGGCTTATCCAACTCCTTGGATTCCGCTTACAGCAAGGTGACTGTAAGAGTCTTTCTAGATTGGTGGCGCCCAACACTGGGTTAAAAATCTCTAGCTTTTAATTGATCTTACATGGTATCTGGATTTTCTTAGTCTGAAAGAGGCATACTTAACAAGCACTGATATTCTTTTAATGGTTTAATATTATGATTTTAGGATGTCTTCTGCTATCGGATCTGGTGTTTTGGCTGCTGGTGTACCTGTTAGGACATAAGTAAGGATTTTATCTTTGGATGGGGCCAAGTTTAATGGTGAGGATTTGGAGGGATTTTTATTTAGGTATGAAACTGCTTCAGGATTGGATGGAGCTTTACCTTTGGATATGATGAAGAAGATTAGGCCTTTTAAGGGAGAAAAAGAGGTGGAAGAAGAATTTATTGCTATTAATGGTTATAAAGGTCATTATTGGGGAAAGCTGAAGAACAAGATGGAAAAAAGGTGGCCAAAGGTTTATTCATTGAAGGATCTCAAGGTTATAGCTAGAAAATGGGAATCAAAAGGTGGTGTCAACTCCATTGGTCAGTATCATTAGTTTGTGGTTGAATTCAAGTTGTTTTTGGATTATTTGTTGGTTTATGAAATTTTATATCATGAAAACAATTCAAAGTATGTTTTTTGGGATGCTATGGGAGAAAAGATTAAGAAAGATGTTTTTATGGTGCTTGTTAATGCTAATTTGATGAAGAATCTCCCAGATGGAGAAACTAGGATTCCTGGAGTGGAGGTAATAAAGAAGGCTATTTTGGAACATCTGGATACTCTTAACTCTGTTGATTTGGAGTTGGATTCAGAGGATTATTTTCCTCAAGTTTTTACTTTAAAAGCAGAGTCTGTCTGCAATGAAAAGCTGAATGTGGCTAATGGATCTGGAATACTGAAAGCAGTAGGCAATGGAGCTACAAATATGGCTAATAGATCTAGAATAGTGAAAACAGTAGGTAATGAAGCTAGGGTTATTAAAGATGAGGATTTTATATTATGGGAGGTGAAGATGGAAATGTGGGTCCTCAAGAGCTTCCCAGGGCCAAGGTTGATAAAAACAAAGTTCAGTATGAAAGTTCAGTAGAGGCTGGTCAAGAAAATATGAAGGATAATGTGTTTCCTGCACTAATGGAGGCTGCAGAGGTGTTTATTGATGTGTTGAATGACTGGGATTAACCTAAAATTTGGAAAAAGGTATGTTATTCTTTTTTTTCTTTGGTAGGAAAAATTATGGTAAATGGTTTTGGTGAGTTTTGGAATAGGTGGAAATGCCCTTGGGGAAAATTTATGGGTTTCTACCAAGGGATATCAAGAATATGAGTCCTCAAAAATGAGGGTAAACTACCTTTAAATTGGCTGAAATTTTCTTTATCTTTTACTTGGATTATTTTATTCCCTTCAAGAATTTATGGAGACCATCATTTCTTTGGGTAGTAAGGGCTGATTGCTCTAATGTTTCAATCTCTCCTCATGTGAAAATCCCAGATTGCAATAGGTCAGCTCACTTGGAGGTGATTCAAGTGGATTCTCAATTATTTTCTGTTGATATTTCATTGGAATGTCATTATGTATTGGATTTTTTATATTTTTATCATCTTTATCAAATTATTCTATAAAACTTGAAAATGGTTCAAAGGGAAAGATGGGATGTGTTATTTTGAATAAAAATTTGAAAGGCAATTCGGTTAATTATGGCGAAATTAGTGGAGGATTATTTCTTGCCCTCCAGCATGAGGATAAACTGCAATTATCATATCAAAATCAAAAAAAAAATATTAGTATAATTAAATCACAAAAAAATAATATTTGTGATGATATTATTTCTTTCCTCCAGAAAGAGGTTAAACTGCCAACATTATTTACTGGTGATTTTGTGATGGAAGATGGTTGGGAAAAAGGTGTTGGAAAATTATGTGATAAATTAGACAAAGGAAAAGGGGGTATTGATAAAAATGAAAATTTTGAAAATAAATATTATGTTTCAACTTACTCTATTCCTGATTCTGGTTCTGAAGATGAAGAAAAAATTTTCATGAAAAATTATATAATGGCAAAATTATAATGGATCAAGTATCCCAAGTAAAAGTGGACATTGGTGCAGCAAAATATAAAAAGGTGGAAAATAAACTTAGGCTGATTAATAAACCTTTTAAAGTTGAATTAAATCCCCATTTGAGAAGACCAAAACTATCAAGAGATCCATATGACTGTCCTTTATTCAAGAATCTGCCTGAATTTTCAGAAACTTCCAGAATCACTGTCAAGAAATTAGAGGTTGTTAACTTTGGAACTGAAGAGTGACTGTCAGGTGAAGAAAAAAGGGTTTTTTTTAGATTTAATGATTAAGAGGGAGAAGGCCATTGCATTTGTAGAAGAGGAGAGAGGTGTGTTAAAGCACTCTTATGGGGAACCATACAAAATTTCAGTTGTTTTCCATGAACTGTGGAAACATAAACCAATTCCTATACCCGCTGCTTTAAAAGAATATTATATCAAAGTCATTAGAGAAAGAATTCAAACTAGATTATATGAAAAATTATCATCAAGTTATTCAAGTCCAGTATTCTGTATTAAAAAACCAATTTGCAAGCTTAGGGTAGTTCATGATTTAAGGGAACTAAATAGGATTACAATAAAAGATGCAGGAATACCACCTAGTGCAGAGGAGCTTGTAGAGATGTTTTCAGGGAGAGTGTGTTATGGTTTAGGAGATATAATGGGGGGATATGATCAAAGATATTTGAATCTGCATTCAAGACCACTTACAGCTTTTGATATGCCACTAATACAATTACAGCTGACAAGATTACCTCAAGTAGCAAAACTTTCAGTTGATGTTTATCAAGCTCAGATGGCATGGATTCTAAAAGACAAAATTATACAATATACTGGTATATTTATTGAAGATTGTGGAATAAAAGAACCTTCAAAAGATTAAAGTAATGAAATATTGAAGGAGAATCCAGGAATACAAAAATTTATTTGGGAATATGCTTTTATTTAATAGATGATTTTGTTTAGGATAGAAGAGGCTGGATTAACAATTTCAGGTTCCAAATTTTCTTTTTGTGTACCAGCTTTGGAAATCTTAGGTCATGTGGTATGTAGAGAAGGTAGTATTATGTCCAAGAAGAAGGTAAATATAATTCAGTCCTGGCCAAGACCCAAGAATACGGCCAAAGCCAGAGGGTTTTTAGGCATATGTGTTTATGTTAGAATGTTTATCAAAGACTTTTCTTCATTTACTGCTCCTTTGAGATGGTTGACAAGGAAGGATGCTGATTTGGAGTGGGATGAAGAGTGTGAAGAGGTTTTTATTAGGTTAAAAAAGTAGTTTGGGAAGATATTATCTTGCATAAGCTAGATTATGGGAAAGATGCAGGCCAGATTTATTTAGCAGTGGATTCAAGTAAAATTTCTTCTGGGGAAGATCTGTCTCAAATGGATAAAGAAGGCTATATTAGAGCAGTAAGGTATGAATCTGTGGTTTTTACTGAGGTGTAATCAAGATGTTTTCAACTGAAATAAGAGCTTTGTGGCATGGCAAAAATCTTAAAGAAACACCAAAATATTTTATGGGGACAAAAATCTTTGATACAGACAATCAATTCCCCTAGTTTGCTGAATGCACCCATGACTAGATGGGTAGCTTTTGTTCAAAATTTATTTTTGATTTATTTCACAAGACTAGAAATACATTTACTATGCCTGATGGCTTATCAAGAAGACCACTTACCAAAGAGGATTCTGAGTTGGAGGAATTCAATGAAGATATACCTGTAATCAAGGCCTGTATAAAAGGTGCTGAAGACTTTCCTTACCTCCCCCATAAGGTTAAACTTGCAAGATTGATATCTGTGGATAGAGATGACAATTACCTACACCAAGAGGATAAACTGGAAAATAATAAGAATATGGTAAATTATGTGCTTGGGTAGTTTGATGATGGTGTAGAAAAATTTGGTAAAAAAGAGGTTGGAGATGTTGTGTATATGGATGAGGATGGTTAAATAGTGTGGGATAGTAAAAATTTGGTGAACAGTGTATATGTTGGAGTTTTAGAAAACTTGGCTTAGGAGAGGTTGGGTGTTAAAAATTTGGTTAAAAGGAGGTTGGATGAAAATGAAGATCTTGATGCTGAAAAGGGTAAAAAAGGGAAAGAAGAAAATATTGTTGATAAAATGTTTGAAGGTTCAAAGATGGAAATTTAAAAAATCTTTTATGATAAAAGGCAAATTCAAGGTTTGAAGTTATTAAATCATTCATGTTCAGTTGATTTAGGAGATAGGGAAGTGTCTGTAGAAATAATATTAATGGACTTTCAAGATAATGTCTGGGGACAGACTGGATTTTATTATAAAATGGTTAAATATTGATTAACTTTAGAAAGGCCAGATAATAGTGATAATGATGAATGGGTGGCTATCAAAAGGAAGTCACTGGCATTTTATCTCTCCAGAAGAAGATTAATGAGGAGGAGGTATCCAAATCCTCAATTAGTTATTACTCAAAAGAAAGGGCAAGAATTGGTTATGAAATCACTGCATGAATAACTTGGGCATAGAGGAGTTGTTGAAACTTAAAGACAAATTTCTGATAGATTTTGGTGGCATGCTATAAAGCTGAAAGTTGAAAAATGGGCTCAGTCATGTGAGAATGTCAAAGAACAAGTTATTTAATGTCAAAAGAACCTGGGCATGCAACTGGTGAAAATACTCTTTTTGGTAGGGTTAGTTTGGATGCTGTTCATATTAAGGAGGGTAGATATAAATATTTGATTGTAGCCAGAGATGATTTATCTGGTTGGGTAGAAGCAGCACCTATTATTAATTTGAATTCCAGGAATGTGGCAGATTTTTTGATGAGAAATTGGGTATATAGGTATGGAGTGATGAAGTTGGTGACTGTTGATGGAGGTCCTGAATTTGGAACAGATTTTTGAAAGGCTATATCAAAAGCTGGATCAAAGGTTAGGGTGGCAACCCCATATTATCCAAAAGCTGAAGGAATGGTAGAAAGAGGGAATCAAGTTATTAAGGATGCTTTTGTTAAAATGTGTGGGTCAAGTGCTGAAAATTGAAGGCACTATTTACCATCAGTTTTATTTGCTGACAGAATCACTTCCAAAAGGACACCTGGATATTCACCATAAAAACTAGTTTTTGGTCAGAAAGCTGTTTTACCAGTTAATTTAGAGGCTAGATCATATCTTGAAGTATATTGGGACACGGTCAGAACTACTGAAGAATTATTATGTGCAAGAATGGTTCAGTTATAAAAGAAAGAAGAAACTCTAGAAAGGGCATATTCAAAAATGATTAATATTAGGAATCAGTCAGTAAGATATTGGGATAATAGGTTGGCTCATAGGCTACCAAATCCTCTGAAAGCTGGAGATATGGTTTTGGTGTATAATAGGAGTTTGGAAAGTCAGTGGGGAAGAATGTTTGCAGATAGGTGGAAGGGACCCTACAGAGTTAGAGAACAGGTATCTGGAGGTTCATATGTGTTAGAAGAGTCGGATGGAGTTTTTTTGAAGAAGAGGGTAGCTTCTGATCAAGTCAAATGGTTTCATCCTAGGGGCACTAGGTGTGCCAAAGTCTGACTAAAAAATGAGGATAAACTACCTACTGTCATTTAGAAGATTTCCTCTGAAATGAGGATAAACTACTTTATCATTTTTTAAAGAAGATATATTCCAAAAGAGAGTATAAAACTAAAAACTATCATTAAAATTAACAATCATTAAATTTGAATTCAAATGTCTCAAATTTTATGGTGAAGAACTATGATGGAATATAATTATTTTTGGTAGAAGTGTTTACAGGGGAACCTTCTAAATTTAATATTGGCAAGTTTGGGGGTAATTTATGGGCTCACTGATCTATACACAATTACCCCACAATGTTTATTACCATAGTTTCCCTTTTTCTAGTTGAATCCTGGCTTTGATTTTGTCATATAGGAATTCCACTAAGATTATAAACTTTAACAACAGGAATTTAAACAATTATTCTCATTCAAAGTTGGATTCAAGGATTTTTTATGTTTTATTTTTGATTTATGAAATTTTATTTTTGAATTTATATGTTAGAATTTTATTTAATTTTCATTTTTGAATTATGAAAGTTAATTTTTTCAGAGATAATTATCACTGGCGGTCTCCAATCATTTTTTACAAATTGGAGGGAGCCCACCCAGTGATCATTTCTATTTTTTTTATTATGTTTTTCAAATTTTTCAAAAACAAAAATCATTTATGTTTATTTTTAATTTCTTTTCTTGTGTATCCCACATCAAGGTGCACTTGGATGTGGGTATGATTTCAGGGGTACAGCTCATCAAATGGCTGGGGGGCATCTTTTATATATTTAATTTTAATTTTCAAATTTTAGGACATTTTTTCATATAAATTTTTACTTTTAAAATTACAAATTTCATAACATTTTTTAAAAAAATAATTATTTTCTATTTTTTATAATTGTTTTATTTTCTTTTATTATATCTTGAAATGAAAGACATGGATTACTGATGTTCAACAAATAATGTAATTCACCTCAAGAAATTCTGTTAGTCCTCCAAGAATTTAAAATGGCTAATTTTTCCAGAAGATTTTGAGAATTTGGATTTACATTTTTTGGATCTATTAGTTCATCAAGACTTTAAACTGAATACTTATGAAGATTTTTGAACTCTGTGGGATCTGTTAGTCCATCAAGACTTTAAACTGAATATTAAAGAAGAAAATTTCAAAAAAATATATGAGCGACACAATCATTGGTCCACTATGACCTAAAACTGGAAATGAACTATAGTATTTGGTCCACTAAGACCTTAAACTTGAAAACAAACATCATAATATCAATTATTGGTCCCCTATGACCTTAAACTGGAAAATTACTTTCACTTTGGTCCACCAAGACTATAAACTGGAAATCAATATAAAATTTGGATCTCAAGGAAATTAGGTCAAAATGTTAATCTAGGAGGATATTCATTTCAGTCACTTTTAATTCATCATTGGTTCATCAGTACTCCAACTGGTACTCACTCATTTGGACAACTCAGTCATTAGTGAGAACAGTGCAACTAACTTTAGGCAATGGAGATGTCATTAAATGGAGTTATTTAGGATTAATAAAAGATGGATATTTTAAAGGTTATTTATAATGATTTTAAAAGTCAAAAAAAGGTGCTAAAATATCTGAAAAATTGTGATTTATGAAAAAAAATAGAAGTGATTTTAAAGGGATGGAAATTTATTTGAATTTTGTGATGCTGAATTGTAGAAAATGGATAGAATTTGGATTTAGTATAGGTGTTGGAGTCAATGGTCCCTTGGTTCCCAGTTTCAAGATAACAATGGGTCAAAAACTATTTGGAAAGGCCCTCAGTTGTCAAGGGGTGCTTTTGGTCTAGAAAAAAATTTTGGTGGTCCAACAGAAATGAAAGGTGAAGGAAGACTCAAGATTGTATGATAGGTATGTATTTATTTCTTTATATGCTATTACTCGATGAAAAGCTAAAAAGATTTTATTATTATTATTTTCAAGTCTTAGAGATATGCATATGTAAATACTAAGCTGTTAAATAGTAGTAATAGATTGATTTGTGTATATAATATTTAATTGTAAAGCAAGTATGAGATGAAATAGAACAGCTAGATTGAGAGGCCTTATATAGGCAAAAAGAAGAGAAACTAAAGAACCACAAGTCTGCATACATGGATATCAGAGAGAGAAAATTCCCATAGATAGAAATTTCCAATATTAAAGTGTAATCAATAAAGAATGTTCTCATATATAAAAATATATCTGTATATGTCAATTTTAATTTAAATTATTTTATTTATTTTATTTTTCTGTATATGTAAAAGTAAAATAGAAATATTTAATTTTAATACTTAGTATTTTTATATTTTAGCTGTAATAAGGACTCTTTCAAGGAATAAAAAATATGAGGGAACAATAGAATTATATCTTTACTTAATTTTACTTATTTATTAGTTAAAACTGTATAATTAATTTATAAATTAAGTATGACTAATTAAAATGAGAGGCAAAGGGGTAGCTCTACTCTAGTAAATAATTAATTATTTACTGGGTAAGTCTAGTAGCCTGGCTGACACTCCCTCACTCTAAAAAAAAATTAAAAAAATGCTATGATTTTTTTATATTTCTCGTCAGGCTAAGATCAACTAAATGGACGTGAACTAGCTTGAAAAGTCTTTGTCTAGAAGATTTAAATGGTCCTATATGAATACTGTAGTATAAATCCAACCAATAGTAAAATATAATTCAGAATAAAGGTTTCAGTAATATAATTCTCACTATTCTTATATGTGGCTTACAATCTTTTTAGTTGGTAGAAAAATAGATTCAATAATTTCAGATACTATTCAAAAGTCTTATAAAAGTACCAATTGAGTTGTATTGTAATTTGTTTGGTTATATTGGATAAATTGAAGTGATAAAGAATAAAGAAAACAAGACCCAAAAACCTCCTCCTTTTATACACACTAAGTCTCCCAATAAATCCCTTGATGTACCATCCAATAAAATATTAATGACACCTCCAACAACTAATAGACCTCTCCATCAACACCCCTAGTGACCCATGACATAATTAGACAAGCAACAACCACTAAAATCCTATTAATAATAAGGGAGATCCATCAAAATTAAAGAAAAGACAAAAAGAGAGTATATGCGTGTAAAACAATGATATAAAAGACTAAAGGAGAATTTTTAAAGCTAATTATAGCTTAATAATAAGGGGAATCTACTGTAGAAATGGAGGGGCTAATCCTGACATTATACTACGTGAAATTCCCATCCAAAAATAACCAATATTGACTGAGAAATCACCCAAAAACTTAAAAAAGAGTGTGAGATGTGGGGTAACTACATGCAGTCCTTGGCAGGCGCTTGCACAGGTAAATTCTTGACTAAAATTAGGCAAATTTAAGCGTGGTGAAGAAATAAGGTGCCAAGAGTGAGGTTATTAATGAAATTAGTGCATATAAACAAGGTCAATGCACTATTAATTAAGCTAGGACACTAAATAAGCGCCTGTCGCCTATTTTAGTGTGTTTCCCCACAGTGGGCGTATAATGTGGGGTAATTATAGTTTGAAAAAGCTAAATTTTCTAAAAATGAAGCTATTCACACTGGAAAAAAGCAGGCAGTATGTGGCCAGTACACAGAAGCCATTTCTGGCATAAAAAACACCAAATTTTAACAGTGTTATTTTTTTATGCATTTAAATAGCCAAATCAATAGTCCTCAATGAGCCCAATTGATCTGTCAAAGCGCATTTTTGATATTCTCAATTTTATAGTGCATATAGTCAACTTTTAAGTGAAATAAAGCGCATTTCTTGTTTTTTGCGTAAAACAATGAATATAACAGCTTTAAGTGTACTTAAAAATTATGTAGCCTTATACTTAACATTCTTAAGATTACCCTAACATATTCCAACTTAATATTAAGTACATAAGTGCTATAAAAGGTGGATATATGTGTGTATATAAGGTGTTATAATGGCATTTTTTGTGTATTTATCATAATTTTACTTATGTATACTATTTGTGTACTCTTATTTATTGTTCCCATGTATAGTTCATGTGTTTAACATAACTTATAAGTAGTTTTTACTCAGTCCTGGATACATACAGGCTGACACTTGCCCACCCAAAAAAACAATAAAAAAATGATAAGTTATACATTTTATTTATTTATTTGTAATTTTCAGGTATTCAGATTAACTCTGTAGCATTAAAGATTATACTTTAAAGAAATAAAACATAATAAAATATTATGAGTACTGGTTTTTAACACCTCAGCTGGTTGAACAGAAATTTATTTCTGTTTAAATTTTTTAAGAAGGGTGGATAAATTAGAAATTTCTTTTTCAGGTATCCATTTATCAAATTCATTTGATTTCCCTTTAAATCTTAGTAAATACTCAGTTCCTTTTTCTTTAGTAAGACTTCTTTTGCTGATTATTTTTTCAATCTCTGCTTTTTCCACAATTTCTTCAGGTTGCTTTTTAGGCCTTACCCTTCTCTTTGGAAACAAGTCAGGATCATTTGCATGGTAAGGTTTCAATAATGAGATAGGGAAAACTGGATGTTTCCTATCATATGGAGCATATAATATGACTTCCACTGCATTATTACCAACCATTTTACTTACTACAAAAGGTCCTACAAAGGGATCCTTTAATTTAACATTACCTTGTAAGTTAAAATGTAGTGTTGATATTAGGACTTCATCCCCCTTTTTGAATTCAAATTCTTTATGAGATTTTTCCCACCTTTTCTTTTCATATTCAAATGCTTTTTGTATGCATTCTTCTGCATGATTTCTACACATTTTTTGCATATGAATAAAGGATTTTGTACCAGGGTGTATATCCAACCTTGGTAATTTATTTAAATGATTTACTGGGGTATTTGGTACGTATCCAAGCCAGAGTTCAAATGGTTTCTTCTCTGTTACAGAATGAGTTGTGCTGTTATAAGCAAATTCAAGGCCAGGAATTAATGTTACCCAGTCATGTGTGAGTTTCTCATTGTCTTTGTATTCTAATCCAAAGGCACAATATCTTCTGATCATGTCTTCTAGAGTTTGTATCATTCTTTCAGCCAGACCATCAGTTTGTGGATGGTGTGATGTGGATAATTTCAATTGACAACCTGATACTTCCATCAAAGATGTCCAGAACTCTGAAGTAAATTTAGGGTCTCTGTCAGAGATTATGGCTTTGGGGAACCCAGCAGTATTCATCATCTGAGTCCACCATAAAAATGCCAAGTCTTTTGCAGATACCTCTTTATGTTTAGGGATAAATTTACACATTTTTGTTAATCTATCCACAATTACCCAGCAAAAATTGAAACTTTCTTTTCCTGATAATGGCAAGCCAGTTACAAAATCCATGTTTATAATTTCCCATGGAGCTTTTGGATGCTCTATTTGTTGTAACAACCCAGCTCTCTTAACAGTTAATCTTTTAGATTTCTTACAAGAGTCACATGTTACAATGTATTTTTTTACATCTTCTTTCATGTTTATCCACCAGGCTGTATTTTTAACTCTGGTTAATGTTTTGTTAAAGTCAAAATGACCAGCTAAGATGTCATCATGACAAGTACTCAACATTAACTCTTTCATAGAAAGTGGTATTACTATAACATTACTTAACTTTTTTCTGTAATATATATATCCATCTTCAATTGATAGTTTACCTTTTTCCAACGCATTTTTATACTTTGGAGGCAAGGTTTTAATTAATGCAATCATGGAGGCATTTGTTGGATCATTAAGAATGGTAGATAGTTTAGTCAAATCTTTATCAGATGAATAATTTTCTAATATAGTTTGCATAAATTCTTCTTCTAAATCCACTATATAAATCCCAAATATATGTATAACCTCATTTTCAGGTACATAAGCTGGGTTGTCAGCATCATTTGGCAAAGGACTTCTAGATAATAAATCCACATTAGAATGCAATGTTCCTGCTCTGTGAGTGATTTTCATTCTTCCTCTGTACTATTGTACAGCTAGTTGCCATCTAAACATGTGCCTATTAGGTGTTTTCATGTTTAGAAATGATTTTACTGCACTGCAATCTGTTATAAGTTCAAACTTCTGGTATTCCAGATAGTAATGAAGTTTCTCCAAAGCCCACACCACAGCTAAACATTTTAGCTGTGTGGCACCATACATTAGTTTAGTTTTTCTTAAGGTTCTGGATATATAACAGATAACTACTTCAGATAATTTTCCATTTATTATCTGTTTTAGCTGTAAAGCAGCACCTAAACCTATGAAGCTTGCATCAGTGTACAAGATAAAAGGTAAGGTGAAATCTGGCAATCCCAAAATTGAAGCTGTCATTTAACATTCCTTTAATTTATCAAAGGCGTGTTGTCTTTCATTATTCCAAATGAAAGCCTCATTTTTCCTGATTAATGTTGTCAAAGGAGCTGCAATAGATTGTTAATTTTTAATATATTGTCTATAATATCCACACATATACAAAAAACTTTGAATTTCTTTTACATTCTTAGGTATAGAAATGTTTTTAATTGCTGCCACCTTATTCTGGTCAACACAAATTTGTAATCCAGATACAACATGCCCAAGTACTTTCAAAGATTGAAATCCAAGTTTACATTTCCTTAATGCAATTTTCATATTAATTTCATCCATTCTTTAAAATATATTCCCATATGTGTGGTTATTAATAAGTAATTTTGAGAATTTCTTTCCACAGGAATCTGGTGGTAACCTTTTTTTCCATCCAGATAGGAAATATATTTTGCTCCTTGTAAAGTAGCATGGATAGAAGCTATCCTTGGTAGAGGGTAAATATCATCTACTGTGTATGTATTCAGAGCTCTATAATCACTGCATAATCATGCCTTATCTTTTTCATAAGAGATCAATACTGGTGAAATGACACAATACTTAGGTGTTGTGTCCACTTTTTCAACAGTACCCATTTCCAACAACATTTTTATATTGTCTTCAATATCTTTCCTTTTTGCAGGAGATGCTGGGTAAGGTTTCTTTTTTAGGATGCTAGGAATATTATCCAAATCACAGCTTAGAGAGATTTTCATCTCATGGTCTTTGACCAATCCTAGTTCATTTGAACAATGAGCAAATGCCATAGGATATGATTTAATCAATCTCTAAATATTTTCTTCTTCAATTTTTGAGAGTTGAGGACTGAAAGAGGCCTTTTGGATTTCATTTTCCAATTCAACCACTTCATTGGTGGTTCTTCTGACTTGCAGTTGTTCTTCTCTAGGAGAAATGGCATACACTGAATTTTCAGAACATATCTTGAATTTTCTCTTACAATTCACACCTATGGTGAAACAACTGTTTGCAGGATCTAGTTTAATGCCAAATTTTGTCAATAAATCATTGCCAATAATAAACCAATCACTACAATTATTATTATCCATTACTACAAATTCACAAACTGCTCTTACATATTCATTATTATATTTAAAGAATACAGCAGTTTTGTATTTGCCAATTGGATTTAATATTGAACCAAAACCCCTCCAGTTCTTTGTTTGAACAGGTTCTAGTTTTTCCTTACACTTACTGTCAAGTTTCATTAATGTATTAATAGAAACTACACTACCTGCAGCCCCAGTGTCAAGAATGGCATTCATTTCTCTTCCACATATAATAGCAGGTGCTCTGATAGGTGTTATTTTGTAAGTATCATGAGATACATCTTTAATTATTTCAGCTTCTTCAATGGAAGTTAAAGATGTATCTGTATGAGGTATAGTATCATTCAGGAACATTATATCCTGTTCTAATACAAATATCTCATTTTCATCATCACTGTAAGATATGTTACTTTTACAATCCTCACTGGATTCCACATTTTCATCTTCATGATTACTTGGTTCAGAATTCGGGGAGGTTTCAATAACATTTATTCTCTTCTTACACGTGTGACTCTTAAACCAAGTTTTATTACATTTGTAACAAGTGTTATTTTCTTCTCTCTTAGGGACAAGGGGAGCTGAAGGTTTTTTTTCTCCACTGGTAACTTACTTGTAGTAGGTTTTACCACGTCAACACTTTGTCTGTAATTACTATACTTGGTTTCATATTTGTGCTTTAATAATATCTCAATGCATATATTAATGAATCCAGAGGTATCTCTGATGGTTTCAGTTCTAGCCACAATAATGTCTCTAACTGAAATAGGAAACTTGTATATTATTTTCTCTTTCTACTCTTCATAATCGAATATTGGATCCATAGCTTTCATGATTCTTATTAAATTCATTAAGAAGACAATGGGTTTATCTCCAGAATTTGGGTTATATCTTGTTTTTTCATACAATCTTTGTTGAGTGATTCTAAATTTTGGGCCACCAAATTGCCTTTCAATTAGTGCCTTCCATTCATTCCAGGAGTAATTAATTCACTCACTCAATACAGATTCAAACCATAATAAGGCCACATCTGTAAATAAAGATATTAACTTTGAAGTAATTTCATCATCAGGTAATTTATATGAAAATTTTAAGTTATCAATTCTTTGTATGAATTGTTGCCAATCAGATTTTGAATCCCCGTCAAAAGAGGGGTACTGATCTAACTTAGGCCAGTTCTTTTGGTTAGTTTTTGTTTCCTTAACCTGAGGAATATTGAGTAATTCACTCACTCTAGAAAGATGATCATTTATTTCCTCTTTTACTGATTTTATATTCTCAGAGCCCATGACACCATGCTCATGTTCAATCATTGGTTTATCATCAGAGTGTTTCATGAAAACTGGTACTCTTTCTACATAAGAGGTATTATCTTTTATTTTTTCAGTATTTTTCAAAATGTTAGCTACTTCAATTTCTACTCTTTGTAACCTATCTTTTATTACAGGTACGTGAGTTAAGGTATCATTCACATTTGAAAAAGACAATTTTACATGTCCCTCTATGGTAGCCATAATATTCTGAGAATGTTCTAATTTATTTTCTAAATTTTTAATCTCAGAGTTTAATCTTTTGTTTTCATTGATTAATTCATTATTTGAATTCTCAATTATTTTTAACCTATTAGCTGTTGTACTCAATGATTGTGTGAGGTTTAATAATACACTTTCTGTATTATTGTTTCTTCCAATTTTTCAATTCTTAATAATAATTTACTAATTATTTTTGATTCCATTGGATTTTCTTTTAAAAAATATTCAATTTTGTCTGTGTCCAATTCAGAAGACTCATCATCAGGGTCAAGATTTAATTCATTTGGTTCCATTTTTATATTAATAGTATTTTCCTTGTGGTCAATAAAACTATGTACATGGTCCTCATTGAAAGACAAGTTTAACATGTTATTTTCAAATGAATAATTTTTTAAATCCTTATCAATTATATCCAATACCTCTCTATCAATTTCATTACCTATAAGTAATTCATTGTTAGGATTATATAATTGATCCTGAGAAGATGGATGACCTACCACGGTCTTATTCCATTTCCCCTGCCTCTCCTTGGCTTTCCCCTGTAAGGGTTACTGCTGGATCCTTGTTGAGGAGGTTTGTTGTAGTTTTGGGCGTACCAATCCCATTTCCATTTGCTTACTGTAATGTTTTGGTCCTCCTCTTGGGCTGGAGGTGTTGCTATGGAATTGTTGGGTGCCACTGTGGGTGGTTGAGCCTTTATGTCCACTAGAGCTTGGTTGACTTCTATGAAACCTTGAGCTGCTCTTTTCTCCAGATTGTTGATCTGGTCCACTATATTGTTGACTCTTATTGTCAAGGTGTTCAGTAGGGTGGATAGGGAGTGAACTTGTTCTTGTAATGTATTTTTTTTCTTTATTGAAACCTGCTTTAAAAGATTTTCCCTTTCCTCCAGAGACATTGGCGGAGTGTAGTTGATTATGGGAGAGTCCTGGCCCTCCATTTGAATGTCCTGTAAAAGGACTTTCAGATCTAGGTCTTAAGTTATAACATTTTGCATTATTACTTACAATGTCATTGTTGTCACACATTTTTACGTGGAGTTTAAAGAATTGAAAGTTTAGATATGAAAACTTCAAAAAGGAGTTTTATCAGTATTTATTAATACCACTGAAGATAATTTTATTGCTTACTTATTGGTATGAAGTGAATTTATAAGTGCCAAAAGTCAAATATGCTTTTATGTGGTCACTTAATATAAGTGGTCTACAATATGTAGCTGTGTTTTTATATTTAAAAGAAAACAACTGTTAGTAAGATTCTTTCCATATATTTAATGAATGTTACAAACCAATAAAAGGAAAAGATTAAGAGTCCTGTTAAAAGAAAACAATTAATCAGTTTAATTGGTTTATTATCTGCAAAGATCACAAATTTAATTGGTCTATTGACAGACTCCCACTAATAACAAGTTTATGTTAAATTAGTGGTAAAATTGTAGATTCAATATCATAATTTTATTATATAACAGGGCTTCTTTTTCTGAAATCACTATATAAGTGACCCCAACCTGTTGTAATTATCCAAATATTTCTATAGGGATATTATTTACGTGTACCTTCTTTGAAATTTTTTACTTACTGGATTATAACAGAATTCTTAAGGAAAGGTGCCCAATTGTCAGGCTAAGGTCAAGTACAAATATGTGAACTAGCTTGTATTCTCAGTTGTCTAGAAGATTTAAGTGTTCCTATATGAATACTGTGGTACTAATTCAATAAGTTGTAAAATATAATCAAAATTAAAGGTCTCAGTAATCTAAATCTCACTATTTTTATATATGGCTTACAATCTTTTTAGTTGGTAGAAAAATAGATTTTATAATTCAGATACTATTCAAAAGTCTTATAAAAGTACTAATTGATATGTATTGTAATTTATTTGGCTATATTGGTTAAATTGTAATGATAAAGAATGAAGAAACAAGACCCAAAAACCTCCTCCTTTTATACACACTGAATTTCCCAATTATTTCCTTAATGTACCATCCAATATACAGTTAATGACGCCTCAAAACAACTAATAGACCTGCCCATGAAAATTCCTAGTAACCCATGACATAATTATACAAATAAAAACAGTCAAAATCCTGTAATAATAAGGGAAATCCATCAAAATTAAAGAAAAAGACAAAAAGAGAGTATATGCGTATAAAAAAATAATATAAAAGACTAAAGGAGACTTTTTAAGGTTAATAATAGCTTAATAATAAGGGGGACTAACTGTAGAAATGGAGGGGCTAATCCTGACATTATACTACGTGAAATTCCCATCCAAAAATAACCAATATTGACTGAGAAACCACCCAAAAACTCAAAAAAGAGCGTGAGATGTGGGGTAACTACATGCAGTCCTTGGCAGGCGCTTGCATGGGTAAATTCTTGACTAAAATTAGGCAAATTTAAGTGTGGTGATGAAATAAGACACCAAGAATGAGGTTATTAATGAAATTAGTGCATATAAACAGGGTCAATGCATTATTAATTAAGCTAGGACACTAAATAAGTGCCTGTTGCCTATTTTAGTGTGTTTCCCCACAGTGGGCGTAGAATGTAAGGTAATTATAGTGTGAAAAAGCTAACTTTTCTAAAAATGAAGCTATTCACATGGGAAAAAAGCAGGCAGTATGTGGCCAGTACACAGAAGCCATTTCTGGCATAAAAAACACCAAATTTGAAAAGTGTTATTTTTATACATTTAAATAGCCAAATCAATAGTCCTAAATGAGACAAATTGATCTGTCAAAGCGCATTTTTGATATTCTCAAATTTATAGCGCATATACTCAACTTTTAAGTGAAATAAAGCACATTTCTTGTTTTTTGCATAAAACAGTGAAAATAACATCTTTAAGTGTACTTAAAAATTATGTAGCCTTATACTTAAGGTTATTAAGATTACCTTAACATATTCCAACCTAATATTAAGTATATAAGACTTATAAAAGGTGGATATATGTGTGTATATAAGGTGTTATAATGGCATATTTTGTATATTATCATAATTTTACTTATATATACTGTTTGTGTACTCTTAATTATTATTCCCATGTATAGTTCATGTGTTTAACATAAATTATAAGTAGTTTTTACTCAGTCCTGGGGATATACAGGCTGACACTCACCCACCCAAAAAAATAATAATAAAATGATAAGTTATACATTTTACTTATTTATTTGTAATTTTCAGGTATTCAGATTAACTCTGTAGCATTAAAGATTATACTTTAAAGAAATAAAACATAATAAAATATTATGAGTACTGGTTTTTAACACCTCAGCTGGTTGAACAGAAATTTATTTCTGTTTAAATTTTTTAAGAAGGGTGGATAAATTAGAAATTTCTTTTTCAGGTATCCATTTATTAAATTCATTTGATTTCCCTTTAAATCTTAGTAAATACTCAGTTCCTTTTTCTTTAGTAAAGATTCTTTTTTTGAGCATTTTTTCAATCTCTGCTTTTTCCACAATTTCATCAGGTTGCTTTTTAGGCCTTCTCCTTCTTTTTGGAAATAAGTCAGGATCATTTGCATGTTAAGGTTTCAATAATGGGATAGGGAACACTGGATGTTATCTATCATATGGAGCATATAATATGACTTCCAATGCATTATTTCCTACCATTTTGCTTACTACAAAAGGTCCTACAAAGGGATCCGTTAATTTAACATTACCTTGTAAGTTAAAATGTAGTGTTGATATAAGGACTTCATCTCCCTTTTTGAATTCAAATTCTTTACGAGATTTGTCCCACCTTTTCTTTTCATATTCAAATGCTTTTTGGATGCATTCTTCTGCATGATTTCTACACATTTGTTGCATATGAATAAAGGATTTTGTACCAGGGTGTATATCCAACCTTGGTAATTTATTTAAATGATTTACTGGGGTATTTGGTACGTATCCCAGCCAGAGTTCAAGTGGTTTCTTCTCTGTTACAGAATGAGTTGTGCTGTTATAAGCAAATTCAAGGCCAGGAATTAATGTTACCCAGTCATGTGTGAATTTCTCATTGTCTTTGTATTCTAATCCAAAGGCACAATATCTTCTGATCATGTCTTCTAGAGTTTCTATCATTCTCTCAGCCAGCCCATCAGTTTGTGGATGCTGTGCTGTAGACAATTTTAATTGACAACCTGATACTTCCAACAAAGTTGTCCAGAACTCTGAAGTAAATTTAGGGTCTCTGTCAGAGATTATGGCTTTAGGGAACTAAGCGGTATTCATCATCTGAGTCCACCATAATAATTCCAAGTCTTTTGCAGATACCTCTTTATGGGTAGGTATAAATTTACACATTTTTGTTAATCTATCTACTATTACCCAGCAAGAATTGAAACTTTCTTTTCCTGCTAATGGCAAGCCAGTTACAAAATCCATGTTTATTTTTCCCATGGAGCTTTTGGCTGCTCTATTTGTTGTAACAACCCAGCTCTCTTAACAGTTAATCTTTTAGATTTCTTACAAGAGTCACATGTTTCAATGTATTTTTTTACATCTTCTTCCATGTTTATCCACCAGGCTGTATTTTTAACTCTGGTTAATGTTTTGTTAAAGTCAAAATGACCAGCTAAGATGTCATCATGACAAGTACTTAACATTAACTCTTTCATAGAAGGTGGTATTACTATTACATTACTTAGCTTTTTCCTGTAATATATATATCCATCTTCAATTGACAGTTTACCTTTTTCCAACACATTTCTATACTTTGGAAGTAAGGTTTTAATCAATGCACTCATGGAGGCATTTGTTGGATCATTTAGAATGGTAGATAGTTTAGCAAAATCTTTATCAGATGAATAATTTTCCAATATAGTTTGCATAAATTCTTCCTCTAAGTCCACTATATAAATCCCAAATATATGTATAACCTCATTTTTCAGGTACATAAGCTGGGTTGTCAGCATCATTTGGAAAAGGACTTCTGGATAATAAATCCTCATTAGAATGCAATGTTCCTTCTCTTTGAGTGATTATCATTCTTCCTCTGTACTCTTGTACAGCTAGTTGTCATCTAAACATGTGCCTATTAGGGGTTTTCATGTTTAGTAATGACTTTACTGGACTGCAATCTGTTATAAGTTCAAACTTCTGGTCTTCCAGATAGTAATGAAGTTTCTCCAAAGCCCACACCACGGCTAAACATTCTAGCTGTGTGGCACCATACCTTAATTCTGATTTTCTTAAGGTTCTGGATATATAACAGATAACTACTTCAGATAATTTTCCATTTATTATCTGTTTCTTCTGTAAAGCAGCACCTAAACCTATGAAGATTGCATCAGTGTACAAGATAAAAGGTAGGGTGAAATCTGGTAGTCCCAATATTGGAGCCGACATTAAAAATTCCTTTAATTTATTAAAGGAATGTTGTCTTTCATTATTCCAAATGAAAGCCTCATTTTTCCTGATTAATGTTGTTAAAGGAGCTGCAATGGATTGGTAATTTTTTATATATTGTCTATAATATCCACACATACCTAAAAAACTTTGAACCTCTTTTACATTTTTAGTTATACCAATGTTTTTATTACTAAAGAAAAAGGAACTGAGTATTTACTAAGATTTAAAGGGAAATCAAATGAATTTGATAAATGGATACCTGAAAAGGAAATTTCTAATTTATCCACCCTTCTTAAAAAATTTAAACAGAAATAAATTTATGTTCAACCAGCTGAGGGGTTAAAAACCAGTACTCATAATATTTTATTATGTTTTATTTCTTTAAAGTATAATCTTTAATGCTACAGAATTAATCTGAATACCTGAAAATTACAAATAAATAAATAAAATGTATAACTTATCATTTTTTTATTATTTTTTTGGGTGTGTGAGTGTCAGCCTGTATATCCCCAGGACTGAGTAAAAACTACTTATAAGTTATGTTAAACACATGAACTATACATGGGAACAATAAATGAAAGTACACAAACAGTATACATAAGTAAAGTTATGATAATACACAAAAAATGCCATTATAACACCTTATATACACACATATATCCACCTTTTATAAGTCTTATGTACTTAATATTAAGTTGGAATATGTTAGGGTAACCTTAAGAACCTTAATTATAAGGCTACATAATCTTTAAGTATACTTAAAGCTGTTATTTTCATTGTTTTATGCAAAAAACAAGAAATGCGCTTTATTTCACTTAAAAGTTGATTATATGCGCTATAAATTTACGAATATTAAAAATGCGCTTTGACAGTTAAATTTGTCTCATTTAGGACTATTGATTTGGCTACTTAAATGTATAAAAATAACACTTTTCAAAATTGGCATTTTTTATGCCAGAAATGACTTCTGTGTACTGGCCACATACTGCCTGCTTTTTTCCCATGTGAATAGCTTCATTTTTAGCAAAGTTGGCTTTTTCACACTATAATTACCCCACATTCTACGCCCACTGTGGGGAAACACACTAAAATAGGTGACAGGCGCTTATTTAGTGTCCTAGCTTAATTAATAGTGCATGGACCTTGTTTATATGCACTAATTTCATTAATAACCTCACTCTTGGCACCTTATTTCATCACCACGCTTAAATTCGCCTAACTTTAGTCAAGAATTTACCCGTGAAAGCGCCTGCCAAGGACTGCATGTAGTTACCCCACATCTCATGCTCTTTTTTGAGTTTTTGGGTGGTTTCTCAGTCAATTTTGGTCATTTTTGAATGGGAATTTCACGTAGTATAATGTCAGGATTAGCCCCATCATTTCTACAGTGAATCGCCCTTATCATTAAGCTCTTATTAAACTTAATTTTCCCTCTTTAGTCTTTTATATTGATGTATAATACACATATACTCTCTTTTTTACTTATTCTTTAATTTTGATGGATTTTCCCTATTATTCCAGGATTTTGGCGGTAGTTACTTTTCTAATTATGTTATGGGTCACTAGGGATGTTAATGGACATGTCTATTAGTTGGATGGAGGCGTCATTAACTGTTTATTGGACTGTTAATCAAGGGATTCATTGGGGAACTCAAGGTGTATAAAAGGAGGAGGTTTTGGGTCTTGTTTTCTACGTTCTTTATCATTACAATTCAATCATATAACCAAATCAATTTAAAATACATATCAATAGCACTTATATAGTCTTTGAATAGTATCTGAATTATTAAATCTATTTTTCTACCAACTATAAAGATTGTAAGCCATATATAATTAGTGAGATTAGAATTACTGAGACCCTTATTTTGAGTTATTTTAATACTTATTGGATTTGTACTACAGTATTCATATAGGACCATTAAAATCTTCTAGAAAACTGACCATTCAAGCTAGTTCATGTCTTTGTACTTGACCTCAGCCTGACAACTGGGGGCCTTTTCTCAAGAATTCTGTTGGTTATCTTCCAGTAGGTAAAAAATTCAAAAAAGAGGCTACAAGTAAATAAAATCCCTATAGAAATATTTGGATATTTACAACAGGTTGGGGTCACTTATAGTGATTTCAGAAAAAGAAGCCCTGTTATATAATAAAATTGTGATATTGAATCAACAATTTTACCACTAATTTAACAAATACTTGTTATTAGTGGGTCTGTCAATAGACCAATTAAATTTGTGATCTTTGCAGATAAAATTTTTTACCACTAATTTAACATAAAATTGTTCTTAGAGGAAGTCTGTCAATAGACCAATTAAATTTGTGATCTTTGCAGATGATAACCAATTAAACTGATTAATTGTTTTCTTTTAACAGGACTCTTAATCCCTTTTTATTGGTTTGTAAAATTCATTTAATATTTAGAAAGAATCTTACTGGCAAATATTCTTTTTCAAATATAAAAACACGGCTACATATTGTAGAACAGTTAAATCAAGTGACCACATAGAAGCATATTTGACTTTTGGCACTTCTAAATTCACTTCATACCTACAAGTGAGCAATAAAATTGTCTTCAGTGGTATTGATAAATACTGATAAAACTCCTTTTTGAAGTTTTAAAATCTCAAATTTCAATTCTTTAATTGAATTCCACGTAAAAATGTGTGACAACAATGATATTGTGAGTAATAAGGCAAAACCTTATAGCTTAAGACCTAGAGCTGAGAGACCTGGTACATTACATTCGAATGGAGGGCCAGGATTCCCCCACAAACACCATCACTCCACAAATGTCTCTGGAGGAAAGGGAAAAACTATTAAAACAGGTATCAATAAAGAAAACAAAAAATACCTTACAAGAACAAATTCACTCCCTCTCCACTCTACTGAACACCTTTAAAATAAGAGTAAATAATATATTTGACCAGATAAACAATCTGGAGAAAAGAGCAGATCAGGGTTTCATAGAAGTCAATCAAGCTCTAGTAAAAATAAAGGCTCAACCACCAACAGTGGCACCAAACAATTCCATAGCAACACCTCCAGTCCAAGAGGAGGACCAAAAAATTATAGTCAGAAAATTGAAGCGGGATTGGTACGCCCAAAATTACAACAACCCTCCTCAACAGAAGGGCTCCAGCAGTCACCCTTACAGGGGAAATGGAATAAGACCGTGGTAAGTCATCCATCTTCTCAGGATCAATTATATAATCCTAACAATGAATTACTTATAGGTAATGAAATTGATAGAGAGGTATTGGATATAATTGATAAGGATTTAAAAAATTGTTCATTTGAAAACAACAAGTTAAACTTGTCTTTCAATGAGGACAATGTACATAGTTTTATTGACCACAAGGAAAATACTATTAATATAAAAATGGAACCAAATGAATTAAATCTTGACCCTGATGATGAGTCTTCTGAATTGGACACAGACAAAATTGAATATTTTCTAAAAGAAAATCCAATGGAATCAAAAATAATTAGTAAATTATTATTAAGAATTGAAAAATTGGAAGAATTCTCTAGAGAATCCAACAATAATACAGAAAGTGTATTATTAAACCTCACACAATCATTGAGTACAACAGCTAATAGGTTAAAAATTATTGAGAATTCAAATAATGAATTAATCAATGAAAACAAAAGATTAAACTCTGAGATTAGTAATTTAGCAAATAATTTGGAACACTCTCAGAATATTATGGCTACCATAGAGGGACGTGTAAAATTGTCTTTTTCAAATGTGAATGATACCTTAGCTCATGTACCTGTAATAAAAGATAGGTTACAAAGAGTAGAAATTGAAGTATCTAAAATTTTGAAAAATACTGATAAAGTAAAAGATAATACCTCTTATGTGGAAAGAGTACCAGTTTTTATGAAATACTCTGATGATAAACCAATGATTGAGAATGAACATAGTGTCATGAGCTCTGAGAATATAAAATCAGTAAAAGATGAAATAAATGATCATCTTTCTAAGTTAAGAGAATTACTCAATATTCCTCAGGTTAGGGAAGCAAAATTAGCCAAAAGAACTGGCCTAAGTTAGATCAGTACCCTTCTTTTGACGGGGATTCAAAATCTGATTGGCAACAATTCATTCAAAGAATTGATAACTTAAAATTTTCATACAAATTACCTGATGAAGAAATTACATCAAAACTAATATCTTTATTTACAGATGTGGCCTTATTATGTTTTGAATCTGTATTGAGTGAGGGAATTGATTACTTCTGGAATGAATGGAAGGCACTAATTGAAAGGCAATTCGGTAGCCGAAAAAGTGGAATCACTCAACAAAGATTGTATGAAAGAGCCAGATATAATCCAAATGCTGGAGATAAACCCATGGTCTTTTTAATGAATTTAATAAAAATCATGAAAGCTATGGATCCAAAAATGGATTATGATGAGTGGAAAGAGAAAATAATATAACAGTTGCCTATATCAGTTAGAGACATTATTGTAGCTAGAACTGAAACCATCAGAGATACCTCTGGGTTCATTAATATATGCAATGAAATATTATTAAACCACAAATATGAAACCAAGTATAATAATTACAAACAAAGTGTTGATGTAGTAAAACCTACTACAAGTAAGTTACCAGTGGAGAAGAAAAAACCTTCAGCTCCCCTTGTCCCTAAAAGACAAGAAAATAAAACTTGTTATAAATGTAATGAACCTTGGGTTAAGGGTCACATGTGTAAGAAAAGAATTAATGTTATTGAAACCTCACAAAATTCTGAACCAAGTAATCATGAAGATGAGAATGTGGATTTCAGTGATGATTGTAAAAGTAACATTTCTTACAGTGATGATGAACATGAGATATTTGTATTAGAACAGTATATTATGTTCCTGAATGATGCTATACCTCATACAGATACATCTTTAACTTCCATTGAAGAAGCTGAAATAATTAAAGATGTATCTCATGATAATTACAAAATAACACCTATCAGAGCACCTGCTATTATATGTGGAAGAGAAATGAATGCCATTCTTGACACTGGGGCTGCAGTTAGTGTAGTTTCTATTAATACATTAATGAAACTTGACAGTAAGTATAGGGAAAAACTAGAACCTGTACAGACAAAGAACTGGAAGGGTTTAGTTCAGTTTTAAATCCAGTTGGCAAATACATACTGCTGTATTCTTTAAGTATAGTAATGGATATGTAGGAGCAGTGTGTGAATTTATTGTAATGGATAATAATAATTGCAGTGATTGGTTTATTTTTGGAAATGACTTATTGACAAAATTTGGCATTAAACTAGATCCTGAAAACAGTTGCTTCACTATAGTTGTGAATGGTAAGAGAAAATTCAAGATACGTTCTGAAAATTCAGTATATTCCATTTCTCCTAGAGAGGAACAACTGCAAGGTGGAAGAACCATCACTGAAGTGGTAGAATTGGACAATGAAATCCAAAAGGCCTCTTTCAGTCCTCAACTCTCAAAAATTTAAGAAAACAATATTTTTAGATTGATCAAATCTTATCCTATGGAATTTTCCCATGGTTCAAATGAACTAGGATTTGTCAAAGACCATGAAATGAAAATATCTTTAAGTTGTGATGTTATGGTAAGGTAAACTCTTACAGTTGCCTTGCTGTAAGCAGAATCCAGAGGAGATATGTGGATTTAGCTGAAAACCCCGTCCTTCCAATAAAAATAACAAAATGGGTGTTCTAAATCACTAAGCTAACCAATCTACTTAGATCTGATTGATAAAAATAATGAAACTCTAAAATAATTAACGCTTATTGAGATTTAAAGAAAGTGGCTGTTGATAAAAGAAATACTGATAACAACAATTAAGGTGTACCAGTGAAAGATCTGAAAAGATTGACTTTTATGTTTTTATATTAATTAAAATTTATATGAGACAGCAATAATCAAGTCCCAGCGATGAAGACCTTTCTAAAGATACCCTATATGAAGTGTGATTTAAATTGTTGAATTGTATTTCTAAAATGTTATGTAAAAATAATAAATGTTATAAGGGTATTATAACTTATTTAATTTGTTGAGTAATAAAAAATGAGACCGTGGTGGTTAAAGATTAAGCTGTATGATGTGTCCCCCCTCTCAATTTCGAGTTTGAGAAGCGCTTAAGTATTCCTAGTCACGTGCCTAAGTTTTCCCCTCCAGAGCTCTTCCAGAGTCAATCCGGAGCCCGTACGGAGTCCGTCCGGACTTCCTGACTCAATTAGAACCTTAAAACTATAATAAAAAATCTAGAAAAATTACACATAATAGAGCTACTTCCCCTTTACATACCAAACTAATTTTCGTAGTCTGCGCAGCTCTAATTACCCCGTGAAAATTCATCAAAGTTAACTAATTTTTGAAAACGTAAATATTTCTATAAAACTTTAAAATTCATTTAAAAATATATAAAAAAAAATAGTAAAAATTCTGGGAAAATTTCCCAAGGCTCTTGAGTGACTTGACTTGATACTTATAAATTTTTCAGACCTTAAAAATAAGTTTTCTCCGCAAAATAAATTGTATTTGTGTAGGCATTTGCTCGTGACCAATTTCATCATATTTTAAACTTTAATAAATTAAATAAAACCCTTTTATAAAAAATAATAACGCCAATCTTGCACGCCGTAATAACTCCATTTACATATTTAGGTGCCGTACTAAACTTTAGGCTACCACATCCTCCCTCCAATCGAGAATGTCCCCATTCTTATACCTTTGCATAAGTGGTTGAGCAATTCCAAAAGAATTATCTTTTCTAATAAAATAATTTGATAAATTTGTTTTAGCTGGTCTTCTTTTAATTCTTTATAATAAAAATGTTGTTTCTTCTTCTCTGGCTTGATATAACATAAAATAAAATAATATAAATCTTGTGATGATTCCACTACTGAGAGCAAGGTTTGAATCCCTTCAGACTCCCATATACCAGTCTTCCTTCTTGTCACAGCATTGAGAGAGTGGATCTTCCTATGAGCCGAATACTCCTGATTCCAACCTCATAGGGCCCCCCACTGAGCCGAATTCTATGATTCCAATCTCGCCATAAGGTCCTCCAAGCTTCACACCAAAAAAAAAATGGCCTAACTATGAGGCACTAAAAAAAATCATTCCCTAAAATCCAACTACCATCCTAACTTCTGATTCCTTCATCACAATTTTCAAACTTTGCTATACAGCAAACCCATAAAATACTTTTGCCAGGCTTCCAATAATAATATTAACTTTAGACCATGTTAAAGCGCCACAAATTTTACCTAATTAACCATTATGCTTTCCTTAGCATCATCACCACCTAAAATTTTAGCCTCCTAAAGCTTATCAACACCCAATTCCAGAAATAATTGAATAACCAGTTTAGAGTCTTAGTGGACAGTGATAAATTAAAAGATTGAATTGAGTTATCCAAACAAGATTGACATTCCAGTTTAAAGTCTTGGTGGACCAAACATATAATCGATTGCCAGTTTATGGTCTTGGTGGACCAAAGATCGTTTAAGTGCATAAATATCTTGATATATTCCTAAGTAAGGCCTAGGCTTGACCAAAGATTGAATAAATTTGATAATCCGGTTTAATTTCATAGTGGACCAAACATTTGATCGACAAGTAATCCAGTATAAGGCCATAGTGGTCCAATGAATGTTGAATTATCCTGCAGATATTAATTTTCCAGTTTAAAGTCATAGTGGACTAAACAATGAATGAACTACCAGTTTAAAGTCATGGTGGACCAAACATTTAATCGATAAGAAATCCAGTTTAAGGTCATGGTGGACCCAACACTTGATAATAGTCCAATTTAAGGTCTTGGTGGACCTAACAACTTCTCTATCCTTGAACCCAGATTTTGCTACCAGCTTTCTTCATCCTAGTTTCAAGTTTTCTTCTTCAAAAAAAAAAAAATATCTCCTAACAAGATGAAACCTTCTGACTTCATTGCTTCAGCTGATCAATCTTGCAAATACTGTGCCTTCACCCATAGGGAATGTATCTTCTCTTTTAACTGGCAAAAGCACACTTATAACAGGGCCTGTTTATCCTGCTATGAGAAGAAAAGAAAATGTTCTGGCTTGAACTGTGGTTCTTTCCCCATCACTGCTACTAGCTTCGCCGCCTTCTGCAAACCTCTTCCTTCTTCTTCACCTTCTACTCCACCCCCTATTCCATCAACCTCTAAAGATCGCATCCCTTTTTCTCCATCAGCCTATTTAAATCTTTCTCCATCACCTAATCCTCTGGGTCCTTCTCTCCAATCTAGACTTGCTGCTACTCCCCCAAGAGCTCTTGCTGCTCCCAGGGACATGCTTCAACCTTCTAATAATTCTTCTCCTTCTTCCAACATCTTGAAGCACAAAAGGTCCTATAATAGCCAGCAGTCTTCATCTTCTCTTTTATCATCCAAAAGGCCCAGAACATCTACTTCAAACACCAAATCCAACACCAGTCCTCCTCATCTATCAAAAATAAAAAATCCTTTTCTAAACATAAAAAATCCCACTCCATTACCAAGTAAGCCATTTATCTATGATCATGATAGTGTTGACACAGGTTAGTTGTCTCTTTTTATTTTCTTAATCTTCAGGTTTTAATTGGCTGATATTTTAATTTGATAAGCGTCCACCGGTTCTCCAATTTCATATTCTGCTTATGAACTACCAGAACCTAATCCAAGCTTCCCTAGAGTTCCAATTCACCTAGTGTCTGAAAAGCATTTTGCTAATTTTAATAACCTTATCGCTTATTTCCAACAATACCCGCCCTCTGATAGATCAGAATCTTGGATGAGAGAGCAACTGTTAAGAGACCTTTTCAAAATAGCCAACTGGCTTCAACACTATCGTGACTGTGAAATAAGATTCGAATCCCAGGAAATCGATCAAGGTCCTTCTAAATTTTCTAATTTCGATTCTTCAAAAGATAACAACCCTTGATGGTGTTCTTCCTGGTATGTAGCTTTCTTGAATAATGTTTGAAAAATAAAATATAAACATCTAAACTACCTAAAACTAAAATACCTTTTATTATTATTTTTTTTTTTTAACTTTACTTATTTTTATTTTTTATTTTTATTTTTATTTTTTAGTTATTTTATTATTATTATTATTTTTTTTTACCATTTTAAATAAAAGATTTTTTTTTTTTTTTTATAATAAAAAATAGTTTTGAAATAAAAGTTAAAATTTAATTTTTAAAGAAAGATAAACGAATGTGAAAAGAAAAATAAAAAAGTAATAATAAATTTTTTTTTTTTTTTTTTTTTTTTTAAAATAAAATTTTAAAAGATGCCCCCCGGCCATTTGATGAGCCGTACCCTCAACATCATACCCACATCCAAGTGCAACTTGATGTGGTTACACAATTTTGAGAAATTGAAAAGAAAAGAAAATAAATGAAAGTTTTTAGAAGATAATTTTTATAATGATGATCACTGGGTGGGCTCCCTCCAATTTATAAAAATGATTAGAGACTACCAGTAAGCATCACCTTTACATTAATTCATAATATATATTAAAGAAAAGAAATCACAATCTAACATAAAAAATCAAAAACAAAATAAAAAATCTTGAATCCGGCGTTGAGAGCGGTGTCTCTTGATTCGTTCCAGTTTATAGTCTTAGTGGACTTCCTAAAATTAAAAGACAAAGCCAGGATTCAACTAGAAACAGGGAAAATTTTGGAAACGAACATTATGGGGTAATTGTGTATAGAGCAGCCAGCCCATCAATTACCCCCACACTTGCCAATATTAAATTAAGAAGGTTCCCCTGTGAACACTTCTTCCAATAAATTTTAAAATTTTTCCAACACTATCTTCACCCATATTTTAAGAATTTTAAATTTTGAAAATTTTCAATGAAGGTTTTCTCGTATTTTGTTATGTTTCATCACAGTTTTGTTGCCCATATGCAGTGTAACGATAGTAAAGTATTTTTGATAAAAATAAGAAGATAGTTTATACTCGTTGCGGAGGAATCCATAAAATTTCGTAGATATCATAGTTTATCCTCATTGCGGAGGTATAAAATTTGATAAATGTCATTAAAATTGTAGTTTATCCTCATTTTGGAGTTATCCTTCGGCACTCCTGGTGCCTCTAGGATAGAACCATTTCACTTGATTGGCCGCTACCCTCTTCTTCAATACTACTCCATCCAACTCTTCTAGCACATATGAACCGCCGGAAACTTGCTCCTTGATTTTATACGGTCCATTCCACCTATCTGCAAACATCTTTCCCCACTGACTTTCCAAACTCCTATTATACACCAGGACCATATCACCTGGGTTCAAAGGTTTCCTTAATCGATGTGCCAACCGCTCATCCCAATATCTGACTGATTGATTTCGGATCTTCATCATCCGCGAATATGCCTTTTCTAAATATTCTTCTTTCTTTTCTAGCTGCATCATTCTTGCACACAATAATTCTTCAGTAGTTTTGACCATGTCCCAGTCAACTCCAAGATATGATTCAGCTTCTAAATCAACCGGTAAAACTGCTTTCTGTCCAAAAACAAGTTCATAAGGTGAAAATCCGGTCGTCCTTTTGGCAGTGATTTGATCAGCAAATAAAACTAAAGGTAAATAGTGCCTCCACTTTTCGGCACTTGTCCCACACATTTTAACTAAAGCATCCTTAATAACTTGATGCCCTCTTTCAACCATGCCTTCAGCTTCAGGATAATATGGGGTGGCTACCCTAACCTTTGATCCAGCTTTCAATACAGCCTCTTTAAACTCTGTCCCAAATTCAGGACCTCCATCTACCGTTACCAACTTCATCACCCCATACCTATATACCCAATTATTCAAAAAAAATTCTGCCACATTTTTGGCAGTTAAATTAATAAGAGGTGCTGCCTCTACCCAACCAGATAAATCATCTCTGGCCACAATTAAATATTTATACCGTCCCTCTTTTATATGAACGGCATCTAAACTAGCTCTTCCAAAGAGCGTATATTCACCGGTCGCGCGTCCAGGTTCTTTTGGCCTTAAATAACTTCGTCTTTGACATTCTTCGCATGACTGAACCCACTGTTTAACAGCCATCTTCATGCCAGGCCACCAAAATCGATCAGAAATTCTTCTAAACGTTTCTCCAACGCCTCTATGCCCGAGATCTTCATGCAGTGATTTCAAAACTAATTCTTGCCCCTTCTGTTGAGTTATAACTACTTGAGGATTTGGATACCTTCTCCTCATTAAACGTCGACCAGATAGGTAAAACGTAGATGACTTCCTCTTGATAGCCACCCATTCATCGTCTTCACAATCTTCTGGCCTCTCTAAAGTCAACAAATATTTGACTAACAAAAAATAAAAACCAGTCTGACCCCAGACTTCATCTTGAAAATCGATTAATATAACATCAATAGGGACTTCTCTATCACCAATATCACCTGCACATGAATGAGCCAATAATCGTTGACCCCTAAATAAATCTTTAATCGAGCTATGTCGACGTTTTTCTTCTGAACCTTTAGATCCTTCGTAAACCGTATTCGAAAATACCTCTTTCTCTTTATCCACCCTTTTATTTAAATTCTCTAATTCTCCAACATATACACCATTCCTTAATTTACTACTATCCCACACTACCAATCCATCTTCCTCTACATACACCACATCTTCTTCTACCTCCTCTCTGCCGAATTTATCTACACCTTTTCCAACACCTTTATTAACATAAAAACTATTTTCCAGTTTATCCTCTTGGTGGAGGTCATCATCATCATAATCTAAACACAAAAGTCCTGCCAGTTTAACCTCATGGGGGAGGTAAGGAAAGTCTTCAGCTCCTTTAGTGCTGGCTTTGATAATAGGTATATCTTCATCGAACTCTTCTGAGTCTGAATCTACTTCAGTGGGTGGTCTCCTTGATAAACCATCTGGCATAGTAAAAGTTTTGCCAGGCTTATGAACTAAATCAAACAAAAAATATTGAATAAAAGCTACCCATCTCGTCATGGGTGCGTTCGGTAAACTTGGGGAATTAATCATCTGGATTAACGATTTCATATCCACTTGCAACTCAAAATGTTGCCCCCACAAAATATGCTGAAGTTTCTTCAGTATTTTTGCCACACCACATAATTCCAATTTTGGTTGAGAGTATCTTGATTCGACCTCAGTAAATACTACAGATTCATACCTAACTGGCCTGATGTAACCAGCTTTATCCATCTGAGACAAAACCGCCCCAGCTGCAACCTGACTTGAATCAACTGCTAAATAAATTCTGCCAGCTCCTTTTCCATAATCCAACTTGTGCAGGACTAAATCCTTCCCTACAACCTCCTTCAACTTCACAAACGCCTTCTCACACTCTTCATCCCACTCCCAGTCTGCATCCTTTCTCGTTAACCGCCTCAATGGAGCTGCCAATGAAGAAAAGTCCTTGATAAACATTCTAACATATACGCAAACGCCTAAAAACCCTCTAACTTTGGTTGTATTCTTGGGTCTTGGCCAGGACTGAATTTTGTTAACTTTCTTCTTGGACATAATCCTACCCTCTCTACATACCACATGGCCTAATATTTCTAAGGCTGGAACACAACATGAAAATTTTGAACCTGAAATAGTTAAACCAGCCTCTTCAATTCGAAACAAGATTCTTTCTAATGTAATTGCAAACTCCCAAATGAATTTGCATATCCCGGGATTCTCTTCCAACACCTGGTTATCATAGTCGGTTGTTGGTCCCTTAATTCCTCCATCATCTATAAAGATTCCAGCATATTGTGGAATTTCATCTTGAAGGATCCAAGCCATCTGAGCTTGATAAACTGCAACCGAATTTGTTGCTCCTTGAGGTAATCTTGTTAACTGTAAACGTCCTAGTGGCGTATCGAATGTAGTGAGAGGCCTTGAGTCCGGATGTAACTCTCTCTCATCATATCCACCCATAATATCTCCCAAACCATAACACACTCTCCCTGCAAACGCTTCGACAAACTCCTCAGCACTAGGCGGTATCCCAGCATCCTTTATTGTAACCCTATTTAATTCCCTAAGATCATGAACAACTCTAAGCTTGCCATTCGGTTTCTTGATACAAAATACCGGACTAGAATAACTTGATGTTGATTGCTCATACAGTCCAGTGTGTATCCGTTCTCTGACAACTTCGATATAAGCTTCTTTCAATGCAGCCGGAATAGGAATCGGTTTCTGCTGCCACGGTTCATGACATACCACAGGAATCTTGTAAGGCTCCCCATAGGAATGCTTCAACACACCCCTCTCCTCTTCCACAAAAGCAATGGCCTTCTCTCGCTTGACCATCACATCCAACAACAACTTCTTCTCTTCTCCAGACAACCAACCATCAGGTCCAAAATTAACAACACCCAGTCTCTCAAAAGTGATTCTTGACGTCTCAGAAAATTCAGGCGGATTCTTTACCAAGGGACTTTCATAAGGATCTCTTGATAACCTTGGTCTTCTCAAAGGTGGATTTAATTCAGCAGGTAGCGGTTCATTAATAGGTCAAACTTTATTTGCTACTTTCTTATATTTGGCTGCGTCCACATCTAAATTAACTTGAGGTAAAACATTTTCTTTTGTATCGCCATTAAAACTTTCATCAAATGAATCTTCTTCATCGCCAGAATCGGAATAAGAAAAATTAGAAAAATATTTTATTTAATTTTTAAATTTTACACTTTTCTCCTTTCCCTCATCTAATTTATAAACAGATTTTCCAACACCTTTGCTTCCCTTATCCAACAGTAAATCACCCGTAAAGAAAGTTGGCAGTTTAACCTCTTGCTGGAGGACCGGAATTGAATTTTCACAAAAATTATTTTGTTGTGTTTTAATTATACTGAGATTTTTTATCGGATTTTGATGTGATATTTGCAGTTTACCCTCTTGCTGGAGGTCCGTAATAGAAGGAGATAATTGCAGTTTAACCTCTTGCTGGAGGTCCCGAATAACATTTTCACATAAGTTATTTTTTTGTGTTTTACTTATACTGAGATTTTTAATCGAGTTTTGATGTAATTTTTGCAGTTTACCCTCTTGCTGGAGGCTCTGAATAGAAGGTGATAATTGCAGTTTAACCTCTTGCTGGAGGTCACAAAACATACCCTTCCAATTTTTATCCAACCTAATTTGGCCCATTTTGCCTTTTTCACCGTTTTTAAATTTAATAGAAAAACCGGGTAAATCCAATAAACATATAGAAAAGTCCATAACATATTTGCACTCCAAAGTAATATTAACAGAAAATAATTGAGAATCCACTTGAATTATCTCCAAGTGAGCTGACCTATTGCAATCCGGGATCTCATCCTGAGGAGAGATTACAACATTAGAGTGATCAGCCCATGCTACCCCAAAAAATGAGGGCTTCCATCCCTTTCCAACAAACATAATTCACCAGAAGCCGTCCGTTTTATATACCGCTTCTTGGTGAAAACACAACACTGGCACAGAGTAGTAATCCCTGGCCGTGTTTCCCAACCTTCATCTCCAGGAGGCGCTAACCGCATATGTAACCTCCGCATATCTTCACCAGTGATCTCCAAACTAATCCCCATGCCAGCTTGATACCCTATCCTGGCCTCAAAATCCATCAAAAAAGGACCACCAAGAACAGTTTTGACTGCTCCTCTGGCCACATAAAAGTGAACCTTACCAACAGATCCACCAATGCCTAACCTGACATGCTCAGCTGTACCCATCAGCTTGGTTGCATGCCCTCCAATGCCTCTGAGGTTTCCCCCAGTTCCACTTTTAATTGGCAAGCCTATACTCGTCGCTTGCTCCAATGAAATTAAATTAATTTGAGACCCTGAATCGACCAAGGCCTTTACTTCTTTACCGTTAAGAGTTACCACCAGGTAACCCAGGGGAGCGGAAAAATGCGTATCTACATCTTCCCCAAACTTTTCAGCATTTTCACAAATATATTCCAACTCTCCAGTGGAAACCCGACGCCTCGTCAAATGCTTCTTTTGCTTTTCAGCAAGCGCCGGACTAATCGTAAATAACTCCCCCAAAGATAAGGGAATCTGAAGTTGATTCACCCTATTCAAAACTGCGTCCATCGCATTAGCTTGACCAGAAACTACTGGCCGCTCATACTGGACATTTGGTTTAACAACCTTGGCCCTGGGTACCTCTTGAGGTCCAACTGAGCCATCTTCACCCCCCATAATAACATCTTCACTTTCTATAACCCTAACTCCGTCACCAGCTTCTTGCACTAATCCTGATCCGTCGCTAGTCCTTCTTACTCCCTCCATTGGGATGGGACCACTAAAACTTGGTCTGGGTAGAGACGCCAACGGTACGTCCTCCTCAGAATCCAAATCATCCTCTGGCATAGGCTCACCATTTAAATCAAACTTGCCATAACTAGGGGGCCCCATATCAGCAATCCCCTTCTGCATTTTATATAATTCGTCCTTAGAGTAAGGGTTCAATTTGTTGGCGGCAGTTTGAGCACTAGAATTCTTGTCCTTAGAGTAAGGGTTCACTTTGTTATTGGCCTTGCCAGGATTATCCCTCAATTGGCTTTGAATGCTACTTTTTGCCTTAGTAGCAGCTGCTCTTCTAGCAGCATTAACATCGTATTTGCCAGCCATACAGCTACCCTCCACTTGAGCAACCGTTTCCAGCTCTAAACCACCAAAAGAAGTAGAAAATGTGGCTTTACTGACCTCTTTCTCCTTGCCCTTGTCAGCTTTACCACCATTACCATTACCATTTTTGCCACTCTTGGCATTAACATCTTCATCTGTCACCTCTTCAAATCTGGCTCTCCTTTCAGCCGTTAAACTTCTTCTGACCAAATCAGAAGGAGACTGTCCATCACTGGGCTTGATGAACGAACCATCAGGAAATTTATAAACTTTACCATCAAATAAAACTCGCCCAGCATCCATATCCTTATCAAGAGCAAAACAAACTGTTGCTCTGTGCCCTCTCCTATTACAATAGGAGCACACCTTTGGCTCATCGTAGCCACCTCTATATCCATTTCCACCATTCCCACCATTTCTCCCATTGCCTGGGAAGCGGTTACCATTATTATTGCCATTATAATTTCGACGTTCATACCCTCTGGACTGATAAGAAGTTGACGTCGACAAAGAAGCGATTGGGGCCTTGTTGGCCTTCTGGGTTTCTTGAACAAATATTTTTAATTGTTTTGTTAAATCGGCCAGGTGATCGACCATCTTATTGTCTACATTGCCCTCAACTTTAGCAGCAGGTAATCCCATTTGAGCCTTCTTGGCCTCCTGGGCTTTGACCATAATATCGTTGTTTTTGGCCAAAACTTGGCTAACCTTGCTAACATATTGAGTGCAGGACTCTTGATATTTGTCCAACGCCAATAACTTTAAATGGGCTTGAATGTTCTCTTTGATAACCTCCAGAGCCGGAAGTTTCTGCTCACCATTAGGCAGTTCCTTCATCAAATCTTTTCTTGAAAGATCCTTCAAGACGTCCATTCAAATATCCCTGCTGCATGCTGTCCAAAACAAATCTTTTGCTTGGTTCTCATGCACTAACTCGTCCACCAGTATGAGATATTCCACCACTTCATCAAACTGAACACAGAGCTTTTTGAAGTCAGCCATAGAAGAAACTCCACCTTTTGCTTGCCAGTCTCCAACAATTTTATTGAGGTCCATCATAGTAAACCTAACACCCCATCTATCAACCATAGCTTTAGAAAGCTTAACCCAATCCTTGTCCTTGAATGCCTGCATAGCAATAACCTCTTTTTCCACCTCCCTATCAGCAATAAAAAATCTAACTTGCTTCACCATATCCACATGGGAAGCACCATCAACAGCAGCAGCAGCTTCATACCTACTAATGAACCATTTAACCTCCTCCCCATCAAACTTTGGGCCATCCCAAGAAACAATTCTAACTGAGGGAGTAAGAGGGTTAGAAGATCCAGAAGCAACAGCAGAAGAAGACATCCCAATAAGTAATGAAAAGCGTTAACAATCGATAAAATAACAAGCCTCTTGCAGGCCAATAACAAAAATCCAATTAGAGTTCCAGAAAATAAGCCTCTTGCAGGCTAATAACGTTCTTGATCCAAGTAAGTCTTTAAAGAAAGCTAGAGAAATCGAACCCCATGTTGGGCGCCAACTATGGTAAGGTAAACTCTTACAGTCGCCTTGCTGTAAGCAGAATCCGGAGGAGATATGTGGATTTAGCTGAAAACCCCGTCCTTCCAATAAAAATAACAAAATGGGAATTCTAAATCACTAAGCTAACCAGTCTACTTGGATCTGATTAATAAAAATAATGAAACTCTAAAATAATTAATGCTTATTGAGATTTAATGAAAGTGGCTGTTGAGAAAGAAATACTGATAACAACAATTAAGGTGTACCAGTGAAAGATCTGAAAAGATTGACTTTTATGTTTTTATAATAATTTAAATTTTTATGAGACAGCAATAATCAAGTCCCAGTGATGAAGACCTTTCTAAAGATACCCTGTATGATGTGTGATTTAAATTTTTGAGTAGTATTTCCAAAATGTTATATATAAAATATAAAGTTATAAGGGTATTACAATTTATTTAATTTGTTGAGTAATAAAAAATGAGACTGTGGTGGTTAAGGATTAAGCTGTATGATGTGTCCCCCCCCCCCCTCAATTTCGAGTTTGAGAAGCGCTTAAGTATTCCTAGTCACGTGCCTAAGTTTTCCCCTCCAGAGCTCTTCCAGAGTCAATCCGGAGCCCGTACGGAGTCCGTACGGAGCCGCAACAGAGTCCGTACGGAGCCGGAACGGAGTCCGTCTGGACTTCCGGACTCAATTAGAACCTTAAAACTATAATAAAAAATCTAGAAAAATTACACATAATAGAGCTACTTCCCCTTTACATACCAAACTAATTTTCGTAGTCTGCGCAGCTCTAATTACCCCGTGAAAATTCATCAAAGTTAAGTAATTTTTGAAAACGTAAATATTTCTATAAAACTTTAAAATTCATTTAAAAATATATAAAAAAAAATAGTAAAAATTCTGGGAAAATTTCCTAAGGTTCTTGAGTGACTTGACTTGATACTTATAAATTTTTCAGACCGTAAAAATAAGTTTTCTCTGCAAAATAAATTGTATTTGTGTAGGCATTTGCTCGTGACCAATTTCTTCATATTTTAAACTCCAATAAATTAAATATAACCCTTTTATAAAAAATAATAACGCCAATCTTGCACGCCGTAATAACTCCATTTACATATTTAGGTGCCGTACTAAACTTTAGGCTACCACAACGTGGATAATATTCCTGGAAGCTTGAAAAAGAAACCTTACCCAGCATCTCCTGCAAAAAGGAAAGATATTGAAGACAATATAAAAATGTTGTTGGAAATGGGTATTGTTGAAAAAGTAGACACAAAACCTAAGTATTGTGTTATTTCACCAGTATTAATCTCTTGTGAAAAATATAAGGCAAGATTATGCAGTGATTATAGAGCTCTGAATACATACACTGTAGATGATATTTACCCTCTACCAAGGATAGCTTCTATCCATGCTACATTACAAGGAGCAAAATATATTTCTTGTCTAGATGGAACCAAAGGTTACCACCAGATTCCTGTGGAAAAGAATTCTCAAAATTACTTATTAATAACCACACATATGGGAATATATAAGTATGTGAGAATTCCATTTGGCCCAAAGAATGCACCTTCAGTCTTCCAAAAATTGATGGATAGTGTCTTTCATCAAGAAATGGTAGAAGGATGGCTTTTGGTTTATATTGATGACATCATAGTGTTTTCAAAAACATATGATGAACATTTAAATCACCTGAAGAGAGTCTTTCAAAAGATGGATGAAATTAATATGACAATTGCATTAAAGAAATGTAAGTTTGGATTTCAATCCTTGAAAGTACATGGACATGTTGTACCTGGATTACAAATTTGTGTTGAGCAGAATAAGGTGGCAGCAATTAAAAACATTGGTATACCTAAGAATGTAAAAGATGTTCAAAGTTTTTTGGGTATGTGTGGATATTATAGACAGTATATTACAGACTACCAATCCATTTCAGCTCCTTTAGCAACACTAATCAGAAAAAATGAGGCTTTCATTTGGAGTAATGAAAGACAACACACCTTTAATAAATTAAAGGAATGTTTGATGTCAGCTCCAATATTGGGACTTCCAGATTTCACCCTACCTTTTATCTTGTACACTGATGCAAGCTTCACAGGGCTAGGTGCTGCTTTACAGAAAAAACAGGTAATAAATGGAAAATTATCTGAAATAGTTATCTGTTATATATCCAGAACCTTAAGAAAGACAGAATTAAGGTATGGTGCTACACAACTGGAATGTTTAGCCGTGGTGTGAACCTTGGACAAACTTCATTACTATCTGGAAGACCAGAAGTTTGAACTTATAACAGATTGCAGTGCAGTAAAATCATTGCTAAACATGAAAACACCTTATAGGCACATGTTTAGATGGAAAATAGCTGTAAAAAAGTACAGAGGAAGGATGAAAATCACTCACAGAGCAGGAAAAATGCATTCTAATATGGATTTTTTATCCAGAAGTCCTTTACCAAATGATACTGAAAACTCAGCTTATGTGCCTGAGAGTGAGGTAATACATATGTTTGAGATTTATATAGTGGATTTAGAGGAAGAATTTATGCAAAAAATATCAGAAAATTATTCATCTGATAAATATTTTTCTAAATTATCAACGATCTTAAATTATCCAACAAATGCCTCTATGAGTGCATTATTTAAAACATTACCTCCAAAGTATAAAAATGCATTGGAAAAAGGCTAACTTTCAATGGAAGATGGATACATATATTACAGAAAAAAGCTAAGTAATGTAGTAGCTATACCGCCATCTATGAAAGAGTTAATGTTTAGTACTTTCCATGATGGCATCTTAGCTGGTCATTTTAATTTTAAAAAAACATTAACTAGAGTTAAAATCACAGCCTGGTGGATAAACATGAAAGAAGATGTAGAAATATACATAGACACATGTGACTCTTTCCAAAAATCTAAAAGATTAACTAGGAAGAGAGCTGGGTTGTTGCAACAAATAGAGAAGCCAAAAGCTCCATGGGAAATAATAAACATGGACTTTGTAACTTACTTTCCATTAGCATGGAGATAAATCTTCAATTATTGCTGGGTAATTGTGGATAGACTAACAAAAATGTGTAAGTTTATTCCTACCCATAAAGAGGTATCTGCAAAAGACTTGTCTTTAACATGATGGACTCAAATGATGAATACTTCTGGGTTCCCCAAAGCCATAATCTCTCACAGAGACCCTAAATTTACTTCAGATTTCTGGATATCTTTGATTGAAGTATCAGGTTGTCAATTAAAATTGTCTACAGCTCACCACCCATAAACTGATGGGCTGGCTTAGAGAATGACACAGACTCTGGAAGATATGATCAGAAGATATTGTACCTTTGTATTAGAATACAATGATGATGAGAAATTTACTCATGACTGGATAAAATTAATTCCTTTTCTTGATTTTGCTTATAATAGGGGGTGTCAGTTCTGGCAAATCTGCACTTAAATTAAGTGCGGATTTCAAACCAAATCAGCACTTACAAATCAGCACTTAAATTTTGCAAAAAAGTCACTTATTTCAAAAAAGGGTGTCAGTTATGACCTCAAATCAGCACTTTTTTCCCGTTTTTTTTCACAACCACATTTTGGCCACAAAACATCCCTTCCTTTCTTACCCCATCCCTGTCACATGTGACACACTGACCTTCCTCGCTACCTACCCATCAATCCTCGGCACACACCCCTTCCTGACATTTTCAATATTTTGACCAGGCATGTTTACATTCTTTTTTACTTATTTCTTCTACTTTTTAATCTTTTTTCTTGTTATGTGCCAGTTTCATAATGCCTCCCAGACATTCCAAATCTCAAAAGGTAACTCAAAAATCTGCTTCGTCACAAAAGTCTCCTCGTAAAGCAAGCCCTACACCTGAAAAATCAAAGGCAGGTTCAGGTCAGCTTAAAAAGGATGATTATCTCATCATAATCAACTTCCTTAAAATAAAATCAAATTTTGAAGCATGTTTTGGATGTGAAAAGTCCACTTGTATTGGACGTCCACCTTCTTCAAAGGTTAATGGCTACTTGTTGATGGCCAATGAAGTAAGGAAGAAAACAAGGGGGAGAATCGATATCAATCCTAAACAAATGAAGGAGATATTTAAGAGTTACCATTCAAAATATAAAAAGACTCATCATGCTGTAAATGAAACTGGCTTTGGTATTGACGATGATGATTTGGAGATTGGAATTACTACTGTTTCCGAAAAGCTCAATGTCATGTGTCCTTTCTATGAGGAAATGGATAATCTTTTTGGCACCCGAGTTGATGTAAACCCTTGGTTTCTACACGATACTACTAAGCATATACCCTCTGGATCCAAACCTTCCTATAATCCTCCCAACACACCTTTACTTGAAGAAGATCAATCCCCTCCACCTTCTAACCATAGTTCAGCTGAAGATGATCCCAACTATCAAGCAGAACAATTATATCGCAGAAGATCTGAATCCTCAGAGGCCCAAAATTTAAATGTATGTTTACTTTTTGTTTTTTCTTCAATTCTTCTCTGAATTTCTCTTTCTTTCTAGTCTCCTCCTACTCAAACTCAATCTCCATTAAATAATCTCAATTCTGGAAATGTGAATACCTCTTTAGAAGCTGCTTTAGAAGAACTTCCTGAAGCCTCTTGTTCAAACTCCAAACTAAAGCGTCGAGCCTCAACTTCAATGAACTTGAACCATCTATTAAAACGTGGTAATACTTCAACAAGCTCATTTGGCTCCCTTGAGGATTATTTTGAAAAAAAAGATATAAGTAAGTTTTGTTTACTATATATCTTAATCATTAACTCATTTATTTATTTATTTCAATTTAATTTTCTCAGCGAAATCAACTATTGCAAATAATGCCCTTGACTTTGAGAAGATGAAGTTTGATCATATGCTAAGGAAAGATCAGCAAGCCTTAGATTTGGAAGAAAAAAAATTTGAGGTAGAGCAGATGGAAAGAGTAAATGACCGTCAATTTCAAAGAGAAATGGCTACTTGTGAATTGGAAAAACAAGAGAGTTTTAAAAAAAAAGATTTCATTATGGAATGTGTTAAAAATGGCCAATCTTATGAGGACATTAAAAAATTACTTGACCTTTTCAATTGATAAATTGTTTTTCTAGTTAATTTAATTTTGGTAATATTTTCTTATATGCTGACTTATAAAAGGAAAAGAATATAGTACATTATTTTTGACAAAAATTTGAATGTATAATAAAAATTTTCTATCTTTACTTTCTATTCAATAAGTTTGCTTATCTAAATTTTTCTAAGTCATCAATTTCACATGTCAGATTTAAAAAATTGGCAATGCCCTCCCCTGCATTTTATTGAAACAAGGGGTGGGTACCACCAAATTTTTCTAAGTCATCAATTTCACATGTCAGATTTAAAAAATTGGCAATACCCTCCCCTGCATTTTATTGAAGTAAAGGGTGAAAGTCATCAAAATACAATATAATTACATAAATTAATTAATATATAAATAAGATATGTCAAGTATACTACTTTTAAAGTAATGACAATTCCTTAAGCCAAAATGCAGATCAAGTCTAGAAACTAGGTTCAATGCAAAGTATTTTTTGAAGCAACTTATTTAAATAATACTTTATTAAATTAAGTTGATCAATAAAGATTGATCGACAATATTGCAATTCTTAAATACAATAATTTTATTAAAAAATTTCAGATTACATATAAAAAAAATCAGTGACTTTTTCTATTACTTAAAACTGTTTTTACAGAATTGAAAACTATGTTTCAGCTAATATTTTATGGAAGTGAACTCTGTTCTTCGCCCGAAGAACAGAGTTCATCCTCCTATTTTCACACTCTGTTTAAAAAGAATAAAATGACTTACCTGGAGAGATGAGTTGAGAAAAAAGAAATATAAGTGAATGGAAGTGAACTCTGTTCTTCACCCGAAGAGCAGAGTTCATCCTCCTATTTTCACACTCTGTTTAAAAAGAATAAAATGACTTACCTGGAGAGATGAGTTGAGAAAAAAGAAATATAAGTGAATGGAAGTGAACTCTGTTCTTTGCCCGAAGAACAGAGTTCATCCTCCTATTTTCACACTCTGTTTAAAAAGAATAAAATGACTTACCTGGAGAGATGAGTTGAGAAAAAAGAAATATAAGTGAATGGAAGTGAACTCTGTTCTTCGCCCGAAGAACAGAGTTCATCCTCCTATTTTCACACTCTGTTTAAAAAGAATAAAATGACTTACCTGGAGAGATGAGTTGAGAAAAAAGAAATATAAGTGAATGGAAGTGAACTCTGTTCTTTTCCCGAAGAACAGAGTTCATCCTCCTATTTTCACACTCTGTTTGCACCAATCTCCATCCCTTTCAATTCTATCAACACATGCTTGTCTTCCCTCCCCATGCCTTTCGCTATCCTCCCAGCCCCATTGTATGCCATCCTCTTTTGATCCCCATTTCACCCCTCTCAACCTCTCGGCGGACTTGCTAGCAAGTCCACCCCCCATATTGCATGGTGTTAATGAACGATTAGCTGCAATCGTTCAATAACTTAACGATTCGTTAACGAATCGTTAAGTGAAGGTTAAGGGGGGGTAGGAGGGATATGAGGGAGGATTTGGGGGAGTTTTGAGGGGGATAGGAGGGGGGTTTGGAGGGGGGGTTAGAGGCGGGTTTGGTGGGGATTTGGAGGGAGGATTTGGGGGATTTGGTGGGGGGTGGAGTGGAATGAGGGGAAGATATGAGGAGACCAAGAAGGGGGAGAAAGGGAGAGATGAGACAAAAGAGGGAGAAAAGGGAGGTTAGAGTGAGCCAAGGAGGGGTGAATGAGGCAGCCAAAGGGGGGAAAAGGGGGATGATTCCAAGGAGTTGATGGCAGTGATACATCGTTTGGTATAAGTGTTAACTGAACCATACCCTAAATCAAAGACATTTTCTAAACGTTTCAAAGCGGCTCCATTACCATTTGAACCCAAACGGCATAGTGTGATGGCCAATTGAATTGAAGGATGTCGTTGTTCTTTTTGAGAATTATTGTGAAATATGGGATGATCCTGAATAAGCTCAAGCAATTTAAGGAAAAATTCCTGAGAAGTCCTGAACAGCTGTCTAAAACTGGGTGTAGATAGGTTAAGAAGTGTTTGGATGGTGTACTTGGGGGTATGAAGTACTTGAGGCTTTCTGGGAAGAAGGTAACGTTTCCTGGCCATTTTTGATAAAACGACAAAATCTTCTTCTAGATCAGAATCGGAATCAGAGTCCAAGAGCAGTTCAAGCGCCATGAAAGTCATTGCTTTATGTAATTTATCACGATTTGAAAGTGAGGAAGGCATGACTCTTATATGATATGATATGAAGATGTAAGTGATGTACGATGTTTTGAGTTATGAAGTGTTATTCTGCGGAGTGCTGCGTATGAATGGGATGATGCTGACAAATCAGTGAAATGGGACTTGATGGTGAAATCAGCACTTTTGGTTGAGAAAGTGCGGATTTGAGTGAAATAAGTGACTTATTTCATTTTGAAATCCACCAGTATTGGGGCTAGTGTGTTTTGGAAATCCGCACTTATTTAAGTGCGGATTTGGTCAAATTTAAGTGCGGATTTGTAAGTGCGGATTTGCCAGAACTGACACCCCCTAATAGCACAACTCATTCTGTAACAGGGAAAAAAGAATTTGAACTCTGGCTTGAATATAAGCCAAATACCCCAGTAAATAATTTAAAATAATTACCAAGGTTAGATATACACCCTGGTACTAAATCTTTTATTCATATGCAACAAATTTTTAGAAAGAATGCAGAAGAATGCATTTAAAAAGCTTTTGAATATGAAAATAAAAGGTGGGATAAATTTCATAAAGAATTTGAATTCAAAAAAGGAGATGAAGTCCTGATTTTAACTTACAAGGTAATATTAAATTAAAAGATACTTTTTTAGGACCTCTTTTAGTCAATAAAATGTTTGGTCATAATTCTGTGGAAGTCATATTATCTTCACCATATGATAGGAAACATCCAGTTTTCCCTATCTCATTATTAAAACCTTACCATGAAAATGATCCTGACTTGTTTCCAAAAAGAAGAGGAAGGCCTAAAAATAACATGATGAACTTTCTGGAAAATCAGAGATTGAAAAAAGACTCAAGAAGAGATTCCTTACTAAAGAGAAAGGAGCTTAGTATTTATTAAGATATAAGGGAAAATCAATTGAATTTGATAAGTGGATACCTGAAAAAGAAATTTCAAACCTATCCTCCCTTCTTAAAAAATTTAAACAGAAATAAAATTCTGGTCAACCAGCTGAGGGGTTAGAAGCCAGTACTCATAATATTTTATTATGTTTTAATTCTTTAAAGAATTAATCTTTAATGTTACAGATTTTGTGAATACCTGAAAAATAAAAAACAAAAAAAATGTATAACTTATCATTTTTTATTGTTTTTTTTGGTAGGAAAGCTTCAGCATGGATATTTCCAGGATTGAGTGAAAACTACTTATAAATTATCTCAAACACATTTAGTATACATGGGAGCAATAAATTAGAGTACACAAATAGTATACATAAGTAAATTTATGATAATATACAAAATATGCCATTATAACACCTTATATACATGAATATATCAACCTTTTATAAGTCTTATGTACTTAAAATTAAGCTGGAATATTCCAGGTTAATCTTAATGACCTTAAAAATAAGTCTACATAATTTTTAAGTAGACTTAAAGCTGTTGGTTTCATTTTTTATGGAAAAACCAAGAAATGCGCCTTAAATCACGTAAAAGTTGACTATATGCACTATAAATTTAACAATATTAAAAATGTGCTTTGATTGATCAATTTGTCTTAACTGGAGCTATTGATTTGGCTACTCAAATTCATAAAAATAACACTTTTCAACTTTTATGTTTTTATGCCAGAAATATCTTCTGTGTACTGGCCACATACTGCCTGCATTTGTCCCACATGAATAGCTTCATTTTTAGTAAAGTTAGCAATTTCACATTATAATTACCCTGAATTGTATTCCCACTATGGGGAAACATGCTAAAATAAGCAACAGACACTTATTTAGTGTCCTAACTTCATTATTATTGAATTGAACTCATGATATGCACTAATTTCATTGATACCCTCAAGATTGGTGCCTAGAATTCAGTAAAACACTTTAAACTGCCTAATTAGACAAGGATTTACCCATGCAAGTGCCTTCCAAGAGACTGCATTCAGCCACCCAATATTTCACATCTTCTTTTGGGTTTCTCAATGGTTTTTCAGTCAAGATTGGTCATATTTGGATGAGGAATTCATGTATTAATTTGGAATTATTGGTCCATTAATTTCTAATTTTTAATCCCCCTTAATTATGTGTTATATAAAGTACTTTTTTTCATTATTTAGTCTTTTATTTTTAGAATTACACACATATAATCTCATTTTGGCTGTTACTCTATTTTTAATGGATTAACACTTGTTATTTATGTGTTTTGGCATGTGATATGATTCTTCTTTTGTTACTGGTTAATCCTTAGTTTGATGTGAATTTTTAACTGCTAATTTGAAGCATCATTGGCTGTGTAGGGGATTGGTAAATCAAGGGGGAACATTGGGGACTTCATGGGTATAAATGAAGGAGGCTTTTGGGCTTATATTCTACATTCTTTATCATTACAATTGAAACATATAACCTTTAAAATTACAATGAATTTCACTATTACTTTTTAAAGTCATTGAATAGTGTTTGAATTATTATCTCTATTTCTCTACCAACTATAAATTGTAAACCATTTATCATTAGTGAGATTAAATTACTGAGACCCTTATATTGAATTATATTTTAATACATAATTTTCAGCCTGTATATCTCCAGGACTGAGTAAAAAGTAATTATAAGTTATGTTAAACACATGAACTATACATGGGAATAATAAATAAGAGTACACAAATAGTATACATAAGTAAAATTATGATAATACACAAAAAATGCCATTATAACACCTTATATACACGCATATATCCACCTTTTATAGGTCTTATGTACTTAATATTAAGTTGGAATATGTTGGGGTAATCTTAAGAACCTTAATTATAAGGCTACATAATTTTTAAGTACACTTAAAGCTGTTATATTCATTGTTTTATGCAAAAAACAAGAAATGCGCTTTATTTCACTTAAAAGTTGACTATATGCACTATAAAATTGAGAATATCAAAATTGCGCTTTGACAGATCAATTGGGCTCATTTAGAACTATTGATTTGGCTATTTAAATGCATAAAAATAACACTTTTCAAATTTGGTGTTTTTTATGCCAGAAATGGCTTCTGTGTACTGGCCACATACTGCCTGCATTTGTCCCACATGAATAGCTTCATTTTTAGTAAAGTTAGCAATTTCACATTATAATTACCCTGAATTGTATTCCCACTATGGGGAAACATGCTAAAATAAGCAACAGACACTTATTTAGTGTCCTAACTTCATTATTATTGCATTGAACTCATGATATGCACTAATTTCATTGATACCCGCAAGATTGGTGCCTAGAATTCAGTAAAACACTTTAAATTGCCTAATTAGACAAGGATTTACCCATGCAAGTGCCTTCCAAGAGACTGCATTCAGCCACCCAATATTTCACATCTTCTTTTGGGTTTCTCAATGGTTTTTCAGTCAAGATTGGTCATATTTGGATGAGGAATTCATGTATTAATTTGGAATGATTGGTCCATTAATTTCTAATTTTTAATCCCCCTTAATTATGTGTTATATAAAGTACTTTTTTTCATTATTTAGTCTTTTATTTTTAGAATTACACACATATAATCTCATTTTGGCTGTTACTCTATTTTTAATGGATTAACACTTGTTATTTATGTGTTTTGGCATGTGATATGATTCTTCTTTTGTTACTGGTTAATCCTTAGGTTGATGGGAATTTTTAACTGCTAATTTGCAGCATCATTGGCTGTGTAGGGGATTGGTAAATCAAGGGGGAACACTGGGGACTTCATGGGTATAAATGGAGGAGGCTTTTGGGCTTATATTCTACATTCTTTATCATTACAATTAAAACATATAACCTTTAAAATTATAATTAATTTCACTATTACTTTTTAAAGTCATTGAATAGTGTTTGAATTATTATCTCTATTTCTCTACCAACTATAAATTGTAAACCATTTATCATTAGTGAGATTAAATTACTGAGACCCTTATATTGAATTATATTTTAATACATAATAGATTTGTACTACATTATTCATATAGAACCATTAAAATATTCTAAATAGCTGAGTAATCAAGCTTTCACATCTCTGTACTTGAACTATGCCTGAAACCCCATCTCAATCCCCCCTGATGGTCCCCCTCATATCCCCCTCCAATTCCCCCCCTACCCCCCCCCCCTAGCTCTTCTGTCAGCCTAGATATCCCTAGGACTGAGTATTTATTATACTTAAAATTAGATAACCTTAAGTACATTAAGCTTACATATTAAATATAAGGTTAAAATAATAATATATATGATTATTTTACATATATATATAATTATTACACTATTATATAAATTATAGTAGTTTAAATAGCTTATCCATAGCCTAATATTACTTATTAAGGTGTTAATAGAGTCATAATATACTTATCTTAAGTGATATTAAGTAATTATTGACATACATAAGCTTATATGTATACATAAATCTCATATTCAGTTAAAAATGCAGTATATTGTGTATATTTAGGTATATAAGTGGGTTTTAGCCTCTTAATAGCCTATAAACTTTATTTTTCTGCTTATTTTAGGTTATATGGACGTATCCAGTGGACTCACAACGCCTACAGAAGCATAAACATCTATTTCAGGTGCATACACTCAGTTTGGACAACTTAATCTGCTTCCTTGGATGGATATTCACGGATTTATGGGTTGGGAGGTCATTTCTGGGTTAATATGGATGCTTGGGGATGTTATTGGGGGCTTGGAAATTTCATTTGTTTTTTTATATGCTTTGGGTTTCATTATATCCTCTTTGGATGAGTTATTTTACCTGTTTCTTTATGGTATCCGCTTTTATCTGGATTTTCTATTTATGGTATGGGTATGTGTTATCATTAATTGATATGGAGGGTCCTTACTGGAGGTCTGGGTGTTGAATCTGCTTGAAGTGGATGCCATGGGGAGGTGATGGGCCCTCACAGTGCTGTAATTGCCAGGGATATCAGTGACATCATCTGGATTGAAGGTCTGTGCACTCCAGTGGATTTTGGTATAAGTAAGGGAGGATTTTGACAGTTATTAGACATCATTTACTTACTAAAATTCAAAAAAACATTATAAAACAATTATTATTATTCAAAGATATATTATAAAGCCATTATAAATTGATATTATCTTTATATAAGCTATAACTATATTATATTCATCTATTTTCAGCCACTAGCACACATTTAAATCCAAGTATTGTGAGTTTTATTTGAGTATAACTATTTTATTAGTCTTCCCCTGAGGTTTAATCACTAAATCATTTATTAATAAGTAGTAAGACCATTACTAAATAGTGTTAAATCATACTTACACACTAGATGCACTGACATCCATCTTCATTAAAAAAAATCAGTATCAATCATTTGTTAACAAAGATTAGTAAGGAGCCTAAGGGGGGATTTGGAGGGGGTATGAGGGGGACCAGGGGGGGTTGAGGGGGGGTTGAGGGGGGATTTGAGGGGGTATAGGGGGGGATTGAGGGGGTTATAGGGAGGTGTAGAGGAATCCAAGGAGAGGAGAATGAGGTGGCCAAAGAGAAGGTAAAGGGGGATATGTCCATGCTGAGGAGGGGTGAATGTTGGGAAAATGACTAGACCAAGGAGGATAAAAAGTAGGATGGAGAGAAAAAAAAAGATTAATTTTTACCTTGGAAATGAAAAACAGAAATTACATGCCATAAAAAATGAGAAAAAAATATATATATATATATATATAACAATTAGCAAATATAAAAATAAAAAGGGTAAAAAATGAATTACCTGGAGAGATGAGATGAGAAAATAAATGAAATCAATTTTCTTGAGGGATGTTTGAGGAGAAGAGGAAATGGATATAAGGGATGAAAGAAAAAAAAAAAGGGATGACTGAAAAATTATGCAATAGCTGAAAATATGCAATTTCATGTTGAGGTGGTGAACAAAAAACAAATGAGATGGGGAAAAATAAAACTTTCACTAAAAATTCAAAAATAAAATTCAATATGAAAAAATAAAATTACAAAAAGCAAGATAATAATTTATGTAGCTTGATCATTTGAAGAGTATGAAAAAAAAAGGGGGGTTTTGTTGAGAAAATTTGGAGTATTATTGGCATAATGAAGAAGTGTATTCCAATGGGAAGTAAGATTAATTGTCATCCTGACTACTAGAATTACCCAGTAAATAATTAATTATTTACTAGAGTAGAGCTACACCTTTACCTCTCATTTTATTAGTTATACTTACTTTATAAATTACTTGTGATATTTCAACTAATTAATAAATAAAATTAAGTAAATGTATAGTTATAATGTTCCCTCATTTTTTAATCCTTGACGGAATCCTCATGACAGCTTAAAAGTAGACTAAATTATATTAATACTTAAATATTGAAATCCTATTATTTTATTTACATTGACATATACAGAAAAACCTAAGTAAATTAAATACTTTTAATTAAACTGACATATACAAATAAATATGGTATATAAGAACATTATTTTTAGAACAATTTTAAATTATAAATTTCTATTGTGGGATTTTTCTTTGTGTGATACTCATTTATGTAGATTTGTGGTTCCATATTTTCTCTCTCTTTTGCCTATATAAGGCCCCTCAATCTGGCTGTTTTATTTCATTCCATTCTTACTTCACAATCAATTATTATATACACAATATATCTATTACTACTATTACCACTCTTAGTATTTACAATTGAGTATCTCTAGGATTTCAATTTAATAATAATAATAAAAACTATTTACCTATTTATGGTGTAATGAATTAAAAAGAATTAAATATGTACTAAAATCTTGAATTCTTGAGTAACCTTGACCTTCAACACCATTGGACTGCTTGAAAAATCTTCTAGACCAAAAGCACCCCCTGACATTAATTGTCGGCCGGTCGTCTAGAAGAAGGAGAAAATAGAAGAAGGAAAGAGAGAAGGAGAAGGAGGAAAAAGTATGGGTAATAAAAAAATAAAATTTTAATAAAATTATTTAATTTATTGAGAGAAAAACAACGATAAGTGAGCTGGGAGGTGACAACAACTTGGTTTTATTAATATTAATATTATTTTAAGTAAGAGTTCTGCGCGGCAACCAAAATAATTACTATCAGACTTAAAGCAACCTTTAAATTGTTATATAAAATTTTAATTAGATTTTTATTACTAATAAAAAGAATATAAACGTAATATAAAAATTGTATTTAAATTGTTGAGTGTATAATAAGTGATAAGGCTACAGGGGATTATCCAAGGCCCTTTTATAGGCAATGGGTCCTCTGAAGCGCTACTATATCAGTAAATACAATGATTAGAAAGGAATAAAACAAATATATCAAAAAGAGTAAATGAAACATAACAATATAGAGAAAAACATGAAACAATTAATTAAAAGCCCAATTAAGAATCCAATTTCCCCGCCATTAATCCCCAAATCAGTAAGTGACAAGAGTAAATAACTAAACAAGAGTGGAAACATAGGAACTATGAGAAATATAAATTCCAACAGATGGTCCATCCTGATTTGAGGACATTTTAAGTGAAACAAAAAATAATTTGACGCAACAAAACAATCAATTAATCTCAATTTAGTTCAAATTAATCTATTTGTTTTTTCTAACACAATTAAGGGTCAAAAGAAGCGTCCTTAATAATTGTTTAGTGTCATATGAGAGGTATTAGTTAATATATAAATTTAAGTAATTAATTTAAATATATTATAAATCAAATTTACACTTGTAATTATAATATATGTTTTTTAATTAATTAAATATAAATTTATAATTATTAAATATATAAAAATGCGCCATTATTTGTAGAATATATTATATTATGCTCAATTTAATTGTATATAAAAATATATATAACCAATAAATTTAATGTAACATTTGTATATAATAAAATTCTTATATAATTTCATTATGTAATAAAATATTAAGTTATATTCATTAAATACAAGTTTTACCCACTCTTTAAGGTTTTATAATTTATATATCATTTACTGGACTCCTGGAATAGCCTGGCTGACACTCCCTCACTCTAAAAAAATAATAAAAAAAAATGCTAAGATTTTTTCTTTTTGTATTTTTTCAACAGAGCAGGCAGATTTGAAATTTCTTTGCCAGGTATCCATGCATCATGTTCAGATGATTTGTTCTTATATCTCAATAAATATTCAGTACCTCTTTCAGAAGTGATAATTCTATCATTGAGAATTTTATCAATCTCTGCTGTTTCTGTGACTTCCTGAGGGTTCTTCTTAGGTCTTCCTCTTCTTTTTGGAAATAAGTCACTGTTGGAAGTATAAGGTTTAAGCAAAGAAATGGGAAAGACAGGATGTTTCCTATCATATGGAGAATACAATACAACTTCTACTGCATTATCACCAACCATTCTTTTAACAACAAATGGTCCTACAAAAGGATCTTTTAATTTGTGGTTACCTTGTAAATTGAAATGGACAGTAGAGATCAACACTTCATCACCCTTGTTAAATGTGTATTCTTTATGGGATTTATCCCATCTTTTCTTTTCATATTCAAATGCTTTATCAATACAACTCTGAGCATGTTTTCTGCATAGCTGTTGCATTTGCATAAAAGATTTTACACCAGGATGTAGTTCCAACTTAGGTAATTTATTATTGAGAATCTGAGCAGGAGTGTTTGGGACATAACCTAACCAAAGCTCAAAAGGCTTTTTCTCAGTGACAGAATGAACAGTGCTATTATATGCAAATTCAAGACCAGGCAAAAGAGTGACCCAATCATGAGTAAATCTGTCATTATCTTTATATTCTAAACCAAAGGCACAATACCTTCTAATCATATCTTCCAGAGTTTGAATCATTCTTTCAGCTAGACCATCAGTCTGAGGATGGTGAGCTGTAGACAATTTTAACTCACAGCCACAAATATCCATCAAAGAGGTCCAAAACTCAGAAGTGAATTTTGGATCCCTATCAGAGATAATGGCTTTTGGAAAACCAATAATATTAAACATGTAAGACCACCATAAGAAAGCTAATTCTTTGGTGGATACATCTTTGTGGGTTGGAATAAATTTGCACATTTTTGTGAATCTATCAACTATTACCCAACAAGAGTTAAAGCTGTCTTTACCTGCAACAGGAAGACCAGTGACAAAATCCATATTAATGATTTGCCAGGGAGCACTAGGTGCTTCAATATGTTGTAATAACCCTGCTCTCTTGCCTGTTAACTTTTTAGATTTTTGGCAGGAATCACAAGATTCAACATATAATTTTGTGTCTTCAGACATATTAGCCCACCATGCAGTGTTTTTGATTCTAATCAATGTTTTTTCAAGATCAAAATGACCAGCTAATATGTCATCATGACAAAGTTTGAGGATAGTTTCTTTCATTGAAGGAGGAATAACAATTACATTGGTAAGCTTCCTTCTATAATAAATATAACCATCTTCAATAGAAAACTTTCCTTTATTTAAAGCATTTTGGTATTTTGCAGGAAGAGTTTTTATTAATGCTTGAATTGAAGCATTCTTAGGATCATTCAAAATAGTAACTAATTTATTTAAGTCAGAATCTTTATCATATGAATCCAGTATTAACTGTAATAACTCTTCTTCCATATCAACTATAAATATACCATGTATATGAACAGTGTCATCCTCAGGTACATAAACAGGATTGGAGTCATTATTTGGCAGAGGCAATCTGGAGAGCATATCAACATTAGAGTGAATATTTCCAGCTCTGTGGATAATAGTCATCCTTCCTCTGTATTCCTGAACAGCAAGTTGCCACCTGAACATATGTCTGTTAGGTGTTTTGAGGTTTAAGAGAGATTTCACAGCACTACAGTCAGTTACCAACTCAAATTTTTGGTCATCCAAGTAGTAATGAAGTTTCTCAAGAGCCCAAACAACTGCTAAGCACTCTAATTGAGTGGCACCATATTTCAATTCACTATTTCTTAAGGTTCTTGAAATATAACAAATTACAACCTCTGAGGATTTATCATTAATAATTTGCTTTTGGTGAAGGGCAGCACCCAGACCAATAAAGCTAGCATCTGTATAAAGTACAAATGGCTTGTTAAAATCTGGAAGAGCCAATATAGGGGCTGAAATTAAGCAATTTTTCAATGTATTAAAAGCTTTTTGACAGTCATCATTCCAGAGAAAAGCAACATCTTTTCTGGTTAGTTTTGTAAGAGGCAAGGCTATGACCTGATAATTTTTAATATATTGTCTATAATAGCCACACATACCTAAAAAACTTTGGATTTCTCTTACAGAAGTTGGTGCTTTCACATTTTGAATGGCAGCAACTTTATTATGGTCTACACAAATTTGTAAGCCTGACACAACATGGCCAAGGACTTTCAAAGATTGAAAACCAAATTTACACTTTTTTAAAGATAAGGTCATATTGATTTCATCCATTTTTTGGAAAACTCTATTTAAATGAATCATATGTTCATCAAAAGTTTTAGAAAAAACAATAATATCATCAATATAAACCATGAGCCAACCTTCAATAATTTCTTGATGGAAAGTGTTATCCATGACTTTTTGGAAAACTGAAGGAGCATTTTTAGGGCCAAATGGCATCCTAACATACTTATATATTCCCATATGAGTAGCAATAAGCAAAAAATTTTGAGAATTTTTCTCAACTGGAACTTGATGATAACCTTTATTACCATCCAGACAACTAATAAATTTTGCACCTTGCAAGGTAGCATGTATTGAATTAATTCTGGGTAAAGGATAAATATCATCAACAGTATAAGTATTTAAAGCTCTGTAATCCCCACATAATCTAGCTTTATCTTTTTCATATGAAATTAAGACTGGGGAGATGACACAATATTTGGGGGTGACATCCACTTTCTCAATGATATTCATTTTCAATAATGTTTCAATATTATCTTCAATATCTTTTCTTTTTGATGGAGAAGCAGGATATGGTTTTTTCTTAAGGGAAGGAGGAATATCACTCAAATTACAGAATAAGGTAATTTTCATCTCTTCCTGAACAATTCCCAAGACATGAGAACCATGAGCAAAAGCCATAGGGAAAGAGGTAATAGAGGCAACAATAGAATCCTTTTGTTCATTAGTCAAATGATCACCAAAAGAAGCGGTATTTATTTCATGTAATAAATCATCCATTTCAGTTGTTGTTCTACCTTTACATTGGGTCAGTGAGTTACAAGATTTCAACAAATGCCCAGAAGGTTTAGGAGAAGAAATTTTGAATTTTCTTTTCCCATTCATTCCTAAGGTAAAGCAATTATTTGCTGGGTCCAGTTTCACACCAAACATGGTTAAAATATCATTTCCCATAATAAACCAATTGCTCAAATTATCATTTTTCATGACAACAAATTCACAAATAGCTCTGACAAAACCACCATTATATTTGAAGAATACAGAGGTTTTGTATTTGCCAATAGGAAATAAGGTAGAACCATACCCTCTCCATTTTTCAGAAGTTATAGGCAATAATTTACTCAAATATTCCTTATCCACTGAAGCCAAAGCTTTTTCAGATACTACACTTCCTCCAGCACCAGAATCAAGAACTACATCAACATTTTTACCATTAATGATAACAGGTGCCTTTAAAGGGGATATAGGAATAGAATTGTTAGTAATATCTTTAATTATCTCAGCATTTTCTACTGAAGATAAATTCAATACACAATCTTCAGATATATTATTTAAATAATGGACATCATGTTCCAACATTAAAACATCTTTAACAGATTCATTGTCATAGGAGATATTACTTTCACAGTCACTGGAAGAATTATTGACATCAAGTTCAAGTTCATCAGTGTCTTCATTTTGTTCAACAAGATGAATTTTCTTGTCACAAACATGACCCTTCTGCCACGGTTTGTTACATTTATAACAAGTATTTGTTGCATATTTTTTAGGTGCAACTGGGGCAGAGGGTTTACCAGATTTTTCTGGGAGCTTTATAGAAGGTTTATTCTGATCATTATAAGATTTACTAAGGTAATTCTTTGGTTCATATCTATGGTTGAGTAGTACTTCATTACAGATATTAATGAAAGAAGAATTTTCCCTTACATGCTCAGTTCTAGCAACAATCAAATCCCTAAGAGAATTTGGTAATTTATACAAGATTTTATCTCTCCAAATATCATAATCCATCTTTGGATCAATTGCTCTAAGGATTTTAGTTATTTTCATCAGAAAAACAATGGGCTTTTCAACAGAGGAGGATACATATCTAGTATTCTCATACAGTCTTTGCTGAGCTAACCTGAATTTTGAACCACCAAACTGATTCTCAATCAAGGATTTCCAATCATTCCATGTATAATGATTGTTATCTAAGAGGACAGATTCATACCACATCAAGGCTACATTGGAAAATAAAGAAATTAGCTTAGAAACAATTTCCTCATCAGGTAGTTTATAAGATCTCTTTAAATTATCAATTCTTTGGATAAAGTGTTGCCAATCAGAGGAAGAATCACCATCAAAGGTAGGATATTGGTCTAACTTAGGCCAATTTTTCTGACTACTGGGATGGTCCACTTTTTGGTTTGAATTATTCATTAGTAATAATTCCTGAAGTTTAGCCAGGTGTTCAGAAATTTCATTATTTACAGAAACAGCTGGTGCATGACCATCACAAGATTTTTTGCTAGTAGCAAAAGATTTTACAGACTCATTGTCAGTTTGTTTAATGGTTGAAATATGAGGAAGAAAGGATGAACTTTGATCAGGTTTTTTCCCTTTATTTTTATGCAGCTTACTGGCAGAAATCTCATTTAATTCATTATTGATGGTTAAGGTTGAGAACTTGTCCTGTAGGTCAGACACATAGTTTCTTATTCTTGGAATTTCAGACATCTGGTCATTCACTTTTGCAAGAGATAGAACATTTCTGTCCTCAGAAACTGAGTGTTTGGTACTTAGTGCATGGAAGTCATTTTTTAGTTTCTTCAACTCATTTTGTAGAGATTTTATTTCATTTTTGAATGAATAATTTTCCTCAATAAGGGGTTTCAATTCACTCAATGTCTTATGCAGACTGATATTTCTATCTGAGATAGCTCTATGGTCACTTCTTATTTGTTTTTGTTGACTAAGAACAATATTCAAGGTTTCTTTGATTTTTAAATAAGCTGTATCTTGTACAGAAGAACTCACTTTACATTGCAAGTGTAAATTATTTAATCTATCATTTTCATGGATTAACACATCTCTCACATGTTTGTCTTTCACAATATTAAAATCAAGGGTATCTTTCAATATTTCCTCAGAAGTTTTTTCAATTAAGTTATAGATTTCAGGGGGAACAGAATCATTTTTAATTGCAAGAGAAGGATTAATTAAAGATGTAGAAGTTAAATGTAAAGGTTCATCAAATGACAATTTGCTAATTACATCAATAGGGCTACTAGTTACAGGAAGCTGTCTTTTAACAGGTTTAACTGTTCTTTCACCATGTTTAATAATATTACCTGCAGAAGAAGATTTATTAGAAAACATACCCAAGTGACTATCAACCAAATTACTTACCATGGCAGAGGAGGAAACTTCCCCTGGGACTGGGTTTGGGATTGTGCTTGGGCCTTCTTTCTCCTGCTTTGTTGGTATGGATGAGGAGGTGGATGGAAATTGGGTGTTCTGGATGGGCCAGGCTGATGATGAGGAGGGTGTTGCACATTCTGTTGGTAGTGACTCATTAGATAATCCCATTTCCATTGCTCTACTTCCATAGTATTTGGATTTTGGATGGTTGAGCTGGGTGGCTGTGAAGGTTGAGCCTGAAATTGAAGCTGATTGGGAGGCAATTGAGGAGGGGCCTGGGCCTGAATCTGGTTCCTGAGTTCTTGGACCTGATCCCACAATGTGTCTACCTTTGCTTTGTACGTCATATTTTCTGTCTTCAACTCTTTTATATGACTGGAGAGGTTGCTGATTTGTTGTGGCAGAGGAAGCTTTTTTATTTTGAAGCCTTTTGGAAGACCTTCTTGAGGCACTAGAGGCTTTACTTCCTTCTGTGGTACTGGGGGAAGGGGGTTTGGTTTGTTTGCATTTCCTGTCATTTCCACATCCTGCAGTATGAGAATTCTTTGTGTTAGCATAAGATTTTTTATGACCAACTTTAGAAGAACTTACAGTGTCAGCATCATAGTCAATTTCTATCTCATCCACTTGCATGTTATCCATTTTTTCTGTCAAATTGTTGGACATACTAGTGGGAAGATTAATAATTTACTTTGTACTTTATAAAAAAAAATAATCAAAGTTAGTCAATAATTTGCTCCAAATAATATAAAAAAAAATTTTCCAATTAATTAAATTATAGAAAAAATAACTTTTAATATAAAGTAATAATTAAAAAATTAATTTTTTTTTTTAAAAAAAATGGATTGCAAGTTTAAATTGGGAATAACAAGTTAGTTAATTCAACCAATTAATTACCAATATTAAATATGGCAATATATTGGGACTAAGCACAATGTACTTTTAAGTCAACCAAAAATTAACAATAATTAATAAAAAAAAATTAAATTAATAATTCAATTTGTATTAATAATAATGTCAATTCTTCTAGGACTAAGAGGATTTAACACTCTATAATGGTCAACTAGGAAAAAAATAAAATTTGTTAAAAATTGAACACTTACACTCAGTGAATCAGCAATTAAGCCACAATCACTGTTATTGCAATAAAAATATAGTAATATGAGTGAGAGGCGCAAAGGTGAACTTACTATAGTGATCGAAAAATCACTTCAAAATAATATAAAAATTAATATTATATAAACCTAATATGTCGAACCCAAGTTCGAAACACAGTCGCGGCAAAAGTTTCGTTTTGCTAGGTGGTCTGTCAGCCAGGCTATTCCAGGAGTCCAGTAAATGATATATAAATTATAAAACCTTAAAGAGTGGGTAAAACTTGTATTTAATGAATATAACTTAATATTTTATTACATAATGAAATTATATAAGAATTTTATTACATACAAATGTTACATTAAACTTATTGGTTATATATATTTTTATATACAATTAAATTGGGCATAATATAATATATTCTACAAATAATGGCGCATTTTTATATATTTAATAATTATCAATTTATATTTAATTAATTAAAAAACATATATTATAATTACAAGTGTAAATTTGATTTATAATATATTTAAATTAATTACTTAAATTTATATATTAATTAATACCTCTCATATGACACTAAACAATTATTAAGGACGCTTCTTTTGACCCTTAATTGTGTTAGAAAAAACAAATAAATTAATTTGAACTAAATTGAGATTAATTGATTGTTTTGTTGCGTCAAATTATTTTTTGTTTCACTTAAAATGTCCTCTAATCAGGATGGACCATCTGTTGGGAATTATATTTCTCATAGTTCCTATGTTTCCACTCTTGTTTAGTTATTTACTATTGTCACTTACTGATTTGGGGATTAATGGCGGGGAAATTGGATTCTTAATTGGGCTTTTAATTAATTGTTTCATGTTTTTCTCTATATTGTTATGTTTCATTTACTCTTTTTGATATATTTGTTTTATTCCTTTCTAATCATTGTATTTACTGATATAGTAGCGCTTCAGAGGACCCATTGCCTATAAAAGGGCCTTGGATAATCCCCTGTAGCCTTATCACTTATTATACACTCAACAATTTAAATACAATTTTTATATTACGTTTATATTCTTTTTATTAGTAATAAAATTCTAATTAAAATTTTATATAACAATTTAAAGGTTGCTTTAAGTCTGATAGTAATTATTTTGGTTGCCGCGCAGAACTCTTACTTATATAATATTGATATTAATAATACCAAGTTGTTGTCACCTCCCAGCTCACTTATCGTTGTTTTTTCTCTCAATAAATCAAATAATTTTATTAAATTTTATTTTTTTTATTACCTATACTCCTTTCCTCCTGCTCCTCCTCTCATTCCTTATTCTATTTTCTCATTCTTCTAGACGACCGGCCGACAACTGAGGGCCTTTCCAAACGACGACGACGATCGAAGCCTGGCGACGAACGACAAAACGCACGGACCACCTAGCAAAACGAAACTTTTGCCGCGACTGTGTTTCGAACTTGGGTTCGACATATTAGGTTTATATAGTATTAATTTTTATATTATTTTGAAGTGATTTTTCGATCACTATAGTAAGTTCACCTTTGCGCCTCTCACTCATAATACTATATTTTTATTGCAATAACAGTGATTGTGGCTTAATTGCTGATTCACTGAGTGTAAGTGTTCAATTTTAAAAATTTTTTTTTTTTTTTTCCTAGTTGACCATTATAGAGTGTTAAATCCTCTTAGTCCTAGAAGAACTAACATTATTATTAATACAAATTGAATTATTAATTTAATTTTTTTTTTATTATTAATTATTGTTAATTTTTGGTTGACTTAAAAGTACATTGTTCTTAGTCCCAATATATTGCCATAATTAATATTGGTAATTAATTGGTTGAATTAACTTACTTGTTATTCCCAATTTAAACTTGCAATCCATTTTTTTTAAAAAAAAAATTAATTTTTTAAATTATTACTTTATATTGAAAGTTATTTTTTCTATAATTTAATTAATTAAAGAAATTTTTTTTATTATTTGGAGCAATTATTGACTAACTTTGATTATTTTTTTATAAAGTACAAAGTGAAATATTATTCTTCCCACTAGTATGTCCAACAATTTGACAGAAAAAATGGATAACATGCAAGTGGATGAGATAGAAATTGACTATGATGCTGACACTGTAAGTTCTTCTAAAGTTGGTCATAAAAAATCTTATGCTAACACAAAGAATTCTCATACTGCAGGATGTGGAAATGACAGGAAATGCAAACAAACCAAACCCCCTTCCCCCAGTACCACAGAAGGAAGTAAAGCCTCTAGTGCCTCAAGAAGGTCTTCCAAAAGGCTTCAAAATAAAAAAGCTTCCTCTGCCACAACAAATCAGCAACCTCTCCAGTCATATAAAAGAGTTGAAGACAGAAAATATGACGTACAAAGCAAAGGTAGACACATTGTGGGATCAGGTCCAAGAACTCAGGAACCAGATTCAGGCCCAGGCCCCTCCTCAATTGCCTCCCAATCAGCTTCAACTTCAGGCTCAACCTTCACAGCCACCCAGCTCAACCATCCAAAATCCAAATACTATGGAAGTAGAGCAATGGAAATGGGATTATCTAATGAGTCACTACCAACAGAATGTGCAACACCCTCCTCATCATCAGCCTGGCCCATCCAGAACACCCAATTTCCATCCACCTCCTCATCCCTACCAACAAAGCAGGAGAAAGAAGGCCCAAGCACAATCCCAAACCCAGTCCCAGGGGAAGTTTCCTCCTCTGCCATGGTAAGTAATTTGGTTGATAGTCACTTGGGTATGTTTTCTAATAAATCTTCTTCTGCAGGTAATATTATTGAACATGGTGAAAGAACAGTTAAACCTGTTAAAAGACAGCTTCCTGTAACTAGTAGCCCTATTGATGTAATTAGCAAATTGTCATTTGATGAACCTTTACATTTAACTTCTACATCTTTAATTAATCCTTCTCTTGCAATTAAAAATGATTCTGTTCCCCCTGAAATCTATAACTTAATTGAAAAAACTTCTGAGGAAATTTTGAAAGATACCCTTGATTTTAATATTGTGAAAGACAAACATGTGAGAGATGTGTTAATCCATGAAAATGATAGATTAAATAATTTACACTTGCAATGTAGAGTGAGTTCTTCTGTACAAGATACAGCTTATTTAAAAATCAAAGAAACCTTGAATATTGTTCTTAGTCAACAAAAACAAATAAGAAGTGACCATAGAGCTATCTCAGATAGAAATATCAGTCTGCATAAAACATTGAGTGAATTGAAACCCCTTATTGAGGAAAATTATTCATTCAAAAATGAAATAAAATCTCTACAAAATGAGTTGAAGAAACTAAAAAATGACTTCCATGCACTAAGTACCAAACACTCAGTTTCTGAGGACAGAAATGTTCTATCTCTTGCAAAAGTGAATGACCAGATGTCTGAAATTCCAAGAATAAGAAACTATGTGTCTGACCTACAGGAAAAGTTCTCAACCTTAACCATCAATAATGAATTAAATGAGATTTCTTCCAGTAAGCTGCATAAAAATAAAGGGAAAAAACCTGAACAAAGTTCATCCTTTCTTCCTCATATTTCAACCATTAAACAAACTGACAATGAGTCTGTAAAATCTTTTGCCACTAGCAAAAAATCTTGTGATGGTCATGCACCAGCTGTTTCTGTAAATAATGAAATTTCTGAACACCTGGCTAAACTTCAGGAATTATTACTAATGAATAATTCAAATCAAAAAGTGGACCATCCCAGTAGTCAGAAAAATTGGCCTAAGTTAGACCAATATCCTACCTTTGATGGTGATTCTTCCTCTGATTGGCAACACTTTATCCAAAGAATTGATAATTTAAAGAGATCTTATAAACTACCTGATGAGGAAATTGTTTCTAAGCTAATTTCTTTATTTTCCAATGTAGCCTTGATGTGGTATGAATCTGTCCTCTTAGATAACAATCATTATACATGGAATGATTGGAAATCCTTGATTGAGAATCAGTTTGGTGGTTCAAAATTCAGGTTAGCTCAGCAAAGACTGTATGAGAATACTAGATATGTATCCTCCTCTGTTGAAAAGCCCATTGTTTTTCTGATGAAAATAACTAAAATCCTTAGAGCAATTGATCCAAAGATGGATTATGATATTTGGAGAGATAAAATCTTGTATAAATTACCAAATTCTCTTAGGGATTTGATTGTTGCTAGAACTGAGCATGTAAGGGAAAATTCTTCTTTCATTAATATCTGTAATGAAGTACTACTCAACCAAAGATATGAACCAAAGAATTACCTTAGTAAATCTTATAATGATCAGAATAAACCTTCTATAAAGCTCCCAGAAAAATCTGGTAAACCCTCTGCCCCAGTTGCACCTAGAAAATATGCAACAAGTACTTGTTATAAATGTAACAAACCGTGGCAAAAGGGTCATGTTTGTGACAAGAAAATTCATCTTGTTGAACAAAATGAAGACACTGATGAAGTTGAACTTGATGTCAATAATTCTTCCAGTGACTGTGAAAGTAATATCTCCTATGAAAATGAATCTGTTAAAGATGTTTTAATGTTGGAACATGATGTCCATTATTTAAATAATATATCTGAAGATTGTGTATTGAATTTATCTTCAGTAGAAAATGCTGAGATAATTAAAGATATTACTAACAATTCTATTCCTATATCCCCTTTAAAGGCACCTGTTATCATTAATGGTAAAAATGTTGATGTAGTTCTTGATTCTGGTGCTGGAGGAAGTGTAGTATCTGAAAAAGCTTTGGCTTCAGTGGATATGGATTATTTGAGTAAATTATTGCCTATAACTTCTGAAAAATGGAGAGGGTATGGTTCTACCTTATTTCCTATTGGCAAATACAAAACCTCTGTATTCTTCAAATATAATGGTGGTTTTGTCAGAGCTATTTGTGAGTTTGTTGTCATGAAAAATGATAATTTGAGCAATTGGTTTATTATGGGAAATGATATTTTAACAATGTTTGGTGTGAAACTGGACCCAGCAAATAATTGCTTTACATTAGGAATGAATGGGAAAAGAAAATTCAAAATTTCTTCTCCTAAACCTTCTGGGCATTTGTTGAAATCTTGTAACTCACTCACCCAATGTAAAGGTAGAACAACAACTGAAATGGATGATTTATTACATGAAATAAATACCGCTTCTTTTGGTGATCATTTAACTAATGAACAAAAGGATTCTATTGTTGCCTCTATTACCTCTTTCCCTATGGCTTTTGCTCATGGTTCTCATGTCTTGGGAATTGTTCAGGAAGAGATGAAAATTACCTTATCCTGTAATTTGAGTGATATTCCTCCTTCCCTTAAGAAAAAACCATATCCTGCTTCTCCATCAAAAAGAAAAGATATTGAAGATAATATTGAAACATTATTGAAAATGAATATCATTGAGAAAGTGGATGTCACCCCCAAATATTGTGTCATCTCCCCAGTCTTAATTTCTTATGAAAAAGATAAGGCTAGATTATGTGGAGATTACAGAGCTTTAAATACTTATACTGTTGATGATATTTATCCTTTACCCAGAATTAATTCAATACATGCTACCTTGCAAGGTGCAAAATTTATTAGTTGTCTGGATGGTAATAAAGGTTATCATCAAGTTCCAGTTGAGAAAAATTCTCAAAATTTTTTGCTTATTGCTACTCATATGGGAATATATAAGTATGTTAGGATGCCATTTGGCCCTAAAAATGCTCCTTCAGTTTTCCAAAAAGTCATGGATAACACTTTCCATCAAGAAATTATTGAAGGTTGGCTCATGGTTTATATTGATGATATTATTGTTTTTTCTAAAACTTTTGATGAACATATGATTCATTTAAATAGAGTTTTCCAAAAAATGGATGAAATCAATATGACCTTATCTTTAAAAAAGTGTAAATTTGGTTTTCAATCTTTGAAAGTCCTTGGCCATGTTGTGTCAGGCTTACAAATTTGTGTAGACCATAATAAAGTTGCTGCCATTCAAAATGTGAAAGCACCAACTTCTGTAAGAGAAATACAAAGTTTTTTAGGTATGTGTGGCTATTATAGACAATATATTAAAAATTATCAGGTCATAGCCTTGCCTCTTACAAAACTAACCAGAAAAGATGTTGCTTTTCTCTGGAATGATGACTGTCAAAAAGCTTTTAATACATTGAAAAATTGCTTAATGTCAGCCCCTATATTGGCTCTTCCAGATTTTAACAAGCCATTTGTACTTTATACAGATGCTAGCTTTATTGGTCTGGGTGCTGCCCTTCACCAAAAGCAAATTATTAATGATAAATCCTCAGAGGTTGTAATTTGTTATATTTCAAGAACCTTAAGAAATAGTGAATTGAAATATGGTGCCACTCAATTGGAGTGCTTAGCAGTTGTTTGGGCTCTTGAGAAACTTCATTACTACTTGGATGACCAAAAATTTGAGTTGGTAACTGACTGTAGTGCTGTGAAATCTCTCTTAAACCTCAAAACACCTAACAGACATATGTTCAGGTGGCAACTTGCTGTTCAGGAATACAGAGGAAGGATGACTATTATCCACAGAGCTGGAAATGTTCACTCTAATTTTGATATGCTCTCCAGATTGCCTCTGCCAAATAATGACTCCAATCCTGCTTATGTACCTGAGGATGACACTGTTCATATACATGGTATATTTATAGTTGACATGGAAGAAGAGTTATTACAGTTAATACTGGATTCATATGATAAAGATTCTGACTTAAATAAATTAGTTACTATTTTGAATGATCCTAAGAATGCTTCAATTCAAGCATTAATAAAAACTCTTCCTGCAAAATACCAAAATGCTTTAAAAAAAGGAAAGTTTTCTATTGAAGATGGTTATATTTATTATAGAAGGAAGCTTACCAATGTAATTGTTATTCCTCCTTCAATGAAAGAAACTATCCTCAAACTTTGTCATGATGACATATTAGCTGGTCATTTTGATCTTGAAAAAACATTGATTAGAATCAAAAACACTGCATGGTGGGCTAATATGTCTGAAGACACAAAATTATATGTTGAATCTTGTGATTCCTGCCAAAAATCTAAAAAGTTAACAGGCAAGAGAGCAGGGTTATTACAACATATTGAAGCACCTAGTGCTCCCTGGCAAATCATTAATATGGATTTTGTCACTGGTCTCCCTGTTGCAGGTAAAGACAGCTTTAACTCTTGTTGGGTAATAGTTGATAGATTCACAAAAATGTGCAAATTTATTCCAACCCACAAAGATGTATCCACCAAAGAATTAGCTTTCTTATGGTGGTCTTACATGTTTAATATTATTGGTTTTCCAAAAGCCATTATCTCTGATAGGGATCCAAAATTCACTTCTGAGTTTTGGACCTCTTTGATGGATATTTGTGGCTGTGAGTTAAAATTATCTACAGCTCACCATCCTCAGACTGATGGTCTAGCTGAAAGAATGATTCAAACTCTGGAAGATATGATTAGAAGGTATTGTGCCTTTGGTTTAGAATATAAAGATAATGACAGATTTACTCATGATTGGGTCACTCTTTTGCCTGGTCTTGAATTTGCATATAATAGCACTGTTCATTCTGTCACTGAGAAAAAGCCTTTTGAGCTTTGGTTAGGTTATGTCCCAAACACTCCTGCTCAGATTCTCAATAATAAATTACCTAAGTTGGAACTACATCCTGGTGTAAAATCTTTTATGCAAATGCAACAGCTATGCAGAAAACATGCTCAGAGTTGTATTGATAAAGCATTTGAATATGAAAAGAAAAGATGGGATAAATCCCATAAAGAATACACATTTAACAAGGGTGATGAAGTGTTGATCTCTACTGTCCATTTCAATTTACAAGGTAACCACAAATTAAAAGATCCTTTTGTAGGACCATTTGTTGTTAAAAAAATGGTTGGTGATAATGCAGTAGAAGTTGTATTGTATTCTCCATATGATAGGAAACATCCTGTCTTTCCCATTTCTTTGCTTAAACCTTATACTTCCAACAGTGACTTATTTCCAAAAAGAAGAGGAAGACCTAAGAAGAACCCTCAGGAAGTCACAGAAACAGCAGAAATTGATAAAATTCTCAATGATAGAATTATCACTTCTGAAAGAGGTACTGAATATTTATTGAGATATAAGAACAAATCATCTGAACATGATGCATGGATACCTGGCAAAGAAATTTCAAATCTGCCTGCTCTGTTGAAAAAATACAAAAAGAAAAAATCTTAGCATTTTTTTTTATTGTTTTTTTAGAGTGAGGGAGTGTCAGCCAGGCTATTCCAGGAGTCCAGTAAATGATATATAAATTATAAAACCTTAAAGAGTGGGTAAAACTTGTATTTAATGAATATAACTTAATATTTTATTACATAATGAAATTATATAAGAATTTTATTACATACAAATGTTACATTAAACTTATTGGTTATATATATTTTTATATACAATTAAATTGGGCATAATATAATATATTCTACAAATAATGGCGCATTTTTATATATTTAATAATTATCAATTTATATTTAATTAATTAAAAAACATATATTATAATTACAAGTGTAAATTTGATTTATAATATATTTAAATTAATTACTTAAATTTATATATTAATTAATACCTCTCATATGACACTAAACAATTATTAAGGACGCTTCTTTTGACCCTTAATTGTGTTAGAAAAAACAAATAAATTAATTTGAACTAAATTGAGATTAATTGATTGTTTTGTTGCGTCAAATTATTTTTTTGTTTCACTTAAAATGTTCTCTAATCAGGATGGACCATCTGTTGGGAATTATATTTCTCATAGTTCCTATGTTTCCACTCTTGTTTAGTTATTTACTATTGTCACTTACTGATTTGGGGATTAATGGCGGGGAAATTGGATTCTTAATTGGGCTTTTAATTAATTGTTTCATGTTTTTCTCTATATTGTTATGTTTCATTTACTCTTTTTGATATATTTGTTTTATTCCTTTCTAATCATTGTATTTACTGATATAGTAGCGCTTCAGAGGACCCATTGCCTATAAAAGGGCCTTGGATAATCCCCTGTAGCCTTATCACTTATTATACACTCAACAATTTAAATACAATTTTTATATTACGTTTATATTCTTTTTATTAGTAATAAAATTCTAATTAAAATTTTATATAACAATTTAAAGGTTGCTTTAAGTCTGATAGTAATTATTTTGGTTGCCGCGCAGAACTCTTACTTATATAATATTGATATTAATAATACCAAGTTGTTGTCACCTCCCAGCTCACTTATCGTTGTTTTTTCTCTCAATAAATCAAATAATTTTATTAAATTTTATTTTTTTTATTACCTATACTCCTTTCCTCCTGCTCCTCCTCTCATTCCTTATTCTATTTTCTCATTCTTCTAGACGACCGGCCGACATGGTCCGTGCGTTTTGTCGTTCGTCGCCAGGCTTCGATCGTCGTCGTCGTTTGGAAAGGCCCTCAGTTGTCGGCCGGTCGTCTAGAAGAAGGAATGAGAGGAGGAGAAGGAGGAAAAAAGTATGGGTAATAAAAAAAATAAAATTTAATAAAATTATTTAATTTATTGAGAGAAAAACAACGATAAGTGAGCTGGGAGGTGACAACAACTTGGCTTTATTAATATTAATATTATTTAAGTAAGAGTTCTGTGCGGCAACCAAAATAATTACTATCAGACTTAGAGCAACCTTTAAATTGTTATATAAAATTTTAATTAGAATTTTATTACTAATAAAAAGAATATAAACGTAATATAAAAATTGTATTTAAATTGTTGAGTGTATAATAAGTGATAAGGCTACAGGGGATTATCCAAGGCCCTTTTATAGGCAATGGGTCCTCTGAAGCGCTACTATATCAGTAAATACAATGATTAGAAAGGAATAAAACAAATATATCAAAAAGAGTAAATGAAACATAACAATATAGAGAAAAACATGAAACAATTAATTAAAAGCCCAATTAAGAATCCGATTTCCCCGCCATTAATCCCCAAATCAGTAAGTGACAATAGTAAATAACTAAACAAGAGTGGAAACATAGGAACTATGAGAAATATAATTCCCAACAGATGGTCCATCCTGATTAGAGGACATTTTAAGTGAAACAAAAAATAATTTGACGCAACAAAACAATCAATTAATCTCAATTTAGTTCAAATTAATTTATTTGTTTTTTCTAACACAATTAAGGGTCAAAAGAAGCGTCCTTAATAATTGTTTAGTGTCATATGAGAGGTATTAGTTAATGTATAAATTTAAGTAATTAATTTAAATATATTATAAATCAAATTTACACTTGTAATTATAATATATGTTTTTTAATTAATTAAATATAAATTTATAATTATTAAATATATAAAAATGCGCCATTATTTGTAGAATATATTATATTATGCTCAATTTAATTGTATATAAAAATATATATAACCAATAAATTTAATGTAACATTTGTATATAATAAAATTCTTATATAATTTCATTATGTAATAAAATATTAAGTTATATTCATTAAATACAAGTTTTACCCACTCTTTAAGGTTTTATAATTTATATATCATTTACTGGACTCCTGGAATAGCCTGGCTGACATATACAGAAAAACCTAAGTAAATTAAATACTTTTAATTAAACTGACATATACAAATAAATATGGTATATAAGAACATTATTTTTAGAACAATTTTAAATTATAAATTTCTATTGTGGGATTTTTCTTTGTGTGATACTCATTTATGTAGATTTGTGGTTCCATATTTTCTCTCTCTTTTGCCTATATAAGGCCCCTCAATCTGGCTGTTTTATTTCATTCCATTCTTACTTCACAATCAATTATTATATACACAATATATCTATTACTACTATTACCACTCTTAGTATTTACAATTGAGTATCTCTAGGATTTCAATTTAATAATAATAATAAAAACTATTTACCTATTTATGGTGTAATGAATTAAAAAGAATTAAATATGTACTAAAATCTTGAATTCTTGAGTAACCTTGACCTTCAACACCATTGGACTGCTTGAAAAATCTTCTAGAAAAAAAGCACCCCCTGACATTAATAGTAAATAAAAATGAAATGAAATTTGTAATAAGTTAAGAACAAATTGCTAAATCTCTTAATGTCAGCCAGGCTGCTAGACTTACCCAGTAAAATAATTAATTATTTACTGGATGAAGCCACACCTTATTATTTTAATTATTTTAATTATAATTTATTTACATTAAAATTACCTATAATAACTTAACTAATTACGAAATGGTAAAGTTAATAAATTATTAAAAATTAAATATTAAAATTTCCCTTATATTTTTATTTTTATTTTCTAACACCATGCTCAATGACAGGTTGTGTCGGTCAGTCGTCTAGAAGATATAAGAGAAGAGGGAAGAAAAGAGAGGAGGACAAGAAGGAGATAGTAGTTTAGAAATAAAGGAAATAAAAACACTTGAAATTATTTAATTTATTTGAGAGAAAGCAACGACGAGTGATTTGAGAGGTGACAACAAATTGGTTTTATTAATATTTAATATTGTTTAAGTAAGAGTTCTGCGCGGCAAACACTATAATTACTATCAGACTTAAGGCAACCTTTAAATTGTTATTTAGAATTTTTAATTAGAATTTAATACTAATAAAAATAATAATAAGCGTAATAATTTTATTTTTAAATTGTTGAGTGTGTAATAAGTGATAATTCTACAGGGGATTATCCAAGGCCCTTTTATAGGCAATGGGTCCTCTGAAGCGCTACAAGTGACTATATACAAAATAGTAATGAAGTAAAACAAGAAGATAAAAGAAGACATTTGTAACATAGTAATTAAGAGAAAATTATACGAAAAATAATAAGAATCCCAATTAAGAATATAAAATTCCCATCCCAAATTTCCCAAATCAGTTAATACAAAATAGTGAGTAACTAAACAACCCTGTGATCTAAAAACTATGGGAAAAACAGATCAAAACAAGTATTACAATCTGTTTTCAGCATTTCTAAGTGAAACAAATAACATGTTTTGACGTAACAAGGCATGCAATCATTTTAATTCAGTGTAAATTAATATGTATTAATTGTTTTCACTATGTAATTTAATAACTAGTTTAACTGAAACAATTAATTAATTTAATTTGAGAATTTATAATACTATTTTATAAAATAAGTATTATAATTTATTTGATTTTCTTCCTGACACAATTTAAGGGTCAAAAGAAGCGCCACTAATTATTGTTTAGTATCATATGAGAGGTAGTATTTAATATATAAATTTAAGTAATTAATTTAAATATATTATAAATCAATTTTACACTTGTAATTATAATATATGTTTTTTTTTCTTTTTAATTAATTAAATATAAATTTATAATTATAAAAATGCGCCATTATTTGTAGAATATATTATATTATGCTCAATTTAATTGTATATAAAAATATATATAACCAATAAATTTAATGTAACACTTGTATATAATAAAATTCTTATATAATTTCATTATGCAATAAAATATTAAGTTATATTCATTAAATACAAGTCTTACCCACTTTTTAAGGTTTTATAATTTATATATCATTTACTGGACTCCTGGAATAGCCTGGCTGACAGGTTGAAAGAAATAAAAATTTATATTAAAATAAAATTTTAAATAAAAATAAAAATAAAACAATTAATATTCAAATAAAAATAAAAAGATACCAAAAATTTAAATTTTGTTATCTAGAATTGACCTTTACAGTAAATATTGAATAAATTAATTTATTCCTGTCATATTCTGTAAATACACCTTTTTTGACACCTTCTTTTTAGAACAACTTTATGATTTGAAAATATTCCTTCTGGAATATATTCTTTTTTCTCTCTCTCATACTACTGTTTTTATAATTTTATTACCGTGCTCTTTCTCTCCTTTGCCTATATAAAGGCCTCTCTTTTGGTTGTTTTTGATAATCCATTACTTACTTACATTTAACAAACATTTATTCCATTTAAATACTTATTTCTATCTATTATTGTTTTTAGTAATTACATTTACGTAGTACTATCTCATTAATTTATAATAATAATAAAATTTCTTACCTCTTATAGTTGAGTAAAACAAATAAAAAGATATAAAAACGTACTCTAAACTTTGAAATCGTAAATCTCCACTATTACCGCCGTTGGACTGCCGTTAAAAACCTTCTAGACATAAAAGACCCTTTGACACTTAATGTGCTAGTGTGATTGGAAGAATTTTCACTCATATGTTAGTGGTTTGAGAAATAGATGTGTTGGATATAATGGGAGGTGTTTCAACTTGTTCATCTTCATACAACTCTAACCATTAATCTTTGAGGTCAGCAAGTATGTTATGAAGTATAGTGCAACACAGAATCCAGTTAATCACTGCCTCCATTTTGGATTTATTTCTAAGAGGACTTCTTAATTCCCTTAAACTTGAAAAACAACCTTTCAAGATTTCAATAGAATGTTCAATACAGACTCATGACTTTTTGCCAAATGATTGTTAAACTTGGTATTTTGATTGTCTTCAGATGCTGCTTCCCAAAAAGCAGGAAGTACCATACTTTCCATTCACATAAGCAGAATCTACCAGAAGATACTGATCTTTATCAAAGAATTTTTCAGGTTCTTTTGAAATTTGCATTCTTTGAACAATGTAGGAACCATGACATGAACCAGGATATCCAGCAAAGAAAGAGATATATATATATATATATATATATTTGTTCACAACACATATAAGCTGAATGGAAATTGAATATCTGTAGAGAAGAGATTGTTGTTTGTGTTAGTTTCAAAAAATAATGAAATACCTCTTTTGATGGTCAAAGTGATTGTTTCCACCTTGAACAGGTTTCTGGCTCCAAGGAATAGTAGTACCATCTTCAAAACCAATACATCCTGGGAAGCCTTCTGCTTGCATGACCTGAGATGATTCAAGTTGCTCTTCTTTTAGTTGGCCAGGTAAGAAGTTTAGATCCCAAAGAGTTGATAGCAGTGATGCATCATTTTGTATAAGTGATAACAGAGCCATACCCTCCATCAAAGACATTTTCTAAATGGTTCAAGGCAGCTCTATCACCATTGGAACCCAAACAACATAGTGTGATGGCCAATTGAATTAAAGGATCATATTGTGAGTTTTTGAGAATTATTGTGAAAGATGGGCTGGTCCTGAATAAGCTCAAGCAATTTAAGGAAATCTTTCTGGGAAGTCCTGAACAACTGTCTAAAACTGAGTACAGATAGGTTAAGAAGTGTTGTTGATAGTGTACTTTGGGGGTATGAAGTACTTTTGGCTTTCTTGGAAGAAGGTAATTTGATAAAAATAAAAAAAAATAAAAAAAATCTTCTTCAAGATCAGAATCAGAATGGCAATCAGAGTCCAAGAGGAGATCAAGAACTATGAAAGTCATTGTTTGATGTGTAGCTTATCATGATTTGAGAGTGAGGAAGGCATGACTCTTATACAGTATAAAAATGTAAATGATGTACACTGTTTTTTTGAGTTATAAAGTGTTATGCTACAGAGTGCAGTGTATTATGAATGGGATGATGCTGACAAATCAGTGAAATGGGACATATTGTGATGATAAACCCATCACTTTTGGTTAACAAACTTGCAGATTTGAGTAAAAACAAGTCACTTTTATAGATCACTTTTGAAATACACCCATGTTGGGGATTAAAGTGTTTTTGCAAAATCCAAAACTTAAGTTGTTAAGTGTGAATGTGCCAAAAAACTGATCACCCCCTAAATATATCAAAAACAACATCAAACCCTTAATAATAATATCAAAAACATTCTTATTAATCCCAATATATGAAGAACATTCAGTATCTCATCCAAACTATCAAGTACAACACTAAACCATCAACCTAACTACGACATCATTCACAATACTAACTCAATACCAATCACAACATCAACCACATTATAAGCCAACACATCAACCACAATCACCATTCACAACCAACAACCTTAATCACCAACCACAAAAAAATAAAATAAAATAAAATAATAATAAAAAACATTATCAAAAAAAAAAAAAAATTATCATGCACAAATCTAACCACAACAACATCAAACCCAATATCAAGAATAACATTAACCCTAATATGAGTACACAAGTTCATCCAAACTATCAAGTACCATACTAAAGGACGGAACCAACTACCTCAACACCAACACAATAATACCAACCATCACATCAACCACGACATCAACCAGGACATCAGTTACATAATCAACCACAAAGTTAACCACACCCCTATGTAAATTACTTCCTCTATCTTTATATACAGCTATTCGGAAAAACCTTGCTCTTCTCTTGATTCTCATCCCCCATTAAAAGCGACCTAAATTCACGTTTTTGGCGGGGAATGGAAGGCAAAAACAAAGCAAGTTTTTTTCAAATAGCTATACCTCTGGTTAATATTCCTGTTACTCAATTCACTAGTCAAATGACTCAGTCACTCAATGGGCGTGTTAGTCATCATTTATAATAGTCATTCATCCATTCTTTTAATCATTTAGTCAGCCATTCGATTATGTATTTATATTTATTTATTTATTGGCCACAACCACATCCAAATATATTGCTTCAGACCATTCATATTATGTATCACGCCATAAGAACTCCAAATACAAAAAGATAAAAAAAAAAAAAAAAAAAAAAAAAAAAAAAAAAAAAGATAATAATTGAATAATCAATTCTACAAAAGAGACCTCCTTTCAACCACACAAAATCAAGCGACCCCATTCACATTATTAGATCCACTAGCAGCGGCCTTGATCCCCACAGAGTGAGCGCTCTGGTGCTGGTGGTGGTGATGGGGGGCAGATGTTGCTGATGTTACAGGTCCTCTGACTTGTTGTCCTCGATGACCGCCATAAAATCCTCCACCTCCACCTCGGCCACGAAGACCGCCACGGCCCGTGTTAGGTCCATTTCGGCTTCCACCACCTCTTCCATACCCATTATATCCTGAACCTAAAGCACCCAAGTTGGGATTGAGCGCCACTTCGCCAAAAGTATCTCTGTATTAGATGAATATAAACCAATTTAAAAATGCATTAGTCACTAGACAAAATATATATGTATAATGATCCAAGGGTATTCTCACAAATTTTTCTGCCTTTCCGCATTCCGATCCCAACTCTTACCCCCTCTGCCACCCCTTCCTCCACGACTACCACCTCGACCAGAGTTGCTAGCCGAACCTTGCTCAACAGCCACATTTCTCTCCTTGACTTCGCTGCTGATATCATCAAAGAAACTTTTCTTCCGATCATAATACACAACCCCTTCATTCGGGTTAGTGTTAGGAGGCGGACTGGCGGGTTTTTCAAATTTCGAATTGGCGGTAGCGAAATCGAAATCTTGGAGTGGAACGATCGGTTTGGCGGATGGAATGCGTTTTCCACCACTTGGAGGCTGCGGCAAAGGGTGACGAGCAGGTGGGCCGTTCGCATTAGTTGATACGTGAGGGTGAGAGGGTGCATGATGAGTTGCAGACTTTTTGGTAGGATGAGAGGGTAAATTTCGACTTGCGGTGGCGCTGGTAGTAGCGCCGTTGTTGATGTTGATGTTGTTGTTGTTGTTTGATTTATTTTCAGCAGGAGGGTTGGATGAGATTTTTAAGCCAGGGATACTATTTGTCATCATTTCCATGGCGGTGGGAATGTCAAAGGGCCCCTTGGACCCATTACCTGACGCAGACACTTTACCATCAGACTTGGAGCTACCGGGCTCAGTAGATGAGGAAGTAAGCCCATTGGCTTGTTGTTTTTTTGGGGAAGCAGTAGCTTGACGATGAGGTCCATTAGCTGGCAAAGAGTTAGAGTTAGCAGAAGGAAGAGGACCAGCTACGGAGACAGATGGAGAAGCAGATTTGAGATCAGAAGGAGCGGGCAAAGGAGGGTGTGGAAGTGAGGGATGGGGATGGTGGCTGATTTGATGGGGAGGTAAAGGACCAAACCCAGGGGGGAGACCATAAGGACCAGCGGCCCAAGAAGGCATTTGATGGCCAAACATGTTACCAGGTGGGGGAGGGGGCAACTGACCATACATTGCACGGGACGCCATTTGCTGCTGGAAATGAAAAGCCTGCTGTTGATCGACGTTTGGAAGCAACGTGCCAGGGGGGTTGTAAGGCGTATGACGAGGAGGAGCGGTAGTCTGGAAGCGAAGAAAGGATGAGAAAGAGATGGGAACGAAGAGAGAGAAGATACTGACGCTCATGATAGCAGGATCATCAGGGACCAAAGGCTTTGGGGGCTCAGGCTTAGGGTCTACGGGAGGTTCGATGGATAGATCTTTGATATCGGCAGCCCGGAAGACGACTGAAAGAGACGGGTATCAGCAAGAGAGAGAGAGAGAGAGGGGAGATGGAACAGCTCCTACTGAATTCATAGAGAGAATCGGTGGGAGGGATCTCTTGTGCAGGATCAGCCTTTCGGCCTTCGGTGCCCATTGAACGTACTGGAAGAGATGAGATGAGATGAGATGAAAGGAAAGAAAAGGAAAGAGCAGACCATGTTCGAGGCTGACGGTTGAAGCGACGGGATCGATGGAGTGGAGGATGCCACGATATCGAATCTAGAAAGGATTCGCCATTATAAGGGAATGATGAGTGGAAAAAACAAAGAAAGTAAGACCCACGTCAGACTTGGAAATGAGGGCGATGCGAGAGCCAATGTACTGCTGGGCCATTGGGTGGTAGTTGGCAGCTGGGTTTCCCTCCACGTTCCTTCCCACGATGAGCAGATCCTACGACAGAGCACTCACTGTCTTCTCTCCCGATGGCCATCTCTTCCAGGTCTCTTCTCTTCTCCCTCTCTTCCGCTTTCTTCTCCTCTCTTCCACTCATCTCTCTCTTTAGGTCGAATATGCCCTCGAAGCCGTCCGAAAAGGCACCTGTGCTGTCGGCGTCCGTGCTAAGAATGCCGTCATCCTCGGCGTCGAAAAGAAGTCCGTCTTGCAGCTTCAGGATCCAAGAACGGTCAGAAAAGTGGCCATGCTCGATGATCATATCTGTGTCGCTTTTGCTGGCCTCACTGCTGATTCTCGCATCCTCATCAATAAGGCTCGTCTCGAGTGTCAGTCTCATCGTTTGACCGTCGAAGACCCTGTCACCGTTGAATACATTACTCGTCATATCGCTGGAATCAAACAAGTCTTTTCATTTTCTTACTCTCTCTCTCTCTCTCTCTCTCTCTCTCTCTCTGACTCTGACTCTATTTCTTTTCACTAGAAATACACTCAGTCGGGTGGCGTCAGGCCTTACGGTATCTCGTGCTTGATCATCGGCTTTGATCCTCATGAATCAGCTCCCAAACTATATTTAACCGAACCCTCTGGTGTCTTTTCTCTTTGGAAAGTATGTCTCATCTTTCTTTCTTTTCTTTTCTTCTCTTTCATCTTTATTTATCTATTTATTTTTCAAGGCAAACGCTATTGGAAGATCTTCTAAAACAGTCAGAGAATTCTTGGAAAAGAATTGGAAAGAAGATTTATCAACCGATGAAGCCATCAAGCTCACTGTCAAATCCTTACTTGAAGTTGTCCAAACAGGAGCCAAAAATATCGAACTCACTATCATGGATGGGTTTGCTTCTGTTCGAGTTGAGTTTTATTTATATATATCTTTATCATCACAATAGTATTGTTTTTTTTTCAGATATTAATATTCATGTATAAATGGCTTTTAAATAGCAATTAAGTTTAGCCGAGTTGGAAGCAGTAGTTAGTGAAATCGAAAAAGAAAAAGAAGCTGAACAACAACGATTACGAGAGCGAAGAGCAGCTACAGCTGCAAGTCAAGCAGCTATGACGGCTACCAACACAAGTACAGGTACTGCTGCTGCTGGTACTGGAACTGATCCAGGTACTGGGACTGGACAATCGTCTACTGATTCAGGTGGGATAGGTGGAATGGGTGGTGATGGTGGCAGTATGTCTTGAGATATATATACATTATATAGATATATAATGTTAAAGAATGCATGATCTTTGATTTGATAGATAAATGTGTATCTTAAGACTTTTTTTTTTTTTTTTTTTTTTTTTTTTTTTTTTTGCTTTACTATTTTGAGGTGGACTTGTTTTAAAAGAGAGAGAGAGAGAGAGAGAGAGAGAGAGAGAGAGAGATTTGGAAGTGAGGCAGTCAAAAGGTGAACATCCCTCCCTATTAGCTAATTGAAACATGTATTTATGATGAGAGAGTTTTTATTTTTTATTTTATTTGACAGGAGAAAGTGAAAAACGGGAGAACAAATCACTAAGAATATTTATATATTCCTTTATATATTATATTATGGTATAGTAAAGGGTGAGGTTGAGGTAAAATAAACTGGTTGGATTTGATTTAATTGTTTATTGGATGTTGTTGTAGTTAAGAATATTTCATTATTATATATATATATATATATATATATATAATCTCCATTTCTAATTCTTTTAAAATTAAATAAAACACCACTATATATATATATATATATATAAGTTCAACAATGACTAATGTGAATGAATGCCTTGGTCAATTCTTCACATGACCATATTAATGTTTCGTTTCTTTGATACAAGAGCACCACCATTCAACATCAACCACAAATTAGACTTTTTTCTGAACAACAATTCAATCATAATAGCATTATCCATCTTCAACTTAGAATACTGATGATTTCTTTTCTCGATCAAATAATGAACGATCTTCTTATCATCCTTATCACGATGATGATTATATAAATCTTGACTCACAATCATATCATCATCATCATCATCATCATCAACATCAACAACAACACCATTTCGATCTCCTCTTCCTCCTCCTCCTCCTTTTCTTCCTCTTCCTCTTCCTCTTCCTCTTCCTCTTCCTCTTCCTCTTCCTCTTACTTTTTCTTCTTCTTCTTTAAGAATAAAAAATTCAATCATCTTATAAACTAAAAACTTTTCTTCATCCGTTTGACCCGTTTTAATACCTTTTCCTTTTAACACTAAAATCATCGTTGGAAATAAGTTCATTAACCCATCATCTCCTTCTTCCTTTTTTGTCTTTACTAAAACTTGCGCGAATTGAATTAGATCCAAGTTTATTGAATGTTGATGTTGATGATTCAGGTATCGATTTAAATCTGATGATTAATCCAAAAATAAAATAAAATAAAATAAAATAAATAAATATATAAGTTTATTAATGGTTTATTTTGTGAAAAGTAAAAAAAAAGAAAGAAAGAAAGAAAGAATCAACGAAAATAAAAATAACTCACATTGAGGTAAACTTTCATCTGAAGGTCCTAATTTATTCACTAAAACAGATCAATGTTAATTAACCCATTTTAATTTTAATTTTTTTTTTTTTTTTTCATTTCTCAATCCCAAAAAATAATAATAAAAATAATAATAATGATCATCCGAAAAACTCACCAATCATATATCTCCATCCAAGTTTATAAATCAAAGAATAAAGATAATTTTTCCAACTAATCAACCCATCATCTAAAACCCTTTCCAAAAACAGAATCATCTCACAAACCAAAGGAACTAAATCAAGTCGATCAGCAGGAACTTCTAAAATAGCCCATAAACTGATTTCAATCATTTTACGAAACAAATGATTATTTTCAGTACTTGATTGAATAGCTGGTAAAAATCCATTCAATTTCTTCACCCAATCACGAAGCATGATATCAATCGTTGGATTTTTCGGATTTAAATAATTCTTCACAAAGTTCCTCATCGTATCATCCATACGATTCACTCCAATATTATTGATCCTTGGATTAATTTGTTCTAAAATATGATGTTCAACATATATATATATATATATATATATATATATATATATATAATTAAAAAAAAAAAAAAAAAAAAAGAAAAAAGAAAAAGAAAATATTTGTTAAAAATCTAAAAAGAAATTCCTTTCCTTCTTTCTTTCTTTTCTAATTTGCTTTGGAAAAAAAAAATTAAAATTAAAAATTAAAAATTAAAAGTCATCCAACTTACTTCGTTTTCCTCTTTCAATTGCATTACGAACTATAAATCAAAAGGATAATTGATAGATCACACAAAAAAAAAAAAAAAATTAACTATACATACAAACACACACATATATATATATATATATATATATATATAAACACTGAAGACAAAAAAACATAGAAAAAGAAAAAGAAAAAAAAATACGTTGTGTATAATGCACATCCAACCGTTTCATCATAAAATCAGGTACCAAATCACGTAAAATGTCCCTATTCTCTCCAAGTAATTCCAATATTTCCGGTCTATATCTTAAATAAAGCCTAGTCGTAATGATATAATGCACAATGGTACTGATTCGAAGAGCTAGTTCATGACGATAATATTGTTGACGATATGTTCCTTTTTTAATTTCTTCAAGTGTAAGAGTGATGATCCTAAGAGCTTCTTTAGAATCACTTGCTTGTTTAAATTGTTGAAGTAAAGCGTCGTCATCTTCGTTCCCTTCATATTGACTTTTAAAATATTGACTTCGATCTCTATCATGATTAAAAACTGGTACTAAAATCAAAATGTCAATTATTATTATTATTATTATTATTTATTTATTTATTATATCAGCCAACGGTTACCCCACAACCAAATTCCAACATGTAAAAAATATACAAAAATAAATAAAAAAATAAAAACCATGAAGAAAAAAAAAGGTCTATATAGTTTAGTTACCTATTTCTGAACGATGATGATCTTGATCTTGATGATAATTTATGTCCGATGGACCAGGAGAATGATGACCTTCCTCAAGTAACGACGAAAAATCAAAATCATCCCAATCTAATAAAAAATCCAAATCCGGACTTAAAATTTCTTTCCTCAAAGAAGACTCTTCAGAACAACACACCAAACAAACACCAAAAAAAATAACCAAACTTAAAGAAACGACTGATGATCTCATCATCATTGAAATTATATAATTGTAAAGAGAAATTAAAGTTTGAATGATAATCAATTCGATATATAGCTGAAGGATGTGTGTTGATTGGAATAACTATATATATATATATATATACTTGTAAAAAAGATGGATAAAGGTATTTTTTATTATAAACCGAATTTTTTTGTGTAAAAGATAAAAAATAAAATGAATGAGAATGAGAATGAGAGAGAGAGAGAGAGAGAGAGAGAGAGAGAGAGAGAGAGAGAAATGGAAAGGGAAGAGGGAGGGAGGGGGGGGAAGTGATAAAGAACGGGAAAGAAAAAAGCGAAAAGATTATCTACAAACTTAATCCCAATCTGATTCAACCCACTTATTCTTAAGGATAAATGAACCATATACCAGTCACTATCCAATCCATCATAACTCGTTTCACATCCCAAATTATTCCTTTCCTTCCCCCCCCCCCCCCCCCTCAGATAAAAAAAAAGTGATCTAATTATACCAAAAAGGGTATAGGAATATATACATACAGCACATGAAATAATAATAATATAATAAAACTTTATTTTATTTTTTTTATACTTCTTCTTCTTCAGTCTACTTCATCAAACCGTATGTCTCAAACTTCACAAGTTCAACTTTATTTTAAACGATTCTTCTCTCCCGAAAAAAGAAAGAAAAAATAAATAAATAAACAAAATATAAAATATAAAATATAAAAAAATAAAAAAAATAAAAATAAAATAAAAAAAATAAAAAGAACAAATCAAATCAAATCAACCCAGAAAAATAAGTAAATCAAATGACGTTAGGATATAAGATATATACCTGTTCAAAAATCGAACAAAAAAAAGTTATGTTCAATGATTAATTAATAAATCAACTATATGTACCACAAACCAATAATGAATTTACCCCAAATCGACAAGTATAACCTAAAACTCACGTTTTGAAACACATACTCGTCCTAATACATACTCTTAACTTCTCCATTAACCCTCTTTCAACCCAAGTACGTACTCATTAAATTATTATAACACAATCATAAAGAGAGATAATAAAAAAAAATACAAAAAAAAAAAAAAGTACTCTATGACCCTCATCAAGAACCTCTAAAATTTTTTATCTCTCTCCCTCTCACAAAACTAGAGAATCACCCACACTAAAAAATCAACAACCATTAAAAACAATTTTAAAAAATTAAAAAATCTTGAATGCCTTGCTTATAAACCAATTCAAGAGCCTTTACTAATCATAAACTTTCCAGTTTTAGCTCTTCAGATTAACTTACCTTTTTTCTGCGTTGTTTCTTATTTCTTATTTCTCATTTCTCATTTCTCATTTGTTTCACACTTAGCTGGTTCTTATGATTTTTGTATTCTATTTTAAACTGAACGGGATTTTTTTCTACCTTCTTTTATTGTATTGAATGATTGGACTAATGAACATATATATTATCAAAAAGTTATATAGTTGTATAAACTTATCTCAAAAAAGTTTTCAAGTGAATTGTACGTAAATATCAGACTACTATCCAGTAGCGTTAGAAAATCTTTCATCTGTTCATTTCACAACTGAAATTTAGTAACATCTCACTCTATTTTCAATATATTTTTTTAAAAAAATAACAAAATACTAGCTTAGGTCAGTTCAATATAATTTCTTATTTTTTGCCTTGCATGTATATATTTCTTGCTGTAAGAGTTATTATACCCAATTATCTTACTCTATACTTTCAATTAATAAAAAAGTGTATTCAACTCATGCAATTAGGCTATAATGAGTGACAATTGATCAAATGAACAATGAGTTATTCCTTCCTTACACTTTTTTACAAGCAGAGAAGCAAAAATCCCAAGAAAAGCATACTTTATAAAAATATTTTTTGAATCAATCATATTTAATTTGATTAAACTTTCCGGATAATGTTTTCTACTTGAACCGACACGCTTGAACTGTACATGTCTTTAACAAGTCTCTGCACCAAACATGGTGGATAACTTCCTCTAAGCCAACCGCAATTGATCATAAAACACATTCAAATATTTTTTCAAGAAAGCGAGATGGTGTCATAAAATAAATTTGTGAGCACATATTCCAAAGAAAAATCAAAAATCAAAATCAAACATAAAAACTCAACATGTTGGTGATAAGAACACTGATTAGGTGGGCCGGCACATGTTCATAATAAGGATTGGCAACGGTCACCAAGCCAGTCACACTTTCCTCATCCGATTCATCTGCCCTGTAAATTTCATCCGGCCCCTTATCGTCTCTCATCCGTATTTTTTCTTCCTCTCCTGGAAGACGCTCTGAAAACTTATACATCCCACAAAGCACCACAACTGGTATAGCACAAGCCCGAGCAGCGGTCGCTAATGATAATGATCCTGCTTTTGCTAGTATTGAGCCATCGGCAAACACAATATGACAGCTGATCACTATTTTCGAACATCGCGACATTAGAGCGTAAATCGATGAGTCTGGTATAACCACAGTTGAAATATTAGTGCAAAGAGACCGAGCAAGCGACCGGCCTTTCATTAAAGGCGATGTTTCAGCCACAATCACAGTAAATGATCTCTTGCTCTGAATAGCGGCTGCCTTAAAGAACTTCTCCACTACTTGAGAATGATCAATGGTCATGATAGTTTCGCTAGATTAAATTGATGAACAAGGCGTATTAAGGGATAAGCCAGAACACACATATAATGATATTCAAAATAGTTAGCGCTTCTACTTTCATTTTATGCTTGCCTACTAAAATTTTGAAAATAATATATATATATATAAGGGTATTCAGAGAGCCAGCGAAGAAAACGAATTACCCAGAGTATATAAGCTCATGGGCATGAGCGGCAATGCTTTCACGAGAAGTTTCCACTTCATCACACAACTCTTGCGCAGCTTCAAGAAAAATGGGTCTTAATGACTCTGCATTAGAGCTAAAACTTTGTTCCATTTCCTTAAATCCAGGTTTCAGATAATGTTGATCTAGCCCAGCTTTAATTTCTGGATTTGAAGGAGGGCAGCTTCTGGTGGAAGATGAGGTTGTAGACAGATGTGTATCTAGCGCATTTGCATACCTGCGAAATGATCAAGATCAATACATGTTTCATTGACTTCCTGATGTCCAAGGATACCAATGCGAAATAATATCCATGTAAAACTCAACTCCTCATTGATGACAAGAATCAAACGACCAAATACGTTTTGAATGACCAGTTCTGAAGAAAGCAAAAAAAAAAAAAAAAAAAAAAGAGCGCAAAAAAGTCAATAAAGAACATGAAATAAGAAGAAAAAAAGGAAAAAGAAAAAAGAAGGGAGAAATCATATTTCATAATACCATTTAGAGAACTTTGTTGGAGAAAGAGGGCAAGTTGGCGGAGCAAGAGGGCCAGCTGACTGAAAGAAGGAAACTTGGCGAGGGAGATGAACTCCTTGAGGAAGATGAGGATCCGATGCGCCGTTGAGAATGAGCCGACGACTTCACTGAATCCCAAGAGCACCGATTGATCAATATAACCATTCGATTGTTAATTATAACATTTCGATTGATAATGATAACATTTCGATAGTTAATTACAACATTTCGATTGTTAATTACAACATTTCGATTGTTAATTATACCGCAACAAAAGATAAAGGTAACAAAATAGGGCGTCAGTGTATGCAGAATGAGGGGGTGAATATGCATGTCAAAAGCCCCCCAGCCAATCCAAAACAGAAGACACACAGACCGATGACGTAAGCCGTTGAGAAGCGCATCCAGCCGGCCGTCGAGCGCAGTTGGTTCGAGCACCGGGCGCAGTGGCATGGACATTGGACTGGAGGAGAGTGAGACAAAGGCTGACTGGCAGTCATCTGTCCCAGAACTGCATATATGCATCCATCTTGCACGTCTAAATCTCCCTCGTGAACGTTAGTTTTAGTAAAAAAGATTGGTCTTCCAAAGCAATATAGAAAAAAGAAAAAAGAAAAAAAACCCTTCTTCAGTCTTTTTAAGTTCTAAGATGGTTAGGCCAGCTAAAAACCTAATCACTCTCTGCTCTTCACCCATCACCAATCAGTTTCAGGTTTGGCCTATACTCTTAAGCTGTTTGGCAATCATGGAATCACATTTTCTCAGAGGCTCTTTATTCACCTTTGAAATTATATGCTAGCACCCCCCCCCCCTCCAAATAATGATAATGATAATGATAATAATAATAATGATAATAATTTTCAAAAACACCATTTAATCACATTAATTAATTGATTTAATTGCTAGCATGCGTTCTCCATTAATACTATTCATTCTGTTGCTACACTTATTTATGTATCTATCAAAATAACTAGGAAGCTTCTACGCTCATGTTAGCCCTTAATTATTTGTGATACCATTTTTGTCTGGTATGTTACCATAATAATGAACGGCATTAACAGATATCACCAAGGTTTTCTTGAATAAATAAAGATGACATTTTCAAGACCAATAGCTTTCACCTTTCATATCTTTTTATATTACTTTTCATTTTGAGTGAGAGATGCTTACGACATGAACATTGGAGGCTGATCCACAGACATGGGTTTACTGGCTCTTGCTTGCTTATTTACACTAGTCTTGGGTATAGAATCTAGATACTGTGGGTCTGCCATTCCACCATCATCAGGCCACCGCCTCACCTGCACGTCGGCCACTGCGGCCACTCGAACCTTCCACAACTTCAACATCACCTAGTGGCGGTCCACGATATGTGTTGTCTGGCGAGACCAAAGTGTCGGTTGGAAGATCACACTCGCTAACGTTTGGAGATAGGTAGATCCGCCGGAGAGCATCTTCGTGCGCTCGATACTCAGCCATCTTCAGAGAACTGCCATAAGCTTCTCCTATCTTGACCACTCCCGAAAATGATCCAACAACAAATACCGGTGTGGCAGATCCGCGTCCTGTTTCGCGCAAAAGTCTGCATCACGTTGTATCAATAGTCTCAGTGGATGGACGTCTGCTGACTTTGGACACTCTCACCTGGCTACCGGCGGCTCCTTGCCGTACTTCTGTAAGGTGTATCGTAACACTAAAAACGGATCCGTAAACTTGAGCAAATCGCTCACTTGTGCCTTGCGGCTAAGCCAGTTGGCTCGCACAAACTCCCGGACGTGATCTATTCCTGCTTGGTTGTATACAAGTCCTACAAATGCTCGGGCAGCAGCTGCCATTGCATCTTCGTACAAGACTCCCTGTTCAAAAGCTGGTGCACTCACACCCATCTCCCCATCCATACCTGCACGACGCCAACGAAGCAAACCGGGATTGGCTCGCTCTTCTCCGGTAGATCCATCTTGTTTATGCCCTAAACCTTTGTTTTTAGGCCGACCATCCAAATCAAAGCTTCCTCCGGCAAACCTTCCCTTTCGTTCCAGGGTAGGCTTTTGGGCAATTGTCAACTTGGAAAGCCCAGCCCCTGATGAAATACCCCACAACCTTGCTATATCCGCACAAGTTCTTGGTCCCACATATAATGTCACAGCCGCTTGAAACGCTCTTTTATTTCATTTATAATAGGAAGAGTACATAATGAGGGAAGAAAAAAAAAGAAGCCAATGCTAGTTTAATTTATCTTGTCGACTTCACTTTTTAGCCCAGAAAACTAGATCTACAGATAGAAATTTTGAAAAGAAAAAAAAAAAAAAAAAAAAAAACTCACTGGGTGGGCAAGTGTGGGTACCGTTGATTGATCCACTCAGTTGCAAAGATGCCCAACAGACTATTGCCTAGCGTTGCCAATTCCTCATTGTGAGCTTTGGTATGATCCAGAAAGTTGGTAAAAACGGGATAATGTTCTTCCCAATTAGGGTCGAGCTCCCACTCTGTTTCTGACTTTGACACCATCTGTTCCGCTAATTCTCGTCTTCGTTTCGAGCCGTAAGGATGCATAGTGGGGTGTCCATCCATTGCTTGATCAGGATCTGTTACGGCAGTCACTTTTCCAGGTAAGTATAATTTCTCGCCTTTGTCTTTGGGCCGCCACTTGGCTGAAGCTTTTTTCAGATCGGATAATAATACGTCTCCATGTTCAATACCCTTCCAAAACGACACACAGACTAAACATTGTTCTATTAACTTGAGCGTCGACGGTTTTTGTAAAGATCTAGGAAGTTGGGGAATTCGATTGGCAAGAGCTGATAGTTCTGATGGGGGAGGAGGAGAAAGTAGAGAATGAATCCTTTCTAGATAAGCCGCCGAAGTATTTTCATTTGGAGGCCGGATAGTATTTGGACGTTTGAATAGAAATGAAGAGAGCTTTTGCGGAGTAGGCCTCGAACGAGTTTGCCCTGGTTTATTGAGAGATATTTTGGAGTTGCTAGATGATTGAGTAGCTGATGTGTTGGATGAATATTTGGCATGTCCTTTTTTGATGTTCAATTTGAAAAAAAAAAAAAAAAAAAAAAAAAAACATACAGTTAATTAGGATAGAAAAAAGATGAATGAAGGCAAAGTTTTTTTTTCACTTTTCAAAGAAACTAGTAGAGGGAAAGAAGAAAACGCTAACCTAAGGTATTAGAATGAGAGACTATGCTGCTCAAAACTGGCGTCGTCCCTCTGTTAATTTTGTTGCACCATCTGCCACAAACAACAGGTGCTTTTTTTTCCACAATCCTGAACATCATCTACCTTCTCGTTGGTGAGAAAAGAGGCAGTAAGAGAAATTCTTTCAAGTGGAGATATTATTGAAAAAAGAATAGAATAAAGGATAAAAGATGAAAGATGAACTATAATGAATAATGAACAACGAATAAAGAATGACAAAATACAATTTTTAAATTTTTAAAAAAAAGTGAAAAACGAAGTTGAGCAGAGCTTCTAGGACCACTTGGTTTGTGTAACGTTTTAAATCGATTTCTCTTCTTGTAATAGTTCAGTTCTCGTATAAACCGATAAAATTGTCTTCAGTAAAAGGTTTTCAGTTCCTTTTCTTCTTCTTCTTCTTCTTCTTCTTCTTCTTCTTCTTCTTCTTCTTTCGAATTGACGAAATTAATTTTTGTTTAATATAAGTATATGTTTGACCATTAGCTAGCGATAGTACTGATTAACTTTTCTGAACGATCGGATTGGTCAAGTAAATTTATTTCTTGAGGGTAGAACTTTTTTTTTACGAATGTGAGATGTATTGATTTAGGTAGTCTAAGTGTCGTGGGTAGTATATGTATGTATGTACATAATTAAGCAAAGTCTGGTATGTTTCCAGATGAGCAAATTCAACTCGCAATAGTTGGTTAGGGTTTAGTGAAAATGTTTAGAAAGAAAAACCAAATTTGTCGTTTTAGGCCCATTCTGATACTCCACTGATGCTGATAAAAAACAACTACTTGACACATAAAACTCGCATTAAATCTCAATATTAGCTTTATGATATACAGCTATTCTAAAATTGCTTGTGCGTTTTTTGATATTTTGAAAACACTTTTTGACCCCTCTTACCCCCCCCCCCCCTCCCCACAACTTGCTTTCCCACTTGCTTGCCATCAGTTATCTATTATGAATGTTATTTATTTTTTACCCTCCCACTTGATTGTTGTTATTTCACCCTCTAGACCTCCCCACATTCCCATTCCTCACTGGATTGTGATTTTGGTATGTATTCTCTAAATTTCCTCTCTTATTATTTCCCCAGACTGACTTCAACTCTCAGTCTATTTCAATAGATATGGTCTCTATTGCAAATATCACCCTCAGTTCATGCGTATTGTAGTGTGGGATTACTTGCAAGGTTTTTGATTGTTGCAAATAAATCAAAGGCAAGGTTCATCAGTTAGTGAACACTCATTACTGTGATGAAGAAAGCTTTACAAAACTACTCAAGCCATTGTGAGAAATTCCTCAAGTAATGTTAAACATGGCTTCCCACTTGAACTTGATGAAGATCAGTGAGAATTCATCTGAGCAATGGTGTCAGGCTTACTTCAAGTACAGAGACATTAATAGCTTGATTAGTCAGTTGTCTAGAAGATTTTAATGGTCCAGTATGAATAATAGGGGGTATCAAATTTGACCGATCCACAATTAAATTAATTGCGGATAAAAATCCTTATACCCCAATTATCTTCCACAATTATTTTTGCTAACAATTGGGTTATTAGACATTTTACATGTCAAAGTTGACCTCTTATCCAACATTTTTCTACTCAATTTTTCATAACCCCATCTTGGCCTACTTTCATTCATAACCACATCTTTGACTACTCTCTGGATATGCCTTCTACCTTGCTGCACACTCCTATTCTCATCTCATCCTGTCTATTCTCTCCATTCAAAACACCTTGCCATCTGATCTACTTGTTTTTGCTCCTTTTCATCTTCAATTATCTTAACATGCCCCATCATCATAGATCTTCTCAAAGGCAGCCTTCCCCCAGTTGTTCTTCAAATCGCACTACTACCTCTTTCCCCTGCTCAGCTGAGAAATCAAAGACCATTCAATTAAAAAAAGATGATCATCTCATTCTTATCAACTGGCTGAAAACTAAATCCAACTATGATTCTTGTTTTGGTACTGAAAATGCAACTAAAGTAGGATGGCCCCCAGAATCAAAAGTTAATGGTTATCTTCTAATGGCCAACAAATTATGGAATAAGACCAAGGAAAGGATAGATCTTTTACCTAAACAGATGTCTGAATGCTTCAAGAATTACCGAGCCAAATACAAGAAGGCAAAGACTCTTTCATCTTCTACTGGTTTTGGTATTACTGACCTCAATATCAGTAAGAGCATTAAATCCATAGACAATAGACTTGATTCTTTAAGTCCTTACTTTAAAGAGATGGATGCTATTTTCAGAGAGCGAGCTGATGTTAATTTTCAGCCTAGGTATCCCCAGGACTGAGTAATTCTTATGTTTAAAATAATATAACCTTAATCAAATTAAGATTATAACTTAAAAATAAGGTTAAAATACTTATATATATGGTTATAATACATATATATATAATTATTACACTATTATATGACTTATAGTAGTTTAAATAGCTTATCCATAGCCTAATAATACTTATTAGGGGGTATCAATGTTCAGGGATCCGCAATTAGGGATCAGGAATTTTTTTTCCCGGGATCAGACATTATTAATTGCGGAAGATTCTTATCCACTAGCCCTGGGGCTAGTGGATAAGAAATCCACGATAATGCATTATCCCGCCTCTTATACCCCAATTTCCATTCCTAATTCCTGATCCCAAACTCATCTCATCCATGATGGATTTTTAAGAAAGTCACATGACTTATAATTGCTGATGCCATCCTTAAGTATTTCCTCACTCTATGCTACTTAATTTTGGTGGCGAACACTTAAGTTTTTTTTCTATCTACACACCCCAACTGCACATTTGGCGGTGAATTCCCACTTCCCTCATCACTTAACCCTTCCACCGGCAACAATGAAACACCTCTCTACTAGGAAGCTACTTCACTCAACAATGAATGCTATTACTTTTCTTTTAGTTCTTTACTATAAATCTGACTCTGATTTGGAAGATGCTTTAGCTTATATGTGTTTTCTTTCCAAAAAGCGTTACATCATCACCAGGGGGCCAAATCTTTATCATGATCCCCGATATGATCTGGCCTCCATTCTCAACATTCCTCATTTAAACTTCACACAACTTTTTAGAACTTCTCCTGATTCTTTCTTCAAACTTTATCAACTCATCTCCGATCATCCTATCTTCCATAACAATTCTCATAACAAACAGCGTAATCCTGCCATCCAACTTGCTGTTGCTCTATGTCGCTTTGGCTCAAATGGAAATGGTGCTGCCGTAAGACGTTTGGATAATCTCTTTAACATAGGATATGGTACCGTGATATTATACACCAAGCGCTGTATGATTGCTATCCTTTCCCTCAAGTCTCAAACTCTTGCTTGGCCAACTCCAGAACAGCGACTTGAATCCTCTCAAGTAATGCAAGCTGAAGGTTTCCCTGGCTGTATAGGTTTTGTTGATGGCACAACCATCCCTTTGAGTCAAAAGCCTGCTCATGATGGCAACCATTATTTTGATCGCAAAAAAAGGTTTCTTCAAAATCTTCTCCAAGTTCTCATCTTTCACAATCTAACTTTTTATCTTCTTTCTAGATACTCTATTGCCGTTCAACTTGTATGCGATGTCAATAAAAAATTTATTGCTTTTCACAGTGGCTGCCCTGGATCATGTCATGACTCTTCCGTCTTCCAAAGAATGAGGATTTCTCAATCCCCTGACTCATACTTTGACAAATCTCAGTACCTCCTTGCAGACTCAGCATATGCAAGTGGGAAGTACATTATACCTGCTTTCCGTGGTGCAACCTTAGAAAATGACCCCAAAACTAAATTTAATTATCACCTTTCCCAATCAAGAGTACAAATTGAACATGCTATAGGTATTTTAAAGGGATGATTTTCTAGTCTTCGGGAGCTCAGAATCCAATTTCAAAAAAAATTGGAAATCAAAACTGCAAATCATTGGATAATGACTTGCATTATACTCCACAATATCCTAGCTGATTTAAAGGATGAGTGGAATGATCTTTATGAAGAAGAGGATCCTGAACCACCACTGGCACTCCCCTCCCTTGATTCACAAATCATTCAATCAACTGGCATACGCCCCATTATAATGCCAATTACTCTTCAACATTTCTCTTCACCCTTTTAATTTTTAATTTTTATGTTTTCATACTTTCCAAATGTCCTCTTTGTGTACTTTAATCACTTGGTTTTGTATTTTGGTTTGTTGCATATTCATTTTTTTTTTTGAATTTACGGTGAATATCTTTTTTTTGGATTGCTCATTGGTTTTCTTTCACTTCCTCAACATGAAATTGCATATTTTGTCAGTGATTTTTTTTTTCATTCATCACTCATATCCTTTTCCTATTCTCCTCAAACATCCCTCAAATATTTTGGTTGCATTTATTTTCTCAACTCAACTCACCAGGTAGGTCATTTTTTTTCTTTTTTCATGGTTTTTTATTTGCTAATCATGATTTTTTTTTTTGCTTTTTTTTTGCTTTTTTTTTGCTTTTTTTTTGCTTTTTTTTTGGTTTTTTTGTTTTTTTTGTAAGTGATTCTATTATTTTTGTTCTAGGGTAAACTAATTTTTGTTTTGCTTTTTTCTCTTTTTTATCTTTTTATTTTTTTGTTTTTTTTTCTCTCCTTCACCTCTCTTTATGATCCTCAAGGCCCCCCTTTTTCCCTCTCTTTACCTGTCTCTGACCCCCTTTTTACCCCCTTTTTAGCTGCCTCGAATCCCCCCTTTCCCCCCTCTTTAGGTCCCTCATCACCCCCTTTCCCCTCTTTTTAGGTGCTTCAATACTCCCCCCTTCCCCTCTCTTTATGTCCCTCAAACCCCCCCCCTTCACCTCTCTTTTGGCGCCTCAAACCCCCCCCTTCACCTCTCTTTACCCACAAGCTAATATTTTATGGAAGTGAACTCTGTTCTTCGCCCGAAGAACAGAGTTCATCCTCCTATTTTCACACTCTGTTTGCACCAATCTCCATCCCTTTCAATTCTATCACACATGCTTGTCTTCTCAACTGTTTTTACAGAATTGAAAACTATGTTTCAGCTAATATTTTATGGAAGTGAACTCTGTTCTTTGCCTGAAGAACAGAGTTCATCCTCCTATTTTCACACTCTGTTTGCACCAATCTCCATCCCTTTCAATTCTATCAACACATGCTTGTCTTCTCAACTGTTTTTACAGAATTGAAAACTATGTTTCAGCTAATATTTTATGGAAGTGAACTCTGTTCTTTGCCTGAAGAACAGAGTTCATCCTCCTATTTTCACACTCTGTTTGCACCAATCTCCATCCCTTTCAATTCTATCAACACATGCTTGTCTTCTCAACTGTTTTTACAGAATTGAAAACTATGTTTCAGCTAATATTTTATGGAAGTGAACTCTGTTCTTCGCCCGAAGAACAGAGTTCATCCTCCTATTTTCACACTCTGTTTGCACCAATCTCCATCCCTTTCAATTCTATCAACACATGCTTGTCTTCTCTCCCCATGCCTTTCGCTATCCTCCCAGCCCCATTGTATGCCATCCTCTTTTGATCCCCATTTCACCCCTCTCAACCTCTCCCAGACCCTTTTCTTCATTTAAAATGCCTTGGAACCCTTAATCTTCCCTTCCAACTCTTTCCCAACCTTTTTTCTACCCCATATATCCTTCCTCACCCCTCTCTCCAGCCTTTCCAACCCTTGTAGCCCCATTCCTCCCCTTTACCTCGCCTCCACAATTCTTGAACCCCAATTTCCTCCCTTTCAACCCAGTCGCTATTTCTGTATATAAAAATAAAGTGTTAGGGAGAAATGGGGAGGTAAGCGAACTGGAAGGAGAGGAGAGGAGAGGGGTAGAGAGGTGTGGAGAGGGAGAGGAAAATGTGGATAGGGGTTGAAAATGATGACAAAGGGAGTGAAAAGGTTGGGGAGAAGGATGAGGTGAGGATAAAGAAATATTTCAAAGGGAAAAGAGTGGGTATTCTTGAGAGGGAGTAAAAAAAGACAATAAAAGAAGATAGTAATACAAATATACAAAAAATATAAAATATATAAAATATGTTACAAAGAGTGGGCACAGAAATTCCTTGAATCCTAAAAATCCACAACTCCTATACTTTTATTCTCTTCATTTACTTAAATATAATAAAAATCTACATTTGGATCTATACATTGCTGTTCTTTTTTTTAAAAATTGCAAAGAAACTGCTTAAATAGTTTTAAATATGTATTTTTCAGATTAATTTGAGTGTGATCTGCACTGTATTAAAATTTCTATAAAAAAATCTCATTCTTTATATCTCAAGATTTGTTCAAAGTATTATTTCCTATGCTTCATTAAATGTTCAAGTTATATTCATATTGAGTTCACCAGAATGTCAATATTTTTTCTTGGTGGTTTCATCACTAATTCAATGTGGGCACAAAAAGATATGAATTAGGGTTCAAGGTTGCGGACTTGCTAGCAAGTCCGCCCCCCATATTTTCAAAGGAGACTTGAAAATTTTATTTAAAAAAAGAATATTTATCATTAAAATACGATATTTCAAGAAATACAGAAAATAATTGTAAAATTTATGTACAAATAAATATGAACACATGAAGTGTGAAAGAAATAAAAGAAACTAGTCAACAAAAAATTTCATTAAACGTTCTATTTCTTCAACAGATTTGTTTGCTTTAATGCATTCGATCAAGAAATCTTTCTTTTTAGAACTTTCTTGGCGATCATGCTTATACTTCATCTGTTCCATTAAGTTTTGATGCTCGAGTGTTTTTTCCTTATTTTTGGATTTTTCAATACTAAGAGTTAACTCAAACTTCTTCTCCTCCAAATCTTGGGCCCTACCATCCTTCTGTAAAGAGAGCTCAAACTTCTTCTCCTCCAAATCTTGGATCCGATCATCCTTCCGTAAGGAGAGCTCATACTTCCTCTCTTCCAAATCTTGTACTCTGTCATCCCTCCTTAAAGAGAGCTCGTATTTCTTCTTTTCAAAGCTCAGTGTCTCTTTAGCAATTTCCACTTGTTCTAGAGTGAGAATAAAAATTAACATAAAGTAGAAGAAAAGCAGAGTAAAGTAATAAGAGGTATGATATCACTTACCAGCATCACGTTTCTCTAAAAACTGTTCTATCGAAGAAAAAGGTGTTTGTGATGAAGTATCACTTTTTTGTCTTCTTTGGGAGAGGAAATTTAGACTAGTTGAAGCCCTTCTCTTTTTGTTCAACGTAGCATTTTCCTCCTCATCATTGTCACTAGCTTCAGACTCAGTTGATTGAGGATCCTGGGTTTGTTCATCAGCCTTTTAAGAAATAAGAAAAATATAAGTAAATAAAAAAATAGAATTGATAAGATAAAAGAAACAGACCTGAGTTAGATCGGGTTGGGTTAAATCGCCAATAGGATCAATAGCAAAGCTATCTAGATTCGTAGAATTTAGAAGAGGGGAGGCTTGAGTGGAGGAAGAGGATGGGAAAAGATTTGCTTCGACATCATGTTCGGAGATAGGTTCTTCTCCATCCAACATGTTTACAGGATTAACATCGGCTCGCTCTCCAAAAATTGAATCCATCTCTTTAAAGTAAGGACATAAAGAATCAAGTTTATTGTCTATGGATTTTATACCCTTAGTTATATCAATGTCAGTAACCCCAAAACCAGTGGAAGATGAAAGAGCCTTTGCCTTCTTGTATTTTGCTCGATAATGCTTGAAGCGTTCAGACATCTGTTTAGGCAAAAGATCAATCCTTCCCTTGGTCTTATTGCGTAATTCATTTGCCATTAGAAGATAGCCATTAACTTTTGATGTGGGGGGCCGTCCTACTTTAGTGGCATACTCAGTACCAAAACAAGAATCATAGTTAGATTTGGTTTTCAGCCAGTTGATAAGAATGAGATGATCATCTTGTTTTAATTGAACAGTCTTTGATTTCTTGGCTGAGCGGGGAAAAGAGGAAGTAGTGGGAATTGAAGAACAACTGGGTGATAGCTGCCTTTGAGAAGATCTAGGATGACGAGGCATGTTATTATAAATGAAGATGAAAAGGAGCAGAAACAAGCAGATGAGATAGCGAGATGAAAAGGAGAAGAATCAAATAGATGAAATGGGGAGAAATTCTGAGCGGATAGAATGAACAGGATGGGATGAGAATGGAAGTGCGCAGCAAGGTAGAAGGCTGGGATATCCAGAAAGTTGTCCAAGATGTGGTTATGGAAAATTGAGTAAATAAATGTCGGATAAGAGGTGAACATTGACACGTAAAGTGTCTAATAACCCAATTATTAGCAAAAATAATTGCGGAAGATAATTGGGGTATGCAGATTATTTTCCGCAATTAATTTAATTGCGGATCGGTCAACATTGATACCCCCTATTAAGGTGTTAATGGAGTCATAATATACTTATCTTAAGTGATCTTAAGTAATTATAGACATACATAAGCTTATATGTATACATAATCTTCATATTTAGTGAAATATGTAGTTATATTAGGGGGTATCAATGTTCAGGAATCCACATTTAGGGATCAGAAATTTTTTTCCTGGGATCAGACATTATTAATTACAGAAGATTCTTATCCACTAGCCCCAGGGCTAGTGGATAACAAATCCACAATAATGCATTATCCTGCCTCTTATACCCCAATTTCCATTCCTAATTCCTGATCCCAAACTCATCACATCCATGATGAATTTTTAAGAAAATCACATGACTTATAATTGCTGATGCCATCCTTAAGTCTTTCCTCACTCTATGCTACTTAATTTTGGTGGTAAAAACTTAACATTTTTTCTCATCCTTATGTGTCTCTTCACTCTATTCTACTTAATTTTGGTGGTGAACACATAACATTTTTTTCTATTTACACACCCCACCTGCTCAGTTGGTGGTGAATCTCCACTTCCCACTCATCATCTAAAAAACTACCGACAATAATAAAGCATCTCTCTACTAGGAAGCAACTTCACTCAGCTATGAATGCTATCACTTTAACTTTAGCTTCTGAATCTGCTCCTGACTTGGGTTTGGAAGACACTTTAGCATATATGTCTTTTCAATGATCTTTATGAAGAATAGGATCCCAAAACTGCACCAGCTCTCCCCTCTCTTGAATCACAAAACATTCTTTCCACCAGCATACGCTCTGTCATTATACCAATCACCCTCAAACATTTTGAAACACAACCCTTATAATTTTTTTTTCACACTCTCTAGATTTTCAGCTAGTGTGCTTTATTCACTTGGTTTTGTGTTTTTGTTTTTTTCATATTCATTTTTATTTTGAATTCATGCTGAATGTATCTTTTTTGGATTTCTCATTTGTTTTCATTCACCAGCTTAACATAAAATCACATATTTTCTGCAATTGCATAATTTTTCACTGTTTCTTTTTTTCATTCATCCCTCATATCCTTTCCTCCTCTCCTCAAACATCCCTCAAACGATTTGGTTTTATTTATTTTCTCATCTCATCTCTACAGGTAAGTCATTTTATTCATTTTTTTTTGATTTTTTGATTGCTAATTATATATTTTTTTTGTATTTTTTTCTGTTTTTTTTTCTGTTTTTTTTTCTGTTTTTTTTTTCTGTTTTTTTTTCTGTTTTTTTTTCTGTTTTTTTTTCTGTTTTTTTTCTGTTTTTTTTTCTGTTTTTTTTTCTGTTTTTTTTTCTGTTTTTTTTTCTGTTTTTTTTTCTGTTTTTTTTTCTGTTTTTTTTTCTGTTTTTTTTTCTGTTTTTTTTTCTGTTTTTTTTTCTGTTTTTTTTTCTGTTTTTTTTCTGTTTTTTTTTCTGTTTTTTTTCTGTTTTTTTTTCTGTTTTTTTTTCTGTTTTTTTTTCTGTTTTTTTTTCTGTTTTTTTTTCTGTTTTTTTTTCTGTTTTTTTTTTTCTGTTTTTTTTTCTGTTTTTTTTTCTGTTTTTTTTCTGTTTTTTTTTCTGTTTTTTTTTCTGTTTTTTTTTCTGTTTTTTTTCTGTTTTTTTTTCTGTTTTTTTTCTGTTTTTTTTTTCTGTTTTTTTCTGTTTTTTTTCTGTTTTTTTTCTGTTTTTTTTCTGTTTTTCTGTTTTTTTTTCTGTTTTTTCTTTCTTTTTGTATCTAAATTTTTTTTGTAAGTGTTTGTTTTTTGATTTTTATGGTAAAATTAACCTTTTGTCTCTCTCCCTCTTTTCTTTCTTTTTTAGCTCCATCACCCTGCTCATCATTCCTCCTTGGCATGGTCATTATCCCCCCTTTCCCCTATTTCACTTTTTTTTGGTTCCATGTCATTAAAAACACATACATTGCACATTCTTTATGCATTTCACTTACTCCATATTCAATTTCCCCCAAATTCCAACATCATTCTTTCTCACTCTATTTTTCCTAATTTTCAATCAAGGTAAGTTTCATCTCTTTTTTTTATGCCTAAATGATATCTCTTTTCTTCTTTGAAAATTTCAAACTTAAATATATGCATGACTCTTACCTGGATAACAGTAGAATTATTAAACTCCTCTTGTTCTCATCTCCATTACCACTTTTCAAGTTTTTGTAAAATTTTGAAAATCAGACTCGAAATTAGGGTTACGTTTATTCAAATCTAATGTTCTTTTTACTGAAGATTCTCCTGAAGGCTACCTTTTATTTCCCACAAACAGATTTGAATTTGGTTTAGTGGTTGCTAAGATATTTACCTTTAAATTTGAGCCTTTTTTTCCCAATTTAATTTTTTTATTTCATATTTTTATGTAATGAATTAGGGTTAAGTTTATATAAACCATATTTCCATTAACTGAAGATTCTCCTGAAGCCTTTCTTTCATTTCTCACAAACAGGTTTGAATTTGGTTCAGTGGTTGCTGAGATTTTGACCTTAAAAGTTGAGTCTTTTTTTCCAAATGTTACTTAATTTAATTTATTTTTTTATATTGCATGATTAGAGAAAAAGGCTTCTGAAACTCTTATCTGATGATTATCTAGGCTTATAACTTCATCTTTTTGGAATTTTCATCATCAATTTTCAAATTTTTGTGCAATTTTGAAAATCATAGTCAAAATTAGGGTTAGTTTTGTTTGAATCTTATGTTCTTTTAGCTAAAGATTCTTCTAAAGCCTATCTTTCATTTCCCATAAATGGATTTGAATTTGGTTCAGGGGTTGCTGAGATATTGACCTTTAAAGTTGAGCCTTTTTTCTAAATTTCATTTAATTTATTTCATGTTTTGACCAGGATTTTTTAAAGGCTATTCTCTTGGTATGTCTGATAATATATGTTTCATTCTTAAAATCACATCACTCATTTTGTTTCCACAGGAATCTATTCTTTACTTAAAAAATGTTTCTCAAGTTCATCACCAAATGACCAAAGCTCCACCTGGCTTGGAATCTTGACAGGATTTCACACATTTTGGATGTTCATTTCAAATCTGTCAAAAATTAATCCACAGAATGAACAAGGTAAAAAAAGAAGGTAAATTTAACAAATATAAAAAAATTTAAAAATCCTGTAAAGAATTTACTCACTTTGGATGTTCTTTTCAAATCAATAGGGAGCTGGTCAATAGGATTGATAAGGTATAAGAAAAAGGTGAGGCAAAACAAAAAATATTAAATAGAAAGAAAAAGTATGGGGTTTAATATAGGTTGTTAAATTTTAATTTTATTTAATAAATTAAAATTTTACAAGTCATATATGATACTTTACTTACCTAAATTAATGAGCCACTGGCCATGTGTCATATAACAGTAATCATGTGGAAATTTTTTTTTCTCATTAGGTTCATGTATACATTTGTGTTTGATTTCATTGACTTTGGAAACAGACAATTTCCACTCACATTTTTACTTGAATTGTCATTAATATAGGTTTGTAAATTATCTTATAAGACTTGTTTACATGCTAATTTATGCAATCTTTTCCCCTACTTTAATAAAACAAAGGGGAGGGTATTGCCATTTTTTTTGTCATAAATTTTTTTCTGACTTAGAAAAAAAATGGCAATCCCCATTCCCGTTTATGGTTAATAGCAGGGGAGGGTATTTCCAAAGAATTTTTTTTGACATAAATCATTTTTAATTCATTGGCCTGTAACTTAATTTTAACATTTTCCAATTGAAATTGATTTTTTTTGAATTTTTCATCTTTCTCTCCTTGAATCGTAACCTTCTTCCTTTCCAAATCTAAATGATCTTTCTCAATTTCTAAAAATTATTCCTCCTTTGATTGTGAATGAAACCACTTCTTTTCCTCAAAAAGTAGTTAACATTCTTCAGTTTTTTCATGAGACTCCAACTTCATGATTTCAATTTGTGCTTGTTCTTTTTCTGCAACAAGTTCAACTTTTAAGAGTAAGAGAAATAAATTAAGAAAAATTCTTTAATCATAACAAAAATAAAAAATGTATGAGTTTTTCAAATTTTTGCAAAAAAAAAAATCATCTAGAATCAAGACCTTTAAAAAGTCAGCACATATGAAATTATCACCAAAAAGAAATAAAACAAAATTTATTTAACCAAACAAACAAGTAATCTAAAATATTGAAATAAAATGTTTCACATCTAAGTGAGGAGTGTGTGCCAAGGATTGATTATTAGCTTTAATTCATTCTATCAAGAAAATTTTTTAAATGAAATAAAAAAACTAGTTATCAAACCTTTTCATCAAGCATTCAATTTCCTCAATAAATTTATTAGCTTTAACACATTCTCTCAAGAAATCTTTCTTTTTTGAACCATTTTCAAGTTGATACTTGAGTTTCATTGGATCCAATAGGAAATTGTACTCAAGAGCCTTCTCTTTCTTTATCTTGAATTTCTTCTCCTCCAATTCATGTACCCTCTCATCCCTCTTTAAAGAAAGCTCAAATTTCTTCTCCTCCAAGTCTTGTACCCTTTGATCCCTCTGTAAAGAAAGCTTGAATTTCTTCACCTCCAAGTCTTGTGCCCTATCATCCCTTCATAAAGAGAGCTCATATTGTTTCTTTTGAAAGTTGAGAGTATCTCTTGCAACTTCAACTTCACCTAGAGTGAAAAGGAATATTAAATAAAGAAAAAAAATCTCACTTAACTATTAAGAGGTATGCTATCACTTACCAGATTCATGTTTCTCCAGAAAATTATCAATGGAAGAAAAAGGGGGTTGGGAAAATTATCTCTGTTTTGCTTTCTTTGACTTTTGAAATTCAAAGTAGTTGATGGTCTTTTATTTTTTTGGAGGTAATGTTTTCCTCTTCATCATTGATTCTAGCTTCAGACTCACTTGCTTGAGGATCCTGTATTTGTTCATTAGCCTTTTTAGAAAAAAAAATAAAACAACTAGAAAAGAAATAAAAACTTACTTGAGTGGGATCATGTTTGTTTATATCACCATAAAGATCTATTGGAAAGCTATCTAGATTTGTTGGATTTAGAACAGGGGAGGCTTGAGTGGAGGAAGAAGATGGGAAAAGATTTTTTTTGGCATCATGTTTGGAGATAGTATCTTCACCATCCAACATGTTTGCAGGATTAACATCAGCTTGCTCTCAAAAAATAGAATCCATCTCTTAAAAGTATGGACATAGAGATTCAAGTTTATCATCTATGCATTTTATGCCCTTACTGATATTGATGTCAGTAATACCAAAACCAGTAGAAAATGAAAGTGTCTTTTCATTCTTGTATTTATCTTGATAATGCTTGAAACATTCAGAAATCTGTTTAGGCAAAATATCAATCCTTCCCTTTGTCTTATTTTGTAATTCATTGGCCATAAGAAGAAAGCCATTGACTTTTGATGCAGGGGGCCATTCTACTTTAGTTTCATTCTCAGTACCAAAACAAGAATCATAATTAGTTTTTATTTCTAGCCAGTTGATAAGTATGAGATGATCATCTTTTTTTAGTTGAAAAGTCTTTGATTTTTCAGCTGAGAAGGGGAAGGAGGGAGTAATGGGATTTGATGAACAACTGAGGGAAGGCTGCCTTTGAGAAGATCTATGACAACGAGGCATGTTGAGATATTTGAAGATGAAAAGGAGAAGAAAAAACAGATGAGATGGGGAGTGGTTCTGAGAAGATAGAATGAATAGACAGGATACACTACGCAATATAGGGGGTGGACTTGCTAGCAAGTCCTCAACCTGAACTCAGATGGAACTCAGACTGAACTCATACTGAACTCATGCTGAACTCTACTTGGACACCCACCTAAAACTGTTCTGCTGAGTGGTGTTCATCCCTGATTGTATGGTTCCTTTATCAATAGCTCAATGTGTGCTCAATCTGTGGTGAGTTTGGGTCCAAGGTTGCGGACTTGCTAGCAAGTCCGCCCCCCATATTGCGTGGTGATAAGAGTGCGCAGTAAGGTAGGGAGGCTGGCACATCCAGAAAGTTGTCCAAGATGTGGTTATGAAAAATTGAGGATAAAAATTTCAGATAGAGGTAAAAATTTACACGTAAAAGGTCTAACAACCCAATTATTAGCAAAAATAATTGCAGAAGATAATTGGGCAATAATGGTTTTTATCCACAATTCAATCAATTGTGGATAAGTCAACATTGATACCCCCTAATTGGGTTATTAGACCTTTTACATGTCAATATTCACCTCTATCTGAAATTTTTATCCTCAATTTTTCATAGCCACATCTTGGACAACTTTCTAGATTTGCTAGCCTCCCTGCCTTTCTGCACACTCCCATCCTGTCTATTCATTTCCCTTCAAAACCCCTCCCCATCTCATCTGTTTTTTTCTTCACCTTTTCATCTTCAAATATCTTTACATGCCTCGTCATCATAGATCTTCTCAAAGACAGCCTTCCCCCAATTGTTCATCAAATCCCATTACTTCCTCTTTCCCCTTCTCAGCTGAGAAATCAAAGACTGTTCAACTAAAAAAATGATCATATAATAATTATCAACTGGCTTAAAATAAAAACTAATTATGATTCTTGTTTTGGTACTGAGAATGCAACTAAAGTAGGATGGCTCCCTGCATCAAAATTCAATGGCTATCCTCTTATGGCTAACAAATTACAAAATAAGACAAAGGGAAGGATTGATCTTTTGCCTATAAAAATTTCTGAATTTTTCAAGAATTACCAAGCCAAATACAAGAAGGCAAAGACTCTTTCATCTCCCACTGGTTTTGGTATTACCAAAATCAATATCAGTAAGGGCATAAAATGCATAGATGATAAACTTGAATCTCTATGTCCATACTTTAAAGAGATGGATTGTAATTTTGGAGAGCAAGCTGATGTTAATCCTGCTGACATGTTGGATGGTGAAGATACTATCTCCAAACATGATGTTGAAACAAATATTTTCCCATCCTCTTCCTCCACTCAAGCCTCCCCTGTTCTTAACTCAACAAATCTAGATAGCTTTCTAATAGATCCTTATGGTGATATAAACCAACATGATCCCACTCCAGTAAGTTTTTTATTTCTTGTCTAGTTGTTTTATTTATTTTATTTCTAAAAAGGCTAATGAACAAACACAGGATCCTCAAGAAAGTGAGTTTGAATCTAGCATTAATGATGAATAGGAAAATGTTTCTTCCAAAAAAAAGTGAAAACCATCAAATACTTTGAAATTAAACAGTCAAAGAAAGCAAAAAAGAGATAGTTTTTTCCAAACCCCTTTTTCTTCCATTGATGATTTTCTGGAGAAACATGAATCTGGTAAGTGATAGCATACCTCTTAATAATTAAGTGAGCTTTTCTTTTCTTTTTTTAATATTCCTTTTGTCACAAGCCACGTGAAACTCAAGGCAAAACCAGCTCATTAAATCAATAATAAAGAGGTCTTAATCCATATTTGAAGTGCAGAAGCAATTCTACATAGCAACTGCAACTTTCCTTTGTGTACTCACTATTCAACCGCGCTAATCTAAAACTTTAAATCTAAATTAGTTAATCTCTCAATAGTGTGTTCAGTCTTTTCTTCAATAGGTAATGCAATATTCCGCTAAATGTTTATTATGTGTCTGTGGGTTATTAACAGGGGTAGTGAGCATGGACGTTAAAGGTTAGTGGAGGGTCAAAGGGTTAACGTATGTTAGTGAGGAGGGTCCAGGTGTAACAGGTGTTTTTTTTGGAGGTCTGTGGTGTGCAGAATTTTGGATGGGCATGAGGTCAATGCGAGGAGGAGTAGTGGATATAAAAGAGATTGGATTTTGGTTTGACATTCTTTAGAATTAAATTATAAAACGTATATATAGTTAATAGTGGTGAAGATTCAGGTTAAATCATTATTATTGTAAATTTGCTTACTTTCTCAGTAATCATTTCTAAAACTTAAATCTTTGATTATTGAGTTTAAAACCCTTTGTGAGATCCTAAGAATATTAATATTACCTTTAAATTATATTGAGATTCTTATCGAACATATCTCGAAGAAGAAGCTCTTCCTTCAACTCATCTTTGAATCACTTCCTCAAATATTTCCTGTGTACTTTGAAGAAGTCTCTAAACTCCTCCCTCCATCTCACTTTCTAGGAACACCCTCGACCTTGTGAGTAGGTCGTCTGGTGACACCTTTTCACTCTAGGTAAAGTTGAAGTTACAAGAGATACTCTCAACTTTCAAAAGAAACAATACAAGCTCTCTTTACAAAGGGATGATAGGGCACAAGACTTGGAGGTGAAGAAATTTGAGCTTTCTTTGCAGAGAGATGGAAGGGTACAAGACTTGGAGGAGAAGAAATTCAAACTTTATTTAAAGAGGGATGAGAGGGCACATGACTTGGAAAAGAAGAAATTTGAGATAAAGAAAGAGGAGAAGTCTCTTGAGTACAATTTCCTATTGGATCAAATGAAACTCAAGTATCAACTTGAAAATGGTTGAAAAAAGGAAGATTTCTTGAGAGAATGTGTTAAATCTAATAAATCTATTCAGGAAATTGAACGCTTAATGAAAATGTTTGATAACTAGTTTTTTTAATTTTGTTTACAAAGTTTTCTTGATAGAATGCATTAAAGCTAGTAATCAATCCTTGGAACACACTCCTCACTGAGATATGAAGCATTTTAGATTATTTGTTTGTTTGTTTAAATTATTTTGTTTTATTTCTTTTTGGTGATAATTTCATGTGCTGAATTTTTAAAGGTCTTGATTCTAGATGATTTTTTTTGCAAAAATTTTAAAGACTCATACATTTTTTCTTCTTTACATTCAAATCATTAAATTTACTTTCTAAATACAGATAAGTCAACAAAACTCTATATCTGTTTTAAAAATTTGGCAATACCCTCCCCAGCATTTTATTGAAGCAAGGGGTGGGTATAACCAAAAAATTTTTAAGTCATCAATTTCACATTTCAGATTTGAAAATTTGGCAATAACCTCCCCTGAATTTTATTAAAGTAAGGGGTGAAAATCACCAAAATTCAATATAATTCCATAAATTATTAAATAAATAAATAAGATATCTCAAATTTACTAGTTTTAAAGTAATGGAAATTCTTCAATCCAAAATTCAGACCAAGTCTAGAAACTAAGTTTAGGACTTTCCACAGGTATAGGCAAGATGAACCCCATGAAGCTAATTAATGTTATTATGATTACCTTTTATATAACACAATGTTTTTGGCCCATTACTTTAGTTTAGTAAATTGAAATATCAGATTTAATTATTAAAAATTTATGAAAGAATAAAAAATATTTGATGAATTTACTAATCCCCATAATTTTTAGATCTACTTAGAGTTTTGTTAAATTTATTACTTTTACCTTCTTTTTTTACCTTGTTGATTTGTTGGATTAGTTTTTGAGTAATTTGGAAGGAGAAGCCAAAATGAGTAAAGTCGTAACAAGATTCCAAACCAGGGGGAGCTTTTGTTGTTTGGTGATTATCCTTAGAAGAGTTCCAAATTGTTTTTATCACACCATTTTCCAAACAAAATCAATTATGCACTGATGTTCTGGAAAATATAAGCCATGTCCTTTGATTTTAGCTGGAGATGGCTGTCAGCCTAAATATCCTTAGGACTGAGTATTTCTTATGCTTAAAATAAGATAACCTTAATTAGATTAAGCTTATATCTTAAAAATAAGGTTAAAATAATAATATATATTATTTTATTATATATATATAATTATTATTCTATTATATAATTTATAATAGTTTAAATAGCTTATCCATGGCCTAATAATACTTATTAAGGTGTTAATGGAGTCATAATATACTTATCTTAAGTGATATGAAGTAATTATTGACATACATAAGCTTATATGTATACATAAATCTCATATTCAGTGAAATATGCAGTATATTATGTATATTTAGGTATATAAGTGGGTTTTAGCCCCTTAATAGCCTATAACCTTTGTTTTTCTGCTTATTTTAGGTCATATGGACGAAATCAGTGGACTCACAACGCCTACAGAAGCATAGACACCTATATCTGGCGCATACACCCAGTTTGGACAACTAAAATTACTTCCTTGGATGGTTATTCACAGATTTATTGGTTGGAAAGATGTTTTTGGGTTAATGTGGATGCTTGGGGATGTTATTGGGGGCTTGGACATTTTATTTGTTTCCTTTATATGCTTTTAGTTTCATTAAATCTCTTTTTGATCATTTATTTTACCTGTTTCTTTATGGTATCCGCTTTTATCTGGGATTTCTATTTATGGTATGACTCTGTGTTATTATTAATAGTGATGGAGGGTCCTTACTGGAGGTCTGGGTGTTGAAACTGCTTGAAGTGGACGCCATGGGGAGGTGATGGGCCCTCACAGTGCTGTAATTGCCGGGGATAGCAGTGACATCATCTGGATTGAAGGTCTGTGCACTCCAGTGGATTTGGGTATAAGTAAGGAGGGATTTTGACGGTTTATTATCATCATTCAATTACTACACTTCAAACAAACATTACACTACAATTATTAACATTCAGAAATATATTATAAAGCCCTTATAAATTGATATTATCTTTATAAAAGCTATAACTATATTTTATTCTTCTATTTTCCACCACTAGCACGCATTTAAATCCAAGTATTGTGAGTTTAATTTGAGTATAACTATTCTATTAGTCTTCCCCTGAGGTTTAATCACTAAATCATTTATTAATAAGTAGTAGGACCATAAAATAATACTATTATATCATACTTATATACTAGACTATACTGACAATTGGGGGTCTTTCCTTATATTTTACTTATTATTTAGTATAAGCCTTGGGACGTGATTTTTACCTTAGTACAACTCAAAATTAACCAAATATTTGGGTCTGCGGCATATTAGTGGGTCATAATAGCTCATTGATTGCGGAAAAGAACCCTTATAATAATTGTACTAATTTTTTATCATAAAAATTAGATATTTACAGTAGTAACTGTACCCAATATAAACCCAATTTCACTTGGTATTTGGACACCAATATAACACCCAATTAAATTGGTATTTGGCTAAAGCTTGGTAAGCTAATTATTCACCCTTATAGAGGTCTAGTTAAACTTATTATTATATTTTTAACAGATTTTTTCGAATTTTTCTTATATTTTATTTAAATAAATAAAGATATAAATTCAGGGTAAGCTCCATTGCTTTTTTATTAGTAATATAATTACTAATATCTTTTGTCTACTAATTCCACAGAGTTTTTCCTTTTGTAGACGTAAAATATTGTTATTCTGAACAATATGAGTGCTCCCCAGGATAGTGTAAGTGAACAGCCTGCTTATAATACCAGGTCTAAAGCTAATAAAAACTTTCCAGGACATCACCATGGAGGGACAACAGTACCCCCAGCCAGAAAGCATGAGTATAGAGGAAAAGGACGCCCTCTTAAAAAAGATAACTATCAAAAAGACGTCTCCTCCTCTTCAGGATCAACTGTCCCACCTGGCCAAACAGGTTCTGAAGCTAGAGGAATCAAAATCTCTCATGTTCAAAGAGGTAGAGCAGTTGCAAAACAATTGCAAGGTAGGATTTCAGCAGATGAATCAGGCAATGGCAGAATTAAAGGGAGGCCAGCCCAGTCAATCAAATCAGCAACCCCCTACCCAAGGAGGGTCCACTCACTCCCAGGAGAAAATCCTGGTAGACAAATGGAAATGGGACTGGTTTCACCAACAGTGGACAAGCCACAGTTGCAACAGGGATCCACCCCCTCATCTGACTTCCTCAGCTCACCCTTACAAGGGAAAAAAGCGCCAAAAATCAGGACTGGCAACCATCCCTTGGTAAGTAACTTACCCTCTCAGATTAGACATAATACTGATAATTACAATATAGGTAATTCTATTGATGTTAAATCTGTACAAAAAATAGAGGAGGATTTAAGAAATTTAGGTTTTAGAGTAGATACACCTGACTTGTCTTTTGTCCATAATAACAGTACTATATACAATGATAATACAGTTAATCCTCAGTTGCAACCACCTACTAGTGAGATGAGAAGTTCACAGGAGAGTGAGAGAATTGAAAAGGAGGACATGGAATATTTTAACAATAATCCAACTGTCCATAGAATTGTTTCAGCATTGTGGAATAGAATGACTGATTGTGAGGAACAGACAGTTAAGCTCACTAGTGATACAATTTCATCCTTAACATTGAACATTTCTCAATTAGCAACACGTAATAAAGAATTAGAGAAAGAACATTTGTCTCTAACTCTTAAATATGATTCATTGAGTAATAAATATAATGACCTTTCAAACAAATTTTGTGAGTTAGAAAAATTATATGAAACACACTTATTAAAAACTGAATCAAGAACAAAGTTATCTTTTGCACAGACAAATCAAAGTGTCTCTGAGCTGCTACAAAGATTAACTAAAGTTGAGATTGAAACTGCCAATCTACTAATGAACCAGGATAATCATAAGTATAATCAATATAATAATAATCCTTTCATTGGCAAAAGTGAATCTCATTCCTTCCCTGTACCACCACAATTAAAACCATCTGGTGGTAGTGTCAAATCTGAAAATGTAAGTCACAAATCCGTGCAGGAAGAAATACAAGACCATTTATCAAAAGTAAATGAGTTGTTGAATTTACCTAAGATTAGTGAGATAAAATCCAATCAGAAGAACTGGCCTAAAATAGATCAGTACCCAACTTATGATGGGGAAGCCAGCTCTGATTGGCAACATTTTATTCAAAGAATTGACAACTTGAAATTCTCATATAAGTTACCAGATGAAGAGATAACATCAAAATTAATTTCTTTATTTAAGGATGTTGCTTTATTATGGTTTGAAGCTGTCTTAAGTGAGGGGAGAGACTACTCTTGGGCTGAATGGAAACAACTTATTGAAAAACAATTTGGAGGTTCTAAATTCAGGCTTACTCAGCAGAGACTGTATGAGAAGACTAGGTATAATCCGTTGAATGGTGACAAACCTATGGTATTTTTAATGAATTTAAACAAAATATTAAAAGCCATTGAGCCTCATATGGATTTTAACTTATGGAAAGATAAGATAATATACAAATTACCTATATCTGTCAGAGACATTGTTGTAGCTAGAACATTAAATGTTACTGAATATTCTGACTTTATTAATATTTGCAATGAAATATTATTAAACCATAAGTATGAATCAAGGTATTCCACTTATAAGCAAAATGTTGAACCTGTAAAAACTCAGAATTCAAAAACACTTCAGGAGAAGCAGAAAAAACCTACTGCACCTGTAGTACCTAAAAAGTATGAAACAAATACTTGTTATAAGTGTAATAAACCTTGGGTAAAAGGTCACAAATGTGAGAAAAACATAAATATTGTTGAAAATCAACGTGAATCTGAAACTGAAACTGAAAAAAGTAAAGAATCAAGTGATTATGACAGCAATATCTCATATAGTGATGAAAATGAAGTCTGTATGTTGGAAGATGATTTGTCCATCTTTGAAAATCCAATATTAAATATGGACTCAAATGAATCTTTAATGAATTTTGAGGATGCTGAAATCATTAAGGATATACAAGCTGATAACTTTAGAATGACACCTATCACGGTTCCAGCTATCATTTCTGGTGAAAATGTTAATATAGTATTGGACACAGGAGCTGCTGGTTCAGTTGTTTCCACTAATACATTACAGAAAATTGATAATGAATATAAGTTTAAGCTTGAACCACTTCAGAAAAAAAATTGGAGAGGTTTTGGATCAGTACTACACCCCATTGGTAAATACAAAGCTGCTGTTTTCTTTAAACACCAACATGGTTATGTAAGGGTAACTTGTGACTTTGTAGTAATGGATAATACAAATTGTAGTAACTGTTTTATCATTGGAAATGATATTCTGACTAAATTTGGTGTAAAATTAGACCCTGCTAATAATAATTTTACAATTGGCATGAATGGTAAAAGGAAATTTAAAATAAATTCTTTTAACACAGTCTTACACATTGAGTCAGTAACAAATTCCCCGTCTAAAGGAAGAGAATCCAATGAGTTGGAACTTCTGGAAACAGAAATTTCAAAAGCATCATTTGGCACTCAGATAAGTGAAACTGAGAAAGATAATATTTTGGAATTAATTAAAGCTTTTCCAATGGCTTTTGCACATGGTACAAATGAACTTGGCCTTGTAAAAGATCATGAAATGAAAATTAGTTTAACCTGTGATATGGATAATATTCCTGCTAGTCTTAAAAAGAAACCATACCCTGCTTCACCAATGAAGAGGAAAGACATAGAGGATAATATTAAGATGTTATTAAAGATGAACATTCTTGAAAAGGTTGAAACTACACCAAAATATTGTGTAATATCACCAGTGCTGATTTCTTATGAACAAGATAAAGCAAGACTGTGCGGTGATTATAGAGCATTAAATACATTTACAGTAGATGATATTTATCCCTTTCCAAGGATTGCCTCTATACATGCTACCCTTAAAGGTGCTAAATATATAAGTTGCCTAGATGGAAATAAAGGGTACCATCAAATTCCTGTTGAAAAGAATTCACAGAACTTTTTGTTGATAACAACACACATGGGAATTTATAAGTATTTCAGAATGCCATTTGGACCAAAGAATGCTCCTTCAGTATTTCAGAAGTTAATGGATATAACATTCCATAATGAAATGATTGAGGGATGGTTAATGGTATACATTGATGACATCATAGTGTTCTCTAAAACTTTTCATGAACACTTAATCCATTTAAGGAAAGTATTTCAAAAAATGGATGAAATAAAAATGACCCTTGCATTGAAAAAATGTAAATTTGGGTTTGAATCTTTAAAAGTGCTTGGTCATATTGTATCTGGCTTACAAATATGTGTAGACCAAAATAAAGTGGCTGCAATAAAGAATATTGGCATTCCTCAAAATGTGAAGGATGTACAATCTTTTCTTGGAATGTGTGGTTATTATAGACAATATATAAAAAACTACCAATCAATTGCTGCACCACTGACCACACTGATAAAGAAATCAGAAGCTTTCATTTGGAATAATGAAAGACAACAAGCTTTTAATAAGTTGAAAGAATGTTTAATGACAGCTCCTATCTTGGGATTACCAGATTTCCAATTACCTTTTGTATTATATACAGATGCAAGTTTTATTGGACTGGGTGCTGCTTTGCATCAAAAACAACTTATTGAAGGTAAAATGTCAGAAGTAGTAATCTGCTATATTTCACATACTCTGAGAAGTGGTGAATTGAAATATGGTGCTACTCAACTTGAATGTTTGGCAGTAGTATGGGCTCTTGAAAAGCTACATTATTACCTTGAAGACCAAAAATTTGAGTTAATAACTGACTGTAGTGCAGTTAAGTCACTCTTAAACATGAAAACTCCTAATAGACACATGTTTAGATGGCAATTAGCTGTACAAGAATACAGAGGACGGATGACTATTACACATAGAGCAGGAACCTTGCACTCTAATGTAGATCTGTTATCTAGAGTACCTCTGCCTAATAATGATGATAATCCTGCTTATGTTCCTGAATCAGAGATTATTAACATTTATGGCATTTATATTGTAGATCTTGAGGATGAATTTATGCAATCAATTCTTGATAATTATAATTCAGATCCTGACTTAAGTAAATTAACTACAATATTAAATGATCCATCTAATGCTTCAATGAATGTTTTAATAAAAACATTACCAGATAAGTATAAAGAGGCATTAGAGAAAGGAAAATTTTCCATTGAGGATGGTTTTATATATTACAGGAAAAAATTAAGTAATGTAATTGTAATTCCCCCTTCAATGAAGGAGTTAATGTTAAGTATATGTCATGATGATATATTAGCAGGTCATTTTGACTACCATAAAACATTAACCAGAGTAAAAAACACAGCTTGGTGGATTAACATGTCTGAGGATGTTCAGAAATATGTTGAAACATGTGATTCTTGTCAAAAATCTAAAAGATTAACAGGAAAAAGAGCTGGTTTATTACAACAAATTGAGCAACCAAAAGCTCCATGGGAAATTATTAACATGGACTTTGTAACAGGGTTGCCAATAGCAGGGCATAAGAGTTATAACTCCTGCTGGGTAATTGTAGATAGATTTACAAAGATGTGTAAATTTATTCCTACCCACAAAGAGGTTTCTGCAAAGGACTTAGCTTTTTTATGGTGGACACAAATGTTAAATACAGCAGGTTTCCCCAAAGCAATAGTTTCTGACAGAGATCCTAAATTTACTTCTGAGTTCTGTTCGTCACTTATGGATGTTTCAGGGTGTCAATTAAAACTTTCTACAGCACACCATCCACAAACTGATGGGCTAGCAGAAAGAATGATACAAACCTTAGAAGATATGATAAGAAGATACTGTGCTTTTGGTCTTAATTTTAAAGACAATGACAAATTCACGCATGATTGGGTAACTCTTATCCCAGGTTTAGAATTTGCATACAATAGTACAGTACATTCTGTCACTGGCAAAAAGCCATTTGAGTTATGGTTGGGTTATGTACCTAATACCCCTGCTAAAACTCTTAATAAGTTACCTAGATTGGATATTCATCCAGGTACTAAATCTTTTCTTCAGATGCAGGAATTATGCAGAAAACATGCTCAAGAATGTATAAATAAGGCTTTTGAGTATGAAAAGAAAAGATGGGATAAAGCCCATAAAGAACAAATGTTCAAAGAGGGTGATGAAGTCCTTATTTCAAAGCTACATTTCAATTTAAATGGTAATGTTAAATTGAAGGATCCATTCATTGGACCATTTGTAGTTAAAAAGATGGTTGGTAATAATGCTGTTGAGGTTATTCTATATGCACCTTATGATAGAAAACATCCAGTATTTCCTATTTCTCTTATAAAACCATACCATTCTAATGATACTGCTCTCTTTCCAAGAAGATCAGGAAGGCATAAACAGCAACCTGAAGAAATAGTGGAAAAAGCAGAAATTGAAAAGATACTTAAAAAGAGACACCTTACTAAAGAAAAGGGAGTTGAGTATCTATTAAGATTTAAAAATAAATCAAGTGAATATGACCAGTGGATTCCAGAAAATGAAATCTCTGATCTTAAAAATCTCTTGAAAAAATTTAAATCTAAATAATACTGTTCATTCAGTATATGTATTATAAAAATTATTTTTTATTTTTTATTTCATTCCTTAAGATTAATTAAAATGTCTTAACATTTTTTTTATTGTTTTTTTTGGGGTGAGGGAGTGTCAGCCTAAATATCCTTAGGACTGAGTATTTCTTATGCTTAAAATAAGATAACCTTAATTAGATTAAGCTTATATCTTAAAAATAAGGTTAAAATAATAATATATATTATTTTATTATATATATATATAATTATTATTCTATTATATAATTTATAATAGTTTAAATAGCTTATCCATGGCCTAATAATACTTATTAAGGTGTTAATGGAGTCATAATATACTTATCTTAAGTGATATGAAGTAATTATTGACATACATAAGCTTATATGTATACATAAATCTCATATTCAGTGAAATATGCAGTATATTATGTATATTTAGGTATATAAGTGGGTTTTAGCCTCTTAATAGCCTATAACCTTTGTTTTTCTGCTTATTTTAGGTAATATGGACGAAATCAGTGGACTCACAACGCCTACAGAAGCATAGACACCTATATCAGGCGCATACACCCAGTTTGGACAACTAAAATTACTTCCTTGGATGGTTATTCACGGATTTATTGGTTGGAAAGATGTTTTTGGGTTAATGTGGATGCTTGGGGATGTTATTGGGGGCTTGGACATTTTATTTGTTTCCTTTATATGCTTTTAGTTTCATTAAATCTCTTTTTGATCATTTATTTTACCTGTTTCTTTATGGTATCCGCTTTTATCTGGGATTTCTATTTATGGTATGACTCTGTGTTATTATTAATAGTGATGGAGGGTCCTTACTGGAGGTCTGGGTGTTGAAACTGCTTGAAGTGGACGCCATGGGGAGGTGATGGGCCCTCACAGTGCTGTAATTGCCGGGGATAGCAGTGACATCATCTGGATTGAAGGTCTGTGCACTCCAGTGGATTTGGGTATAAGTAAGGAGGGATTTTGACGGTTTATTATCATCATTCAATTACTACACTTCAAAAAAACATTACACTACAATTATTAACATTCAGAAATATATTATAAAGCCCTTATAAATTGATATTATCTTTATAAAAGCTATAACTATATTTTATTCTTCTATTTTCCACCACTAGCACGCATTTAAATCCAAGTATTGTGAGTTTAATTTGAGTATAACTATTCTATTAGTCTTCCCCTGAGGTTTAATCATTAAATCATTTATTAATAAGTAGTAGGACCATAAAATAATACTATTATATCATACTTATATACTAGACTATACTGACAATGGCATTGGTGGGCCATTTATCTGATTAATATAAGAGAAAATTCCCAAAGGAAGATAATTGGTGTCATTCTTATCAGTATGAATCTGGTTATGAAAACCAGAATGAGTAATTATAACATTAGAGAATAATAGATAATCACTGCTAATCTCTTCCCACTTGGAGTCACACCAATTTGGAATCCCACTCTGGTTGCAAGTTCATGATTGGATTCAAAGGCTTTGTTCCAGAGTTTTTTGAGTTGAAGATCCAGAAAAGAATTAAAGGAAGGTAAGGACTCCCATAATCAAAAATCATTATTTTTTTCCACTTTACATAAATTTATAGGTAATAAATAGATGCCTATAGAATAAATAAGAATAAATATTATTTTACTTCAATTTGAGGAGTTTTTTTTTGGTTAATTCTGGACAAAAAAAATTAAATATTTGGAAAACTTTTCTTTAAATTTTTTAGGTTCACCCTCATTGGTCCCTGTAAAAATTTTCTATTATTTTTTTCATTACTATCTCTATAGTCCCCTTTCTCCCCTTGAAAAAATTCTCCAAAGCCCACTCCAAACTCCCTTCAAACCCCCCCAAATGATCACTGAACACCCCCAAAATACCCCCCAAACCCTCTCCAAAGTCCCCACAAACCCTCACCAAACCACTCCAAAACACCACTCCAAACCCTCTCCAAAACCCCATCAATCTGCCCCTAAATCTCCACCTACATATGCTTCAAACCCCCTCCTGAACCCCCCCCAATCCCCCTTACCCCTTCCTCCCTATTCTTTTATTAATGAAAGATTGTTATAAATTGTTTGTTAATAAGTTATTAGGAAGGAGTGGGTAAGGGGAGATTTGGAGGGGGGTAAGAGGGGGTTATAGGGGGGGTGTTGAAGCTGGTGTAGGGGGATTTGAGGGCGTGTTTTGAAGCGGGTGTAGGGGTTATAGGGGAGGTTTGAAGCAGGTGTAGGGGGGGTTGAGAAAGCCAAGGATGAAGGAAAGGGGGGGGTGAGAGGCAGCCAAAGAGAAGGGAAAGGTGGGAATGAGGACACCAAGAAGGGGTGAAAGGTGGGATAATGACCAGGCCAAGGAGGGATAAAGAGGGGATGATGGAGAGTAAAAATAAGAGAAAAAAGGGAGAAAAAGAACAAAAAAAAGGATTAATTTAAACTTGAAAACCACTAAAAGAACCACTTACAAAAAAAAAGAAAAGAAAAAGAAAACGGAAAAAAAACAAAAAAATTATAATTAGCATACAAAAAATCAAAAGAAATGAATAAAATGACTTACCTGAAGAGATGAGATGATAAAACATGTGAAACCAAATTTTTTGAGGGATGTTTGAGGAGAAGAAGAAATAGATATGAGGGATGAATAAAAAAAAGAAACAGTGAAAAATTATGTGATTGCAGAAAATATGCACTTTCATATTGAGCTGGTGAATGAAAACATATCAGACATCCAAAAAAGAGATATTCACTGTAAATTAAAAAAAACACCAACCCAAGTGAATTAAGCAAACAAGTTGAACATTTGAAGAGTATGAAAAAAAAATTAAAAAGTGTTGTGTTTCAAAATGTTGGAGGGTGATTGGCATAATGACAGAGTGTATGCCATTGGAAAGAATTTTTTGTGATTCAAGGGAGGGGAGAGCTGTAACATGTTCAGGATCCTTGTCTTCATAAAGATCATTCCACTGATCCTTTAAATCAGCTAGGATATTGTGGAGTATAATGCAAGTCATTATCCAACAATTTGCAGTTTTGATTTCCATTTTTTTTGAAATTGGATTCTGAGTTCCTGGAGACTAGAAAATCTTCCCTTTAAAGTCCCAATAGCATATTCAATCTATACTCTTGATTGGGCAAGGTGATAATTAAAGTTTGTTTTGGGGTCATTTTCTAAAGTTGCACCACAGAAAGCAGGTATAATGTACTTTCCACTTGCATATGCTGATTCTGCAAGGAGATACTGAGATTTGTCAAAGTATTGGTCAGGATTTTGAGAAATATTCATTCTTTGGAACACAAAAGAGTCATGACATGAGCCGGGGAAGCCACTGTGAAAAGCAATAAACTTTGTGTTGATGTCACAGACAAGTTGAACAGCAATAGAGTATCTACAAGGAAGATAAAAATTTAGTTTATGAAAGACATGAAATTGGAGAAAATTTTGAAGAAACCTTTTTTTGAAATCAAAATAATGGTTGCCATCATGAGCAGGCTTTTGGCTCAAAGGTATAGTTGTACCATCAACAAAACCTACACATCCAGGGAAACCTTTGGCTTGCATTACTTGAGAGGATTCAAGTCACTGTTGTGGAGTTGGCCAAGCAAGTGTTTGAGACTTGAGAGAAAGGGTAGCAATCATGCAGCTTTTGGTGTATATTATGACAGTACCATATCCTATGGTAAAGTGATTATCTAAACATCTTACAGCAGCACCATTTCTATTTGAGTGAAAGAGACATAGTGTGACAGCAAGTTGAAAGACAGGATTACACTTTTTGTTATGCAAATTTTTACAGAAGATAGGATGATTGGAGATTATTTGAGAAAGTTTGAAAAAAGAATCAGGAGAAGTTTGAAAAAGCTGTGTGAAGTTTAGTTGAGGAATGTTGAGAATGGAGTGGAGATCATATCGGGGATCATGATGAAGATTTGGCCCCCTGGCAATGAGGTAACACTTTTTGAAAAGAAAACACAAATAGGCTAAAGCATCTTCCAAATCAGAGTCAGATTTATAGTAGAGAACTAAAAGTAAAGTGATAGCATTCATAGTGGAGTGAAGTAGCTGTCTATAAGAGAGGTGCATTGTTGTCAGTAGTATAGGTTGTTGGTAGAAGGTTTAGGTGATGAATGGGAAGTAGGAATTCACTGCCAAATGTGCAGTTGGGATGTGTAGATAGAAAAAAAACTTAAGTGTTTGCCACCAAAATTAAGTAGCATAGAGTGAGGAGAGACTTAAGGATGGCATCAGCAATTATAAGTCATGTGACTTTCTTAAAAATCCATCATGGATGTGATGAGTTTGGGATTAGGAAGTAGGAACAGAAATTGGGGTATAAGAGGCAGGATAATGCATTAAGATTGATTCCCTATCCACTAGCCCCGGGGATGGTGGATAAGAATCTTCCACAATTAATAATGTCTGATCCCGGGAAACAAAATTACTGATCCCTAATTGTGGATCCCTGAACATTGATACCCCCTATTGTGGATTTTTTATCCACAATTAATAATGTCTGATCCTGGGAAAAAAAATTCCTGATCCCTTATTGCAGATCCTTGAACATTGATACCTCCTATTATGTATATTTAGGTCTATAAGTGGGTCTTAACCTCTTAATAGCCTATAAACTTTATTTTTCTGATTATTTTAGATCATATGGATGTATTCAGTGGACTCACAATGCCTACACTATCATATACACCTTTTTCAGGCACATATATCCAGTTTGGACAACTTAATCTGCTTCCTTTGATGGATTTTCACAGATTTATGGGTTGGGATATGATTACTGGGTTAATATGGATTCTTGGGGATGTTATTGGGGGCTCGGAAAGTTAATTTGGCTTCTTTATATGGTTTAGGTTTCATTATATACTCTTTGGATGAGTTATTTTACCTGTTTCGGTATGGTATCCACATTTATCTGTTTATTCTATTTATGGTATGGGTCTGTGGTATCATTAATTGTGATGGAGGGTCCTTACTGGAGGTCTGGGTGTTGAAAATTCTTGAAGTGGACGCCATGGGAAGGTGATGGGCCCTCACAGTGCTTTAATTGCCGGGGATAGCAGTGACATCATCTGGATTGAAGGTCTGTGCACTCCCATGGATTTTGGTATAAGTAAGGGATGATTTGATGGGCTATTAGAAATCACTTACTTACTACACATCAAATAAACACTATTAAACAATTATTATCATATATAAATATATTATAAAGCATTTTTAAATTGATATTATTTTTATATAAGCTATAACTATATTTTATTTATCTATTTTCAACCACTAGCATGCATAAAAATCCAGGTATTGTGAGTTTAAATTGAGAATAACTATTTTATTAGTCTTCACATAAGGTTTAATCACTAAATAATTTATCAATAAGTAGTAGGACAATTAATATTTATTATTAAATTATACTTAGATACTAGCACACACTGACAATTGGATGCCTATCCTTAATTATTACTTATTATTTAGTATAAGCCTTAGGAGGTGATTTTTACTCTAGTATATCTCAAACAAAGCAAATACTTGGGTCTGAAGCACATTAGTGGCTCATAATAACTCAGTGATTGTGGAAAAGAACCCTTATAATAATTTTACTAATTTTTTATAATAAAAATTAGGTATTTACAGTAGTAACTGTACCCAATATAAACCCAATTTGTCAGGCTGAGATCAAGTACAAGGACGTGAAATAGCTTGAAAAGTCTTTGTCTAGAAGATTTAAATGGTCCTATATGAATACTGTAGTATAAATCCAACAAATAATAAAATATAATTCAGAATAAAGGTCTCAGTAATATAATTCTCACTATTTTTATATGTGGCTTACAATCTTTTTAGTTGGCAGAAAAATAGATTATAAGAATTTAGATACTACTTAAAAGTCTTATAAAAGTACTAATTGAAGTGTATTGTAATTGATTTGGTTATATGGTGTAAATTTTAATGATAAAGAATGTAGAAACAAGACCCAAAAACCTCCTCCTTTTATACACACTGAGTTCCCCAATAAATCCCTTGATATACCATCCAATACACAGTAAAAGACGCCTCAAATCCACTAATAGACCTGCCCATCAACATCCCTAGTGATCCATGACATAATTAGACAAGTAACAACCTCCAAAATCCTGTAATAATAAGGGAAATCCATCAAAATTAAAGGAAAAGACAAAAAGAGAGTATATGCGTAAGAAATAATAATATAAAAGACTAAAAGGAGACTTTTTAAGGTTAATAATAGCTTAAGAATAAGGGGGATTTACTGTAGAAATGGAGGGGCTAATCCTGACATTATACTACGTGAAATTCCCATCCAAAAATAACCAAAACTGACTGAGAAACCACCAAAAAACTTAAAACAGAGCATGAGATGTGGGGTAACTACATGCAGTCCTTGGAAGGCGCTTGCACGGGTAAATCCTTGACTAAAATTAGGCGAATTTTAAGCGTGGTGATGAAATAAGATGCCAAGAATGAGGTTATTAATGAAATTAGTGCATATAAACAAGGTCAATGCACTATTAATTAAGCTAGGACACTAAATAAGCGCCTGTCGCCTATTTTAGTGTGTTTCCCCACAGTGGGTGTAGAATGTGGGGTAATTATAGTGTGAAAAAGCTAACTTTGCTAAAAATGAAGTTATTCACATGGTAAAAAAGCAGGCAGTATGTGGCCAGTACACAGAAGCCATTTCTGGCATAAAAAACACCAAATTTGAAAAGTGTTATTTTTATGCTTTTAAATAGCCAAATAAATAGTCCTAATTGAGCTCAATTGATCTGTCAAAGCGCATTTTTGATATTCTCAATTTTATAGCGCATATAGTCAACTTTAAGTGAAATAAAGCGCATTTCTTGTTTTTTGCATAAAAAAATGAACATAACAGCTTTAAGTGTACTTAAAAATTATGTATCCTTATAATTAAGGTTCTTAAGATTACTCTAACATATTCCAGCTTAATATTAAGTACATAAGACCTATAAAAGGTGGATATATGGGTGTATATAAGGTGTTATAATGGCATTTTTTGTGTATTATCATAATTTCACTTATGTATACTGTTTGTGTACTCTCATTTATTGTTCCCATGTATAGTTCATGTGTTTAACTTAACTTATAAGCAATTTTTACTCAGTCCTGGGGATATACAGGCTGACACTCACCCACCCAAAAAAAACAATAAAAAAATGATAAGTTATATATTTTATTTATTTATTTGTAATTTTCAGGTATTCAGATTAATTCTGTAGCATTAAAGATTATACTTTAAAGAAATAAAACATAATAAAATATTATGAGTACTGGTTTTTTAACCCCTCAGCTGGTTGGACAGAAATTTATTTCTGTTTAAATTTATTAAGAAGGGTGGATAAATTAGAAATTTCTTTTTCAGGTATCCATTTATCAAATTCATTTGATTTCCCTTTAAATCTCAGTAAATACTCAGTTCCTTTTTCTTTAGTAAGGATTCTTTTCTTGAGTATTTTTTCAATCTCTGATTTTTCCACAATTTCTTCAGGTTGCTTTTTAGGCCTTCCCCTTCTTTTTGGAAATAAGTCAGGATCATTTGAATGGTAAGGTTTCAATAATGAGATAGGGAAAACTGGATGTTTCCTATCATATGGAGCATATAATATGACTTCCACTGAATTATTACCAACCATTTTATTTACTACAAAAGGTCCTACAAAGGGATCCTTTAATTTAACATTACCTTGTAAGTTAAAATGTAGTGTTGATATGAGGACTTCATCTCCCTTTTTGAATTCAAATTCTTTACGAGATTTGTCCCACCTTTTCTTTTCATATTCAAATGCTTTTTGTATGCATTCTTCTGCATGATTTCTACACATTTTTTGCATATGAATAAAGGATTTAGTACCAGGGTGTATATCTAACCTTGGTAATTTATTTAAATGATATACTGGGGTATTTGGTACGTATCCCAGCCAGAGTTCAAATGGTTTCTTCTCTGTTACAGAATGAGTTGTGCTGTTATAAGCAAATTCAAGGCCAGGAATTAATGTTACCCAGTCATGTGTGAATTTCTCATTGTCTTTGTATTCTAATCCAAAGGCACAATATCTTCTGATCATGTCTTCTAGAGTTTGTATCATTCTCTCAGCCAGCCCATCAGTTTGTGGATGGTGTGCTGTAGACAATTTCAATTTACAACCTGATACTTCCATCAAAGATGTGCAGAACTCTGAAGTAAATTTAGGATCTCTGTCAGAGATTATGGCTTTGGGGAACCCAGCAGTATTCATCATCTGAGTCCACCATAATAATGCCAAGTCTTTTGTAGATACCTCTTTATGGGTGGGGATAAACTTACACATTTTTGTTAATCTATCCACAATTACCCAGCAAGAATTGAAACTTTCTTTTCCTGCTAATAGCAAGCCAGTTACAAAATCCATGTTTATAATTTCCCATGGAGCTTTTGGCTGCTCTATTTGTTGTAACAACCCAGCTCTCTTACCAGTTAATCTTTTAGATTTCTGACAAGAGTCACATGTTTCAATGTATTTTTGTACATCTTCTTTCATGTTTATCCACCAGGCTGTATTTTTAACTCTGGTTAATGTTTTGTTAAAGTCAAAATGACCAGCTAAGATGTCATCATGACAAGTACTCAACATTAACTCTTTCATAGAAGGTGGTATTACTATAACATTACTTAACTTTTTTCTGTAATATATATATCCATCTTCAATTGATAATTTACCTTTTTCCAATGCATTTTTATACTTTGGATGCAAGGTTTTAATTAATGCACTCATGAAGGCATTTGTTGGATCATTAAGAATGGTAGATAGTTTAGACAAATCTTTATCAGATGAATAATTTTCTAATATAGTTTGCATAAATTCTTCTTCTAAATCTACTATATAAATCCCAAATATATGTATAACCTCATTTTCAGGTACATAAGCTGGGTTGTCAGAATCATTTGGCAAAGGACTTCTAGATAATAAATTCACATTAGAATGCAATGTTCCTGCCCTGTGAGTGATTGTCATTCTTCCTCTGTACTCTTGTACAGCTAGTTGCCATCTAAACATGTGCCTATTAGGTGTTTTCATGTTTAGCAATGATTTTACTGCACTGCAATCTGTTATAAGTTCAAACTTCTGGTCTTCCAGATAGTAATGAAGCTTCTCCAAAGCCCACACCACAGCTAAACATTCTAACTGTGTGGCGCCATACCTTAATTCAGTTTTTCTTAAGGTTCTGGATATATAACAGATAACCACTTCAGATAATTTTCCATTTATTATCTGTTTTTGCTGTAAAGCAGCACCTAAACCTATGAAGCTTGCATCAGTGTACAAGATAAAAGGTAAGGTGAAATCTGGCAGTCGCAAAATTGGAGCTGTCATTAAACATTCCTTTAATTTATTAAAGGCATGTTGTCTTTCATTATTCCAGATAAAAGCCTCATTTTTCCTGATTAATGTTGTCAAAGGAGCTGCAATAGATTGGTAATTTTTTATATATTGTCTATAATATCCACACATACCTAAAAAACTTTGAATCTCTTTTACATTCTTAGGTATACCAATGTTTTTTAAAGCTTCCACTTTATTCTGGTCAACACAAATTTGTAATCCATATACAACATGTCCAAGTACTTTCAAAGATTGGAATCCAAATTTACATTTCTTTAATTCAATTGTCATATTAATTTCATCCATTCTTTGGAAGACTCTTTTCAGATGATTTAAATGTTCATCATATGTTTTTGAAAACACTATGATGTCATCAATATAGACCAATAGCCATCCTTCAACCATTTCCTGATGAAAAACACTATCCATCAATTTTTGGAAGACTGAAGGCGCATTCTTTGGGCCAAATGGCATTCTCACATACTTATATATACCCATATATGTGGTTATTAATAAGTAATTTTGAGAATTTCTTTCCACAGGAATCTGGTGATATCCTTTGTTTCCATCCAGACAGGAAATATATTTTGCTCCTTGTAAAGTAGCATGGATAGAAGCTATCCTTGGTAGAGGGTAAATATCATCTACTGTGTATGTATTCAGAGCTCTATAATCACCGCATAATCTTGCCTTATCTTTTTCATAAGAGATCAATACTGGTGAAATGACACAATAGTTAGGTGTTGTGTCCACTTTTTCAACAATACCCATTTCCAACAACATTTTTATATTGTCTTCAATATCTTTCCTTTTTGCAGGAGATGCTGGGTAAGGTTTCTTTTTTAGGCTGCCAGGAATATTATCTAAATCACAGCTTAGAGAGATTTTCATCTCATGGTCTTTGACCAATCCTAGTTCATTTGAACCATGAGAAAATGCCATAGGATATGATTTAATCAATCTCAAAATATTTTCTTCTTCAATTTTTGAGAGTTGAGGACTGAAAGAGGCCTTTTGGATTTCATTTTCCAATTCAACCACTTCATTGGTGGTTCTTCCACCTTGCAGTTGTTATTCTCTAGGAGAAATGGCATACACTGAATTTTCAGAACATATCTTGAATTTTCTCTTACCATTCACTCCTATGGTGAAACAACTGTTTTCAGGATCTAGTTTAATTCCGAATTTTGTCAATAAATCATTGCCAATAATAAACCAATCACTGCAATTATTATTATCCATTACTACAAATTCACAAACTGCTCTTACATATCCATTATTATATTTAAAGAATACAGCAGTTTTGTATTTGCCAATTGGATTTAATATTGAACCAAAACCCCTCCAGTTCTTTGTCTGAACAGGTTCTAGTTTTTCCTAATACTTACTGTCAAGTTTCATTAATGTATTAATAGAAACTACACTACCTGCGGCCCCAGTGTCAAGAATGGCATTCATTTCTCTTCCACATATAATAACAGGTGCTCTGATAGGTGTTATTTTGTAAGTATCATGAGATACATCTTTAGTTATTTCAGCTTCTTCAATGGAAGTTAAAGATGTATCTGTATGAGGTATAGCATCATTCAGGAACATTATATCCTGTTCTAATACAAATATCTCATGTTCATCATCACTGTAAGATATGTTACTTTTACAATCCTCACTGGATTCCATATTTTCATCTTCATGATTACTTGGTTCAGAATTCTGGGAGGTTTCAATAACATTTATTCTTTTCTTACACGTTGTAGACAATCCTATAGTACTAGCTATAGGCCTTGACCAAGGGATTTGGAGAAAAACCAGAGAGAAAATCCCCTGTCCCTTTAGAAAAATAGAGTGAGATTTACTTGCTAAAGTAAGTTGGTTCCTGTTTTGCTAAAGACCCCTTTTAAACACACTTGACTGCTTGATGAGCCAAGAAAGTAGTCACCAGATAGACTACCAGACCAAAGAACTGAAATGTAGAACAAAGTCCACACCAGAGACAGCAAAGATACTTGATGTAGGCTGCAAATCCACACCAGAGACAGCAATAATACTTGCTATAGCTTGCAAGACTATAACAGAGAAAACAGTTGCCAAAGTTAAGTTAAATGAAGAACTCACTTGCAACAAACACAGCCAATTGTGGCCAGAAAACAGTGAAAACTGAGTGAGGAACAATGAGATCACCTCCGGATGGTTGTATGATGATTAAGGCTGCCCCAAACTGTCTTATTCACTATGTACACACAGACCACTATCTAAGAGCCCATGCGCACCCACCAATTTGGCGCCTGTACCTGCCAAATTGCATAAAAAACCCTCCTGGAGCGCTCCCCAACCTCCTAAAACAGAGGCGGGCGGGCCGCCCGACGTCGGAGATGCCGCCTGAAGCGGCCCGGCCTCCCTGAAGCCAGAAAACCAATAAAAACCACTAATCTACTTAGAAAAATTAGCTAAAACTACTAAAACCTTTAAAACACGGAATTTCACTATAACAACATTGAGACATGAAATATAGAGAATAATTAGCTCTATCAAATGGTACTAAGCACTTAACCCTAAGACTTAAGGTTAGCCCGTAAAACACGAAAAACAAAATTAAACAGCAATCTTTTATAAATGAAAAATGAGGAATTGACCCCTTAAAACTCAGAATATGAAAAATGTCCTCAAGACATAAAATATAGAGAAAAACCAGGGCTATCCAATGATAGTACCCACATACCCGCAGACCCAATATACACGGAATAAAACCAGAAAAATACCAAATTCCTTAACAGATGTCAATTAAGACATGCACAAACAGCGCCAAATCACACAACAAAGGCCCCTGCCAATTTTGGAAGACCACATCCTCCCTCCAATTGAGAATGTCTGCATTCCTTCTTCATCCAACCACCATGTTTAACCTCCTTTCCAAATCTGCCTCTGAAATGGGCCCCTGCCAATACTGCATCAACAATAATTTAATCTGCGCCATAACACCACCTGTTCATCCATACAGAACATTCTGCGATGTCTGCCACTCCAGAAAGAAGACCTGCCACAGACCTGGTCCACTTTCTTCTACAACAGATTCACCTCCGCCTCAACCTGTTCCTTCTTCTGCCAGCACCAAAAGATCTAGGCCATCCATCCTGATACCCAGATTAATCAAAAAGCTCCACCCTTCCCAGAAGAGTGCCACAACCCATAAAGCAACTAGTTCCCCCATCCCTGGTCCATCTGATGGTAAAGAACATTTATTTCTTCCTTCAACTTTAAAACTGATAACTTCTCAGTTCCTTCCTCTTCTGATAGTGATGATAACAATGTAGGATCCATTGCACCACCAACACCAACGCACTTGCCCACTATCAAGGCCAAGTTCCAACAACACACATCTCAACAGAAACAACTTCTGCTTCACTATTTCCAATCCACTCCTGCTAGAGATCCACAGGACATTGAGAACAGAAGACACCTCATTCACCAGTTCAAGGCTAATTCTGAACATTTCATTTCATCTCTTGATTCACTCTGTGATTCCACTAGTACTTGAGTTTGATTCAGAAAAGAAAAATTGATCACACCCTCTATAGGATGTAACCACAAACAACCCTCAGTTTTAAGTCTTGGGGGACCATCCTCATTTTATAGTCTTGGGGGACTCAAAAACCCTCAGTTTAAAGTCTTGGGGGACTCAAAAACCTAAATCATAAACCCAGAACCAGAGATCAACCACATTAAGACACAGAGAAAAAACTAACATTCTGGGGTAATTGTGAATAGAGCTGCCAGCCCATCAATTACCCCCAAACTTGCCTTTGCTAAATTTGGAGGCCTCCCCCTGTGGATACCCTCCACCAATCTTTCAAAAAAACTCCAACAACAAAAACTTTTCCCTCAGTTTATAGTCTTGGGGGACTTACAACCCTCAGTTTAAAGTCTTGGGGGACTAACACAGTGTTCAGTTTAAAGTCTTGACGGACTACTTCTTGATAAAATCTTGAAACCAGCCAGTTTAAAGTCTTGGGGGACTTATAAATTTTCCAGTTTAGAGTCATAGAGGACTGACAGAATCTTGCATGAATCTGACCCAGCCAATTTCATGCAATACACACACAGCCAGACCCCCGGAGCGTCCACCTTCACTTCATCTTCTACTCATCACTGACAAAATCTTCTCTTATCCTTTTCATCACCTTTCACACCACAAATCATGTCTGGATCCCCTGCTGTTGACTCCTCTACTCTTCCTTGCTTCACTGCTCCAAGGGACTATGCCTGCAAACAGTGCATACACATGTGCAGACCTTGCACATTCACTCTTCCAAATCCAGAAGCCAAATTCTACAACAGGGCTTGTGACTCCTGCTATTCCAAAAAAAAGAGATGTGACAGAGATGCCCACTATCCTATTCCTCCGCCTTCTCCTTCTCACAAGTACATCTCCAGATCCTCTACCAGGTCTCCAGAACTTGGTCCATCCTCTTCCTCTCTATCTTCAGCTCCTTCCAGAAGATCCAGAAGCTCAGCTTCCCGCACTCTTCCAAAAAGACCAGCCTTAGCTTCTCAAGAAACTGCTTTTATCACTGCTAAATTAGCTCCAAAAGCTTCAAAATCAACCCCTAGGCTTCTAGACCGCGTCCAGGCGGCCCGCCCGCCTCACCAAACAGCAAAAATCAGGGCCAAAACCTCCAAAAACGGCCAGAAAATAGCCAAATTCATCCAGATAACAACAACAACTCGACCCAACTACCTCCTACTGCTCCCAGAGCAATGCAATCCACCCTTCCAAAATCCCAAAACACCAAAATTTCCCAGATTTCTAGGAGAACTGCCAGAGAACCCCAAGAAGAAACCAGAACACCACACACTGCTCCACAACAACAACTTCGTCCCCAACTAAGACAAAGAAACTACACCTCTCCTCTGTCAGCCAACTACTCTTCTGAAAGTTCCATCTCTTCAAATTCTCCATCCAGAAGAGAGCAGTCTGCTTCCAAATCCCCCTCTCCTGCTCCATCCTTTAACAACCCTGGTACTCCATCACCAGCACCTCCTCCAGCTGAATCCAACAGAAATAACAACCACAACAACAACAACAAGCTCACTGCTCCCACTAGGCCCCAGGAACCTCATCATCCCAGTTCACCTTCTCAGGATCCTTCAGAGGAAGACCATGAGAATCCATATCTTTCCCTAGTTGATCCACCCACTATGACCATAACAAAATCGTCAGAGATCCAAATCCCAGCTGCTTACAGATTTGATGAGCTTCCAATCTGTAAGTACCAAATTAATTATTCCATTTCTTCAACAAAAATAATTACTGATCCAATTCTTCTTGTCTAGTTGGCACCCCTCCTTCTGAATCTATTATTGGAGTTGGCCAAACTCTTGAAACTTCTTTGACCCTGGATTATGGAGACATGAAGAAACACCTAAGCACCATGTGTTCCAACATGCTAAAAGCCTTTGCCCTTCATGGACCCTTGAATGACTTTTAAAAATCCCTGAGAAAGCGCCTACTGGACAACCACTGGAAAATGTCTAGGATCATCAAACACACCCTCCAGCACTCCATTCCTGCCTCTTCTTCTTCCTCCTCTGAACTTCCCTCTAATCCAATCCCTATAATCTCTCCAGCAGGATGCACTTCAAAGAACACAGTGCTTCCCACAATCCCAACAAAAAACAAAAACGTCATCACAATCGGGACCAGCCTCCAGAAGCTTCATCATCCAGACAATGAGCTCCTGAAAAAGATTAGAAACATAAAAATAATATAAAACAAGTAACAAAAAATAATTTCATAATTTTTTTTTTTTTTTTTTTTTTACGGTCTACTGATATACTAAAATAAAAAAATTAATAATTAAAATGAAATGAAATAAAATAAATGAAATAAAATAAAATATAAAAAATAATACAAATGGTATCCCCCAGCCAATCGATGAGCTGAACCCCTGATACCTTACCCACATCCAAGTGCACCTTGATGTGGATACACAATTAAATCTTTTAAATGATTAATCAGAAAACAAAATTCAAAATTTGGAAATTCAGAAAATAATAAAAAATAATGAAACACAGAAACACATGAAATAAATAATAAATAAAAATAAAATAGCATTGCCTGGCCAATTGATGAGCCTTTCCCCACTAATGCTTGCCCACATCCAGGTGACCCTGATGTGGTAACACCCTATCTTTTTGATTTTATAATTTTAAACAACCCCCATAAAAAAATTAAAAGAAAAAAAGAGAAAAAAGAAAATAATCTAAAACTGCTATCTAGCAAAAACATAACTGCAAAATCAAAGAAAGTCCAGCTCCATAGATGGTCCAATAAGGGAAAGTCCGGTCCATAGAAATGATCACTGGGTGGGCTCCCTCCAATAAGTAAAAATGATGGGAGACCACCAGCCATCCACCACCAATCTGAAAGAACCAAAGATAAAGAAGCCAGTCCCAAACCAGTTTAAAGTCATAGCGGACTTAAAACCTGAATAATAAACAACAGAACTAGAATTCAACTAGGAAAAACAAAAGACTTGAGACAGACATTCTGGGGTAACTGTTCTACAGAGCAGCCAGCTCATCAGTTACCCCCACACTTGCCAAAATAAAATCTAGAAGCCCCCCCTGTGTACCTTCTAACAAAAACACAACATTAAACACAAAAAAAACAAAACCAATAAGAGTGAAGAGTCTGGCGCTTGAAAACCAAAGGAAATTCCAGTTTAAAGTCATAGAGGACTAAAACCTGTGAAAATAAACCAATACTAGGGTTCAACCAAATTAAGAGAAAGGGTTGGAAACAGACAATCTGGGGTAACTGTTGATAGAGCAGCCAGCCCATCAGTCACCCCTACACTTGCCAAGATCAAATCTAGAAGCCCCACCCATGGGTACCCTCTAACAAAAAAGTTTCCAACAAACAGATGCATAGCATCACCACAAAAAAAAAACAACCAAAATTAAAGAATGGTCCCTAGTTTATCCTCATTGCGGAGTCAATCTTCTTCATGCCTAGTGCCTCTGGGATAAAACCTCTTCACTTGGTCTGCAGCCACCCTCTTTTTCAAGACTGCACCATCCAACTCTTCCGAAACATAAGAACCTCCAGACACCTGAGATCTGACTCTGTAAGGTCCATTCCATCTGTCAGCAAACATTTTGCCCCACTGACTCTCCAAAATTCTATTATACACCAAAACCAAACAACCAGGTTTTAAGGGATTCCTGAGTCTATGAGCCAGCTTCTTGTGCCAGTACCTGACTGATTGATTCCTAATCTTCATCATTCTAGAGTACGCCTTCTCTTGACATTCCTCTCTACATTCCAGCTGTTGCATCCTGGCACAGAGCAAATCTTCTGTTGAGTGCACGTCATCCCAATCAATTCCAAGATAAGAGACAGCTTCCAAGTCCACTGGTAGAACGGCTTTTTGACCAAACATTAACTCATAAGGAGAATAGCCAGTTGTCCTCTTCACAGTGACCCTATCAGCAAATAAAACCAAGGGTAAATAATGCCTCCACTTTTCGGCACTATCTCCACACATCTTCACCAAAGCATTCTTGATAACTTGATGGCCTCTTTCAACCATTCCTTCAGCTTCAGGATAATACGGTGTAGCCACTCAAACCCTAGAACCCACACTAGCCACAGCTTCTTTAAATTCAGCACCAAACTCTGGCCCACCATCAACAGTCACCAACTTCATCAACCCATACCTATAAATCCACTCCTTCTTCAAAAACTCTGCCACATTCTTGGCAGTCAAATTAACCAGAGACACTGCCTCAACCCAACCAGACAAATCATCCCTAGCAACAATCAAGTATTTATACCTGCCCTCTTTAATATGGACAGCATCCAGACTGACCCTTCCAAAAACAGTTGATTCACCAGTAGCACGGCCTATCTCTTTAGGTTTCAAATGACTTCTTCTTTGACATTCTTCACAAGATTGAACCCAACCCTGCACAGCCAACTTCATACCTGGCCACCAAAATCTGTCTGCTACTCTTCTATAAGTCTCCCCAAAGCCTCTATGACCAAGGTCTTCATGCAAAGACTTCAAAACCAATTCTTGAACCTTCTTCTGAGTCACCACCACTTGAGGATTAGGATGTCTCCTTCTCATCAAGCGCCTTCCGGACACATAAAATCCAGGACTCTTCTTCTTGATTGCCAACCAAGTATCATCATCACAACCATCTGGCCTCTCCAAGGTCAACAGATATTCCACCAGGATAAAATAAAACCCAGACTGACCCCAGGTCTCATCTTCCAAATCCAACAAAACAACATCCAAGGGTACAACTCTGTCATCAAAATCACCAGTGTGAACATGAGCCAATTGAGCAGCCCAACCAGGACACCAATCCTTAAATTTTGGCACGTCCTTCTCTTTCCACTGAACCTTGTGAGAATCCAGTTCACTAACAAAAACACCCTTTTCCAATTTTGAGCTGTCCCAAACAACAACTCCATCTTCATCAACAAAAACATCCTGATCACCAGAATCAAGATCAGATCCAGCCAGTTTAACCTCTTGGGGGAGGTCAGAACAATCATCCAGTTTAGCCTCATGGGGGAGGAAAGAAAAATCCTCAGCACCCTTTTTGCTGGCCCTAATCACTGGAACATCTTCGTCAAACTCTTCAGAATCAGAATCCTCATCTGTAGGTGGCCTCCTTGATAACCCATCAGGCATAGTAAAAGTTTTACCTGGTTTGTGTACCAGGTCAAAAGAAAAATGTTGAATAAATGCCACCCACCTAGTCATTGGAGCATTTGGAAGACTAGGTGTATTGATCATCTGAACCAAAGATTTTGCATCCACCTGCAGCTCAAAATGCTGCCCCCACAAAACCGTCTGTAGCTTCTTTAAAATTTTAGCTACGACACACAATTCCAACTTAGGTTGAGAATACCTAGATTCCACCTCATTAAACACCACAGACTCATACCTTACTGGCCTGACCCTCCCAGTCTTATCCTCCTGAGACAACACAGCACCAGCAGCAATATAACTTGAGTCCACTGCCAGATAAATCTTTCCAGCACCAACACCATAATCCAACTTGTGAAGAATTATATCTTCACCAACAACCTTTTTCAGCTTCTGAAAAGCCTCTTCACACTCTTCCGTCCATTCCCAATCTGCATCTTTTCTGGTCAACCTTCTTAAAGGTGAAGCCAACAAAGAAAAATCCTTAATGAAAATCCTGACATATACACATACACCCAAAAATCCTCTGACTTCAGTAGTATTTTTAGGCCTTGGCCATGCCTGAATTTTATTAATCTTCTTCTTCGCCATAATCCTTCCCTCTTTACACACCACATGACCCAGAATTTCCAAAGCAGGAACACAGCAACAGAATTTTGACCCTGAAATGGTCAAACCAGCCTCTTCAATCCGGAACAACACTCTCTCTAGAGTTATTGCATATTCCCACACAAACCTCCTTATGCCAGGGTTCTCCGCTAACACCTCATTACCATAATCAGTGGATGGTCCTTTAATTCCACCATCATCAATAAAAATACCAGCATGAGTAGGAACCTCATCCTGCAAAATCCAAGCCATCTGTGCTTGATAAACTGCCACTGAATTAGTTGCTCCTTGAGGCAACCTAGTGAGCTGAAATCTTCCCAAAGGAGTCTCAAAAGTTGTGAGAGGCCTTGAATCCATATGGAGTTCCCTCTCATCATAACCACCCAGAATATCACCCAAACCATAACACACCCTTCCAGCAAAAGCTTCAACAAAATCCTCTGCACTTGGCGGCATACCAGCGTCCTTGATAGTGACTCTATTCAAGGCTCTAAGATCATGAACCACCCTCAACTTTCCATTCTGCTTCTTTACACAGAACACCGGACTTGAGTAACTGGATGTTGATTGTTCATATAACCCAGTCCTGACTCTTTCCCTAATAATCTCCACAAAATCCTCTCTGATAGCTGCTGGAATCGGAATAGGTTTGATTTGCCAAGGTTCATGACAAACAACAGGAATCAAGTAAGGTTCCCCATAAGAGTGCTTCAGAACACCCCTTTCCTCCTCAACAAATGCCACTGCTTTTTCCCTTAGCACAATAACGTGCAACAACAACTTCTTTTCTTCCTCAGACAACCACCCATCAGGACCAAAATTAACAACTTTCAATCTTTCCACGGTCACCCTCGCCGTCTCTACAAATTCTGGAGGATTCTTCACCAAAGGAGTACAGTACGGATCTCTTGACAAAGGAGGTCTCTTCAAAGGCGGATTCAAACCCACAGGCATAGGCTCATTTACAGGCCTAATCTTCTGCGCTACCTTCTTATACTTTGCCGCTCCACCTTCAACTTGAGGGATCTTCAGGAATTCTTCACCACCAGACCTGGAACAAAAACCAAGGGTTTCCCCATTGCTCACATGTGTGGCCAAGGTAATGTTTTTGACAGGTGTAGAAGAAACCCTAGCGGTGCACAATTGGGAGGACTTACTTTTAGACCCCAATCTCACCACTCCAAAACTTTTCCGCAATTCCACATCTTCATCCTCACTTCCAACTTCCAAATCTTCAAATCTTGATTCGTCTTTCGAATCACATCTTCTAAAATTGTGCAGTTTATCCTCATGCTGGATGTCCAAAAATTGATCTTGACGATCATCATGCTTCAAAATTTTCTGCAGTTTAACCTCATGCTGGAGGTCCAAAAATTGATCTTGACGATCTTCACAAAAATATTTTGCGTCTTCTTTATTCATTATCTTCAGATTTTTTTCTTGATTTTCATGACTTATCTTGAAATTTTTATCTTCTTTTCTTGAGTTTTCTTCTGACCTACAAAAATAACCAGGGGTTTCCCCAATGCTCACAGGTGTGGCCCAGGTAATGTTTTTGAAAGGTGTAGAAGAAACCCTAGCGGTGCACAATTGGGAGGACTTACTTTTAGACCCCAATCTCACTGCCCCAAAACTTTTCTGCGTATCTTTCAATAAAGATATATAACCAATCTTCTTCTTTAAACTTGAATTAAAAATAATTAAAAATCTTGAGAGAGAACAGAGACTTGATAAAAAACTTGACGAATACTTGCAGAGAAGAGAAACATTAAAAAGAGAAAGTTGAAAATCCACTTGGTATATCTCCAAGGGAGCTGACCTACTACAACCTGGGATTTCCTTATCTCGGGGAGAGGTTGTAGCACTAGGGTGATCAGCCCTCATTACTCTAAAAAAGACAGACTCTCAATAGAGCCTGAGCCGCACTCCAAAAAACCAGAGGCAGCACCCACTTCCTTCCTTCTCCTGCAGCAGTCCATGCACTGGCACATTGAAGATAAACCAGGCCTAGTCTCCCAACCATCCTCTCCAGGGGATGATAACCTCATGTGAAGCCTCCTTTTGTCTTCACCAGTCAACTCCAAACTGATTCCCAAATCAAATTGATAACCAATTCTTGCCTGAAAATCCATCAAGAATGGCCCACCCAAAACTGCTTTTACATTACCTTTAGCAATGTAAAAATGAACCTTCCCTGAGGCTCCTCCAACATCTAACTTCACAAACTCTGAAGTCCCAACCAATTCAGTGACATGGCCACCGATCCCTCTCAAATTCCCACCAATACCAGTTTTGATGGGGAGGCCCATATGAGTTGCCTCAAACGAAGAAATCAGGTTTATCTGAGAACCTGAATCCACCAATGCCCTTGCCTCCCTGCCATTCAGAGTGACATTGACATATCCCAGAGGAGCAGAAAAATGAGTTTCCAGCCCCTCACCAAACTTTTCAGCAGAATCACAAATGTATTCTACCTCACCAGAAGAAACCCTTCTCCTGGTCAATAACTTCTTTTGCCTATCAGCCAACCCTGGACTGATAGCATACAATTCCCCATAAGATAGGGAAACCTGACCCTGGTTCATCCTTTCCAGGACAGAGTCCATAACATTAACTTGACCAGACACTACTGGCCTCTCAAAGTGAGCTCTTTGCTTCACCACCTTGGTCCTAGAAGCTTCTTGAGGACAAGCACCACCAACAGATTTACCATTAACAGGAACCAAACCAGATCCTTCACCAGAACCTCTGACTCCAACAGGCTTTGGCAATGAAGCCAAAGGGACATCCTCCTCAGAATCAGAATCCACCTCCATTGGCATTGGCTCACCATTCAGGTCCAATGCACCAAAACTAGGGGGGCCCATGTCAGCCATACCCTTCTGCATCTTGTACAGCTCCTCTTTGCTGTACCTCTTCCTAGCTGCACTCAGCTTAGGGTCACCCTTTGAAGCATTTGGCTTTGGTTGGGCCTGAGAACTGCTCTTAGGCCTACCCACCTTTCCTGCTTCCACATCATAAACACCAGCCAAGCATTCACCACTTGACTGTCCACCACAAGAATACAACTCCAAACCACCAAAAGAAGTAGAAAAAGAGACCTTATTGACCTCCTTCCCCTTTCCCTTGAAATCCTCATCTACCTTAACAGAAGACTTCCCCTGATCAGGAATCTCCTCAAACCTTGGCCTCCTTTGATTGAGACCACCTCTTCTCCTGACCAAATCAACAGGAGCCTGCCCCTCACTGGGCTTCACAAAAGAACTGTCAGGGAACTTAAAAACCCTGCCATCAAACTCCACTTTTCCTTCAGACACATCTCTGTTCAGTTCCCAACAATCATTGGACCTGTGCCCCCTCCTACTACAATAAGAGCAAACCCAAGGATCACTCCTACCAGCCCTTCTTTCAAACTCTCTTGACTGAGAAGGTGCCTTATTAACCTTCTTGGCCTCCTGAACAAAAATGTGCAGCTGTTTTGTCAGATCAGCCAGCTGCTCCACCATTGGGTCCCTCTCCTGTTTGGGAACCTGCACCAAATTTTTCTCCTCCTTCTTCTCCCTAACTTTCTCTTCAGCCAAAGCCTCACTGACTTTGCTGACATACTTGGCACACCCCTCCTGATAGGTGTCCACAGCCAATAACTTCAAATGGGCCTCAACAGCCTCCTTCACCTTATCCAAGGCAGGCAACTTCTGATCCCCATTAGAAAGAGTTTTCATCAATTCCTTTCTTGACAACTCCTTCAACACATCCATCCTGACATCTCTAGCCAGGGCAGACCAAAAAACATCTTTGGCAGCATTTTCATGTGCCAGCTCCTCTACTTCCACCAAGTATTCCACCACAGGATCAAACTGTAGCAGAAACTTCCTGTAACTATGTAAGTTACCAACACCACCATAAGATTGCCATTCACTGACAACCTTGTTCAAGTCCACCATAGTGAACCTGACACCCCATCTATCCACCATTTCCCTGCACAACAATTTCCAATCCCTCTTCTTGTAGCCAGACATGGCCACAATCTCCTTCTCCACTGACCTATCACCAATGAAGAAGATAATCTGCTTCACCATGTCCAGGTAGGAAGCACCATCCACTCCAGCAGCAGTTTCATACTTCTCTAGAAACCACTTGACATCCTCCCCATTAAACTTGGTACCATCCCAAGTTTTAATCCTCACACACTCCCTAAACATCACAGAAGGAGGACCATTCCCCCCACTGACAGTCACCACAGGAATAGCAGAACCAGAAGCCATTCCTCCTGACCAAAACACCAAAAAGAGCCAACCAAAGAAAACAGAGATTCCAAAGAACTAGCAAGTCGAACCCCATGTTGGGCGCCAGAAATGTAGACAATCCTATAGTACTAGCTATAGGCCTTGACCAAGGGATTTGGAGAAAAACCAGAGAGAAAATCCCCTGTCCCTTTAGAAAAATAGAGTGAGATTTACTTGCTAAAGTAAGTTGGTTCCTGTTTTGCTAAAGACCCCTTTTAAACACACTTGACTGCTTGATGAGCCAAGAAAGTAGTCACCAGATAGACTACCAGACCAAAGAACTGAAATGTAGAACAAAGTCCACACCAGAGACAGCAAAGATACTTGATGTAGGCTGCAAATCCACACCAGAGACAGCAATAATACTTGCTATAGCTTGCAAGACTATAACAGAGAAAACAGTTGCCAAAGTTAAGTTAAATGAAGAACTCACTTGCAACAAACAGAGCCAATTGTGGCCAGAAAACAGTGAAAACTGAGTGAGGAACAATGAGATCACCTCCGGATGGTTTTATGATGATTAAGGTTGCCCCAAACTGTCTTATTCACTATGTACACACAGACCACTATCTAAGAGCCCATGCGCACCCACCAATTTGGCGCCTGTACCTGCCAAATTGCATAAAAAACCCTCCTGGAGTGCTCCCCAACCTCCTAAAACAGAGGCGGGCGGGCCGCCCGACGTCGGAGATGCCGCCTGAAGCGGCCCGGCCTCCCTGAAGCCAGAAAACCAATAAAAACCACTAATCTACTTAGAAAAATTAGCTACAACTACTAAAACCTTTAAAACACGGAATTTCACTATAACAACATTGAGACATGAAATATAGAGAATAATTAGCTCTATCAAATGGTACTAAGCACTTAACCCTAAGACTTAAGGTTAGCCCGTAAAACATGAAAAACAAAATTAAACAGCAATCTTTTATAAATGAAAAATGAGGAATTGACCCCTTAAAACTCAGAATATGAAAAATGTCCTCAAGACATAAAATATAGAGAAAAACCAGGGCTATCCAATGATAGTACCCACATACCCGCAGACCCAATATCCACGGAATAAAACCAGAAAATGACCCAATTCCTTAACAGATGTCAATTAAGACATGCACAAACAGCGCCAAATCACACAACAAAGGCCCCTGCCAATGTTGGAAGACCACAACGTGTGACCCTTAACCCAAGGTTCATTACATTTATAACAAGTGTTATTCTCTTGTCTTTTAGGGACAAGGGGAGCTGAAGGTTTTTTCTTCTCCACTGGTAATTTACTTGTAGTAGGTTTTACCACGTCAACACTTTGTCTGTAATTAATATACTTGGTTTCATATTTGTGAATTAATAATATTTCATTACATATATTAATGAACCCAGAGGTATCTCTGATGGTTTCAGTTCTAGCTACAATAATGTCTCTAACTGATATAGGTAACTTGTATATTATCTTTTCTTTCCACTCTTCATAATCCATTTTTGGATCCATGGCTTTCATGATTTTATTAAAAATACCATAGGTTTATCTCCAGCATTTGTATTATATCTGGCCTTTTCATACAATCTTTGTTGAGTGATTCTAAATTTTGGGCCACCAAATTGCCTTTCAATTAGTGCCTTCCATTCATTCCAGGAGTAATTAATTCCCTCACTCAATACAGATTCAAACCATAATAAGGCCACATCTGTAAATAAAGATATTAGTTTTGATGTAATTTCTTCATCAGGTAATTTGTATGAAAATTTTAAGTTATCAATTCTTTGAATGAATTGTTGCCAATCAGATTTTGAATCCCCGTCAAAAGAAGGGTACTGATCTAACTTAGGCCAGTTCTTTTGGCTAATTTTTCTTCCCTAACCTGAGGAATATTGAGTAATTCACTTACCTTAGAAAGATGATCATTTATTTCATCTTTTACTGATTTTATATTCTCAGAGCTCATGACACTATATTCATGTTCAATCATTGGTTTATCATCAGAGTGTTTCATAAAAACTGGTACTCTTTCCACATAAGAGGTATTCTCTTTTACTTTTCAAAGATATTAGTTTTGATGTAATTTCTTCATCAGGTAATTTGTATGAAAATTTTAAGTTATCAATTCTTTGAATGAATTGTTGCCAATCAGATTTTGAATCCCCGTCAAAAGAAGGGTACTGATCTAACTTAGGCCAGCTCTTTTGGCTAGTTTTTGCTTCCCTAATCTGAGGAATATGGAGTAAATCACTTACTTTAGAAAGATGATCATGTATTTCATCTTTTACTGATTTATTATTCTCAGAGCCTATGATACTATGTTCATGTTCCATCATTGGTGTTTCATTTGCATGTTTCATGAAAACAGGTACTCTTGCTACGTAAGAAGTGTTATCTTTTATTCTTTCAGTATTTTTCAACATGTTTTCTACTTCTATTTCCACTCTTTGTAACCTATCCTGTATTACTGGTACATGAGTTAGGGTGTCATTTACATTTGAAAAAGATAATTTAAAACGTCCCTCAATGGTAGCCATAATATTCTGAGAGTGTTCTAATTTATTTTCTAAATTTCTAATCTCAGATTTTAAGCCCTTATTCTCATTGATTAATTCATTATTTGAATTTTCAATAATTTTTAATCTATTGGCTGTTGCACTCAATGATTGTGTTAGCTGTAATAATACCTTTTCTGTATTATTGTTTGACTCTTTTGAGAACTCTTCCAATTTTTCAATTCTCAATAATAATTTACTTATTATCTTTGATTCCATTGGATTTTCTTTTAAAAAATATTCTATTTTTTCTGTGTCCAACTCAGAAGACTCATCATTTGATTCCATTTTAATATTAATAGCATTATCCTGGTGATCAATAAAACTATCTACATTGTCTTTGTGCAAAGACAAGTTTAACATATTTTTTTAAATGAATAATATTTTAAATCATTATCAATTATATCCAATATTTCCTTATAAATCTCATTACCTATAAGTAATTCAGTGTTAGGTTGATGCAATTGATCATAAGAAGTTGGATGACTCACCAAGGTCTTACCCCATTTCCCCTGCCTCTCCTTGGCTTTCCCCTGTAAGGGTGACTGCTGGATCCTTGTTGAGGAGGATTGTTGTAATTTTGGGCGTACCAATCCCATTTCTATTTGCTTACTGTAATTTTTTGGTCCTCCTCTTGGGATGGAGGTGTTGCTATGGAATTGTTGGGTGCCACTGTTGGTGGTTGAGTCTTTATGTCCACTAGAGCTTGGTTGACTTCTATGAAACCTTGAGCTGCTCTCTTTTCCAGATTGTTGATCTGGTCCACTATGTTGTTGACTCTTATTGTCAAGGTGTTCAGTAGGGTGGATAGGGAGTGAACATGTTCTTGTAATGTATTTTTTGACTTCTTTATTGAAACCTGCTTTAAAAGCTTTTCCCTTTCCTCTAGAGACATTGGTGGAGTGTTGTTGATTATGGGAGAGTCCTGGCCCTCCATTTGAATGTCCTGTAACAGGTCTTTCAGCTCTAGGTCTTAAGTTATAAGGTTTTGCCTTATTACTTACAATGTCATTGTTGTCACACATTTTCACATGAAATTTAAAGAATTGAGAATTTAGATATAAAAAACTTCACAAGGGAGTTTTATCAGTATTTATCAATACCACTGAAGACAATTTTATTGCTTACTTATTGGTATGAAGTGAATCTTTAAGTTCCAAAAGTCAAATATGCTTTTTATGTGGTCACTTGAGTTAACTGGTCTACAATATGTAGCTGTGTGTTTTTATATTTAAAAGAAAACAACTGTTAGTAAGATTCTTTCTAAATATTTAATGAATATTACAAACCAATAAAAAGAAAAGATTAAGAGTCCTGTTTAAAGAAAACAATTAATCAGTTTAATTGGTTTATTATCTGCAAAGATCACAAATTTAATTGGTCTATTGACAGACTCCCACTAATAACAATTTTATGTTAAATTAGTGGTAAAATTGTTGATTCAATATCAAAATTTTATTATAAAACAGGGCTTCTTTTTCTGAAATCACTATATAAGTGACCCCAACCTGTTGTAATTATCCAAATATTTCTATAGGGATATTATTTACATGTACCTTCTTTGAAATTTTTACTTACTGGATTATAACAGAATTCTTGAGGAAAGGCCCCCAATAGTCAGGCTGAGATCAAGTACAAGGACGTGAAATAGCTTGAAAAGTCTTTGTATAGAAGATTTAAATGGTCCTATATGAATACTGTAGTATAAATCCAACAAATAATAAAATATAATTCAGAATAAAGGTCTCAGTAATATAATTCTCACTATTTTTATATGTGGCTTACAATCTTTTTAGTTGCTAGAAAAATAGATTATAATAATTCATATACTAATTTAACGTCTTATAAAAGTACTAATTGAAGTGTATTGTAATTGATTTGGCTATATGGTGTAAATTGTAATGATAAATAATGTAGAAACAAGACCCAAAAACCTCCTCCTTTTATACACACTGAGTTCCCCAATAAATCCCTTGATATACCATCCAATACACAGTAAAAGCTGCCTCAAATCCACTAATAGACCTGCCCATCAACATCCCTAGTGATCCATGACATAATTAGACAAGTAACAACTGCCAAAATCCTGTAATAATAAGGGAAATCCATCAAAATTAAAGGAAAAGACAAAAAGAGAGTATATGTGTAAGAAATAATAATATAAAAGACTAAAAGGAGACTTTTTAAGGTTAATAAAAGCTTAAGAATAAGGGGGATTTACTGTAGAAATGGAGGGGCTAATCCTGACATTATACTACGTGAAATTCCCATCCAAAAATAACCAAAACTGACTGAGAAACCACCAAAAAACTTAAAACAGAGCGTGAGATGTGGGGTAACTACATGCAGTCCTTGGCAGGCGCCTGCACTTGTAAATCCTTGACTAAAATTAGGCGAATTTTAAGCGTGGTGATGAAATAAGATGCCAAGAATGAGGTTATTAATAAAATTAGTGCATATAAACAAGGTCAATGCACTATTAATTAAGCTAGGACACTAAATAAGCGCCTGTTGCCTATTTTAGTGTGTTTCCCCACATTGGGCGTAGAATGTGGGGTAATTATAGTGTGAAAAATCTAACTTTGCTAAAAATGAAGTTATTCACACGGGAAAAAAGCAGGTAGTATGTGGCCAGTACACAGAAGCCATTTCTGGCATAAAAAACACCAAATTTGAAAAGTGTTATTTTTATGCTTTTAAATAGCCAAATCAATAGTCCTAATTGAGCTCAATTGATCTGTCAAAGCACATTTTTGATATTCTCAAATTTATAGCGCATATAGTCAACTTTTAAGTGAAATAAAGCACATTTCTTGTTTTTTGCGTAAAACAATGAATATAACAGCTTTAAGTGTACTTAAAAATTATGTAGCCTTATACTTAAGGTTCTTAAGATTACTCTAACATATTCCAACTTAATATTAAGTACATAAGACCTATAAAAGGTGGATATATGGGTGTATATAAGGTGTTATAATGGCATTTTTTGTGTATTATCATAATTTCACTTATGTATACTGTTTGTGTACTCTCATTTATTTTTCCCATGTATAGTTCATGTGTTTAACTTAACTTATAAGCAATTTTTACTCAGTCCTGGGGATATACAGGCTGACACAATTTCACTTGGTATTTGGACACCAATATAACACCTAATTAAATTGGTATTTGGTTAAAGCATGGTAAGCTAATAATTCACCCTTATAAAGCTCTAGTTAAACTTATTATTTAATTTTTAACATATTTTTTTGAATTTTTCTTATATTTTATTTAAATAAATAAAGATATAAATTCAGGGTAAGCTCCAATGCTTTTATTAGTAATTATATTGCTAATAATTTTTGTGTAATAATTACCATACAGGTTTTATCTTTTGTAGATGTGAAGAATAGTTACTTAAGTCATAATGAGTGCTCCACAGGACAATGTAAGTGATAAACCTGCTTTTAACACCAGGTCTAAAGCTAAAACTACTGTTCCAGGACATCACTATGGAGGGCCAATCCTACCCCCAGCCAGAAGCAATGAGAATAGAGGAAAAGGACACCTTATTAAAAAAGATAAATATAAAAAAGACTTCACCTCCTCTTCAGGATCAACTGTCCCATCTGGCCAAACAGGTTCTGAGACTAGAGGAGTCAAGATCTACCATACTAAAGGAGGTAGAGCAGCTGCAAAACAACTGCAAGGTGGGATTTCAGCAAATGAACCAAACTTTGGCGGATATAAAGGGAGGGCATCCAAACCAACAACCCCCTACCCAAGGAGGATCAAGTCAGTCCCAGGAAAAGATCTTGGTAGAGAAATGGAAGTGGGATTGGTTCCATCAGCAGTGGTCAATCCACAATTGCAACAGGGATCCACCCCCTCACCAGACAACCTCAGCTCACCCCTACAGAGGAAAAAAAAAGCGCCAAAAGTCAGGGCTTGCTCCTATCCCATGGTAAGTAGATTACCCTCTCAGATTGAAAACAATACTAATGATTACAATATAGGTAATTTTATTGATGTGAAATCTGTCCAGAAAATTGAGGAGGACTTAAGACAATTAGGTTTTGATGTAGATACACCTGATTTATTGTTTGTTAATAACAATAGTACTATTTACAATAATAATAAAGTTAACCCTCAGTTGCCACTACTTATTAGTGAGATGAGAACTTCACAAAATAGTGAAGAATGTGAAAAGGAAGACATGGAGTATTATAATAATAACCCAACTGTCCATAGGATTGTTTCAGAATTATGGAATAGAATGACTGAGTGTGAGGAACATACAATTAAGCTCACAAGTGAAACAATTTCATCCTTTAAATTGAATATTTCTCAATTTGAAACAAGAAATAAAGATTTTGAGAGTGAACACTTGGCTATAACTCTTAAATAGAATTCTTTACGTAATAAATATAGTGACCTTTCAAAAAAATTCTGTGAGTTAGAAAAGTTGTATGAAGCACATTTATTAAAATATGAATCAAGAACAAAGTTATCTTTTGCACAAACAAATCAGAGTGTCTCTGATCTGTTACAAAGATTAACTAAGGTTGATATTGAAACTGCTAATCTACTAATAAATCAGGATCATCATAAGTATACACAGTATAATAATAATCCTTTCATTTGCAAAAATGAATCTAAATCATTATTGATGCCACCACAAGTAAAACCATCTGGTGGAAGTGTCAAGTCTGAGAAGACAAATTTAAGTCACAAATCCGTGCAAGAGGAAATACAAGACCATTTATCCAGAGTGAATGAGTTATTGAATTTACCTAAGATTAGTGAGACTAAATCCAATCAGAAGAACTGGCCAAAAATTGATCAGTACCCAACTTATGATGGGGAAGCCAGCTCTTATTGGAAGCATTTTATTCAAAGAATTGACAATTTAAGATTCTCATATAAGTTACCAGATGAAGAAATAACATCAAAATTGATTTCTTTATTTAAGGATGTTGCTTTATTATGGTTTGAAGCTGTATTAAGTGAGGGTAAAGATTACTCTTGGGCTGAATGGAAACACCTGATTGAAAAACAATTTGGAGGTTCTAAATTCAGACTCACTCAGCAAAGATTACATGAGAAAGATAGGTATAATCTGTTGAATGGTGAAAAACCTATGGTATTTCTAATGAATTTAAATAAAATATTGAAAGCCATTGAGCCAAATATGGATTTTAACTTATGGAAAGATAAAATAATATATAAATTACCTATATCTGTCAGAGACATTGTTGTAGCTAGAACAATAATGGTTAATGAATACTCTGAATTTATTAATATTTGTAATGAAATATTATTAAACCATAAGTATGAAGCAAGGTACACCACTTATAAAAAAATAATGAACCTGTGAAAAATGAGAATTCAAAAAACACTTCAGGAAAAACAGAAAAAACCTACTGCACCTGTAGTACCTAATAAGTATGAGACTAATACTTGTTATAAGTGTAATAAGCCTTGGGGTAAAGGTCACAAATGTGAGAAAAATATAAATATTGTTGGAAATCAACATGAATCTGAAAATGACACAGAAAAAATTAAAGACTCAAGTGATTATGACAGTAATATCTCATATAGTGATTAAAATGAAGTCTGTATGTTGGAAGATGATTTTTACATCTTTGAAAATCTAATATTGAGTATGGACTCCAATGAATCTTTAATGAATCTTGAGGATCCTGAAATCATTAAGGATATACAAGCTTATAACTTAAAAATGACACCTATCATGGTTCCAGCTATCATTTATGGAGAAAATGTAATTATAGTATTGGAAACAGGAGCTGCTGGCTCTGTTGTTTATACAAATACATTACAGAGAATTGATAGTGATTATAAGTCAAAGCTTGAACCCCTTCAAAGTAAAAATTGGAGAGTTTTTGGATCAGTACTGCACCCCATTTGTAGATACAAAGCTTCTTTTTTCTTTAAACATCAACATGGTTGTGTTAGAGTAACTTGTGACTTTGTAGTAATGAATAATACCAATTGTAGTAGCTGGTTTTTTATTGGAAATGACATTCTGACTAAGTTTGGTGTGAAATTAGACCCTGAAAATTATAATTTTACAATTGGCATGAATGGTAAAAGGAAATTTAAAATAAATTCTTTTAACACAGTCTTACACCTTGAGTCAGTGATAGACATTCCTTGCAATGGAAGAGAATCCAATGAGAGTGAACTTCTGGAAATAGAAATTTCTAAAGCATCATTTGGAACTCAGATAAATGAAGCCGAGAAGACAAATATTTTGGACTTAATTAAAGCATTTCCAATGGCTTTTGCACATGGGACCAATGAGCTTGGCCTTGTAAAAGATCATGAGATGAAAATTAGTTTAACCTGTGATACGGATAATATTCCTGCTAGTCTTAAAAAGAAACCATACCCTGCTTAACCAATGAAGAGGAAAGACATAGAGGAAAATATTAAGATGTTGTTAAAGATGAACATTATTGAAAAGGTTGAAACTACACCAAAATATTGTGTGATATCACCAGTGCTAATTTCTTATGAACAAGTTAAAGCAAGACTGTGCGGTGATTATAGAGCATTAAATACATTTACAGTAGATGATATTTACCCCTTTCCAAGGATTTCATCTATACATCCTACCGTTAAAGGAGATAAATACATAAGTTTCTAGATGGAAATAAAGGGTTCCATCAAATTCCTGTTGAAAATAATTCACAGAACTTTTTGTTGATAACAACACATATGGGAATATATAAATATTTCAGGATGCCATTTGGACGAAAAAATTCTCCTTCATTATTTCAGAAGTAAATGGATATAAAATTTCATAATAAAATGATTGAGGGATGGCTAATGGTATACATTGATGACATCATAGTGTTCTCTAAGACATATGATGAACGCTTAATCCATTTAAAGAAGGTATTTCAGAAGATGGATGAAATTAAAATGACCCTTGCATTGAAAAAATGTAAATTTGGGTTTGAGTATTTAAAAGTGCTTGGTCATATTGTATCTGGCTTACAAATATGTGTAGACCAAAGTAATGTGGCTGAAATCAAGAATATTAGAATTCCTCAAAATGTAAAGGATGTACAGTGGCCTGTAACAAGTCTGCAACCAAAATTCATTTTTACAACTTGCATATCACCTGCATCCTCCAGGCTCCAAAATCACACCACCAGCACAACTTCCATTCATCAACAATCTTATTCTTTTATGGTAATGTATTTTTTATCAGTTTAACTAAATTTTATTCATATCTATTATTAATATTTGTCTTATGTTACAACCCTTCATAGATGTCAAGAGATGGGGCACAAAATACACAACTGTCGCAGGAAGTACGAAGGCAAATTCTTGGCCTTTTTAAAGGGGAGGTTCTGAATCAGAAAATATGTAAAAATTTTAATCTACCCCACTAAACTGTCTCTACCTTGCTTAAGCATTTTAAGGAAACTGGAACAATTGAAGCTGCTCCCCGTTCTGGCCATCCACCTAAACTCAGCTTGCGAGATCTTTGACAACTGTCTGGAGTTGTCAGCAGTAATTGAAAAGAGAAACTTTATGTCATTTCTAACTCTCTAACCACTCAAGCTTCACCTTCCACTGTTTTTAAAAGTATTCATGGTCTTGGGTATCACAAATGTGTTGCAGCAAGGAAACCGTATCTAAATGAAATACACAAGGCAAAACGGCTTCAATTTGCTTTTAATCATGCTTCATGGACTTCTAGTGATTGGAAGAAGATCATTTTGACCAATGAATCTTCATTTGAAATAGGAAAGAGGTCTTCAGCTACATTGGTTTGGTGCACAAAATCTGAAAAGTATGATGAAAAATGCCTCCAACCCACTTTCAAAAGTGGCCAAACTTCTACTATAATCTGGGGAGCATTTTACAACACTACAAAACTACCTCTTGTGTTTCTACCTCCTAAAAAGTAAAAAGCAGCCGATTTCATTGAAAATGTCTATAAAAATAATCTTATGCCTTATCTCAAAAAAAAAGACCCTAAGCACACATTAACAATCATGGAGAAGAATGTGCCTGTCCACAAAGCTGATGTCACCAACTTATTTTAATTAAAAAATAAAATTAATAAACTTGAATGGCCACCTCAATATCCTGATCTTAACCCTATCAAAAACGTTTGGAAAAGCCTCAAGTGTAATGTGCAAGAAAAATAGCAACCTAAAAACATCAAAGAGATGCAAGAACATTTCTGCTAGCTTGGGAAGACTACCCAACCTCAGAACTGGAGAACCTCATTGCTTCAATGCCTGCAAGAATTTAAATGGTTATTGATAACCATGGAGGGTCAACTTTCTGGTAGATACTAATGGGCATGAGGGAGGTGAGATTTTTTTAATTTTTTTTTTCAAAATCCTTTTGGGGAGACATTCTATAATGTCTCAGCTATCTACTGGTATGTATTTTATCTAGGTAAAAAAATTGTTTCAGGTATCTGAAAAATTTGCTTTTTGGATTTAATTTTTTTTTTGTCTTTATAATATGTTAGATTGATTTGAAACATGCTTTTACACCAGAATACAAAAAATAAAAAATTTCTGAAATTTATTGAGAGAGTAGTGTTAAAAAATAGTGGTCGCAGACTTTTTACAGGCCACTGTACAATCTTTTCTTGGTATGTGTGGTTATTATAGACAATATATAAAGAATTCCCAATTAATTGCTGCACCATTGACCACACTGATAAAGAAATCAGAAGCTTTCACTTGGAATAATGAAAGACAACAGGCTTTTGATAAGCTGAAAGAATGTTTTATGACAGCTCCTATCTTAGGATTACCGGATTTCCAATTACCTTTTGTATTGTATACTGATGCAAGTTTTATTGGTTTGGGTGCTGCTTTGCATCAAAAACAACTTATTGAAGGGAAAAGGTCAGAAGTAGTAATTTTCTACATTTCATGTACTCTAAGAAGTAGTGAATTGAAATATGGTGCTACTCAACTTGAATTTTTGGCAGTAGTATGAGCTCTTGAGAAGCTACATTATTACCATGAAGACTAAAAATTTGAGTTAATAACTGACTGTAGTGCAGTTAAGTCACTCTTAAACATGAAAACTCCTAATAGACATATGTTTAGATGGAAATTAGCTGTACAAGAGTACAGAGGAGGGATGACTATTACACATAGAGCAGGAAGCTTACACTCTAATGTAGATCTGTTATCTAGAGTACCTCTACCTAATAATGATGATAATCCTGCTTATGTTCCTGAAACAGAGATTATTAACATTTATGGAATTTATATTGTAGATATTGAGGATGAATTTATGTAATCAATTCTTGATAATTATGCTTCAGATCCTGACTTGAGTAAACTTACTACAATATTAAATGATCCATCTAATGCTTCAATGAGTGTTTTAATAAAAACTTTACCACAAAAGTATAAGGAAGCATTAGAAAAAGGAAAATTATCTATTGATGATGGTTTTATATATTACAGGAAGAAATTAAGTAATGTAATTGTAATTCCCCCTTCAATGAAGGAGTTAATATTAAGCATATGTCATGATGATATATTAGCAGGTCACTTTAACTTCCATAAAAAATTAACCAGAGTAAAAAATACAGCTTGGTGGATTAACATGTCTGATGATGTTCAAAAATATGTTGAGACATGTGATTCTTGTAAAAAATCTAAAAGATTAACAGGTAAAAGAGCTGGTTTATTACAAAAAATTGAGCAACCAAAAGCTCCATGGGAAGTAGTTAACATGGACTTTGTAACAGGTTTGCCAATAGCAGGGCATAATAGTTATAACTCCTGCTGGGTAATTGTAGATAGATTTATAAAAATGTGTAAATTTATTCCTACCCACAAAGAGGTTTCTGCAAAGGACTTAGCTTTTTTATGGTGGACACAAATGTTAAATAAAGCAGGATTCCCCAAAGCAATAGTTTCAGACAGAGATCCTAAATTTACTTCTGAGTTCTGGACATCACTTATGGATGTTTTAGGTTGTCAATTAAAACTTTCTACAGCACATCATCTACAAACTGATGGTCTAGTAGAAAGAATGATACAAACCTTAGAAGATATGATAAGAAGATATTGTGCTTTTGGTCTTGACTTTAAAGGAAATGACAAATTCACACATAATTGGGTAACCCTTATCCCAGGTTTAGAATTTGCATACAATAGTACAGTACATTCTGTCACTGGAAAAATGCCATTTGAGTTATGGTTGGGTTATGTACCTAATACCCCTGCTAAAACTCTTAATAAATTACCTAGATTGGATATCCATCCAGGTACAAAGTCTTTTCTTCAGATGCAAGAATTATGCAAAAAGCATGCTCAAGAATGTATAAATAAGGCATTTGAGTATGAGAAGAAAAGATGGGATAAAGCCCATAAAGATCAAATGTTCAAAGAGGGTAATGAAGTCCTTAATTCTACACTAAATTTTATGGATGTTATGGAGTATGATTATGTGACAGAACCTTTATAAATATAAAATAGTCTTGTGAGTCTTTCCCACAAGCCTCCAATCTATGAGTGTGTTAACAACCTTTATAAATATAAAATAGTCTTGTGAGTCTTTCTCACAAGCCTTCAATCTATGAGTGCGCTACCAACCTAGCAATAGATTAAGGCCACTTGTAAGTGGCATTCATTGCACACAAAATAACTAAAGTAAGAAGTACCTTTATAAATATAAAATAGTCTTGTGAGTCTTTCTCACAAGCCTTCAATCTATGAGTGCGCTACCAACCTAAATGTAGCGCAATCAAGACAAACATTAGGAAAAATACAGAGATATTAGGGGGTGTCAGTTCTGGCAAATCCACACTTATTTAAGTGTGGATTTCTCAAACACACTAGCCCCAATACTGGTGGATTTCAAAATGAAAAAAGTCACTTATTTCAGTCAAATCTGCACTTTCTCAACCAAAAGTGCTGATTTCACCATCAAGTCCTGTTTCACTGATTTTTCAGCATCATCCCATTCATACACAGAACTCAGAAGCATAACACTTCATAAATCAAAACATCATACATCATTTACATATTCATATCATATCATATAAGAGTCATGCCTTCCTCACTTTAAATCGTGATAAATTACATAAAGCAATGACTTTCATGGCTCTTGAACTGCTATGGGACTCTGATTGCAATTCTGATTCTGATCTAGAAGAAGATTTTGTTTTTTTATCAAAAATGGCCATGAAACGTTACCTTCTTCCCAGAAAGCCTCAAGTACTTCATACCCCCAAGTACTCCATCCAAACACTTCTTAACCTATCTACACCCAGTTTTAGACAGTTGTTCAGGACTTCTCCAGAATTTTTCCTCAAATTGCTTGAGCTTATTCAGGATCATCCCATATTTCACAATAATTCTCAAAAAGAAAAACGTGATGGCCAATTCAATTGGCCATCACACTATGTCGTTTGGGTTCCAATGGTAACGGAGCCACTTTGAAATGGTTAGAAAATGTCTTTGATTTAGGGTATGGTTCAGTTAACACTTATACCAAACAATGCATCACTGCCATCAACTCCTTGGAATCTCAACTTCTCACCTGGCCAACAAAAGAAGAGCAACTTGAATCATCTCAGGTTATGCAAGCAGAGGACTTCCCAGGATGTATTGGTTTTGTTGACGGTACAACTATTCCTTTGAGCCAGAAACCTGCTCAAGGTGGAAACAATTACTTTGAACATAAAAAGAGGTAGATTATTTTCAACTCCCTTCATTCTCTTTTAAACTAACATAAACAACTGTATCTTCTTTATAGATATTCAATTTCTGTTCAGCTTATATGTGACATTAAAAAAAAATTTATATCATTCTATGCTGGCTATCCTGGATCATGTCATGACTCCTACGTCTTCCAAAGAATGCATATTTCAAATGAACCTGAAAAATTCTTTGATGAAGATCAGTATCTTCTTGCAGATTCTGCTTATGCAAATGGAAATTATGTACTCCCTGATTTTTAGGGAGCAGCTTCAGAAGACAGTCAAAATGCCAAGTTCAAAAATCATTTGGAAAAGTTAAGAGTCCGTATTGAACATTCTATTGGAATCTTGAAAGGCTGTTTTTCTAGTTTAAGGGAATTAAGAAGTCCTCTTAGAAATAAATCTGAAATGGAGGCGGTGATTAACTGGATTCTGTGTTGCACTATACTTCATAACCTACTTGCTGACCTCAAAGATCAATGGTTAGAGCTGTATGAAGATGAAAAAGTTGATTCACCTCTGACTATATCCAACACTTCTATTTCTCAATCAACTAGTATAAGGGCGAAAATTCTTCCAATAACACTCCAACATTTTTCAACACAATTTTAATTTTTTTTCATACTCTTCAAATGATCATTTCACTTGTTTTATTCACTGAGAATGGTATTTTTTTTTCATATTTATTTTGTTTTTGAATTTGCTGTTAAAGTCTTATTTTTTTATCTCTCTGTGTTTTCTTTCATCAAATCAACATGTAATCGCATATTTTCTGAAAATGCATAATTTTTCATTCACTCTCTTTTTTTTCTTCACTCATATCTGTTTCCTCCTCTCTTCTTACATCACTTAAACAATTTCAATTCAATTTCTTTTTTCTCAACTCATCTCTCCAGGTAAGTCATTTTTTCTTTTTTACTTAATTTTTTGCTAATTGGATGAGGATGAGAAGGAGGAGGTTCAGCGGATGAGGAGTATAGTTGGAGACTTGACCAAATTGTTGAATTGCTGATGTGAGAGATGATGATGAGAAGGAGGAGGTTTTGAGGATGAGGAGTAAAGCTGGCAACTCAACTGAGTTGTTGAATTGCTGATGTGGGAGATGATGATGTTGATGAGGATGAGGATAAGAAGGAGGAGATTTGGCGGATGAGGAGTAAAGCTGGCGACTCGATGGAATCAGTGAATTGCTGAAGTAGGAGATGATGATGATGTTGATGAGGATGAGGATGAGAAGGAGGAGATTTGGCGGATGCGGAAAGTAGGTGTAATGTACTTTCCACTTGCATATGCTGAGTCTGCAAGGAGGTACTGAGATTCTTCAAAGTATGAGTCAGGAGTTTGAGAAATCCTCATTCTTTGGAAGACGGAAGAGTCATGAAATGAGCTGGGGCAGCCACTATGAAAAGCAATATATTTTTTATTGACATCACATACAAGTTGAATGGAAATAGAGTATCTAGAAAGAAGATAAAAAGTCAGTTTATGATAGATGTGAAATTGGAGAACATTTTGAAGAAACCTTTTTTTGCAATCAAAATAATGGTCGCCATTATAAGCAGGCTTTTGACTCAATGGTATAGTTGTTCCATCAACAAATCCTACACATCCAGGGAAACCTTCAGCTTGCATTACTTGAGAGGATTAAAGTCGCTGTTGTGGAGTTGGCCAAGAAAGTGTTTGAGACTTGAGAGAAAGGATAGCAATTATACAGAACTTGGTGTATAATATCATCGTCCCATATCCTATGGTAAAGAGATTTTCCAAATGTCTTACAGCAGCACCATTTCCATTTGAGCCAAAGATAAATAGTGCAACAGCAAGTTGAATATCAGGATCATGCTGTTTATTTTGAGAATTGTTATAAAATATAGGATGTTTGGAGATGAGTTGATAAAGTTTGAAGAAAGAATTGGGAGAAGTTAAAAATAGTTGAGTGAAGTTTAGTTGAGAAATGTTGAGAATGGAGTGGAGATAATATCTGGGATAATGATGAAGATTTGGCCCCCTTGGGTTTATCTAACACTTTTTGGAAAGAAAAGACATATAGGCTAAAGCATCTTCCAAATCAGAGTCTGTTTTATAGTAAAGAACTAAAAGTAAAGTGATAGCATTCATAGTTGAGTGAAGTAGCTGCCTAGTAGAGAGGTGTTTCATAGTTGTTAGTGAAAGGCTTATGTGATGAGGGAAGTGGGAATTCACTGCCAAATGTGCAGTTGGGGTGTGTAGATAGAAAAAAACTTTAATTGTTTTCAACCAAAATTAAGTAGCATAGAGTGAGGAAAGACTTAAGGATGGAATCAGCAATTATAAGTCATGTGACTTTCTTAAAAATCCATCATGGATGTGATGAGTTTGGGATCAGGAATTAGGAATGGAAATTGTGGTATAAGAGGCGGGATAATGCATTATTGTGGATTCCTTATCCACTAGCCCCAGGGCTAGTGGATAAGAATTATCCGCAATTAATAATGTCTGATCCCAGGAAAAAGAAATTCCTGATCCCTAATTGCAGATCAGTCAACTTTGATACCCCTTATTATGTTTGATGTAAGTGTATAAATAATTTATATAATAATAAAATTAATATGATACTTATTTTACTTATTTTAATAAATTTTTTATATAATTTTATTATTTAATAAAATATTATTTTAAATGCATAAAATAAATCACTTTATTCCCTCCAATAAAATATTATATACTTTATTGGGCTCCTGAGACAGACTGGCTGACAAAATTCAATGAAATCAAACATAAGTTTACACATTAACCTCATTAGTAAAAAAATGTCCCCATGACTGCTATCATAGAACACACAGCCAGATGGCTAATTAATTTAAGTAAGTAGAGTATCATATATGACTTATTAAATTTTAGCTAATGAAATAAAATTTAAACTTGACAACCTATATTAGACCCCATACTTTTTTTGGCTACCTTATGTTTTATTTTTTGCATTACTATTGTTTCTTAACATATGGATTTGGTTGATCAACTCTAAATTTTCAGTAATTTTTATCTAAAAAATGTAAAGAAAATCAATCTAAATAGAAAATAATAAAATTGCATAAAAAATTCCTGAAATAGTTCAAGAAGTCTTCAAAAAAGTTAAAAAATGCTTCCAGAAAAGTTGCAAAAAGTTCAAAAAAAGCATCCAGAAGTCTCTAGAAAAAAGTTCCCAAAAGTTACCAGAAATGTGTCAAAAATTTCAATAAAAAGTGGCCCAAATTTTCTCAAAAAAGTGTCCCAAACATGCCCCAAAAGTCCCTGAAAAAGTGTTTCAAAAGTTCCTAATGAAGTGGCAAATAGTTCTAAAACAAAGTGCTCAAAAAACTCCCAAAAAGTGCCAAAAAAAATCTGAAAATCACTTTAATATTCTTTTAAAACATTTCCAAATTGGTTCCAATTTTTTCTAAATGTTTTTAGTGAAAAAAAGACCCAAAAAATCCAAAATAAACACCTAAAAATCAATGGGAAATTCTTGAAAAACACTTCCTAATTGTTTTAGCAGAAAAAAAGACTAAAATTTACCTAAAAACACCAAAAACAAGTGGAAAATTCTAGGAAAATATTTCCAACTGGTTTACAAATGAATCTGGAGTAATTTAGCAAAAAAAAAAAGGCCAAAAAAAAAGAAAACCCCTAAAAATGACTAAAGAGTCAGTAATTGAAGAATAAAAAAGATGGAGAACCAAGAAAAAAAGAAGAAAGAAAGAAAGAAAGAACAGATCAATCAGTTCTTAAAACAAAAAAGATGATAAAAAAAGAGCAAAAAAAAAGAAATAAAAAATAGACATTTCAATCAGCAATTAAATTACAAAAATTGAGAAATTAGCTTACCTTGAGATCTGTGAAGTGAGAAGTATCAGAGCAAAAAATGATTAAGGGAAGTGAGAGATGAAGAGAAGATGAGATATCTTAGTGAGACTGGATCTTAAAAATGTTATGCCATTTCAAGTCTGAGAGCTGAACCAGAACAAGTGAAACTGGGGAATATCCTTGCTCAAAATTGTAAATTAGTTAAGCTAGGCCTTAAAAATGAGAAAGGTTTATTAGAAGTGTTTTGGAATCCATAGAAATGGTTTGAGATGATGAATTACTGCTAGATTCTATGGATGGGAATAGTTCAGCATTCGAATCAGTATCAGAATTAACCATTAGATCAAGAGCTAAAGCTGAAGCAGTGATCTCAAGTTGATGGCAGACTGAAAGTTGCATGTTGTGTTAGTGAAAACTGATGAAGATTAAGAATAAGTGTATGATTAAGGTATTGATTAATTTCTGTTAAGTCACATACCTTATTTTTATGACTAAGCACTTAAGGATTTGTTGAAAAAAAATCTAAGTGTTGGTGGTTTTGTACCTAGTGTTGGCATCTCTGTACATATTGCTGACTAATCATAATGAAAAAATGAAGTGTTTTGATGACTTGTTTGACCCAAAAGAAGACATTTTTGGGAATAAATATGCTGTAAAAATACACCTGTCTAGGGCAGGTGTATTTCATTTTTTGATGGCAGGTTTGGTACCTTTTTTGTGGGGTGTTTATGTGGTGTATTTGGTAAGGTTTGAGACCCAGTAATCTGGAATGCATTGAATGTCTAGAAAATCTTTTGGAAGAGTGCAGCAATCTTCTTTCTAGAGAATTAGAAATTCTTAAACCTAGAAAGTCTTCTAATTGTAAATCTAAGAGATAAGTCCAGTGTGTTGGTTGTAAAGTTTTGAAGCATTCTTTAAATTATTGGTTCTTCTGGATCTACTGCAGTATAACTAAGAAAATTATGAAGTGTAAATTGATGATTTAAGGATTCAAAAGATGAGAAACTTGATGGGAGCAAGTCAGTTTCATGGTGTCTTTGACTTGGAGGGTTTGTGAGTGTTGAAGGCATTGACATATAGTGTGTCCATGCATTTGAACCTGTAAAGTTAGATGTGTTTTTTTTCAGAATTAACAAGTGAATTACTTGAAGAGACATTAGTTGGAGATTTGTTTTGTGCAGATATATCTTTTATGGTGGTAGGTGTTGATGAAGATGTGTTTGGGAAGTGATTGGATAAAATTTGGTTTGGTATAGAAGGAGGAGTTGTGTGAATTTCCATAAATGGATAATCATCAAATGAAAGAGGAGCATTAGGAATTTTGGATGAATTTGCAAAAAGGAAGGAACATTATTCCCCAGGGAGCTTGACATGAAGACATAGCCATAATTGGCATTTGAAAAACAGTGTTGTTTACAGGAGTGGTTGGTGGCAGACCTGTTGGCAACTGCTTTTTATGAGCACTGAACTCAAGCAAAGGAGATCTCAGTGGTGTGGTTAAAATCCACATTTGAAGCTTTTTCTTTCTTGAACTCAATAGGGGGTATCAAAGTTAGAAATTATTAATTATTAAAAATGTATTTCACAACACAAAGAGAAAGCCACAAACTTGAAATTAATTCTCAGTAAAAAGGTGTTTTTGGGGTACAATATGCCATATATTAAAAAATAGACATGGTTGAATTGGTGGAAAAAAGAGGTATTTTAATATGGAAGATATATAGCTTTGATACCCCGTAATAATTTTATGATATGGATATGAATTTTTTAAATATCATAATAGATAAGAAACTGTGATAACTTATTATAGATTTAGTACATATATCTGCTCTGTTTGGAGTGAGTATAAAATACTTGACTGGATTTTCAGGGTTAAAACACACATGGGCTTCTTTATATTCATTGAGAGGTTCACAAGGTGGATGAGTAGCCAATAACATATGTATCAATTTATGATACATCATTGCATGCAATGCACCTGAACTTGGTTGTCCATCTTCATCACATGATACATCATCGTTTTCTTCTGTTTTTTCATCATTCAATAGATCAATCTAATTATAAATTTCATCCCTTTGAAGCAGAGAATCAATTTAAGGATTTACCTATTACTTATAATATAAGACAAAAAAAGAAAACATACCTCTTCATTAGAATTTGGGGTCCTCATTACTCAGTTTAAGAGAATTTTTTTTTCTGTTGTACTTTCCACATGAGATTGAGGAATACCTTGAAAACAAACATCATTGGAATCCAAAACTTTTTTTTTGTCTTACTGAAACATTCACAATTGTGATTAATAAAGATGAACCACTCTATGAGTTTCTTCTTCTCTTGTTTCTCTGAAAATGAAGCCAGCCCTGCATTTTCACCATGCTTTACAATAAAAAAAATGCTGGCAGCTGGCAGCAGGTGCCTCCCCCCAATTGAACTTTTCAGGCTGATATCAAGTACAGATACATGAAACAGCTTGAATAGTCAGTTATCTAGAAGGTTTTAATGGTCCTATATGAATACTGTAGTACAAATCCAATATGTATTAAAATATAACTCAATATAAAAGTCTCGGTAATTTAAATCTTACAAATTATATATGGCTAACAATCTTATAGTTGTTAGAAATATAGATGTAATAGTTCAGATAATATTCAGAGACTTTATAACTACTATTGATATGTATTATAATTTTATTGGTTATATATTTGATTTTAATGATAAAGAATGTAGAAAACAAGACCAAAAACCTCCTCCTTTTATGCCCAATAATTCTTCCAATGAACCCCTTGATTTACCAGCTCTATAAATGGCTAATGACACCTAATTTCAGCTAATACACCTTTCCAACAACATAAAGAGTGACTAATAACATAATTAGAATGATATCACCCACCAAAATCCTGTAGTAATAGGGATAATTAATCAAAAATAAAGAATAAGCAAAAAAGAGAGTGTATGCATGTAATACCATAAAATAAAAGACTAAAAAGAGAAATAATAACACTAAATATTAAAAAATATTAAGGGGGATTAAAGGTAGAAATAATTGGTCTAATTATAATAATAAACTACGTGAAACCCCCATTCAAAAATAACCAATATTGACTAAGAAACCACTGAAACCCCCAAAAAAGGGTGTGAGATATGGGGTAACTACATGCAGTCCTTGGCAGGCACTTGCACAGGTAAATAGTTGACTAGTTTAGGCAAATTTAAGCATGGTAGTGAATTAAAGGCACCAAACTTGAGTTTATTAATGAAATTAGTGCATATAATAAGGTCAATGCACCTATAATTAAATTAGGACACTAAATAAGTGCCTGTTGCCTATTTTAGTGTGTTTCCCCACAGTGGACATAGAATTTGGGGTAATTATAGTGTGAAAAAGCTAAATTTACTAAAAATGAAGCTATTCACACGGGAAAAATGCAGGCAGTATGTGGCCAGTATACAGAAGCCATTTCTGGCATAAAAAACACCAAATTTGAAAAGTGTTATTTTTATGCATTTGAGTAGCCAAATCAATAGTCCTAATTAAGAAAAATTGATCTGTCAAGGCACAATTTTAATATTCTTAAATTTATAGTGCATATATTCAACTTTTAAGTGATTTAAAGCACATTTCTTGTTTTTTCACATAAAAAAATGAAAACAACAGCTTTAAGTCTACTTAAAAATTATGTAGCATTTTATTTGAGGTTCTTAATATTACCGTAGAATATTCCAACTTAATAGTAAGTAAATAAGACTTATAAAAGGTGGATATGTTAAGTATAGTATAGTAATAACTTAGTGATTGTTAAGTACATAGCATGTATATAGTCTGTGGTGCATCTGACACATCTAACTCCGGTTCACTCCAGACAAAGCGCTGACACTTCTACCATAGGTGAGTTATGAAATACAATTATGGTTTACTCCGGACAAAGTTCTGACACTGCTACCATAGGTTTTGGGCTGTCCCTGATTTTATTTACTAGCAGTAATAAAAGATTTTGTATTATTCCCAGAAACATTGTGTGCCCTGTTCTTGCCTCATGTTAAATGTGTCTTTTGCCTGGTGTTGAGTTTTCTCCACCTTGGTTTTTATTGGACGTCTAATTCATGCCAACTTCCCCTAACCATTTTCAATCTCTCCCTTTCTTAGCTTGTGAGCGTCCACCACCCCTTAGTCATGAGTTATAAAATTTAAACCCACCTCAAACTCTCAACACCTGCACAAGGAAACACTTGCATTTGTTCTTGGGTACCCCATCCTCCCCAACTTCTTCTAGAGGAAGTGTGAGCACTGCTTTCCAACCAACTCCTACACCTCCAAACACCCCTCTTGCTAATCTACCTGGCACCAACCTCTACAACCAGTTCCCCTCTCCCCCACTCAATTCCCTGGTTCCAATCCACCGCGCACAGTTAGTGGGGAAACTTCACATAATCCTCTCCCTCATCTCCAACCCGTTAACACAGACCCTACATATCATCTAATGATGTCCTGACATGACAATGGCTCACATTTGCAAAAATTGAGACACCATTGTATGCGTTCCTTGCTGTTGTGCCATGCAGGAACCAGTCATGCGCAACGCTCCAGTCCTAATTCTTCTTTGAGCAGCAACTCTTTTATATCAGACAATGAACATAGCCCACTTTTAACTTATACAGGAAAGGATTGTGCCGAGGTTATTGAAAAAATAATACAAAGAACAAATAAAATGTCTAAGTTAAAACCTGATGGCTCCAACTGGCAATCCTGGGTAAAAAATATTAACATTTCTTTAGTGTGACATGTATGCTCAAATATATATATATTGGACACTGCCCCTTTACAAGATGATATAACTAAGTTTGAAGACGAGATGAGCTGGCATGCTATCTACAACACCATTGATGAAAAACTTAAAGCTTTCATCAATGTTGGAATTAAAAGCTATAAAGTGTTTTCTATTCTCAGTTCCAAATTTGATAAAGCATCTCACACTGATTGCATGGCTATTTTTGATGATCCTTTAAATGTTAAAAACTCTCCTTTCACAAATGTCATGGAACATGGAGAAAAAGTGAAATCACTCTTAGAGGCGTTTAAACGTTAAGCTTTTGGTTTTGGATTTGATGAAATGTCAGAATTTTTCATCAAAATTCTCCTACCATCATCAGTCAATCATCTTTCAATTGAAGCAAATCATCATTTTGAATTACAAAAAGACATCTCTCAACCTTCTTTGGATGAAATCATGAATGTTCTCCAAAATTCTTTCATCAATTCTTCATCTTCCACTGCTCCTACCATTTCTACTGCTTTTGAATTGTCAACTGATCCTAATTCTGTCACAACTTTGGCTTTCAAAAAAGGAAAAATGGACAGTTATTGCCCTGGAAACAAAAAGCCTGATTATTCCTGTTTTTACTGCAAATCCACAGGAAATTTTTAAAATACTTGTCCATATGATCCCAACAGAAAAGGTTTTAATGTGGAAGTTTGGGGTCAACGTGAAGCTCTCACTCATGACAATAAAGAAGCTATGAATAACATCCATAGATCTTTGAATAAAAAAAAGGAAAACAACTGGTCCAAGGTTCTTCAAAGCCCCACTTAAATTAAATAAGTTGTAAATCACTAGATGTACTCACTACTTCTTTAAAAGAAATGGATTTCAGTACTGACAGCTGGACAGAGGAGCAAGATAGTAAAGATTTTAAGGGTATTTTTGATTCTGGCACCACACATCATGTCACTGGTGATGTACGTCTTCTCTCTGACTTCTAAGGTCTTAAAACTATTATTCCAGTCAAAACAGCAACTGATTCTGATACTGCTTTCATTACAGGCCATGGAAACATTTTCATTAAAGGATGTGGAGGAGAATTAATTACCATCAAGGCTGTTTTTTATTGTGAAAAGGAAAAATCTACTCTTATTTCTCCTTTTGATCTTTAGATAATGGCATTTCTCTTTTTTTTTATGAAAAATCATGATTATATTATTTCAAACAATAAAAAAACATAATTTTTTGCTCTTAAATCTTCTCCTGGTCAGAAATGGATGGTTGATCTAGTTTATCCATGTGATATATAGACCAATATTTTTGAAATAAATCATTTTAACTCTTCACCATCAGCTACCCTCCCTGCCCTGTTTGTTCCCTCACCCCCTTCAAGGATACCTTATTGCACAGCAGTTCCTGACTCAATTATGGATTGTAATTGTAATCTTTTCCACACTAGCACCAGATTTTTACAAATGATTGCAAAAAAGTGTCTTTGCTCAAATGCACCATCTTATGTTCCTTCTTGCAGATTACACTGTGAGATTTGTGCTGTGTCAAAAAGCAAAAGGAAAAATATGTGCATGGCGTCCAAGTGTACCCATGAACTCATGGATATAGTGGTTTCTGATTTAGCAGGGCCTATGGTTGATGTCACAGATAAGGGTGAAGTTTATGTGGAAACCTTCAGAAAAATAATTTTCAACTTATGGTGAAATTTTTTTTCTAAGAAAGAATTCAGATGTTCTTAATGCATTTATCAATTTCAAGACTAGGCTAGAAAACATCACCAACCACTGTCTAAAAGTCCTCAGGACTGACAATGGAAAAGAATAAATGGAAAATAATAAATGAACAAGAAATTCTCTGATTATCTCTCCAAACATGGTATCTTCCATGAAAACTCTATGCCTTACCATCATGAACAGAATGGAATTGCTGAAAGATTCAACTAAACTATTGGTGAAATTTCTAGGGCCATTCTTCTTGAATCAAACCTTCCTCCCACCTTTTGGACTTTTGCTTATTTTTGGGCATCTTATATTCATAATAAGTTACCAAACATAAGAGTTACTTACAGTACACCTTATCAAATCATCTTCAATAAAAAGGCAGATTTATAACCTATTAAAATATTTGTTCAGTGGGAATATGTACATATTCCAACAGAAAAGAGGACAAGAATAGAGGTCCGGGCAATGCTTTGCAGAGTTATTGGTTTTGTAGAAGGTGTTAAGGGTTGGATATTTTGGCATCCAGAGTCTAATTTTTTTGTTCTGTCAGAAATGGTAAATTTTATTTCTGAAGGGGAAGAAGAAAATTCCAAAGCACTCACTTTACCACATCCAACGGAATCTCAAGCTAAAGGTGATTTATCATTTATTTTAAATCATTTCAAATTTGGTGATTTTACTGCAGAAGAAACTATTGCTGCTTAAGATGTTATGGTTGATTTCATTCATAATAATGCTTGTGAACTTTCTGATTTACTTCCCCAAACCTTTGAACAAGCAATGAGACGACCAGATGCGTCTGAATGGAAAACAGCTTGTCTCCAGGAATTAGAAAACATGTCTAATATGAAAGTATGGGATATTGTACCTCTTCCTCCTGGGAAAACTTTCACAAGTGCTTGATGGGATTTCGCTCTTAAAAGAGATGATTTTGGAAAGATCATCAAGCACAAGGTGGGCTATGTGGATCAGGGTTTCAAACAAATTGAAGGCATTGATTTTAATGATACTTTTTCTCCCACTGCTAATTTTTCTTCCTTGTGTTTAATTCTCACTCTAGCAGCTACCTAAAACTGGCTGGTCAAAACTTTTGATGTCACTACAGCTTATCTCCATAGTGATCTTGAAGAGGAAATTTATGTCAAGAAGCCTGAAGGTTTTGAATCTTTTAATCCATCTCATGTCTGAAAACTTAGAAAATCTCTATATGGTACTAAGCAAGCAGCCAGGTGCTGGTGGAAACATCTCACCAAAATTCTGGCAATTTTGGGTTACAGATCAAGCAATCAGGATGCAAGTGTATATGTGCTAGCAAAACATGGTTTCAAGGGGATGTTGTGGATTCATGTGGATGATGGTGTTGTAGTAGGGAGTAGTGATGCGGTTTTGTGGGAGTTGGGAATGGATATGGGGAGTAGTTTAAAGGTAAAATGGTCTTATGATATCTCTTCTATTGTTGGTCTAGAAGTCTCTCAATGTTCCAAAGGTTTTTCAATCCATCAACCAGCTCTTGTTAACAAAATCCTGAATGAACACAATACCACTGGTCTTAATTCTCATTCACCATTTCCAATGGGTCTTTCCTTGGTATCTTTGAAAGAAAAAACTCATACACCACTTGAACTTATGAAATTTTTGTCTATCATTGGCTCTTTATCATATCTTGTAGCAGGATCACAGCCTGATTTAGCGCATCCTGATAACTTCTTGGAATTTTATGCATCAAGACCAGGTAAAGCTGAATGATATGTGCTTAATCATTTTCTGAGATATCTAAAATTCACCAAAGACATGAAATTTTATTGGGGGACTCCTTTTGGTCAAGAAGATTTTTGGTGGTGATTTACAGTATTGGATGGTGGATTTGGAAATTCTCAAAGTCAAGTACGTAATTTTATCTTATATGTTATTTTACTCAAATAAAAGAGGTATATTTTTATCAAAATTATTATAATTTAAAATTTAGAATTATGATAATTTAAATACTATAAAGATAAATAATAGTAATAAGTATTTAATAACAATAAATGTTTTAGTAAAAATTGGTAAGTAATGAATGATGAAAACAACACAAAAGAGAAGGCCTTTTATAGGCAAAAGGAGAGAGATAACACACAGATTTAACAACTATCCATAAGGGAGTGTGAGAGAAAAACCATCCCAAAAATAAGAATGTGCACATAAAAAAGGTATACTAAAGTGATGCATCAATAAAAGGTATCACATTATTTGATATAGTTTTAGAGTTCCCTGAAATTGTCACACTTAGTGTAAACCATTTTGAATTAAAATTTTATATTAATAGAATTTTAAATTTCTTAATAAAGGAATTTGAATTTTTTAGTCTTTAGTATTTTTGTATAATTTTACTCCTTTTCATCCTGTTATTGAGCATGGTGTTACGGAGTAAAAATATAAGGGACAATATTATTAATTTTATATAATTAATAAATTTACTTATTGTACGTAGTTAGTTTATTTTAATTAATACATAAGTAAATATAAAATAATTAATTAATAATAGGAATTAAAAAGGTGTGGCTTCATCTCAGTAAAATAATTAATTATTTTACTGGATAAGTCTAGTAGCCTGGCTAACAAATTTCATCTTTTCCAAACAATAAACATCCATCCCTCAACATAAGTTTATTTTGATTCTACTTGGAGAGGTGAATTTGCTAGGGCTACAGGTGGTCATGTTCTTCAGATCAACAAATTTATTATCTTATGGCAATCAAAGAGTCAATCAAGAGTGGCTACAGCCTCACTTCACTCTGAATTAATGGCAATGTCAAACGCAACTCGTAAAGCTCTATGGATGCATAACCTTCTACGTGAAGTGGATTTGTGTCATGGAACAACAACTCTTTATTGTGACAATAAAGGTGCTATTGTTGCGGCTACAGATAACCCTTCAGACAAATGTTGTAGACATGTTGACAGAGATTTATATTTTGTGAATGAAAAAGTTCATCAATGTGAAATTGATATTAAATGGGTCTCTAAAAAGGATCAGGTGGAAGATTTTTTGACTAAGAGTTTGGGACCAAATGTATGAAAAGATAAGTGATATTTATTAGGGGGTATCAATGTTCAGGGATCCGCAATTAAATTAATTTTGGATAAAAATCCTTATACCCCAATTATCTTCTGTAATTATTTTTGCTAATAACTGGGTTATTAGACACCTTATGTGTCAATGTTCACCTCTTATCCAACATTTTTCTACTCAATTTTTCATAAGCACATCTTGGACAACTTTCTGTCATAACCACATGTTGCACAACTTTCTGCCATAACAACATCTTGGAATAATCTCTGTATATGCCTCATGGATGTGATGAGTTTGGGATCAGGAATTAGGAATGGAAATTGGGGTATGAGAGGCCTGATAATGCATTATTGTGGATTCCTTATCCACTAGCCCCGGGGCTAGTGGATAAGAATTATCCGCAATTAATAATGTCTGATCCCAGGAAAAAGAAATTCCTGATCCCTAATTGCAGATCCCTGAACATTGATACCCCCTATTGGGAGTTTTCTAGTTGCTTTGTTTTCATTTCTTTTTCTTCTGAACTATATTAGCATCAGGACGGTTGTAGGGAAATCACTAAGAGGGGGGGGTTAAGTGTAGTATAGTAAGGGCATCTACCACCATGTCTGTAAGTTGGGTTGGTATGCATACTTTACCAATAATTGAGGGTATATTCATTCACTGTTGCATTATCACCCCTCATTCACTATTCATTTCTGTAAATATTGGGTAAAATTAAGTATATATACTTACAGATACTTACTTTGCGTCATTAAGTCACCCCCCTGTCTGCCAATTTTTTTTGATTTCATATCCCACTTGCTGATCACTTACTTGCCTCCTTCCCGGATCCTCATTTTTTACAATTTTCATTCCAAGCCACTTTACTCACTATTTAAACCAAATATAACTTATATATACTTCATTACACTACTGGAAATTCAACACAAACATACACTAAAAAAATGTCAAGCAATCCAAGGAAAAAACAATCTCCAAACTGGAACACACAGGAAGAAGAACAATTTTCTATTTCTTGGATATCTATTAGAAAACAACCTGAATTTTCTACATCACAGTCAGGGGAAACCTTATATAAGAAAGTCAAAGTACACTTTAATGCTCATAGTAAACTGCACTACTGAGATTTTGAACAGATTAAAATAAGGTCCATATTAAACATTTTTTATATTTAATATTTAATCATAAAACTCAAAAATGACTAATTATTCTTCTATCCCACTTTAGATGGCAAGATTTGAACACTTCAACACTTAAGTTTAGTGCAATATATCATGGTATCAAAAGGAATACACCAAGCGGGACAAGTCCCAGTGATTGGCTTTGAAGTGCACTTTCTCTCTATCAAGATCAGTGTAAAACAACTTTTAAAAGTTTTTTAGCATGGGAGAAGCTCAAGTTTTCTTCAAAATGGAAAATGGAACATACCCAACCCCTACCTTCTAGAAACTCTCCAATAGATAGTTTTTCAAGTGCACAAAGAGCTACACCTACAGACAGTTTTTCAAGTGACCCAAGCAATCAATTTGACTCCAGAAGCTGTCCTGCCACACCCTCTCCAAACTATTCCAACCGCCCACTGGGCCAAAAATCAGCCAAAAAACGTCAACTTGCTGATTTATCTGAAGGGAAAAAAGATGAAGGCTTTTCATGCTACGATGATGCAGCTGAAAAATGCATTGAGGCCATTCTTGGAAGAAATAAAATATCTGCAAAAAAAAATCAATTTATCAGAAAAGCAACTTTCTCTAGCTCAAAATCAACTCAAACTCACCAAAGAGCAAATAATCATTCAAAAAGAAAGGCTTCATCTTGATAAAAGAAAATTTGACCTTGAAGAAACAAATACATAGATAAATCAGCAAAACATGAGAATAAACTTACAAAAATCAGACTGTGAGATGTGAAGTAGTGAGATTCTGAAACTCTTAATGTTGAAGAATTATAACTTTTGTGATGATTATGATCTAGATATATTAAATAAAATGAAAGATGATTTAAAAAAGCGGTGGTTGAATGGTGATAGCTCTTAATTTGGTTATTTTTTAATCTTTACATGACCTGAAATAAAACATTAGTATAATGAATAAATCATAATAAAATAATATTTATATTATAGAAGAATTGAAAATTACTATACTTCACATTGATACAAAAAAATTGATTAGCTTAAATGTGGAATTTTTTAAAAATTGATGAAAAAAATAAATAAAATTGATTGAGAGAAAATTGTGCATACCTGTCTATTTAAATGGCCACCTCTTTAAACTTATCATTAGAAATCTTATAATTATGAAGCCTTATTTATAAAAACACACAAAAATTTAAATTAATAAAAGAGAAATAATATATAAAATTGAAAATAATATAGTTCATTTTACATTTCAGAAGTGTGAGAGAAGGAAAGGCACAAAGATATAGTGTATAATTGGTTACATTGCAGAGGTGTGAGTGAGCGAAAGGCGCAAAGATATAGTGTATAATTGGTTACATTGCAAAAGTGTGAGTAAAGGAAGAAGGCACAAAAGGCCCTTCTTATATATTAGAGAGGAGTCCTACTTGCACCAACTCCGGAGATTCCAAGAGATTGAGAGAAAGTAAAAAAAAGATATTAACAAATAATATGAAAATTACTTACCTGGAAAAAAAGTAGAAGCCAAAAAGAATTAGCAAAAAGTTGAAGGAAACTAACAAAGAAGGTGGAAAATACTTACCTAGAAAAAAAAGGAGATGCCAAGAGATTGAGAGAAAGTAGAAAAAAAATAACTGTAATATGAAAATTACTTACCTTGAAAAAATAGGAGAAGCCAAAAGAAGCTAACAAACAGTTGAATCAAACTAAAAGGTAATGTGGAAAATACTTACTTTGAAAATAATGGAGAAGCCAAAAGTAATTTTGGCTTCCTTTTTTCTTTTAATTTACTGATCTTTAAATTTTTTTGGCTTCTCCATTATTTTCAAGGTAAGTATTTTCCACATTACCTTTTAGTTTGATTCAACTGTTTGTTAGCTTCTTTTGGCTTCTCCTATTTTTTCAAGGTAAGTAATTTTCATATTAAAGTTATTTTTTTTTCTACTTTCTCTCAATCTCTCAGCATCTCCTTTTTTTTCTAGATAAGTATTTTCCACCTTCTTTGTTAGTTTCCTTCAACTGTTTGCTAATCCTTTTCGGCTTCTCCTTTTTTTCCAGGTAAGTAATTTTTATATTAATTGTTAATATATTTTTTTTACTTTCTCTCAATCTCTTGGCATCTCCCTTTTTTTTCTAGGTAAGTATTTTCCACATTCATTACTTTTTAGTTTTTCTTACTAACCAACTTTGTTACACCTTCAGTGTAATGATGGGCCAATTATCTCCTATTCATTTGCCCATCATTACATTGGGGATGAGTCATATTTGCAACAGGAGTTGTAGCTAAACGGGTGAGTGTCCTGGAGTTGGTGCAAGTAGGACTCCTCTCTAATATATAAGAAGGGCCTTTTGTGCCTTCTTCCTTTACTCACACTTTTTCAATGTAACCAATTATACACTGTATCTTTGCACCTTTTGCTCACTCACACTTCTGCAATGTAACCAATTATACACTATATCTTTGTGCCTTTCCTTCTCTCAAACTTCTGCAATGTAAAATGAACTATATTCTTTTCAATTTTATATATTATTTCTCTTTTATTAATTTAAATTTTTATGTGTTTTTATAAATAAGGCTTCATAATTATAAGATTTCTAATGATAAGTTTAAAGAGGTGGCCATTTAAATAAATAGGTATGGGCAATTTTCTCTCAATCAATTTTATTTATTTTTTTCAACAATTTTTAAAAAATTCCACATTTAAGCTAATCAATTTTTTTGTATCAATGTGAAGTATAGGAATTTTTAATCCTTCTAGTATATAGTAATATAGTGTAAGTAGTATTTTGTTACGCTTTTTTTCATTATACTAATTTTTTTTAATATAGGCTAATAGTTACTTACAACAAAATTTACTCTACACCTCCATCCATTCCTCTAGAATTCCAGTTGTGAATCTTCAAATCTTCACGTAATTGGAAATGTATTGAGGAGTTATGCAAATCTTGAATTCTCTGCATATATTCAGTAATGCTGTTGAACAATGTGGGATCATGATGTGTTTGCACTATTTGACTTGATATGTTCTCAGAATTTGATAGGTAAGGATCAGTACTTGATTGTGACTGAATGATCATGTTGTGTAATATTACACAACACTTCATTACCTCTTTCACAGTTTCTATTGTCCATAGTCAACATGGTTGTTGAATGATACCCCACTGGATCCGTAATACTCCAAATGCATGCTCAATGTCTTTTTGTGAAGCTTCTTGTAGTTTGGTGTAGTGTTGACTTGCTTCATCTTGTGGGTGTGGTATAGTTTTGACAAGTGTTGACCAAGATGGATAAATGCTGTCTGCAAGGTGATAATGTCACCGGACGACCTACGCACAAGGTCGAGGATGTTCCTGAAAGTGAGATGAGAGATTTAGAAACTTCTTCGAAGCACAGAGGAATGATTCGAGGAAGTGATTCAAAGGTCACTCGAAGTAAGAGCTACAGGTTCGAGGCTCATTCGAGAAGAATTATAAAATAGTTTCAAAGGTAATAGGAATTCTTAAGATCTCACGAAGGGTTGGAAACTCAATAATCAAAGATTTAGGATTTAGAAATGAATATTGAGAAAATAAAAGAAAGATACAATAACAATGATTTAACTTAAAGATTTTACCACTATTAATGTAAATACGTTTTATAATTTAATTCTAAGGAATATCAAACCAAATACCCAACCCTTTTATATCCTTTATTCCTCCTCGCATTGACCTCCCTTTCATCGCACCATTCCCATACCATTGACCATTACCAACATACACTTAGACCCTCTTCGCTAAATATCCGTCCATGCTCAATTTACCCCTTTTTAATTAATTAACAAAACTTTAATGAAAACTACTACTGTACTATTACGTTGATCCTAGCGCTGTGCGTCGCTTATTGAAAAGGAGACTAAGGCACCCTATTGGGAGATTGACTAATTTAGATTTAGAGTTTAGGCTAGCGCAGTTAAATAGTAAGTACACAAAGGGGAATTGCAGTTGCTATGGAGAATTGCTTTCTGCGCTTCGAATATAGATTTAGGACTCGATATTATTGATTTAATGAGCTGCTTTTGCCTTGAGTGTCACGTGGCGCGTGACAGATAAGCATTTTTGTATCTGTGATTGTTGATTTTGTATCGCACTTCATCTTGAGTACCAGCCAATAGTTTGTCAAAGATGTTGCTGCAATGGAGAACATTGATGTCATTTAGAGCACCTGGAGTTCCAAAAAAATAAAAAAATGCCAAAAGTGTAGGCTCTTGCTGGCCACAGCTTCCAATACAATTGTTGGTGTGCCCTCTTTCCCTTGAAATGGGCCAGCCCAACCTGCAGGACAATTTTTCCACTCCTTGTGCAATCCATCAATTGATCCAAGACAGCCAGGAAATCCATGCTCTTCATACTCCTTCAAAATAACTTTTTTTTCTGCTGAATTAGGTTCTTGTAAGTATTCCTCTTCATATATACTGATTATATCTTTTATGAAATGCTTGAGTGCTCTGAGGGCAGTTGCTTCACCAATACGTACATACTCATCAGTGCTATCAGCGGAGATCCCAAAAGCAAGTTGTTGTAAAGCAGATGTTATTTTTTGCTGTGGTGATAAGCCTAATTGACGACAACAGTCCTAAAAAATATTATGTTAATAAATTTGTGATTAGTGTTACTGATAAAAACCTATCTTACCTTTTTCCATAACCAAAAAAGAGTTATGTCTTTGTAAGTCTTCACAAATCTTGTTAAACAAATCCCTGATCATACCAAAACGTTACTCAACCATGATGTTGTTGTATGTACAGATGGGGTAATAGTAGTCATTCATTAGTCTTTGATGGCCTTCTAGTTGATTTTGATTGAGTATTTCTTTTTTTTTGTCTTGATCTATTTTTGTTCTTATTGTCATATGAAATGATATAGTCTTCTTCTTCCATTTCAAGTAATTCATCAACTATGTTAAAAGCCATGAGAAGGAAAAAAATAATTGAGTTTTAATGAATAGGAGCCAAAATATAATGGTTGAATATTAACTAAATGGAGTGAATAGTAAAAGATACTGCATAGGGTGGTTGAATATGGCAATTCATTATGAAATGACCCAAGTAACATGCAATTATATACTTATTTTTTACCGACACAATGGTAGATGCCCTAATAGCTTAGTGATTGTTAAGTACATAACATGTATATAGTCTGTGGTGCAGCTGACGTGTCTAACTCAAGTTCACTCCAGACGAAGCGCTGACACTGCTACCACACGTGAGTTGTGAAATACTAGTATGCTTCACTCCGGACAAAGTTCTGACACTGCTACCATAGGATATATCCATGTATATAAGGTGTTATAATGGCATATATTGTATTTTATCATAATTTTTACTTATGTATACAACTTGTGTACTTTTATTTATTGTTCCCATGTATAGTCCATGTGCTTAACATAATTTATAAGTACTTTTTACTCAGTCCTGGGGATATCCAAGGCTGACAGAACTACTATAGTTCAGTCAGGGATAGGAACCTGCTACACTGCAAAAAATGTTTGTTTCGTCTTGGATTGCGACAATTGCACAACAGTTATATAACAATTGTTTTTAGTACTTAAACGTTTTAACCGGGTCTTAAATGCAAAAAACGTCTGTTTCGTATTTGTTGCGCCCAACGGCGAAACGAAAATGTGTCGCAGTGCTAGCAGGTGCCAGGCTTTTTTTTTTTTTTTTTGGTGCTTAATTGCCATGAAAGGAAGTTTTTTAAACTCATCATCACACCTTCTCTCACTTGATATTTTCGCCATTTTATAACATGTGCTATTTCACCACTGTAGAAGTTTATATTTTGCAATGGATACAAATGACAAAAGATATATATTACGAAGAGAAAATAACTTGCTTATACTTGATCATGCTTTAATCTAAAGACAACATATAACTTTACTACGAGACATTTACACTGCTCCAAAATGTTATGTATATACACCCTAGTTGAAGGTATTGAGCTTGAAGAAATCAGCAGCTATATCTTACTATTTTCTTCAATTACTTGGGTAGAGACCATTTCCTATTTAAGCTTGAACCGCCGCTTCGCTGTATGGAATCTGGACAAGATCACGCTGATGAATACCCCCAGTATAAGGGAGTCTGGAAGGCACACGCATGAGATACTTGTCAACATCCACAGCGGCAGCTCGACCCTCCTGGATTCCCCCTGCAAAATAATGAGATATTTAAAGTGATACTTGAGAAAACATAGCGAGTACAGATATAAAAAAGACAATATAAACGGTCAAAACTAGTACTTACAAACAATCAAACTTTGGCCGCGACGACAGTCACCGGCAGCAAATACCCCATCAAGTGAGGTAGCATATTTGCCTGGAGCTGTCTTGATATTGCTTCTTGGGTCTTGCTCCAACCCCAATTGTTTGATTGCTGATTGTTCTGGGCCAAGGAACCCAAGAGCCAACAGGCAAAGTTCGCATGGATAAAATTGTTCTGAACCAGGAACTTCTTGCATTTTCCATTGCCCGCCAGTGTCACGCTTTGTACATCAAAAAACAACACATTATTTACCTGTTGTAGCTGAAATCGGCAACAAGGAAAGATTTTAAAAACTTACAGTCCATTCAACTCTGACAGTGTTAAGTCCTTTGAGCTGACCGCTATCATCGGCAACAACTAAGAACAACAAATCACATTTATCTATTGAGATAAAATGATAGGATCAACTAAAAAGAAACAAACTTACACTCTTTGGTTGAAATACAATATTGCCGGGGATCCTTGCCGAAGAATGTAGCAACCTCGTGATGGCCGTAATCTACTCTAAAAACTTTGGGCCATTGTGGCCAAGGATTATCATCTGCACGACTGTTTGGCGGCTGGGGCAACAGTTCAAAATTGGTGACTGTTTTAGCACCATGGCGAAGTGAAGTACCGATACAGTCATTACCAGTGTCACCACCACCAATTACAATGACATTTTTCCCCTTTGCGGACAAGTATTTGCCATTCTTCAACTTGGAATCGAGAAGAGAAGCGGTGTTAAGCTGAAGGAATTCCATTGCAAAATGAATGCCTGAAACAACCCAGTTTAAAGAAGGAAAAAATTAATGCTATCATACCAAAAAAAAAAGAAAAAAAAAAAAACATAACACATAACACATAAAAAGACTTAAAATCAAAGAGAAACGTGACTGTACCATTGAGATTCCGGTTAGGAAGTTTGAGATCGCGGGGCCATGTAGCACCGGTAGCAACCAGCAGCGCGTCGTTGGCTTTTCTAATTTCATTAGCATCAACATTAACACCAATATGAGCGTTGCTGACAAATTCAATGCCCTCATCTCGCATTAAATCAAGTCGTCTTTGAACAATTTTCTTGTCGAGTTTCATATTTGGGATCCCATACATCAATAATCCCCCATGTCGATCGTTGCGATCATATATGGTAACTGTGTGACCGGCTCGGTTTAGTTGATCAGCGCATGCTAAACCAGCAGGACCAGAACCAATGACAGCGACTCGCTTTCCCGTTCGCTGTGTGGGAGGTCTGGCAACTACCCAACCCATCTCAAAGCCCTTGTCTATGATTGCGCTAACATACATTAAAGATAAGTATATGACCAACGTGTTCACAAACTTTAAGGCGTAAAACTTACCATTCAATACTCTTGATTCCTACAGGAAGTTCATTAATGCCCAAAACACAAGCTCCTTCACAAGGTGCTGGGCAAACTCTTCCGGTAAACTCTGGAAAATTGTTTGTCATTAAAAGCCGATTAAGAGCTTCCAACCACTGGCCTTTAAACACCAGATCATTCCACTTGGGAATAATATTAGATATTGGACAACCATTATCAGACTGGCAAAAAGGAACCCCACAATCCATACATCTAGCAGCCTGCACCTTGACTTCAGTTTCTGTCAATCTATTTGAAAGTTCGGCCCAATCTTTTGTTCGTGTGTGAGGGTCGCGATAATGCTCGTTCAGGCGCTTGTACTTCATAAAGCCCTTAGTTTTGTCAAGCGCTTGCACACGTTTTTTGGCAGTTGCATCGTCAACCATAGAGTCTTCCAAATCCACAACCGGTGGCTCGCTTTTCAATACTTCAACAGACGGGATTTCCAGGTTACCCTGTATGTTCAATTTCGCTTTGTCTTCTGACGGGTTAAAAGCGTCACCTTTTGCATCAAACCCAGGTTGATTTTGACGTGGGTCATTAAGAATTTTTTTGAGACCAGCTTCAAGAACAGTTTTGTAGTCCAAAGGCAACACCCTTACGAATCGAGGAAGCAAATTATTGAAATGTTGTAAGACATGTTGAGCTTTCTCAGAACCGGTCCAACGATGATGGTCTTCAATCATGCTTCTTAGTTCTGTAATTTCCATTGGATCATTGATAGGGCCACTATGTAAAATTAATAATAAATGAGTCAATGTTGAGATAAAACAGTTAGCTTCACATGTTAATAGACATAAGAATATATAGTATGAAGCTCACAGTTCAACCATTTCCTTGTTCACATTTTTTTCAAATTCATATTGATCATCCAGAACGTATGCAATCCCGCCGCTCATACCCGCAGCGAAATTTCTACCTGTACTTCCCAAAACCACAACTCGTCCACCTGTCATATACTCGCATCCGTGATCACCCACACCCTCAACAACGGCAACTGCTCCTGAATTCCTGACAGCGAATCGCTCAGCAGCAATACCGCAAAAATAAGCTTGTCCAGAAGTAGCACCGTACAGGCATACGTTGCCAACAATGATGTTTTCTTCCGCTTTAAAGCGAGAGGTTTTAGGAGGATAAACAATTAACCGTCCACCTGAAAGGCCTTTGCCAACGTAGTCATTTGCATCTCCTTCCAATTCTAGGGTTACTCCGGGCGCCAAAAATGCGCCAAGAGACTGACCCGCAGAGCCGGTTAAATTAATGTGTATGGTATCCTGTTCAAGGCCTTTTTCACCATAGGTTTTTGACACCCGATTTGAAAGTGTAGTACCTAACGCTCGATCCGTATTTACAACGGTAGCTTCAATTTGAACTGACAATCCTTTTGTTAAAGCTGGCTCAGCCTCTTCAATAAATTTATTGTCAAGACGAATGTATAATTTATGATCTTGGGGCTTTTGCTTGTAAGTTGCAACACCAGGGCGCATTTTCCAAGCAGGTTTAAGAATTGAACTGAGATCAATATTTGCAGTTTTTGGGTTCCGCAAGCTTTCATCTACTTTTAATAAATCTGCTCTTCCAACCATCTCATTGATAGTGCGAAAGCCTAATTTGGCCATGAGAGCACGAAGTTCTTCAGCAACATAATAAAAAAAGTTGATCACATGTTCAGGTTGACCCGTAAATTTTGCTCGAAGAACAGGGTCTTGAGTAGCTACTCCAACTGGACATGTATTCCTAAGTTAGATGAATAAAGCAAATGCAATGGAAAAACAAAATTTTAACGCCCAAAATAACTCAAAAAGAAAAAAAAATATTGAGTAGATTGATTTGACAAAATGCTACGAACTGGTGACATCTTCTCATCATGATACAGCCCATTGCAATCAATGGGGTGGTAGCAAATCCAAATTCTTCTGCACCTAACAAAGCAGCAATAGCAACATCCCGGCCAGTTTTAATTTGGCCGTCTGTTTGCAGGCAAACTCTACCTCTAAGGTCATTCAAGACCAATGTTTGATGAGTTTCAGCTAATCCTAATTCCCATGGCAAGCCGGCATATTTTATACCTGTCCATCGAGAGGCTCCAGTGCCACCGTCATGGCCTGAAATAAGTATGTGATCGGCTTTGGCCTTAGCCACTCCCGAAGCAACAATTCCAACTCCAACTTCAGACACAAGTTTGACAGATATGCGAGCTCGAGGACTGGAGCATTTGAGATCGTATATCAATTGCTTAAGATCCTCAATAGAATAAATATCATGATGAGGAGGTGGCGATATCAAACCGACACCAGCAGTCGAGTGTCGAGTTTTCGCAATGGACTCCGACACCTTGTGAGCAGGAAGTTCGCCCCCTTCACCGGGTTTGGCTCCCTGTGCCATTTTGATTTGCACTAAAAAAGATAAACATTGAAATAGACAAAAAAAAAAAAAAAAAAAAAAATTTTAATATTGTTGAGCGGATATTCAAAAGCAACGTAGAAAAAAATAATCGCCAGGAAAATAACATACATTCATCGCTGTCAGCAAGATAATTCGATGTTACACCAAAGCGTCCTGATGCTACTTGCTTGATGGCTGATCTCATGGTATCACCATTTGGCAAAATATTAGAACGCTCCGCATCTTCTCCGCCTTCTCCTGTGTTAGATTTTCCACCCAATCGATTCATGGCAATAGCAAGTGCAGTATGGGCCTCTATCGAGATTGAGCCATATGACATCGCTCCAGTGCAAAATCTTTTAACAATTTCATGCCATGGCTCCACTTGTTCTATAGGGATTTCATTTGCTGCCAAGTAATCGAAATCCAATAAGCCACGCAAAGTGACTGCTTGGACTTGTTTACGGCTAGTTGCGCTATAAACATCATATGCCTTTTGATTTTTTGAACGAACCGCATCTTGTAGATTAGCAACACTAACAGGATCATTGATATGCGCTTCACCTCCGTCTCGCCAATGATATTCACCCGACTCGGGCAAGCCAGGAGGCCTGACAATGTCTCGAGAAGGATAACCACGCTCATGGAATTCGTAAGCGTCCATAGCCAGCAACTCAAATGTGGAGCCCTGAATTCTACTAGCAGTTCCGACAAAGCATCTCTCAATGACGGTCTGATGAAGTCCTAATGCCTCGAATATTTGGGCTCCCTTGTAGCTTGACAAAGTTGAAATACCCATCTTACTCATAACTTTAAGTATTCCGTTGTCGATCGCATGACGATAATTATCAAGCAGCTGCTCTTCACTTGTATCGAATTTTACAAGACCTTCTCGGCGCAGCTTCATCATAGCTTCAATGGCCAAAAATGGACAAATAGCATCAGCCCCGTAACCAAGAAGCACACACATATGATGAACCTCTCGGGCTTCACCCGTCTCAACTATTAAAGCAACCTTGGACCTTTTTTTAATACGGATTAAATGGTGGTGCACCACTCCAGTCGCAGCAAGGGCAGAAACAGCAACGCGAGTGGGTCCAACAAGACGATCAGACAGAATGATAACTCGACAGTTGTTTTCAGCAGCTACACTAGCTTGATCACTGATTCGATCAAGTGTACGTTCATACTCTGATAATCCTTTTGATTTGTCAAAGGTGATGTCGATAGTACATGAAGGCCATGTAGGATATGCTTTGCCAATGTTCTCTAATGCCTTTAATTCAGTGCAACTCAGAATAGGGCTAGGAAGTGTCAAACAACGAGCTTGTTTTTCCTCAATGTCTAGAAGGTTACCTCCCCCACCTACGTAACACTCTAATGACATTACAATGGATTCACGTATGGGATCAATGGGCGGATTGGTTACTTGAGCGAAAAGTTGACGGAAATATTCATAGAGCAAACGAGGTTGTAAAGCCATACATGCTAGAGGAGCATCATTTCCCTGTAAGGATTCAATAAAACTTAGTACAGCACCCCAAATACACTACTGCTTAATTCAAACTGTCGACTCACCATAGAGCCTAATGCTTCTTTTCCATTTGTTACCATGGGTTTCATCAAAAGGTCCAATTGTTCAAAAGTATATCCAAAAGCCAGTAACTGTGGATCTTTTGAAATGGTGTATTCGTTAAGAGATACGAGGGCTTGGTTCTGATCAATTTCTTCATGCTCAAAAATTCTTGGAAATGTGATCATTTGAGCATCAAGCCATTTTCGAAAAGGGTACTTCTTGGCTGTTAACATTTTTAGTTCCTTATCATCAACGATCCGACCCTCGACGGTATCGACTAATAGCATTTTTCCAGGCTGGAGTCGTCCCTTGCGGGTAATTTTCTCGGGGGAAACCCAAATCGCACCAACCTCGGATGCACAAATCATTATATTTTCGTCGGTTGTAACCCATCGGCATGGTCTCAAACCATTTCTGTCCAAATTGGCACCACAATAGCGTCCATCAGAAAACGAAAACAAGGCTGGACCGTCCCAGGGCTCCATTAGACAAGCTGCCCAGCGGTAAAAAGCAACTTTATCCGGATCCATGTCAGGGTTGTTCTGCCATGCTTCAGGAACAAGCATCATGATAGCCTCACTGGTGATGAGAAAAAATGAGCTTCATCAGGAAAAAGAAAAAATGAGTAATGAGTTATTTTTGCTTACGGTAGACTTAAAACACCGTTGACAACTAATAATTCAAGTACGTTATCAAATGCGGCAGAATCCGATCCATCTGGCTCAATAATGGGATAAAGAAAACTAAGTTCATCTCCAAAGCGGTTTGATTGCAAGATTCCTTCACGAGCACGCATCCAGTTTCGGTTACCTCGAACCGTATTGATTTCACCTGTGAACAATTACCAATTTAATAATAACAGTGATCACAGTCAATAATGTAATCATAGCAAATCGCAAAATCGTATTGAAGATTAAAAAAAAAAAAAAAAAAAAAAGATTGCAAATTTTGAAATGAAATGTAAAAAAAGTAACAATAAATGATTAAGTGCAGATAGACCACGAGCATGAGAATCTGAGGTTAAGAAAAAAATATACTCAAGGGCAAATAATATAAATAGATCAATGAGATGAAAAAGATTGAATCAATTAATTACAAACCATTGTGAGCAGCCCATCTCATGGGTTGGGCACGTTCCCAGGAAGGAAAAGTGTTAGTAGAAAATCTGGAATGAACCAAGCAAAAGTGAGAAGCAAACAGAGCGTGATTGAGGTCATGGTAGTAATTGTAAACCTGAATAGGGCTAAGCTGGCCTTTATATACAATCACTTGATTACTGAGGGAGCAAACATAAAACCATTCGCCAAGTGCGATAGAGTGAGTGGATTGTTTTTGCAATACGTAGAGTTGGCGTTTAAAGAATGCTTCATCAAAGAAAACCCCATTGGGAGATTGGTGGGAATGGGTGGTTGGATGACCACTGTTCGAGTTTAGCACCACAAAAGGTTGAAGAATAAGAGGCTCTCGACTCAGAGCAGAGGGACCAAGAATGGAATTATTGGTGGGTACTTGTCTCCAGCCAAGAACTTTAAGTTGAAGAGACTCGGCGATGCGCTCGAAAGTGGCCTTGTGCTCAGCGAGCACGTCAGCTACATTAGGTTTGAAAAAAATGTTGCCAACGGCATACTGACCGTGTTGTGGAAGTGAAATCCCAAGCAAGATCGCTTCCCTCAACATGAACTCATGAGGAATTCCAGTCATAATTCCAGCACCATCGCCATCTCTGGCATCAGCGCCGGTAGCGCCCCGATGGGTCATGTTGCAAAGCAATCCACGAGCCTGCGAGACAATTTGGTGAGAAGGGTCACCTTTAATGTGACAAACAAACCCGACACCACAGGCATCTTTCTCGTTATCAGGATCATAAAGCCCTTGTTTAGCAGGGAGAGCAGCAGCCCAATGGTGTTTTGAACGACGGACAAGTTTGTCATTTTCGAAAGTAGATGATTGTGAAAAAAGATGAGATTCAGGAATGGTTTGAGACATAGTATGTTGTAAAGCCTACAGTGTGCTTTGCTCTGCCTATGTGTGAGGAAAGGCAGCGAAAAGTAGAAGCCAGCAATACAAACAACTCAATAAAAACGATATACGAAGCGGGAGGGGATAAATTCTGGAGTGGCAAAAGCAAGACGAAGGTACTTGTAAACAGAGCAGATCCAGAGCGAGGAAAAGTTTGAGAGGAATTAGGTGCACTTTTTAACCTTTTTGGAAAAAACTTAGCCTCCACTTAGCGCTCTTATGTCCCCCTTCGGCTTCTCGTGTCGCCACAATAAATCTCATTTTGAGTTATTTATATTTCTTCTTTTATTTCAGCCTCGCACTGTGCGCCACAACTTCTTTTGGCAATCTTTCCATCACTACACCTGGAATTCAATTGATTTCCTTGAAACCCCCAAACACTTTTTATAATCAATTTTATCCCGTTTGTCTGATCTGAACTCTCCTCCCCTTCACTGGCATCTCTACTGTCCTGAGGCCTGCGCCCATCTGAATAAAAAACTAGATCAATTAGCTACATTTATTTTCTTACATGTTTGCCGTAGCTGACTGGACCCTACCAATGATGTAATATTGTTCTTACTCACAGATCATGGTTAGTTTCATGCGCATATCGTGCAAGCATATATTGAGTGGCCTGAATGAACTGCCCAACTTTATCATACATAAGTGGAAGAATCAGGGAACAGGTCTCTGTAACTACTTCCGTTTCATCCCCTTACTGTGTGATAAAGGGTAGCACCACCTTCAACGCCGCATATACAATTGGCAAACATAAGGAGCGGTATTCAGCGCGTTTGCTAGAGGTGTATACGGTACTGTGAACTGATGCAATATACAAGTTTTGTGAGTTTGGCGGCTGAAGTCCGCCGATCTTGCGTGTTTGGTTTTCTTTTCTTTTCTTTTTTTTTTTTCCTTGACAATTGGGGCTACCTGACGCTTCTTCGGAGCGTTTTTGACGAATGGATGGTTCACAAAGCTCCCTTGACAAACTAAGATGCGCCGGCTCATTTGCAACACATCGCAAAATTAATCTTATGAAACAAACCAAGTCGGTGAAACTTTTTCAACGTGCGCAATTGAATATTGTTTTAGTGATAGGAAGAATTAGCGATAAAAAACATGGGCAACATGTATGTATGCGTGCAACATCCCGTGACATAGATTTGTTAGCTCGACCAAGGAGATGGCTCCACAACATGCTTATAACAAGATTAATAAGCTCGTCACTTCAAACAAGTGTAGTTTTCTTTTCATATTCAATGATTGCTCTGATAAACATTAGACAGTGCACGATAACTGTTTCACGTGTCGTAACATAAGAGCCAAATAGAATAGAGTTTCAACTGCAAAGCTCAGGCGCCGAGCGGCCCAGGGGAATCGCAACCCTGTCGCTATGCATATGAAACAGGTCTGACCAATAAGATGTGGTAGATGATTATCAGTTGCAAACCCATGATGTCAACGCTCCTTAATCTGGTAAAATTGCTCGACGGTACCGAATGGATCAAGAAACAAAGCTTTTTCAATAACCAATGCAGACTAACTAGTGACAATGTGTCAAGTTTTTCTGCCAATTCTTATCAGTTACGGAAATGAATGCTCGGACTGGCAACTCCACTCACTACTCAAAAACCTGTTTCTGGAATATCGGTCAGATTTAATGATTCCTTGATCAAGGTTGAAGAGATATCGATCGGCGATTTTAATCGTAAGAAGAGATGGATAACGAATGCTTCAATCTCAGGGCGGATATGCTTGGGTTTTATATAGCCGTTTATCGGGAAACGGAAAGTCATCGTCAAATTTATCACTTTTATTGAATGCTCCTTGACATTTTTTTATCTCTGCGCTCCCATAACCTCCACCGAAAAATGATTGACGCTGACAGTTATGCTGAAAACGGTCGGTGCAATTTGTAAAGTTTTTCTTCCTGCTCTCACAGAAAAATTGTCAAATGGGGTGGGGGCGGGAAGTAACTAGCCCGATTTTGCTGTGAAAGTCGTGGATCAAATTTTTTTAACTGCACCAACCATTTCCAATATAGGAATGGCTAGTCGGACACACACCACACATCATTTTTAGAAAAGATGAAACATATTTTTGGGGGGCAGTTATCTGGCAACAATCCGTTAAAACGCACCTATTACACAATGCTTACAACAAAAATTATGAGATTCTAGCCTTAACTTTTAAGAATAATGAGAGTGAGCAAGTGATACTGCTAACTTAATTGAGGGAATGATACTGCTAGTAAAATATGTATGTAATTAAAATATGTAGGTGAGGTTTTTAAGCAGAGATAAAGAAATAAAAGCATAAGTCGACTGAAAAAAAATTAAATATACTACGTTCTTTTCCAAAAATCGTATATGCCTGATGTGTATGATGTGTCCGACTAGCCAGTCCCTTCCTATATAGCTGTGATCCAAACAAAAATGGGGGTTTCGGCTCAAGTGATGTCCTAGCATTCTGGCAGGTGTTGTGCAATTCATCCTTATCATATATATATCAATAAGCTTTTTATAAATGGTTAGTTTCATTCCAATGCGGAATACTGTAATATGGCTCACAAATCTTACCTGTCAAAAAAAATTAAAACATGTTGCCTGGTTCACAGGATCTGTAAAATAGGGGGTATCAAAGTTAGATATGTGTAATTATTTAAAAGGTATTTCACAACACAAAAAGAGAGCCACAAACTTGACATTAATCCTTCGTAAAAAGGTGTTTTGGGGGCACAATATGGCATATTTTAAAAAATAATCATGGTTGATTTGGTTGAAAAAAGAGGTATTGTAAAATTGAAGATTTCTAACTTTGATACCCCCTAATAAGTCTATTATTTGAACTTTATTGATTATTGAATCATTGCAAAGACAGAGGGTGAAAAGTGTCATCTTCAAATGTAGATGTAATAAGTTTGGCGAGGACTTGGGCCCGGTCAAAAAAATTCAATAAGTCCAGTAGTATGTTTAACTAATTGCAACTTTAGCCATTCATCGTCATAATTTGAGTATCATTTTTTTTTTTTTTTTTTTTTTTTTTTTTCGTAAAAACTAGTTGATGAAGAGAGTTCACCAACAGTCGGGCAAGAAAAAAAAAAAAAAAAAAAAAAAGAACTTTCCCGTATTACGGACATGTAGAGCTAATTCTTGACTTTGTTGTCGCGGAAATTCAAATTTTCATTACAGTGGTTCCTAGACTTCATGTCGCTCAATTCAGACATTTCAAAAAATATGGTACTCTCCTTTAAACCTTTCCTAAAAAAAAAAAATCCTACAGTTGACCGGTTCCTCTCACCTCTGGAGTAACTTCTTACTTTACAAATTCAATTTTGGACAGCACTCCTTCGAGTAAGAGCTTACCAATCACTTGGACAGTGACTGAACCAGTCTACCCTACTTAAAACATGGGAAATCTCAAATCAAATTTTGTTTTTTCTTAATTTTGTATTATTTCTCAAATCTTGTTCTGTTAATTTTTTTTTTTAAAAAAATGTTCTTTGCATTGATTTTTGTTTAGTTGTGTGTTAAATATGGATGAAGTTTTCTGGTTGCTGATTTTTTTTTCTTCCTCCACTCCCTGATATATGGGAGCTTACGGATATTTGGACTAAGGCAGGAGTAAGGTTTTCTTTACTAAAATAAATCATGGGATATTTGTGGATTTTTTTTACTATTTTTTGAATTGAAAATCCAAATGAGAATGAGATTACTCTCCTTTGTCCTCCTAAAGCCCCTCTGTTTCTACAAGAACTGAATCATCCCGTATAACACTTAACTACAAGCACATAAACAAGTAAAAGAGAAAACCATGTAAATCACAACAAATGATTCATCTCAAAAAATGGCTCTTCACAAATTTATTACCCAATAATAATTAATTTTGAGGTGTTTACATCTGATGTTGAAACAACAATGAATGATTATTTCAATTTCTTCAAAGATTGATGGCAGTGATAATTCTTTTCATAGTTTGAAGGACCTAGGTATAACTCACTGGAGTCATTTTTGAAACTTTTCAGTTAAAGATCTTGTGTAGGCCAGTATTTTCTAAGATAATGATGGGTTTTTTATTAGTGAGACCAATAGGTACACTGCACAGCAACATATTCTTGTCACTACTTAATTTTTCTATTTCTCACAAACAATCACATATGTTTATATTGTAAAAAGGAGGCAAGAGTAAAATGTATCTTAAAAGGCAACATGAAATTTGTGCAAACCCTGTAAATTTTATACAATTTAAGTCGTTATAAGATACATGTTTTTTATATCTGCAGCCAATAACAACAAAATGGTTTAAGTAACACCAGAAGAGGGAGGAGAGATATCTTATATTCTTGACAAGAAAAAAGTTGGGAAGAAAAATATCCAATTTTTTGCTTCAGTCACCAATGCATGGGCCCTAAAAAGACGTTAACAGCTCAACAGTTCCTCTAGTCCAAAAATCATTCAATGATAGAATGGATGGTAGTTCAAGAGAGGCTGAGGTTGCAAGTGATTTGGGATTGGTCACATCTCCCAATCCACATTCCAACCAAAAGAGCTTTTGTTTCAGTATGATCATGGCAAGTTCATTTTCTGGAAGTGGACATGAAGGAGTAAGGTGAATAAAAACAAAAGGAATAAATTTAGGATTTATAGAAAAAAGAAATGATAATGATAAAAAAACTCTACATAATAAAATAATCATTAGAATGGGTAATGATATTGAATGGTGGAATAGTTAGAATCAGTAAGATTGTTGGCAGGTTGTCTAGAAGAAGAAAGAAATAATACAACAAAAAGAGAAAGAGAAGAAGAACAAAGAAGAACCAAAGAACTGAAACAACTAACTACAAGAATTTATAAAGAAAATAAGGATTTAAAGACAACTATTGGATGTGAGGATTTAATTTTAACTAGTAAGTAAGTTTTTATTTCTCTACAACAACAAAATAAAATAAAACACTTGAACCGCTCTTGAAGCAACCTTGTATATAGTTTTATTTCTGAATTTTAATTTTTTATGCACAGTAATAAACTTGTTAGAAAAGACACTTATATTTGCAACAAAAATGTTAATTGTAATGTATAAGGTAATGTAAGTAATGCGGACTACAAAATGAGAAAAAAATGCCTTTAAATAGGAAAATGAGGCCCTCTGAGACATCGCTAAGTGTATAAAAGAAGGGAAAAAATTTAAATTAAGTGTTACAAAGAAATAAGGGTTGCTATGTAACTATTTAAAAAAACAGAATGAAAGATCCCAATGTATCTGTCAGCCAGGCTGCTAGACTTACCCAGTAAAATAATTAATTATTTACTGGGATGAAGCCACACAATTTTTATTTGTTATTTTATTATTAATTATATTATATTTACTTTAAAATTACTTGCAATAAATTAACTAATTACAATAAGTAAATTTAGTAAATATTTAAATTAATATTAATGTCCCTTATATTTTTTATTCCCTAACATCATTCTCAATGACAGGTTAAAGAGATAAAAATATACTAATACTAAAAATAAAAAAAAATCAAATTAGTTAATTTAAAAAATACTCAAATTATATTAAATTCTAAAAAATTGAAAATTCAAATTATTTTGTACTAAATGTGACATTTAAAAGTGAACTTTAAAATGTATCAAATAAATTGATATATATTAAAACATATTTTATTGGCACATCTTTTTAGTACTCTCTGTTATTTGTAATTTCTTATTTTGGGAGGATCTTTTCTCTCACACCCTTTTATGTAGGTTTCTTAACTCCATGTGCTATCTATCCTTTTTTGACTATAGAAGGCCTTCCACTTTGTGATGTTTTTCTTCATTCTATAATACTTGCACTTTTATTATATACAAATCAAAACCATTTTATTACTACTACTACTTTTTTTGTCAGCCAGGCTGTCTCAGGAGTCCAATAAGTTTATATAATACTTTATTGAAATCATAAAAGGGAATAAAATTAGGGGGTATCAATGTTCAGGGATCTGCAATTGGGGATCAGGAATTTTTTTTCCTGGGATCAGACATTATTAATTGCGGAAGATTCTTATCCACTAGCCCTGGGGTAAGTGGATAAGTAATCTACAATAATGCATTATCCCACCTCTTCTACCCCAATTTCCATTCCTAATTCCTGATCCCAACCTCATCACATCCATGATGGATTGTTAAGAAAGTCACATGACTTATAATTGCTGATGCCATCCTCGAGTCTCTCCTCACTCTATGCTACTTAATTTTGGTGGAGAACATGTAAGTTGTTTTCTATCTTCACACCCCAACTTCACATTTGGCGGTGAATTCCCACTTCCCACTCATCACCTAAACCTTCTACCAACAATGAAGCACCGCTCTACTAGACAGCTACTTCACTCCACTATGAATGCTATCACTTTAATTTTAGTTCTCTACTATAAATCTGACTCTGATTTGGAAGATGCTATAGCCTATTTGTGTTTTCTTTCCAAAAAGTGTTACCTCATTGCCAGGGGGCCAAATCTTTATCATGATCCCCAATATGATCTCTGCTAAATTCTCAACATTCCTCAACCAAACTTCACTCAACTATTTAGAACATCTCCTGATTCTTTCTTCAAACTTTATCAACTCATCTCTGAAAATCCTATCTTTCATAACAATTCCCATAAAAAACAGTGTAATCCTTCCATTCAACTTGCTGTCACACTATGTTGCTTTGGCTCAAATGGAAATGGTGCTGCTGTAAGATGTTTGGATAATCTATTTAACATAGGATATGGTACAGTGATATTATACACCAAGCGCTGTATGATTGTTGGGTGGTCCTTCAAGTCTAGAAGATTTTTCAGGGAGGTCCAAGGACGGCAACACTGGTTTTCAGAGGATTCAAACTTGGTACATATTTTACTTATCTTTTAAATGTTATTTACTCAAATAATAAGAGGTAAAGAGATAGATTTCTATTATATTTAAAAGTTTAGAATCATGGTGTTAATGTAAATACTAAAATAATAATAAATAGTTCTTGCATGTAGTTATAATAAAGTAAGTAAGTAAGGAATGTTTTGAAAAGCACAAAAGTGAGAACCTTTTATAGGAAAACATGAGGGAAATAAAGACACAGAATTTACACCATCTACTGTAAGAATGTGAGAAAGAAGCTGACTAAGAAGGAGTATATATATCACATAAGAAAAATAAATTAATTGGTACATCAACAAGGGCATCATTTTCATTGGTAATACAGTATGAGTTCCCTTGGAATGTCAAAATTAATTACAACACATTTAAGTTAATTATATTGATTTCACAGAAATCCAGATCTCTAAATGAATTAATTTAATACTTTTAAGGTTTTTTTATTATAATTTATTTTTAATTTTTATTCCCAATCAACTGCATTATGGAGCATGGTGTTAGGGAGTAAAAATGTATGGGACACTTACTTAAATTAATTATTTACACTACTTAATATAATTAGCTTAGTTAGTTGTAAGTAATATATAAGTAAATATTAAATATTTAATTATTAATAAGTATTTTAAAAAAAGGCATGGCTTCACCTCAGTAAAATAATTAATTATTTTACCAGGTAAGTCTAGTAGCCTGGCTGACACTCCCTCACTCTAAAAAAAACAATAAAAAAAATGCTATGATTTTTTCTTTTTATACTTTTTTAGTAGAGTAGAAAGATTAGATATCTCCTTCCCAGGTATCCAAGAATCATATTCAGATGATTTATTCTTGAATCTCAATAAGTATTCTGTACCTTTTTTAGCAGTGACTATTCTGTCATTCAGAATTTTTTCAATTTCTGCTGTTTCAGTGATTTCATTTGGGGTTTTCTTTGGTCTTCCCCTCCTCTTTGGAAATAAATCACTATTGGATGTGTAATGTTTCAGAAGAGATATTGTAAAAACAGGATGTTTTCTGTCATATGGAGAATACAAAATAACCTCAACTGCATTATCTCCAATCATTCTTCTGACAACAAACGGACCAAAAAATGGGTCTTTAAATTTGTTATTACTTTGTAAATTGAAGTGGACTGTAGAAATCAACACTTCATCACCCTTTTTCAAAGTGTATTCTTTATGGGATTTGTCCCATCTCTTCTTCTCATATTCAAATGGTTTTTCAATACATTTTTGAGCATGATTTCTGCAAAGTTGTTGCATTTGAAGAAAAGATTTTACACCAGGATGTATATCCAATTTAGGTATTTTGTTATTGAGAATTTGGGCAGGAGTATTTGGAACATATCCAAGCCAGAGCTCAAAAGGCTTTCTTTGAGTAACAGAATGAGCAGTGCTGTTATAGGCAAATTCTAACCCAGGTAGTAAGGTAACCCAATCATGAGTGAATCTGTCAGCCAGGCTATTCCAGGAGTCCAGTAAATGATATGTAACTTATAAAACCTGAAAGAGTGAGTAATAATTGTATTTAATGAATATAAATTAATATTTTATTGCATAAAAAAATTATATAAGTATTTTATTATATACAAGTGTTATATTAATTTTATTGGTTATATAAATTTTTTATATACATTTAAATTTAACATAATATAATATTTTCTACAAATAATGGCGCATTTTTTATGTATTTAATAATTATAAATGTATATTTAATTAATTAAAAACATATATTATAATTATAAGTGTAAAAGTTACTTATAATATAATTAAATTAATTAATTGTATTTATATATTAAATATCATATCTTATAATATTAAACAATAAATAATGACACTTCTTTTGACCTATAATTGTGTCAGGAAAAATTAATTAATACTGAATTGAAATAAATTACATATTTGTTGCGTCAGAATATTTTTTTGTTTCAATTAAAAATCCTTAAATCAGACTGTACCATCTGTTTTGAATGATTTTTCTCATATTTCCTATGTTCCAGGCTTGTTTAGTTATTCACTATTTTTACTTACTGATTTGGGAATTAATAGCGGGAAAATTGGATTCTTAATTGGGGTTTTTAATTATTTGTTTCATATTTTTCTCTACATTGTTATGTTTCACTTATTCTTTTTAAATTCTTGTTTTATTCTATTATGTTTCTTGTATTTACAAATATAGTAGCGCTTCAGAGGGCCCATTGCCTATAAAAAGGCCTTGGTTAATCCCCTGTAGCCCCATCACTTATTATACACTCAACAAATTAAATACACTTTTTATATTACGTTTATATTCTTTTTATTAGTAATAAAATTCTAATTAAAATTCTATATAACAATTTAAAGGTTGCTTTAAGTCTGATAGTGATCATAGTTTCTGCTGCGCATAGTCCTTACATCATAATAATATTACTAATTAATAATAACCTCATTTTTGTCACCTCTCAAGAAAACCGTCGTTGATTCCTATCAATAAATTAAATAATTTTTTATATTTTATTTCTTTTATTTTCCTTCTTGTCCTCCTCCATTTCTCCACCTTTTCTTACCTACTTCTAGACGACTGACCGACAGAATCTGTCATTATCTTTATACTCAAGGACAAAGGCACAGTACCTTCTTATCATGTCCTCTAGAGTCTGAATCATTCTTTCAGCTAATCCATCAGTCTGAGGGTGATGGGCAGTAGTTAGTTTCAGATCACAACCACAAACATCCATCAGAGACATCCAAAATTCAGAAGTAAATTTAGGGTCTCTGTCAGAGATTATGTCTTTTGGAAAATCAGCAGTATTAAACATATGAGACCATCATAAGAAAGCTAATTCTTTAGTGGAAACATCCTTATGAGTAGGGATAAATTTACACATTTTAGTGAATCTGTCCACAATAACCCAACAAGAGTTATAACTGTCTTTTCCAGCAATAAGTAATCCTGTTACAAAATCCATGTTTATTATCTGCCATGGTGCATCAGGAGGTTCAATCACCACACAATATGGGGGGCGGACTTGCTAGCAAGTCCGCAACCTTGGACCCAAACTCACCATAGATTGAACACACATTGAGCTATTGATAAAGGAGCCATACAATCAGGAATGAACACCACTCAGAAGAACAGTTTTAGGTGGGTGTTCAAGTAGAGTTCAGTATGGGTTCAGTATGAGTTCAGTCTGAGTTCCATCTGAGTTCCATCTGAGTTCAGGTTGAGGACTTGCTAGCAAGTCCACCCCCTATATTGCGTAGTGAATATGTTGCATTAATCCAGCTCTCTTACCAGTCAATCTTTTTGATTTTTGGCAAGAATCACAAGACTCAAAATATAATTTGGTGTCTTCAGACATATCAACCCACCAAGCAGTGTTTTTAATTCTGATCATTGTTTTTTCAAGATCAAAATGTCCAGCTAATATATCATCATGACAAATTTTCAAGATGATTTCTTTCATAGAAGGAGGAATAACAATGACATTACTCAAATTTCTTCTATAATATAGATATCCTTCATCAATTGAAAATTTACCTTTCTCCAAAGCCTTTTGGTACTTTGTTGGAAGGGTTTTAATTAATGCTTGTATTGAAGCATTCTTTGGATCATTTAATATGGTGCATAACTTATTCAAGTCAGTGTCCTTATCATATGAATCCAGAATAAGCTGCAATAGCTCTTACTCCATATCAACCACATATATCCTATGAATATGAATAATTTCATCCTCAGGATCATAAGCAGGATTAAAATCATCATTTAGTAAAGGTAACCTTGATAATATATCCACATTTGAGTGAACAATACCAGCCCTATGAATAATTGTCATTCTCCCTCTGTATTCCTGAACAGCTAACTGCCATCAGAACATATGTCTGTTAGGTGTTTTCAAGTTTAAAAGGGATTTAACTGCACTGCAGTCAGTAAAAAGTTCAAATTTCTGGTCATCTAGGTAATAATGTAGCTTTTCTAGAGCCCACACTAGGATAAACATTCAAGCTGAGTGGAACCATATTTCAATTCACTATTTCTCAAGGTTCTTGAAATATAACAAATTACTACTTCTGATACTTTATCATTCATCACTTATTTTTGATGGAGGGCAGCACCAAGACCAATAAAACTGGCATCAGTATATAAAACAAATGGTTGATTAAAGTAAGGTAAAGCAAGAATAGGTGCTGACATCAAACAGTGTTTCATAGTGTCAAAGGCTCTTTGTCTTTCACTATTCCAGACAAAAGAAACATCCTTTCTAGTTAATTGGGTAAGGGGTAAAGCTATGACTTGGTAATTTTTAATATACTGTCTATAGTATCCACACATTCCCAAAAAACTCTGTAGCTCTCTAACTGTAGTAGGAGCCTTCACCTGTTTTATGGCTGCCACTTTGTTTTGGTCAACACATATCTGTAAGCCTGAAACAACATGACCAAGAACTTTTAAAGAATGGAAACCAAATTTAAATTTCTTAAAAGCAAATGTCATATTTATCTCATCCATTTTTTGGAACACTTTACACAGGTGGTTGAGATGGTCCTCAAATGTTTTTGAGAATATAATGATATCATCAATATAAACCATCAGCCATCCTTCAATTATCTCTTGATGGAATGTATTATCCATGAATTTTTGAAAAACTGAAGGGGCATTTTTAGGGCCAAATGGAATCCTAACATACTTATAAATACCCATATGAGTAGCAATCATCAAAAAATTCTGAGAATTTTTCTCAACAGGTACCTGGTGATATCCCTTATTACCCTCCAAACAGCTGATATATTTAGCACCCTGTAAGGTAGCATGTATAGAGATAATTATAGGTAAAGGATAGATATCATCAACAGTATAAGTATTTAGTGCTCTATAATCACCACATAACCTGTCTTTATCTTTCTCATAAGAAATTAGGACAGGTGAGATAACACAATATTTAGGTGTTTCAACTACCTTTTCAATAATATTCATTTTTAAAAGGGTAGAGATATTGTCTTCAATATCTTTTCTCTTTGTGGGAGAAGCAGGATAAGGCTTCTTCTTTAAGCTAGGTGGTATATCAGTTAATGGACAAGACAATGAAAGTTTCATTTCTTCTTTAACTAATCCCAGTTCATGTGACCCATGAGCAAAGGTCATAGGAAAAGACTTTATCAAGTTAATGATGGAATCTTTATCCTCACCAGAAAGTTGTTCTTCAAAAGAGGCATTGACAATTTCAGACATAAGGGCATTCATTTTTTTTGTAGATCTTCCTTTATATTAAACCACAGAATTACATGTGTTCAATTCTGGTTTTAATAATTTTTTGGGGGAGGAAATCTTAAATTTTCTCTTCCAATTTATCCCCATTGTGAAGCATTGATTTGAAGGATCTTTATTTATTCTATATTTGGTTAAAATGTCATTTCCTATGATAAAAAAACTGCTTAAATTATCATTTTCCATGACAAAAAATCACAAATATCTCTTACAAAACCATGGTTATATTTAAAAAACACTGTGGGTTTGTATTTACCAATGGGGGACAAAACAGAGCCATAACCTCTCCAATTTTCAGAAGTGATAGGCATCAGTTTTGATTTATAGTCTTGATCCACTGAAGCAAGTGCTTTTTCAGATACTACACTTCCTCCAGCTCCAGAATTCAGAACAACTTCCATGCTGGTTCAATTGATCAAGACTGGTGCCTTGAGAGGGGCAATAACAATTGAGCTATCCTCAATTTTCCTTATGATCACAGCATCCTCAACTGCAGATAAATCATTATTATCAATATTAATAGTATTTAAATAATGAATATCTTCTTCCAGCATCAAGATTTCTTGTTGAGATTCATATGAAATATTGCTGGCACAATCACTTGATGTATCATCCAGTACCACTGTGTCATCAGCATGTTCCTCTGTTTGTTCTACAAGATTTATCTTCTTGTCACAAACATGGCCTTTCTTCCAAGGCTTTTTGCACTTGAAGCAAGTGTTTGTTGCATACTTTTTTGGTGCAACAGGGGCAGAAGGTTTACCAACCTTTTCCAGAGGTTTCTGTTGGTTAGTGGAGGATTTCTCCAAAGGGGTCCTAGGAATGAATCTTCTGGCATCATAATTGTTGTTTAGAAGGATCTCATCGCAAGTATTAATGAAAGAAGAAGGTTCTCTAGAGAACTCAGTCCTAGCCACTATCAAGTCTCTCAAAGACATTGGCAATTTATAAAGGATCCTGTCCTTCCATAACTCAAACTCCATATTTGGGTCCATTGCCCTCAAGATTTTTACAAGTTTCATTAAGAACTCAATAGGTTTATCAGTAGAAGAGCTATATCTAGTTTCCTCATACTGCCTTTGTTGAGCCATCCTGAACTTGGAGCCACCAAATTGTGCTTTAATCAATTTTTTCCAATCTTCCCATGAGTAGTCATTCCTGTCCAGGAGAACATATTCATACCACATTAGGGAAACATTGGTAAACAAAGAAATTAACTTAGACACAATTTCCTCATTTGGAAGTTTGTAAAAATTTTTTAAGTTATCAATTCTGCAAATAAATTGTTGCCAATCAGAAGAAGAATCACCATCAAATGTTGGGTACTGGTCAAGTTTTGGCCAATTCTTTTGATTTGAAGGAGTCTCCTTAGTACTAGCTTGTTTCTGAGTAAGGAGCAGCTGTAACTTCTCTAATTGTGCAGTAATCTCATTTTTTAATCCCTCTGTTGAAGATCCTGGTGCATCATCAATTTTTGATGGAAACTCAGTGGTATCAACAGGTATTTCTGGAACTAATTTTCCTTTAGATGAACTAGCCACAGGTAACCTTGGAGCATCCTGTACTATATGTTCCTTTAAGAAATATCAGAATATTTTTGATCATTAAACAATGATTTCAATTACTCCTCAATGGTTGTTAGTGTGGTTTTCACTCTTGGAAGACTAGATAAACTCTCATTGATTTTTGAAAAAGATAACTGATTTTTATTTTGAAAAGATGAATAATGGTCATTCAATCTTTTCAGATTCATCTTATCTATTTCCAGCTTCTGGCAACAGGCAGATACAGTATCTTGCAGTTTAGGCAAATCATTTTTGATATTTTGCCATAAAGCAACTTTCTTTTGATGGGTTGCCTTGTAATGAAACAAATCATCAGAAACTCTCTGTAATTCAATCCTTAATGCTTGATAAACCTGTTCAGTTAACAAACTATTATATTTATGAGTCAATTGCATGTTGTTCATTGTATGATTTTGTTTAGCAATAATATCCCTCAAATATTTATCATTAATGTTAGCTACATCTGGAGTGTTTCTCAATAAGGAAAAAGAGTAACTTTCCAGATTCTCATAAAACTCAGGCTCAAGTGTTTCATGAATAATAGCCATATCAGGATTTATAATTGAAGTAGCAATTAGAAATAAAGGATTAGATACATTTGAAATATGAGCAATTTGTCTACTGTTCTCAGCCTCTACAGGTCTCACAGTCTCATCTCCTCTTCCAGAATTACCTGAAGGAAAATTAGTTACAAGAAAAGGTACTTGGAAATCAATAGAGGGGCTTACCAAGGTTTGCTGGGCAAGATCATATTATTTTTTCTTCTTCTTCCTCCTTGATAGGGGTGAGGAGGTGTGGGGTTGACTTGGCTGGGTCTTGATGGACCTGCTTGGGGCATCTGTTGATTTTGAGACAGGTAATCCCACTGAGTGTTCAGCCAATCCCACTGCCACTTGGATACTTCCACTTTCTCTGGCTGCTGGGGAGCCAATTGATGAAGATCCCTGGGGGGAGGAGGTCTCCTCTTCTCTTGAAGAAAAACATCTATTTTTCTTACCTTTTCTTCTAGAGCATCTACTCTTGACCTCAATTTCAAGTATTCTGTCCTTAATTCCTTTATGTGTGTTGACAGGTTTTTTACTTGTTGAGGTAGTGGCATCTTTTTTATTTTGTAGCCTTTTGGAAGTCCTTCTGGGGGGTTTATTATAGGTTTCTGTTCCTGAGTTGTTTCCAACAGAATTTCTACTTCCTCCATCTCTACATCCTGATTGGGGTAATGATTGGTTAATTTGAGATAATTTTCTAGATAAATGGGAACTCACAGAAGTAGCCTCATCATAATCAATCAATTCCAATTCCTCTTCACGTGCAGCAGAGATACCTTGATCAGTCATTTCTAATTTTTACTGCAATGAGAGAGGGAGAATAAGATGAATTAGTTTATATTTTTACTTTTTATTTAAAAGAAAAATAATAAAATAAAATTTTCAGGATAAAATCAACTAAAATAATAATCAATTTATTAATTCAAAACAATTTAAAACCAGGATTATAAAATAATCAACTGAAGAAATAAATATAAATTTTTTATTAAAAATTTTATGATAATTATTATCAGGATTTTAAATCAACTGAATAATTGACTACCAGGACTTTATGTCAACTGAAATTATTAAATATGAATTTTATTAATTATATGAAATTTTTTTGTCAGGACAATTTGTCAACTGGAACAAATAAAATTTAATTTATCAGGACAAAAGTCAACTGAAATAATTAAATATGAATTTTATTAATTATATAAAATTTTATTGTCAGGACAATTTGTTGACTGGAACAAATAAAATTTAATTTATCAGGACAAAAGTCAACTGAAAATTAGAATAATTAATTTTAAAATGTAATTTTTATTACTTCTAGGACTAAGAACACAATTACTCTATTATTGTCAACTATGAAAAAAAAAAAAAAAAGTAAAAATATAATTCCAATTTACTAGACACCTCCCCCTGTAAAATGAGCAAATTAATGCCACTTACAGAGTGCTGAGTAAAAGGAAATACATAGAGAATGAAGAGTGCAAAGTGACCCACAAATAGTAATTTCAATAATTACCACGAAATATATGACGTTTAGTCAACATATGAACCTAAGTTTTGGAGCGCGGTTCAATTCCCATTCGCAGCAAAATTTTTTGTCACGTGATGTATGACTTTCATCATTTTGTCGTTCACTCGTCCTTACAGGTACCTCGATGGCGATGGTCCCTTCAATATCCAGCCTCAATTAACAATGCGCCGTTGGTGATTCGGAAAGGCTCCCAATTGTCAAGGGGTCTTTTGGTCTAGAAGATTTATTCAAAGGTTCTACGAGGATTCTAAGTGGTTTAATGGACTCTCAAAAGCAAGGTACGTATTTCTTAATCTATTTGATTATTTTACTCAAATTATAAGAGGTAATTTTAAATATTATTATAATTTATATCTTTAGAATTAAGGTAATGTAACTACTAATGTTTATAAATAATAGTAATAAATGTGTTTTAATTGATGTGTTATAAAAATTTGTAAGTAATTAAAGGAATGAATCAAAAAGTACAAAAAGGAAGGGCCTTTTATAGGCAAAATGTGAGAAAATAAAAAGACGCAATTAACACCACCTAATACAAGGGTGTGATAAAAAGAAACTAATTAAAGAGTGTATATGAATTAATAAGAGTAATACTAAATAGTGCGTAAATAACAAGTATTTATTTTATTTGAAATAAAACTCTGAATCCCTTGGTCTGTCACATTTAGTGCAAGAACATTTGATTTAAAATATTGAATCAATAAAATCTAAATAAAGGAATTTGAAAAAGTTTTCTTCTGTTTATAATTTTATATTTTTTAATACTAATTTTATTCCCATCTCATCTGTATTATTGAGCACAGTAATTGGGAGCAAAAATATATGTGACAGTTACTTATTTTTTATTAATTATCTATATTACTTAGTGTACTCAGCTAGTTAGTTGTAAGTAATACATAAGTAGTTTAATAAATAAATAATTATTAATAAGGATTTAAAAGGCGTGGCTTCACCTCAGTAAGATAATCAATTATTTTACTGGGTAAGTCTAGTAGCCTGGCTGAAAAAATCACTTGAAAGTTTAATATATGCACTATAAATTTAATAATATTAAAAATTCACCTTTAAAGATCAATTTGTCTTAACTAGGACTATTAATTTGGCTACTAAAATGCATAAAAATAACACTTTCAAAATTTGGTGTTTTTTATGCCAGAAATGGCTTCTGTGAACTAGCCACATACTGCCTGAATTTTTTTCATGTTGTGGTGATCCAAACCTGGGTAGGCCTTTGGAGTGCATATTTTGGGGTATTTGGTATGTAGGATGTTATTGGGTTTATGGTGTTATTAGTGGATTTTTTCATATTTAGGAGATAGTTAGTAGTGTTTATGGAGGCTTAAGATAGGGTCACTTATTATGTCTCAGCTTAATTTCCTTTCTTTTCTCTTCATTTTGGTATCCCTTATGGGTGGTTACCTTGTTTTATAGGGTAGTTATGGTGTTATTATTGGTATTTATTGGATGTTTATTACTTAGTGGTGCTTATGTAGGCTTAAGCTAGGGTCACTTATTATGTCTCAGCTTATTTTCCTTTATTTTCTTTTCATTTTGGTATGTCTTATGTGTGTTTATCTTGTTTATTAGTGAAGTTATGGGTTTTTAGGGTTTTTAGGGTTTTTATGGGTTGTATGGGTGTTTTAGGGCCTAGAAGCGGCCCGCCCGCCCCTAAGCGGAGCCGCCTCCAAGTGGCCTGGCCGCCTGGGCGCTGGGGAAGCGCTAAAATTCACTTTTATGCATGAAAAAGGCTGGGAAAGCTGGATTTTGGGCAGGGAATTGGTCAGGGTGGTCTGTGCACTGGCTGTATGATGCGTGTGTGGGAAGATTTTTAGGGGGATCATCTTATCTCTTTACTCATCGCCACTCTGTTCCTCACTGTCTCATTGGCTTGTTTTTTGTTGGAATATAGTACTGTTCATTTCAACTCTTTCTGGTAGTCTGTCTGGGACTATTATCTTCACTTTTAAAGGGGTCAAGAGTGTTTAGAAAACAGATCTCCAATTTGCTGCAACAGGTAAATCTCACTTGTTTTTCTAAAGGGACCGGGGTTATTCTTTCAGGTTTTTCTCCAACTCCCTTGGTCAAGGCCTATAGCTAGTACTATAGGATTGTCTACAATGTGAATTGCTTCATTTTTAGCGAAGTTAGATTTCCACATTATAATTACCCCAAATTCTACACCCACTGTGGGGAAACACACTAAAATAGTCAACAGGTGCTTATTTAGTGTCCTATTTAATTATAGGTGCATTGATCTCATTATATGCACTAATTTAATAAATAACCTCAAGCTTGGTGCCTTTAATTCATTAACACGCTTAAATTTGCCTAAAGTAGTCAAGTATTTACCTGTGCAAGCACCTGTCAAGGACTTCATGTAGTTACCCCACATCTCACACCTTTTTTTGGGCTTCTCAGTGGTTTCTCAGTCAATATTGGTTATTTTTGGATCGGGATTTCATGTATTTTATTATCATAATTAGCCCCATCATTTCTACTTTTTATCCCCCTTAATATTTTGTAATATTAAGTGTTATTCTTTCCTTTTTTTTAGTCTTTTAATTTAAGATATTACACGCATATACTCTCTTTTTTGCTTATTCTTTATTTTTGATGAATTATCCCTATCACTCCAGGATTTCGGTGGGTGATATCATTCTAATTATGTTATTGGTGATTTTTTATATTGTTGGAAAGGTGTATTGGCTAAAATGAGGTTTCATTAGCCATGTATAGGACTGGTAAATAAAGGGGTTCATCAGAGAGTTATTGAGTATAAAAGGAGGGGTTTTTTGGTCTTTTTTTCTACATTCTTTATCATTACAATCAAAATATATAGCTAATACAATTAAAATACATATAAATAGTACTTATAAAGTATTTGAATAGTATCTGAACTATTACATCCATTTTTCTACCAGCTATAAGATTGTAACCCGTATATAATTAATGAGATTTAAATTACTGAGACCCTTATATTGAGTTATATTCTAATACTTATTGGATTTGTACTACAGTATTCATATAGGACTATAAAAATCTTCTAGTCAACTGACTATTAAATCTACTTCATTTCTTTGTACTTGAACTCAGCCTGACAGTATGGAATCCAATTTTTTGCCTGTGAACTCTTATCTAAGGCCATATATCAGAGTTCACCAGCCAATTTTAACCAACTTAAAGCTTCTACATGGCTATACAACAGCATCCATCAAATTTAATAAAATGATTTAAATGACATTAAGACTTATTATAATGTAATTGAATATTAAAAAGATGGATAGATTAGTATAATAGCTATAATTAAAAAAAGATAAATACAAATTTTATTAAATGAGATAAAACAAAATAAATTGTTACTATATATTTTGAAAAGGAATGTAAAAAAGTGCAATAAAATAAAATAATTTAATAAATAACCAAATAAAACTCGAAATAATAAAATGCAACACAATAATATACAATTTAATTTGATTTAATTTGAGTTTATAAATTGAATAAAATGAGTGTATTAAAAAAATAAAAAAAATAAAAAATTACATAATATAACATAAAATCAAATTATACTGAATTTTTTTTAAATATTTTATTCAATACAAATTTTACTACTTATATGCAATTTAATTTTTTGTATGAATCTTCATTTTTTCATTGCATATAAATATTCAACATGAATTTTGCTTATGCATATTCAATATGATATTGAATATGAATATGTACATTAAATATGAATTTTCATTCCCATATTCAATATAAATTTTTATGCATATTTTTTTTTGGATGAATATTCAAAATTGTTCTCATTATACATATGAATTATCATTTTGCATTCGCATACTGAATACCACTCAGCAAGAAAATATTCAATTTCACTTTTAGTGACTCAAAATAATGTTACATGACTAAAAAATATCAAAAAGTGAATCAAAAAAATTCAATTTATAATAGTTCTCTGTAATGCATAGTTTTGAAAATTCAAGTAATTTTTTTCAAACATTATTAAATATTTAAATATGATTTTTAATATTTTTCAATCAATTTTAAATAAGTAATAAATTAGAGTAAAAATATCACTTGAAAAATTGAAAGTTTTAGATGAGTTTTCAGCTCCATCTTGAACTATAATTAAAAATACTGCATCAAAAGTATGTGCTTAAGGCATACAGTGTTTGGAATGATTAATAAAACTTTTATCATTCAAAATTTAAGATGAGTTCATTTCACCTTCATTATTATACCATAAAAGATTCAGCTAGGTTTGTACAATAGTTTGAGCTGGTTTCAAGCACATTTTAGTAAGAGTTCCATCAAAGTTCAGACTGAGTTCCATCTGACTTCAAGTTGAGGACTTGTTAGAAAGTCCCCCCCAAATATTGTGCGGTGTGTTATCTGCTATTTCCTTGAGGCATTATTTCTTAAATGTAGACCAGAGAGTGTAGACAGCTAGACTGTGCTATTCCAGTAGCCATCCTCTTCATTATATAAAAAGGTGAGTGCTTCATCTTTTTTCCCCACTCCAATTTTGACACCTTTCCCTTAATTTCCCCTAATATTAAATTTTTGAATTACATATTTTTAATGTCTCTCCCTTACTTTTCTCTAATATTAATATATTGACTTGCACATTTTTGAAGCCTCCATCTACTTTAATTTTATCTAATATTAATTTATTTAAAACTAATTATTAGGTGGTCTCAAACCTTACCAAATATGCCACATAAATACACCACAACTAAGTTTCCAAACCTGCCATAATAGAATAAATTAAACCTGCCCAGGAAATATTTATTTCAACAGCCAATTTTTAACCAAACACATATTTTTTTTGGATAAAACAAGTCATAAAATCACTCTCCCCTTCTTCATCATGATTAGTAAGTACTAGGTACAGAGACATCAACACCTAGATTTCTATTACCTCTTCCCTAAGGCCTTATTCATACAAGTAAGGTATGTGACTTACCAGAATTTAATAAATACTTTAATAATATAATTTCCCTGAATCTTCATCACTTTTCAGTTTTTTTTCATTAAATTTTCACGATTTCCCAGTCTCATTTGTTTTGGTTCAGCTCCCAGACTTTAAATCACATAAAATCTCTATTATTCTGTCTCACTGTTATATCTCATTTTCTTTTCTCCTCTCACTTGCATCAATTATTTTTAGCTCTGATACTATCATTCCACAGCTCTCAAGGTAGTTCAATTTTTCATTTTTTTAATTTAATTGCTGAGTGAAATGTCTTTTTTTCTGTTCTTTTTTATCATATTTTTTTTTGTTTTATTTTATGATTAAAATTTACTTTTCTTATTTTCTTTGCTTTTTTCTTGCCTATCAATATTTTTGATTCTTGTTTTATTGGCTTATTGGTGTTTTTTGGTCATTTTTAGGTTTTTACTCTTTTATTCACAAGAAAAAAAATATGGGCACCTGATAGAAGGTGCCAATCCCTATCTCTGACTTAACTCAATTTCAGCTCAGCTTTAATTCTTCTGGAAAAACTGAGCACTGAACAATGAGCACACTATCTCATGAAACATCAAATTAAATTTACTCTTAAATCAAAACTGAATATAGGGATAGGCACCCGCTAACAGGTGCCACTTAATTTTTTGTTGTGATTGGCTTTCTTTTTTCTAAATTTATTCAAAGTAATTCAGAGAAAATTAATAAACTCTTTCAATGAATTTACTATTTTCTTAAAGTGTTTTAGAGCTATTTTTTGTCTTTTGTTTTTCCAAAATGATTTTCAAATATTTTCTAAGCATTTTCTAGTGAGTTTTAGGTATTTTAAGGCTATTCTGATTGTTATTTTTATTTAAATAATTTCAAAAAATTCAGAGACATTTGTAGATAATCCAGAATCATTTTTAAAGCATTTTCATGTGATATTTTGAGAATTTTTTGGCACTTTTCTGGGATTTATTGACTTTTTCTTTCAGGTAGTTTGAGGAAAACTTTTTAGGTATGTTTTATCTAAATTTTAATATTTTCTTCAATTAGATTGATTTCATTTTTATTTTTAGATAAATATGACTGAAAATCTAGATTTGTTTAATAGGATTAATAAGGTAAGAAAAGGAGGTGATGTAAAAAAAGAAAAATTAGGTAGAAAAAAAATATGAGGTATAATATAGGTTTTCAAATTTATTTTTATTTCATGAATTAACACTTAAAAAGTCATATATGATACTATACCTATTTAAATTAATAAGCCATTAGGACATGTGTTTTATCATGGTAATCATGTGAACATAGGTTTTCCTTATTAAGCTAATGTATACACTTGTGTTTGATTTGATTGACTTTAGTCACAGAAAATTTCCATTCACATTTTTGCTTGAATTTTCATTAATATAGAAACTTTAACTTTCTTATATGAATTTTTACCTGTAAATTTAGGCAATGATCTTAAAATTTGGTAATTTATGTCCCTACTTCAATAAAACCCAGTGGAGGGTATTGCAAAATATTTTTTAATCTCAATTCACAATCTTAAAATGTTTGACTCACCAGGAGAAAAGAAATATTTGGTAAGATAAATTTATTAGGCTTAGTTGTCTGAATAAATAAATAACACAAAAATATTTTTAAAATGAAATATATTGAGCCATTGAAGAAAAATGGAGGAAAACAATCTCAAACTGGAAAAGATAGTATTTCTTATGAAGAGGAAGAATTCTATGAAATTTATTCCTCAAGCGGAAAATCCAGTCACTAAAAAAAATGAAGTGGCACCTGCTAGTAGATTCCTATCCCTATATTCAGTTTTGATGTAAGAGTAAATTTTATTTGATGTTGCACAAGCTGGTGTTCTCATTTTTTGGTGCTCAGTCTTTCCAGAAGATTTACAGCTCAGCTGAAATTGAGTTAAGTCAAAGATAGGGATCGGAACCCACTATCAGATGCCCATTTTTTGTTTCTGGTGAGTGAGTTTGGGGAAGTTCTTTAAAAATATAAAATAAATAATAAATAAAACAAAAAAATTTATTAGCTAGAAGAAATTGTGGGAAATTCTTGCTTCAAGTAGTAGATTGGAGAAAAAAGTAAAAGAAAAGAATCTGAGGATGAAGATAGTATTTGGGAAAAAATGAAAGAGAGTGATAAATACAAGACAAAAGATAAACCCGTTGTCAGCCAGGCTACTAGACTTACCCAGTGAAATAATTAATTATTTACTGGATGAAGCCGCACCTTATCATTTTAATTATTTAATTATAAATTAGTTACATTAAAATTACTTATAATAAATTAACTAATTACAGAATGATAAAATTAAATATAAAATTGTCCCTTATATTTTTTCTCTAACACCGTGCTCATTTGACAGGTTGGAAGAAATAAAGATTTATATTAAAAAATAGATTTTAAATTAAAATAAGATTTTAATATTCAAATAATATTAAATATATAAAAAAACTCAAATTTCTTATTTAGAATTGACTTCTACAGTAAATATTAAATAAATTGATGTATTTCTGACATACTCTGTAAATACATCTTTTTGATGCCTTCTTTTTAGAACAACTTTATTATTTGAAAATACTCCTTCTGGAATATTCTTTTTCTCTCTCTCTCATACTACTGTTTTCAGAATTTGATTGCCGTGCTTTGTCCCTCCTTTGCCTATATAAGGCCTCTCTTTTGGTTGTTTTTTATTCATTCCTTTACCAACTTACTTTATTATTACTATTTACAACACAATACTTATTTTTATATCTTATCTCATTAGTAGTTACAAGAGCGTAATTCTAATCAATAACTTATAACAATATTTAAACCCTACCTCTTATATTTGAGTAATAAATCACTTTGATTAAGAAATACGTACCAAATTTTTGAGAGTTTATTTCAAATCCTTAAAATCCTCATAGAAACTTCATACCAAATCTTCTAGACCAAAAGCGTACCTTGACAATTGAGGGCTTTCCGAATTATCAACGGCGCAACGATATTTGAGGCGTAATCGAGGGGACCGTCGGTGTGCGAAGTACCTGTAAAGGACGAGAAAGCGAGTAAACGACAAACGACATACGTCACGTGACAAATTTTTTTTGCTGCGAACGGGAATCGAACCGCGCTCCAAAAATTAAATTCATATACTGACTAAACATCGTATATATTGTGGTAATTATTGTTATTACTAATTGTGGGTTACTCTTCACTCTTCATTTGCTACGTATTTCCTTTTACTCAGCACTCTGTAAGTGGCATTAATTTGCTCATTTTTCAGGGGGAGGTGTCTGGTAATTGGACTTTATTTTTATTATTATATTTTTTTTATTTTTCCTGGTAGACCATAATAGAGCAATAAGTGTTCTTAGTCCCAGAGGTAATAAATTAATTATATTTTAATATTATTTATTATAATTTTTCAGTTGACATTTGTCCTGATTAATTTTATTGTTCCAGTTGACAAATTATCCTGACAATAATATTTTTAATTAATATATAATTAATATTTTATTACTTCAGTTGACTTTGAGTCCTGGTAATTCAATAAATATTTTAATTAATAAAACTCACATTTAATTATTTCAGTTGACATTAAGTCCTGGTAATTAAGTGATCAAGCTTAATAAAATTTAAAAATAAAAATTTATATTTAATTACTTCAGTTGACATTAAGTCCTGGTAGTTAAGTTATCAGTTTAATAAAATTTTGTTAAATTAATAAAGTTTCATATTTGATTACTTCAGTTGACAATAAGTCCTGGTAATAAATTAGTTGATTTAAATCCTGAAAATAAATAATTAAAAATTATTAATAAAAATTCTAATTTATTTCTACAGTTGATTATATTATAATCCTGGTTTTAAATTTTTTTTCTATTAATAAATTAATTTTATTTAAGTTGATTTTTATCCTGAAAAAGATTTTTTTTATTTTTTTTATTTTTTTTTAAAAATCAAAAATAAAGACTAATTAATCTTATTGTCTCTTTTCTTCATTTCAGTAGAATCTTAAAATGACTGACCAAAGTGGTTCTGCTGCACGTGAAGAAGAACTAGATTTAATTGATTATGATGAGCCTACTTCTGTAAGTTCTCCTTTAACAAGAAGAATTTCTCAAACTAATAAATCCTTGCCCCAAACAGGATGTAGAGATGGAAGAAGTAGAAATCCTAGTGGACACAACTCAGGATCAGAAGCCTATGATAAACCCACCAGAAGAGTTTCCAAAAGGCTTCAGGATAAAAAAGATGCCATTGTCTCAGCAGGTAAAGAATCTGTCCACTCACATAAAGGTGTTAAGGACAGAAAGCTTGAGACTAAAGGTAAGGGTAGATGCTTTGGAAGAAAAGGTGAGAAGAACAGATACTTTTCTCCAAGAGAAGAAGAAATCTCTTCCTCCCAGGGATCAACAACAATTGGATCCCCAGTCCCAAGAGAAGGTGGAAGTGTCCAAGCGGCAGTGGGACTGGCTAAACACTCAGTGGGACTACCTGGCTCAAAACCAGCATCAGTTACCTCAGGCAGGTCCATCAAGGCCCAACAAGATCAACCCCACTCCTCCCCACCCTTATCAAGGAGGAAAAGAAGAAGAAAGCCCAATATGGTGACACCCAGCAAACCCTGGTACGTCCCTCTATTGATTCTCAAGTGCCTTTTCTTGTGGCTGACTCTGTTCCTTCAGGTAAATCAGGAAGGGAGGATGAAACTTTGAGACCTATAGAGGCTGGGAGTAGTAGACAAATCACTCATGTATCAAATCCTTTACTTTTAATTGCTAACTCAATTATTAATCCTGATATGGCTGTGATTGATGAATCTCTTGACCCTGAGTTCTATGAGAGTCTGAAAAGTTACTCAGTTTCCCTATTGAGAAACACTCCAGATGTAGCAAGAATTAATGATGAGCACTTGAGAGATATTATTGCCAAGCAAAATCATATAATGAACAATATGCAATTGACTCAGAGATATAATAGTTTGTTAACTGATCAGGGTTATCAAGCATTAAGAAGTGAATCACAGAGAGTCTGATGAATTGTCTCATTACAAAGCAACCCATGAAAAGTAAGTTGCTTTATGGAAAAATATAAAAAATGATTTGTCTAAACTAAAAGATACTGTATCTGCCTGTTGCCAGGAGCTGAAGATAGATAAGATGAATCTGAAAAGATTGAATGACCATTATTCATCTCTTCAAAATAAAAATCAATTATCTTTTGCAACTATCAATGAGAGTTTATCTAGTCTTCCAAGAATGAAAACAAGACTAACAACCATTGAAGAAAAATTGAACTCATTGTTAAATGACCAAAAATATTCTGACATTTCTGTGAAGGAACATATAGTGCAGGATGCTCAAATATTACCTGTGGCTAGTTCATCTAAAGTAAAAATAGCTCCAGAAATACCTGTTGATAACACTGAGTTTCCATCAAAAACTGATGATGCACCAGGATCTGCAACAGAAGGATTAAACAATGAGATTTCAGCACAATTAGAGAAATTACAGCTGCTTCTTACTCAGAAACAAGCTAGTACTAAGGAGACTCCTTCAAATCAAAAGAATTGGCCAAAACTTGACCAGTACCCAACATTTAATGGTGATTCTTCCTCTGATTGGCAACAATTTATTTGCAGAATTGATAACTTAAAAAATTCTTACAAACTCCCAGATGAGGAAATTGTGTCAAGTTAATTTCTTTTTTCACTAATGTTGCCCTGATGTGGTATGAATCTGTTCTCCTGGATGGGAATGACTACTCATGGGAGGATTGGAAGAAATTAATTAAAGCACAATTTGGTGGCTCCAAGTTCAGAATGGCTCAACAAAGGCAGTATGAGGAAACTAGATATAGCTCTTCTACTGATAAACCTATTGAGTTTTTAATGAAACTTGTAAAAATCTTAAGGGCAATGGACCCAAATATGGAGTTTGATTTATGGAAGGACAGGATCCTCTATAAATTACCAATGTCTCTGAGAGACTTTATAGTGGCTAGAACTGAGTTCTCCAAAGAACCCTCTTATTTCATTAATACTTGCAATGAGATACTTCTAAACAATAAGTATGATGCCAGAAGATTCATTCCTAGGACCCCTTTGGAGAAGCCCTCCACTTACCAACAGAAACCTCTAGAAAAGGTTGGTAAACCTTCTGCCCCTGTTGCACCAAAGAAGTATGCAGCAAACACTTGCTTCAAGTGCAACAAGCCTTGGCAGAAAGGCCATGTTTGTGACAAGAAGATAAATCTTGTAGAACAAACAGAGGAACATGCTGATGACACAGTGGTACTGGATGATACATCAAGTGATTGTGCCAGCAATATTTCATATGAATCTCAACAAGAAATCTTGATGCTGGAAGAGGATATCCATTATTTAAATACTATTGACATTGATAATAATGATTTATCTACAGTTGAAGATGCTGAGATCATAAAGGACATTGAGGATAGCTCAATTATTATTGCCCCTCTTAAGGCACCAGTCTTGATCAATGGAACCAGCATTGAAGTTGTTCTGGATTCTGGAGCTGGAGGAAGTGTAGTATCTGAAAGAGCACTTGCTTCAGTAGATCAAGACTATAAATCTAAACTGATGCCTATCATTTCTGAAAATTGGAGAGGGTATGGCTCTGTTTTGTCCCCCATTGGGAAATACAAAGCCACAGTGTTTTTTAAATATAACCATGGTTTTGTAAGAGCTATTTGTGATTTTGTTGTCATGAAAAATGATAACTTGAGCAATTGGTTTATTGTAGGGAATGATATTTTAACCAAGTATGGCATAAAATTGGATCCTTCAAACCAATGTTTCACAATGGGGATGAATGGGAAGAGAAAATTTAAGATTTCCTCCCCTAAAAAATTAGTAAAACCAGAATTAAACACATGTAATTCTGTGGTTCAATATAAAGGAAGATCTACAAAGGAAATGCATGCCCTTATGTCTGAAATTGACAATGCTTCTTTTGGAGAACAATTTTCTGGTGAGGATAAAGATTCCATCATTAACTTGATAAAATCTTTTCCTATGGCCTTTGCTCATGGGTCACATGAACTGGGATTAGTTAAAGAGGAAATGAAACTTTCATTGTCTTTTCCATTAACTGATATACCACCTAGTTTAAAGAAGAAGCCTTATCCTGCTTCTCCCACAAAGAGAAAAGATATTGAAGACAATATCTCTACCCTTTTAAAAATGAATATTATTGAAAAGGTAGTTGAAACACCTAAATATTGTGTTATCTCACCTGTCCTAATTTCTTATGAGAAAGATAAAGACAGGTTATGTGGTGATTATAGAGCACTAAACACTTATACTGTTGATGATATCTACCCTTTACCTAGAATCAGCTCTATACATGCTACTTTACAGGGTGCTAAATATATCAGCTGTTTGGATGGTAATAAAGGATATCACCAGGTACCTGTTGAGAAAAATTCTCAGAACTTTCTGATGATTGCCACTCATATGGGTATTTATAAGTATATTAGGATGCCATTTGGCCCTAAAAATGCCCCTTCAGTTTTCCAAAAAGTAATGGATAACACATTCCATCAAGAGATAATTGAAGGATGGCTGATGGTTTATATTGATGATATCATTATATTCTTAAAAACATTTGAGGACCATCTTAAACACCTGTGTAAAGTATTCCAGAAAATGGATGAAATAAATATGACACTTGCTTTGAAGAAATGTAAATTTGGTTTCCATTCTTTAAAAGTTCTTGGTCATGTTGTTTCAGGCTTACAGATATGTGTTGACCAGAACAAGGTGGCAGCCATACAACAGGTGAAGGCTCCTACAACAGTGAGAGAGCTCCAAGGTTTTTTGGGAATGTGTGGATACTATAGACAGTATATTAAAAATTACCAAGTCATAGCTTTACCCCTTACCCAATTAACTAGAAAGGATGTTGCTTTTGTCTGGAATAGTGAAAGACAAAGAGCCTTTGACACTATGAAACACTGTTTGATGTCAGCACCAATTCTTGCTTTACCTGACTTTAATCAACCATTTGTTTTGTACACTGATGCCAGTTTCATTGGTCTTGGTGCTGCCCTCCATCAAAAACAAGTGATAAATGATAAAGTTTCAGAAGTAGTAATTTGTTATATTTCAAGAACCTTGAGAAATAGTGAATTGAAATATGGTGCTACTCAGTTAGAGTGTTTAGCTGTAGTATGGGCTCTAGAAAAGCTTCATTATTACCTAGATGACCAGAAATTTGAACTTGTCACTGACTGCAGTGCAGTTAAATCCCTTTTAAACTTGAAAACACCTAACAGACATATGTTCAGATTGCAGCTGGCTGTTCAAGAGTACAGAGGGAGAATGACAATTATTCATAGGGCTGGTATTGTTCACTCAAATGTGGATATGTTATCTAGGTTACCTTTGCCAAATAATGACTCTAATCCTGCATATGATCCTGAGGACGAAATTATTCATATACATGGGATCTATGTGGTTGATATGGAGGAAGATCTATTACAGCTTATTCTGGAGTCATATGATAAGGACACTGACTTGAAAAAGTTATGCACCATATTAAATGATCCAAAGAATGCTTCAATACAAGCATTAATTAAAACCCTTCCACCAAAGTACCAAAAATCTTTGGAAAAAGGTAAATTTTCAATTGATGAAGGATATCTATATTATAGAAGAAAGTTGAGTAATGTTATTGTTATTCCTCCTTCTATGAAAGAAATCATCTTGAAAATTTGTCATGATGACATATTAGCTGGACATTTTGATCTTGACAAAACAATGATCAGAATTTAGAACACTGCTTGGTGGGCTAATATGTCTGAAGACACAAAATTATATGTTGAATCTTGTGATTCTTGCCAAAAATCAAAAAGATTAACTGGTAAAAGAGCAGGATTAATGCAACATATTGAACCTCCTGATGCTCCATGGCAAATAATAAACATGGATTTTTTAACAGGATTACCTATTGCTGGTAAAGACAGTTATAACTCTTGTTGGGTTATTGTGGACAGATTCACAAAAATGTGTAAATTTATCCCTACCCACAAGGATGTTTCCACTAAAGAATTAGATTTCTTATGGTGGTCTCATATGTTTAATACTGCTGGTTTTCCAAAAGCCATAATCTCTGACAGAGACCCTAAATTTACTTCTGAATTTTGGATGTCTCTGATGGATGTTTGTGGTTGTGATCTGAAACTTTCTACTGCCCATCACCCTCAGACTGATGGATTAGCTGAAAGAATGATTCAGACTCTAGAGGACATAATAAGAAGGTACTGTGCCTTTGGCCTTGACTATAAAGATAATGACAGATTCACTCATGATTGGGTTACCTTACTACCTGGGTTAGAATTTGTCTATAACAGCACTGCTCATTCTGTTACTCAAAGAAAGCCTTTTGAGCTCTGGCTTGGATATGTTCCAAATACTCCTGCCCAAATTCTCAATAACAAAATACCTAAATTGGATATACATCCTGGTGTAAAATCTTCTCTTCAAATGCAAAAACTATGTAGAAATCATGCTCAAAAATGTATTGAAAAATCATTTGAATATGAGAAGAAAAGATGGGACAAATCCCATAAAGAATACACTTTTAAAAAGGGTGATGAGGTGTTGATTTCTACAGTCCACTTCAACTTACAAGGTAATAACAAATTGAAAGATCCATTTGTTGGTCCATTTGTTGTCAGAAGAATGATTGGAGATAATGCAGTTGAAGTTATTCTGTATTCTCCATATGACAGAAAACATCCTGTTTTTCCAATATCTCTTTTGAAACCTTACACATCCAATAGTGATTTATTTCCAAAAAGGAGGGGTAGACCAAAGAAAACCCCAAATGAAATCACTGAAACAGCAGAAATTGAAAAAATTCTAAATGACAGAATAGTCACTGCTGAAAAAGGTACAGAATACTTATTGAGATTCAAGAATAAATCATCTGAATATGATTCTTGGATACCTGGGAAGGAGATATCTAATCTTCCTACTCTATTAAAAAAGTATAAAAAGAAAAAATCATAGAATTTTTTTTATTGTTTTTTAGAGTGAGGGAGTGTCAGCCAGGCTACTAGACTTACCCAGTGAAATAATTAATTATTTACTGGATGAAGCCACACCTTATCATTTTAATTATTTAATTATAAATTAGTTACATTAAAGTTACTTATAATAAATTAACTAATTACAGAATGATAAAATTAAATGAATAATTAAAATTAAATATAAAATTGTCCCTTATATTTTTTCTCTAACACCGTGCTCATTTGACAGGTTGGAAGAAATAAAGATTTATATTAAAAAATAGATTTTAAATTAAAATAAGATTTTAATATTCAAATAATATTAAATATATACAAAAACTCAAATTTCTTATTTAGAATTGACTTCTACAGTAAATATTAAATAAATTGATGTATTTCTGACATACTCTGTAAATACATCTTTTTGATGCCTTCTTTTTAGAGCAACTTTATTATTTGAAAATACTCCTTCTGGAATATTCTTTTTCTCTCTCTCTCATACTACTGTTTTCAGAATTTGATTGCCATGCTTTGTCCCTCCTTTGCCTATATAAGGCCTCTCTTTTGATTGTTTTTTATTCATTCCTTTACCAACTTACTTTATTATTACTATTTACAACACAGGACTTATATTTATATCTTATCTCATTAGTAGTTACAAGAGCGTAATTCTAATCAATAACTTATAACAATATTTAAACCCTACCTCTTATATTTGAGTAATAAATAACTTAGATTAAGAAATACGTACCAAATTTTTGAGAGTTTATTTCAAATCCTTAAAATCCTCATAGAAACTTCATACCAAATCTTCTAGAACAAAAGCGTACCTTGACACCCGTAAACATAATTGATATAAATTTATAAAATATGATTGAGGGAGTAAGATCTATGTTAGTAGATATCAGTAAATTATTTAGACAAAGAATTTTTGAGGAGTCTAAAAATGCAAGGAAAGAGATATGAAAAATTTTAGGAAGACTTTCATGTTGATATTACATAATAAATTCAGAATGAAATGAATTAATCATTATTGAAATTTAATCCAGTAAGGAAAATAACTATTTCTTATATGCATTTGATTTATTTAAATTAACACAGGCAAGTAAAAAATCTTTATTTCTTTATTTTTCAGCCTTGAGCTGCTTCATTTTTAAATCATCAATTTTTGACTGAATTTTTTTGTTTTCCAATTGAAATTGATTATTTTTAAATTTTTAATCATACTCCCTTTGAATCCTAACGTTATTTCTCTCCAAATCTAAATGATCTCTTAAAATTTCCAAAAAAAGTCTTCCTTTGATTGTGAATGAAGCCACTTTTAGTCTTCTAAAAATTGTTGATGTTCTGCACTTTTTTATGAGACTTAAACTTTATGATTTTTATTTGAGCTTTTTATTTTTCAGCAAAAAGTATAAATTTTAAGAATAAGAGAAATATATTTAAATTATTTTTAGGGAATACAAAAGAAATATAACCTTGTTCACATTTATTAAGAATCTCCTTATGAGTAGAAAAAAATCTTTGGACATAGAAAGATTTGACCCAAAACTAGAAGATGCCCTTAGCTTTATTCTTTTGCTAAGAGGTTTTGATTCTCTTTATTCTACACTTACATCATCAGTTACTTCTTTATAAATTTATAGATTCGATGAGCCTTGGGTTTGGTTGATATATGGGAAGTTAATGAGCAACACAAAAATAATAATAACAAAATTTGTTTAAGCTTACTATGATGGTCTCATCAAGTTTGATTTTAAAATATGAAGTTTGTTCTTCAAAATCAGGAGAGTCAAGTAAAGGATATAAAGAAATTCTTAATATTTTGTATGAGACTCAGAAATTTTTTGAGCTTTATTCACATGAAAGGGGTTTAAATTAGGTATTTTTTAAAGAGATCACCCATTTGATCTTAAAGAGGACACATTGGGTTGAATTTTTCAGAAAAAGATGTGATTACATGTCTCTCATAATTTTTAATAATTAAAAACCCAGTTTAAGAAGAAGAAATCTTTTCCTTCTTGTATTTTTCTTGATAATTTTTTAATCTCTTCCTCATTTTCTTTGTTTTCAAATACATCTTATCACTAGGTTTTGATTTCAACTCAACTTCCACTTGATTAAAGCCACTAAATTTTGAGGCAGGTAGATGACCTTCTTCAGTGTACTTTGCACAGCCAAAACAGGCTTCAAAATTAGATAAAATTTTCAGCCAGTTAATTACAATCTGAAAGTCAGGTGGTTTCAATTGAGTAAATTTTTGAGAAGTAGATTCCGGTTAAGGCATGATAAATTAACACTAAATAAGGAAATTAGTGAAAAAATAAATTTTGTTGAAGAAAAGGTAAAACAAACAAACATTTTAGATATTTATGAAGCCTTTGATGAAAATAAGAAGTTGTGTGAATAGAAATTTGATTAGTAAAATTATATAAATAAAGGAATAAAAAGTAATAGGCTTACTGTGGTGTGAAGGAGAAAAATTTGATTAGTAAAATAACTGGGAGAGATTATATGTAATGCAGAGTATATGAATTATATGGGTTAGGGTGGAAGGGAGGTGATTTGCAGTTGATTGCGTGGATGTGGGTATTTGTCAACTGAATTGTGGTTGAGAAAATTTTACAAAAGTAGGAAGTATGTGACCTCATATTTGAGACCCCAAGTACCAAATCAGTCATGTTTCACACAGGAGGAAAAATCCCTGAACTATATGTCTAGTTTAGTTTTTGGTTGCAGGGCATAACTCTGGGTATGATTTGTGGAGTGACCCTGTTTTACCCCACCTTATTTTTTGGCTTTTTTGACATTGAAATCTCCTTGTCTTATGTCTTCTCATCTTCATGAATTCATCCAAAACTCTATTTTCACCTCCTCTTCCCTTCTCTTACAAGTATACCCATACCACACCTCCTTAATTTTCATCCAAAGGCAAAAAATAAGGTGGACTCAAAAAGTGACATTCAATGGTTTGTCACAAAAATACATCTAGTAATGGAATAGGGTCACAAAACTAAACAAGATATGTAGCTTCTTATTTCCCCCACTGTGTGATGAAGTGCTTGTGTGCCATTTTTCAAATGAAACACAATAGACATCTTTGGTAAAGTTTGAGACCCCCTATTTATGGCTCTTTTTTTTAACCTTTCAATAACAACATACATTATATTTTTATTACTTAATCCTTATCAATTATTCTAAATTATTTCTCTTTACTTCTCAAAAAATGATATACTGATAATTTAAACCACTCCATAACTCTTACTGTCATCAAATCTCTCAATAACATTAAAGTTCTTTTATCTTTACTTCATTCTTGTGAAGTGTTCCATTATCAATGATATACTTAATTTATTTAAACCAAACTATAATGAGGTAAAATTTCAACTGTATATTCTTTATGCCCCATTTCTAACATTAAATATTTCCTTATTGGATTTAATAGTCCAATTATCATTTTTTAGGTGTTCATGCAATTGAAAGTGGAATTCCTTAATATTTACTTGTTGGTTCCTTTGCATATATGCTTCTAAACTATTTAAATGAGCCATATCATGATGGTTGATAAGTATTTTTATCAAATTTGATTCTTCATTCAAAGGCTATTCTTGATAAAGGTAACCATCAAAAGCAGACTTATCTTCTACAAGCATGTTGTGCAAAATTTCACAGCACATAATTAATTTCTTTAATTTTCTGATCTTCCATAGGTGAAATTGCTCCTTAAGATTTCCCCATCAAGATTTTAAAACACCTAAGGCTTGTTCAATATCCCTGTGGGCTGCTTCTTGTAGCTTAGTACACTACTTTCTGGCTTCATCCTGAGGGTGAGGAATTGCTTTGACCAGATTTGAAAATGCTTGAAATATTTTGTCTGCAAGTAAGTATCCACAGGTATACTTATGTTTTTTCACTTTAAACCTAACCTCATCTTGTGTTCCAGAAAGTAACTTGTCAAATATGTGGCTACAATGGAGGTCATTGATATCATTCAAAGCACCAGGAGAACCAAAGAAGAAGTGCTAGAAGCATAAGTTTTTGCTTGCTACATCCTCTAGTACCATAGTTGTAGTCTCTTCTTTTCCTTGAAACTGACCAGAGCACTCTTCTGGGCAGTTTTCCCACTCCCAGTGTGTACCCTCAATTGATTCTAAACAGCCAGGGAAGCCACATTCTTTGTATTCTTTCAAGATAATTATATTTTTCATGTTTAGCTCACACAAGTATTCTGCTTTGTACAGTTTGATGATATCATTTATAAAAAAATTTAAAGTTACTAGTACCATGCTTTCTGCTATTTGTATATATTCATCAGTAAAGTCAGCCACAAACCCATAGGCAAGAAGTTAGCTTTTGTTGTGGTGTTTAACCTGGCTGCTTACAACAATCCATGTGAATAGTAAAAGGTGGTGACAAAGAAAAAATAGTTTTTAAATATTAGAAATTACATAGATTAGTGTAATAAAACTTAAAGTTTTCCATAGCCAGTGGTTGTTGTGCTCTGGAAGATCTTTACATATTTTACTGAATAGGTTTTTGCTCATACAAAATCTTCTTTCAAATATTGCATCATTGCAGGTAAAATTGGGTTCAAAATAATCTTGCATCAGTTTTTAGTGGCCTTCAATATGGTTGCATAGAATGATTTTTTTAGCTTGTCTTTCAGTGTCTAGTAATATTGATAACATTAGCTCTTCCTCATAAATTTAGTAACTGTATAGATCCATGTGAGACTTCAAGTGAGATGTGAAATGTGTTAAAGTTTGTGTTGTGTTTGAAGAAGAGTTTCTGTTTCTGAACATGAAACATCTATATATAAAAAAGAATCTATATGTCACTGGATATCCTATGCACAAGTTCAAGGGTGTTCCTGAGTAAGTGAGACTAAAAAAGATGATTGAGGACTCCTTCAAAGCACAGAGGAATACTTCAAGGGAGTGGTTCAAAGATAAGTCCAAGATAAATTAATACTTCTTCAAGATAAGTTTGAGGTGAATAATAATGTAATTTGAAAGTGAGACTAAATATTCAGGTTAATATCACAAAGGGTTGGAGCTTAAAAGTCAAAGAAAGATTTAGGAATTATAATATTGAATGAAATTGATTATTAAGAAATGTAGGAAGCAATAATAGCCTTACATAAATTCAACTACTATTGCAACAATATAATAATTTAATTCTAAGGAATGTTGAACCAAATCCACCCAAATATATAGATAGCTCCACCTCACATTGACCTATTTAATAAACCACCCTTACTTTATCACTGACCCTCCAATATAACCCACAGATCCTTTGAATGTACTCCTATTTGCACTTGCAGACCTTTAATTACCCTCAGATACACAATAACCCAAGATTGGAAATATACCATTGACCATAGCACTTATACATTGTGCATTTGCTTAAGATTGAAAAGTATAAGCATATGATTGACTAATTTAGATTTAAGATTTTGATAGCATGGTTGAATCAAGACATGCAAAGGAAAAAGGCAGTCACTATGTACAGTGCCCAGAAGAAAGTCTTCAGGATTTTTTATGCGTAGCACCTTCCATTAACCACCACTTCATCCAGCCATCACTTGTTCACTATCACATCAAATGCCTCAAGATTTTATTTTTTGGTCTTTCACCTTCCCTTGTTTCATTTGGTATAGTATTTTTGTGTACTCTATCTCATTTTGGGAAGATATAAACTAATTTATTTTCTTTAGTTTTTTTTTTTTACTTTTCCTTGCACTATGGCAACCTCTAGACCTGGAAGGAAGCAACTTACAATAACAAAACAAGCTTGCATTGTTGGCATGGTTGAAGCAGGAATCACACCAGCTGAAATTTCAAGAAAGCTAGGTGTTGCTGACTCTACTGTTTGCTCAATATTGGAGAGATGGAGAGCTAGGGGCAATGTTGAAACTGCACCCCGTTCCAGTTGTCCCCTCAAAACCAACTCAAAAGACATGTGTGAACTCAAACGACTCATCCTCTCTAATCACAAAGCCAAGTTGGGTGACCTTTCAAACTCACTATCAACTATTTTGTCTCCCTGTACTATCAGAAAGAGAACCCATGAGCTGGGCTTTACCAAGCAAGTTGCAGTGAAGAAACCATTTGTCAGCAAGGTCCACCGCCAAAGACAATTGAATTTTGCTCACAAGTATTCTGGCTGGTCTGTTGATGATTAGATGCGTGTAATATGGTCCAATGAATCATCATTTGAGATTAGAAAGCTCTCAAGTCAAACATTGGTGTGGTGATGACCTGGAGAAAAATATGCACCCAATTGTCTCCAGGCAACTTTCAAGAGTAGGAGATCTAGTGTGATGGTGTGGGGTGCATTCCAAGGAGGTAACAAGATACCACTAGTTTTCTTTCCAAACAATGGATGAGTGACTTCAAAGTCATTGATTGAAGATGTCTATAAGAACTTGCTTATCCCTTTCATTCAAGAAAACAATCACAGCCAAAATCTCATTCTTTTTGAAGAAAATTCACCTATCCATACTTCCAAGGTGTCTGCCAAGTTCCAAGCTGATTCAGGTATCTGCAAAATAGAAGACTGGCCTGCTCAATCACCCAACCCAAACCCAATCAAAATTTTTGGAGATGCCTCAAGGTGTGCATTCAAGAAGCTTATCAACCCAAAACTCCAACTGAAATGATTCAGAGTCTTGAATCATTATGGAACAACTTTCCAAAGGAACCTCTTATTCACTTAGTGTCATAAATGCCTGCTTGTATGAAGGCTGTCATTGATGCAAATGGTGGATCCACCTGCTGGTGAATCTCAAATTTTTAGCTTGGTTTTTTTTTCTTTTTTATGCTTTGATGTTACAACTAGGGGTTATCTGAGTCTAGCTTTCTATATAAACAAGTCTCATTGCTTAGAAATGCCTACTTTAAAATTTATGGAATCACCTTTTTTACAAAATGAAATAAATATAAAAATATTGATTATGATGATTTTTAGTTGTGATATTTGTAATCTACACAACAACTTTGACAATAATGAGCAATATTGTAGTGAAAATGAGAGTTGAGTGTAGATTTTGTGAGGAAAACTTAAATCCCGAAGACTTTCTTCCTGTTAGGTTCCGACTATGCCGCAGCAGTGTATATAGTTTGCGTCACCACAACAGCAATATGATAATCTATCTTTCCCCTTTTTTTCCAGAAACATTACCTTTGCGCTAATAGGTTATGGGCTCTTGTGCCTAGTTTTTAGTTTTTTTTCTCTCCTTTTTTCCCTCTAAATTGACTAAAAACGGTCTCTTCAACCACTCCTTTTTTTCCTTTTTCATTGGACTTAAATCGTTCTCGTCAATCACCAATTACTCATCAATTGCCTCTCGTCAATCGCCTTTTCTTCCGTTTACTAGTGATTTATCTTTTTCTAAATCTTTTTTCTCTCTTCTTGCTCTCTCTTTCCTTTTTTTTTTCCTTTCTTCTTTTTTAACCAAAATAAATTCAAATTTATAAGCGATTAGGTTGTTGCTCTCGCCAAGCATCAAAGCGAGATAGTGGCCCTATCTCTCCAAAAGCAAAATAATAATTGATAAATAAACAAAAAAAATTAATATATATATCCTTTCTTTTACCCCAGTATCCGTGCTCGTTCTCTATCCTTTTCTTCTTTTTTCTCTACTTTCTCCTTTTTTTTCCATCTTTCTTTCATATTATTTTATTTTATTTTTTCCTTTCTTTTCCTTTATTTTTTTTTATTTTTCTCTCTATTATCCTCTCTTTACTACTTCGATGATGCCGTCCAATCAACAACCAACTCCTCAAGACTACAATACACCAACCTCTTGTCCAATACCTAGTTATCCACAACAACCACCTCAGGACAACACCACTAATGAAAACAAAGCCCAAATTCATGATGAAAATGCAACTTCTGACATGGAAGATGCACTCAATTTGCGTGTGCTACTGAGAATACAAGAAGACTTGTATATTCGGGACAGCATTGTCAAGGCAAGGATGCTACCAAAAGACTGGCAACATACCTTAAAAGACAATGGTTCAAATTTCCATGAGTGGCATAGAGAAATACAAGGTGTCATCAGTGATTTCACTGGTGAAACCAACTTCCTGGAGCGAAAAGGGGCCTCAAAAACCTCCATCAAAGAATGAATAGGTTGAGCAATACTGATCAATTCTGTTGGGCCGGAAATGAAATCTCAAATTATTGATGTCACACCGAGAACGACTGCTTTTCAACATATTAAAAGTGTGTTCAACACCGTTTCTAGAGCGGCTCAACTAAATGCTATAGAGAGACTGATCGATCTTTGTTCTAAAGAATGCGATAATCCTATAGAATTGATGAACAAGTTTAGAGATGCATGTGCTTGCTTATGGGCTCAAGGACTCAGTGAAAAGGATATCTTAGGCTGTCTTTGCAAACTTATCATTCAAGACAACCCACGATTCAGCTCAGAAGTCCTCAAAGAAACAGAACAGCTATGAAAGTCAGACAAGTCAATTACTGTTGCAGTTCTCAACAAAATCTTCTTTACTACTTGGGAAAGGCTTAAACATGATGATAAACTTCTGAATACTACTGTCACTGAAAATGAATCTTCTGCTTCTGTTTCTGCTAATCTACCTCTCTCTGGCTCTGGTTCTGTCAATGTCTATGAATCTAATGCTGCTACTCAAAGATCTCGAGGCAACTGCTATATCTGTAACTCATTGGGTCATCTGCAAGCCAACTGTCCTACAAAAACCCTCAACAACTGTACCAACTACAATTCTTTTTTCCAAAACAGGCAAGCTGGCAATAGCACACACTACCCAATGGTAGTACTGCCCTCTATAATACAACCAACAATCGTTCCAAACATTAATCCTCCACCCATACCGAATCTACCCATCCATCAGAGGCCTACACAACAGAAAATGGATTCTTACCGCCCAGTTTATCCTCAACAACAAACAAACCGTAATAACACCTCACAACCACCTCAAGAAAAATCTGCTTCAGCACAAATAGTAGAACTCACTGATGACTCACCAGAAGCATCTGCAGCAGCATTTGCTAGAATGCAACTCTCAGATGATGAAGTGTACTCAGCCAACCCTATTTTGATACAGGTGCAACTCATCATCTTTCTGGTAATCTAAATGAGTTAGTTGATTTTCTCCCCCTGAAAGACCCCATTGCTTTGAAAGTGGCCACTAATGGTTCCTCTCCTCTCATTACAGGCAAAGGGACAATACGCTTCCATGGTCTCAACGGGGAAATCATCAATATTAGACCAGTATACTACTGTGAAGATGCTAGAGGTACGCTAATCTATCTGGCATCCCTAATCAAGAGTGGTGCTAACTTTTCATGTGTTAACTTCAATGATTTTCTCATCAGCTATCACGGCCTTCCAATTCTGTCAGCCATGTTCATCAATAGGAAATGGACATTTAATAGTCCAATTCATCATAATAATTTAAATATATCTTCTAATGTAACTACTAAATTATCACATGCTGATCAAACAAGAAATGAATTAAATGATTTACCTATACAACCATCAATATTTAGTCTTGAGATCCCAACTAAGTATCCTGAATTAAGAAAAAGAAACAAAGATGAAGAAATCTTCTACACTTGGCACTGCCTACTCGGCCATGCAAGTCTGAGACAAATATGAAGGATGTGCAAAGAGAAAATGGTTCAAGGCTTACCTGATAAACTGCCTAATGGAAATATTATATGTGACTCTTGTCAAATGTGCAAAAGTAGAAGACAATGTTTTCTTGAATCAACTGGTAGAAAAGTTAACAAACTTGAAATAGTAACTATGGACTTAATTGGCCCAATTGAAGAGGAATCAGTTGAAGGTGGTTTATATGCTTTAACCTTCAGAGATTTAGCTACAACATACAGTGAGTGTCAGGTCATTAAAAACAAATCTGAATCAACACATACTGTCATCAACATCATAACAAGATTGGAGAAACAGAAAAATGAGAAGGTTAAAATAATTAGATCAGACAATGGAGGAGAATTCAACAATAAACTGATGGACATGTTCACAACAAAAAATGGAATAATACATAAAAAATAATTACCATATTTTCATCAACAAAATGCAAATATTGAAAGATTTAATTGTACTCTTACAGAAATTGGAAGAACTATACTATTTGACAGTCGTCTCAGAAAAACCTTCTGGTTTTTTGCATTCAAATGGGCTTCATATCTCCTAAACAGAATACCAAACACTATTTGCAACTTAATTACGCCCTATGAAGCACTCTTCAACACTAAACCGCAAATAGATATTCTTAGGAAATTTGGTGAAGTGGCTTATGTACACATACCTGAAGAGAAAAGAAAAAAGCTAGATGTCCGAGCAAGAAGATGTTACACTGTAGGTTTTCCAGCTGGTATGAAAGGCTGGATTTTTTGGGACCCAATAGAAAAGAAAATCTTAACATCTGCATGGGCCAGCTTCAAAGAATGTGAAACAAAAAGTGAAAATAAAATGTCCCCCGATTTTGTAATGAACAGTGCAAACACTCTAACCAACAACAATCTCATGCTAGGAAATTTTGATCTGGAAGAGCAAATGATTGAACAAGATTGTCTGTTAGAAGACATCCAAATAAATTGTGAATACTTTGCAACTCAGCTACCTAAAACATTTAAAGAAGCCTTACAATCTGAGAAGGGTGATGAATGGAAAAAAGCTTGTCAACAAGAAATAGATAACTCACCAAACATGAAGGTCTGGGAGAGAAAAGAACCACCTGAAGGAGCCAGAATACTGGATGCTAGATGGGTTTTTGCAGAAAAGAAAGATGCATCAACAGGAAACACAAAACTGAAGGCTCGATACGTGGCAAAAGGTTTTAAACAAGTAAAAGGCATAGATTACTCTTCCACCTTTGCTCCAACAGCCTCATTTACAGCCCAAAGAATCATTCTCACAATTGCAGCAATGTATAACTGGCCAGTCCATACCTTTGATGTCACAGCAGCATACCTACACAGTCCCATAGACGAAGAAGTATGGGTAAAGGACCCACCCGGCTTTGAAAGAAAAGATGAAAAAGTTTTCAAATTACTTAAAGCTCTTTATGGCACATGTCAAGCAGCACATTGCTGGTGGCAACATTTTGGACAGCAACTAAAAAACCTGGGTTATGAAATGTCATCCTATGACAATAGTGTTTATTTTTTGAAGAATAGCAACACAAAGGCAATGCTTTGGGTTCATGTTGACGATGGAGTTGTAACTGGCAACAACAATGAGGTTCTGAAACAACTTGAAAAAGATTTAAGCCAAACTCTCATCATCAAATGGCAAGATAGACTGGATGCAATAGTGGGTATCAAGATAGAAAGGAATGAACGAGGATTTCAACTAAGTCAAGAAAATTTGAGTGATAGAATTTTAACAACTCATCATATAACGGGAATATGCCACCATCAACCACTGCCGACCAATATAGACCTTTCCTCAGCCCCACCAAACCACTCAGCTATTAATCCAGGAGATTACCTGTCAATTATTGTTTCCTTGACCTATCTAACCACAGCAACTCATCCTGATATCAGTTTCTCTGTAAATCAATTGGCCAGACACTCTAAATGCCCCACTAACAAACACTGGAGAGCGTTGAGACACTTACTCGGTTATTTACAATATACATCCACAAAGAAACTACACTTATATCCACTATTGACCTCACATACCATCAATCTCGATGTCTACTCAGATGCAAACTGGGGCGGGGAATTTTCAAGATCAACTGGAGGCATGATAATTAACATGCAAGGTTCCCTAATATTCTGGTCCTCAAAATGCATGCCATTTGTTGCCTCCTCCACATGCCACGCAGAATACATGGCTCTTGGAGGCGCAACTAGAATGGGCTTATGGATTCAAAATTTGCTCAATGATTTGATTAATTTCACAGGCCCATTCCATTTAAAATGTGATAATCAAGCTTCTATAAAGGTATCGAATGACGAGAGCTCAAATAAAAGGACAAGACACAGTGACAGGGAATTCTTTTTTGTCAATGAACAGCTACACAAAAGAAAAGCTACAATATCATGGGTACCTACATCAGAACAACTAGCAGATATAATGACGAAACAACTAAACAAACAATTACATGACAGGGGATGTGAAAACTTAGGTATCAAATAATAAAAATAATAATAATTTCTTTATCATCTTTTTTTCTCTCTTCTATTCCTAATAGTTATTATAGTAACATTATAACAAATTGTAAATAGTTTTATATATACTGGAGTGAGCGTCTTGTCGGAGGGGCGGGTGTTAGGTTCTGACTACGCCGCAGCAGTGTATATAGTTTGTGTCACCACAACAGCAATATGATAATCTATCTTTCCCCTTTTTTTCCAGAAACATTACTGTTGTGCTAATACTTCCAGGCACTGTAGATGTTGCTTCTGCGCTTTGCATATGGATTTGTGTACTGATTTATGGATTAAAAGATTGACTATTACTTTGAGTGTCACATGGCATGTGACAATATATAATAATATTTTTTGCCTTTTGACCTATCCCTATTTTCTGGCATTTGCGTCAGGGCCCTAACTGACCTCAACCAACACAGGGCTGCATGTCAGCTGGGCTTTGTCCAGCTGCATGCAGTAGCCCCCACCAGCAATTATCATTTCACACAAAATTCCACAGACACCGGCCACATATTCTGATTCCACATTGAATGCAGCAGCCCCCACCAGCAATTTTCATTTCACAAGAAGTTCCACCACACTGATTCCTAATTTCACATTGAATCCCATGCAGAGCATGGGTAACGTACACTTGTGAGTGATGAATATTTTGAAAATATTGAGTTAATTGAGATTTACTTGATACCATTGAGGTTGCATGCAATAAAAAAGACGCAGTAACATGCAAGTAGTTGCTGATAATCTGATGCAACGAGTGTAGATGCCCTAACAGTGACATGGGTCATAATAGCCAAAATACATCTACCCCATTAAGTAAAAAACGTCTTGTTTCCAGTAATTATTGAACTAACTAGTTAAAAATATACACCTAAGTTATATTATCCATCTTTTAATGAAATGAGGTGTTCAATATTTGATTAAATATTACAAGCAACTTATTTCATGTGAGCTGGGGTTTGGGACCAGTTGCCACCGCAGTAATGCTATTGAGCAGGTGATTAAAGGTTGAATCATTTCACTGATCCAATACAGATGAACCATCCGACCCAGAAATTCCCACATGCATCTGGAACCAATGTCTCAGGGAATATGACTTCGATCATGACGAGATTACCGATGCACCTCTTGGGCACATTTCAAATTAAATCTAGTTTTGAACCAAGATAAATTTGTTGTTGAGAAAGGTGATGGCGCACTTGACTCAATTCAATCAGTCTAGCTTAAAAGGCGTTCATCGGATTTGTTCTAGTAGACTTTGGATGTGAAAGTTTTTTGAAAATTAAAAAAAAAAGCATTTATCCGAAGTTTGAGGTGTGCCTGCCGGGACAGATATGTCAGTTGATTGGATTGAAAATAGCAAAAAATTATATTTGTTATAGAATTGAACAGTTTCAAAACCCGGATGTGCTACTAGCCTACTCAGAATAATAACGCAGGACAGTTTTGAGTCGTCAGTGTACTCCGGAGAGTACCATAAGATATCTCAAGTAGAATTTCTGTAACATGGTAATCATCACAGTAGGCAACTTAAAAGGTTGCTGAAATGAAAATAGAAACAAGAAAAGCAAAGCTTGAAGTGAAACTTACACGTTGATGAACGTGCCGTGTGAGAGGAAGTGGGCACTAGTAAAACAAGCATCTTTGTTGGCCATCGATTTAAAGAAAAACACATCGTGGAAAACATTCGGCCAACTTGTGGGTGCTTGAGCAACTTTTAGATTTTCTGGCGCGTATACAACAAGACCAAGAACTCTTGGAGCTTTTTACATAAAAATAAAGGATTTAATCACCTTCAAAAATATTTGCCCTCCACAAAATACGATCAACGCAGCCTTGTTTTTCTTTGAATTTTCATAGAAAATTCATTCGTTCCCATTACGCGGGGAAAAAAAACTGGAACACTCTACCCATCCTACAGCAACTATCACCGCAAAAAATCAAGTGGCACCTGCTAGCAGGTGCCTATCCCTGTATTCAGTTTTGATTTAAGAGTAAATTTGATTTGATGTTGCGTGAGCTAGTTTGCTCATTTTTTGGTGCTCAGTCTTTCCAGAAGATTTACAGCTCAGCTGAAATTGAGTTGAGTGAAAGATAGGGATTGGCACCTGCTATCAGGTGCCCATGTTTTTTTTCTGGTGTATCCCCCTTCAAACTATTTATTTTCCATGTTTTGCAGGATTGCACGCCCTTTAGACATGAAAGTAGTAGAGGAAACTTCAATACCAGTAAAGATAAAAATTTAAGGTGTACAAAGGCGGTAAAAGACTCTCAAATTATTTCTGCAAATATTTCTTGCGATTTATTTAGTTTTTTTTTTGTCTTTTGATAAGATTCTGATTAATTCAATGTTTTTGTTTATTCCTCCATATAAGTTTTTTTGATTCAAGAATTTTCTCATTTGTGTTTCTCTAAGTTTTCTCTCCCAGATTAAATAATATTTTAATACTTTTCTAAAAATTTCAAATGAAAAATCGATGCTACATAAATCAGGCAAAAGGTGCAAGCATCTGTCAGTAGGTGTTTCCTCCCAATTGAATTATGATAGTTCAGCCTGTTGTAGGGACTTTACAGCAGATGCCTCATTTTTTTTCTGGTACGCAGGGCCTTCTTCTAGTTATAAAGTTAACCAAGAAGGATTAGTGAAAGTAAACTGAAGAAACGTTTGGTAATTAGACGATAAATATGTATATAATTCGTTGTAGGTAGTCTCAATGTAAAATTAATCCAACTATATATATTTATCAATTATTTGTTAGAACCAACCTTTGTTGAGGAGTCAATGAATCCCAATAAGTATCAAAGTGGATTCAGTGGCGACGACAATAATTCAACCAACCTTTGTTGAGGAGTCAATGAATCCCAATAAGTATCAAAGTGGATTCAGTGGCGACGACAATAATTCAACCAACCTGTAATTCCAACAATGAGAGGTGTAATAGAAAATATGGTATTGCTTTTTAGTAAACACTAATAATTCTAGATGACCAAAATAAAATAAAGAGATCGATAAGCAGGAGGCTAACCTTTGTTGAGGAGTCAATGAATCCCAATAAGTATCAAAGTGGATTCAGTGGCGACGACAATAATTCAACCAACCTAATAAAGAGCAAGGAATATTAACATCGCTAATACATGTACAAAATGATACTAATAGTGCAGTACCTGTAATTCCAACAATGAGAGGTGTAATTGAAAATATGGTATTGCTTTTTAGTAAACACTAATAATTCTAGATGACCGAAATAAAATAAAGAGATCAATGAGCAGACTAACATATGGGACACAGTATATAACTAACAATAATGACTGCTTCATCAATCTCTTACATAATCATTAGAACTTTAAATGATGGATTCATTGACATGTGGTGAATTTCTCAATGTGTCAGAACACATTTTTTGACAAGCTGGAATAGGAAAGTGGCTTGGAATATCAATGATGAAGTAGGAGACAAATTTTATTTCTGACACCCTCTCTTGTTGAGTAATTCATCATTGATATTTATGAAGCTCAAATGTTTTCGCAATTTCACTCGTTGAACTGCCTTGGTTAGCATGTCGGCAGGCATGTCTTCTGTGGGGTGATACTTTAATGTGAACTTATGATTTGCAACTTGTTCGCGAATCCAATGGACTTGAATGTCAATGTGCTTGGTGCGTGAGTGATAGATAGGATTATTGGCCATTGAGATGCCTTGTTGATTGTCGGAATGTAATGTAATTGGTTTTTTTAGGTTCAGTGATGATAAATGGAATTCGGAAAGCAGATTTTTTATCCAAATTGCTTCCTGCCCTGATTCTGTAAGTGATTTATATTCTCCTTCAGTGACGCTCAAAGATACTGTATTTTGTTTTTTAGTGCGCCAGCTAACGGCACTACCATTGATAGTAAACACATAGCCAGTAGTAGAGTGTCTAGTTTCCTTGCAACCCCCCCAGTCAGCGTCGCAGTATCCTTCAAGCTTGATATCGTGAGTGTTTGGAGTCTTACAAGTGATTGCTTTGTGAACAGTACCTTTTAAATATTGTAATACTCATAGGAATGCATCCCAATGGGATTGAGAAGGCTTATTTAAATACTGTGACAGTTGACTACATGTAAAGGCCAAGTCTGGTCTAGTTCCTTGAACTAGATAGTTAAGATGTCCTATTGCGCTTCGATAATTCAGACCTGTGTTTAAAAAGGTCTGATGTTCATCGTCGTCAGCAGGAGTCAATGAAATCTTTGGATCCATAGGGGATGAAATAATTTTGCAATTGTTCATATGATATGTAGCCAAGATGGCATCAATTTCGCTTGATTGAGATAGTTGAATTTCATTTTTATCTAATTTTTTTATGACTCTAATTCCAAGAATCATTTTTTCTTCGCCTAAATCCTCCATCTAAAATTCCTTCGAAATAAGCTCTTTGAACCATGAGATATTTTTCCCAAAGATGGAAAAATCATCAACATGAATGTGAACGTAACAAGGCCTGGAGTGATCTTGGTGAATGTAGAGTGCCAAATCTACTGAACTGCGGGAGAAGTTGTTTTTAACAAAGAATGAGTGTACTAATTGGTACCAACAACGTGAGGCTTGCTTCAATCCATATAATGATTTCTTTAAGAGCAAGACAGGTTGTTTGATGTCAGGAGGGTGTGACAATCCTTTTGGGACTTTCATGTAAATTGTTTCTTCAGGAACTCCATTAGTAAATGCACTCTTTGCGTCCATCTGATGAAAATCCCAGGATTCAGCGGAGGCAATCGCAATTAGGCATCTCAGAGTAGTAAGGCGTCCTGTAGGTGAAAATGTCTCTTTGTAGTCAATGCCGTATTTCTGAGAGAATCCCTGAGCACACAATCGTGCTTTGTACTTGCTAATCTTCCCTTCATGGTCAAGTTTTATTTTAAATACCCAAGTACAACCTATTGGACGAACTTTATCAGGGCATGGTACAATTTACCATACTCCTCTAGATTGAAGGCATTGAATTTCCCTTTTAATAGCAGCTGACCAATCATCTTTTCTTGTGGACTTCATAGCTTCATCATAGTGAGAAGGAGTTTGATTCATTTCTGAGATTGGAACATAAGCCTCAAATGCTGACTCTAAAGTATCCAGAGATTCAGATTCACATATTAATGCTCTTGTTGTGCGATTACGTTTGCCTTCGATAATATTATCAGCATTGATGTTTGATGAGATATCTTTCGGAGCTGTGTTGTTAGTCATTTTGTATTCCCAGTATTTTGAGGGACAGGGATAGGTATCAGTGTTAGAGTTATCGTTGTTTGAGTCATGAGGAATTTCATCAGTTGCTGGTGGGTTGCTAAGACTCTCTTCTATGTCTGATGATTGCGGATAAATCTCATCATCAGGAGATTCCATGTGATCATTGGCAATATTTTCTTTTTGCAGAAAAGGGGTGAAAGAGAGTATATCACTGGATAGGTTGTGAGCTGGTTCATATGGTGCTTGATCTTTAAGGGATGGAAATACATATTCATTGAAAATTACATTATGGGAATATAAGACTTTCTTGGTTTCCAGATTTAATAATCGATAGGATTTATGTTCTTCGTGGAAACTGAGTAAGCAGCATTTCACTGAGTTGTGCTTGAATTTTCCCCCACGAATGTGTTTGTCAATGAGTGAGTATGCTAAACATCCAAAAGTTTTGAGATGGCGAATATCTGGCTGTCGTTTAAAAAGGGCTTTGTATGGAGTAATCATGTTATCATTTGCTTTAGTCGGCAATCTATTTTCAATGAACACTGATGTAGTTACTGCTTCTCCCCAGTAAGAGAGTGGTAATTTAGATTTAAACATGAGTGCTTTTGCCATTTCAATAGTTGTTTGATTTCCTCTTTCAGCAATTGGGTTCTGTTGTGGAGTATATGGGGCAGTTATGATCATTTTGAATCCGTTTTTGACTGAGTAGTCCTCAAAGTCTTTGTTGACAAACTCTCCTCCACCATCACATACAAGATTGACCAATTTACAATTGGTTAAATTCTCAGCGTAATTTTTGAATTGCACAAATTTTTCGAATGTATCAGATTTTCTTTTTAGCAAGTAAAAAAATCGATAAGATGTGAACGCATCAGTCAATCTAAAATAGTAATAGTGCCCTCCAACAGTCTCCAATAACCTCCCCCCTAAATCGCAATGCACAAATTCTAGTGGCTTGGTGGCTTTTGGAAAATGACCAAGGAAGGGTGATTTGTGCATTTTCGCGTTGATGCATGGTTCACAGACTTGATTGTGGCTAATGTCTTTTGTTTTGATGTTAAGATTTTTTAAAAGTCTTTTTAGATAAATTTGATTCACATGACCAAGTCAAGAGTGCCATAGACTGATGTCAGTGTTGATTGTAGCCGTGAGTGATGAAAAAGGCGACTCACCAAAAGATGCATTGATTTGGTATAAGTTGGAACCCGCTTTTTTGGCTCCAGTTAGGACTGTGGTTTCATTCTCTTTGAAAGACAGATTGCCATCAGTACCAGCGGTGAGTGAAACCCCTTTAGAGGTGAGAGGAGTAAGTGCAATCAGGTTGCAACTTAAGTCGGGTACAAACAGGCAGTTGGTGAGGAGCATTGGTTGATTTTGGAAGTTGATGAGCTTTACAGTTCCAATTCCTTTACCATAAATGGTTTTTCCATTTCCAATTTTTACAGGAATATTGACATTACGAATGGTAGTGAAGAATCGTCTTTTGTTGAACATATGACTTGATGCGCCAGAATCAAAGATTAAATCCGATGATTGTTTTGAAGAGCTTGTTGATGTGTGATAAACATAATAAATGTCTTCAGTAATGTTAGCTGTTTCATTTGACGGTTCCTCTTTTGATTGATTTTTAGATCTTGACTTGCTTTGGGGTCGAAGATCGGGATGTAAAGCCCAGCATTGTGCTTCCGTATGAGTTGTTTTCGGGTTATGTTTTCCATTATTACAGAACTCTCTTCTTTTGACATTGGATGGTTCCTTTTTGGTTGCCAACAAAGCGGAATTTTGCTTTTGAGAATTATCAAGACGATCTGCTAACTGTGATAGTTTCATTAGGACAGTGTCAAGAGTGAGCGGTTTGCCCGTATCATCAGCAGAATTTATCATCATAGATCGATGCATTTCAAGTGACTGTGGAAGTTTCTGGAGTATAGAGTATGCAAATATTGGGGACTCAAGTTTTTTGCCGACTTGTGCTAGAGAGTTAATCGAGGCTTGTAATTCGGTGACAAATCCTCGAAGATTTCCTTCTGTAAATTCAAGATCTGTAAATTTAGTGTAGACCATTGATGCAGTGGCAGGGTGAGCACCAGTATAACGTTCTTCTAGTCATTTCCATAAAGCAGTCGGGTTTGATTTGTCTTCTGCTTTGACAAAAGTGGCAAAATTAGTTGGATCTATTTTTTGAACAATAACATTTGCGGCACGTTTGCAGCACAGTTTGAAGTTCTCCGCATTTTCTTTTGTTATAACTTCTTTGCCTTCAACAATATTGTCAAGCTCGAGTTGGGAGAGAAAGAATAGCATTTTGACCTTCCATGTGAGGTAATTGTCATTGCTGAGCATTGGGATGTCATTAACATTGTTATTTGAGGAGCCGTCCATGATAGAGATATTCAGACTTTTAATCTGTTAGAACCAACCTTTGTTGAGGAGTCAATGAATCCCAATAAGTATCAAAGTGGATTCAGTGGCGACAACAATAATTCAACCAACCTGTAATTCCAACAATGAGAGGTGTAATAGAAAATATGGTATTGCTTTTTAGTAAACACTAATAATTCTAGATGACCGAAATAAAATAAAGAGATCGATAAGCAGGAGGCTAACCTTTGTTGAGGAGTCAATGAATCCCAATAAGTATCAAAGTGGATTCAGTGGCGACGACAATAATTCAACCAACCTAATAAAGAGCAAGGAATATTAACATCGCTAATACATGTACAAAATGATACTAATAGTGCAGTACCTGTAATTCCAACAATGAGAGGTGTAATAGAAAATATGGTATTGCTTTTTAGTAAACACTAATAATTCTAGATGACCGAAATAAAATAAAGAGATCGATGAGCAGACTAACATATGGGACACAGTATATAACTAACAATAATGACTGCTTCATTGATCTCTTACATAATCATTAGAACTTTAAATGACGGATTCATTGACATGTGGTGAATTTCTCAATGTGTCAGAACACGTTTTTTGACAAGCTGGAATAGGAAAGTGGCTTGGAATATCAATGATGAAGTAGGAGACAAATTTTATTTCTGACATTATTGCTCAATTTAAAATGAATGTTATCCAATTATATAATTTTGAATTAGAAAATTAAAAGTATTTTGTAATTTCGATATTATAGCATTAATATACTATAATTGTAGATATCATTCCTTACATGTTTTAACAATTCAATCTGTTCCCCGCTTTACACAATGTGCAAGAAGGCATAGATAAGCAAATATCTACAGTCACCTCCAGAAAGTGATCGTCACTTGTTTTTTTGAAATTGCATCAATACTACTCATACGATCAACAACAAGACAAGCATACTGACTGAATAGGATCTCAAGAGCAAGAATATAAAAATAAAAATAAGAAAAAAGATATAGTTTTTGAATGTTTTTGAATTTTCTGAGAGGTCATTTTTGTAATCAGCCAGGAAATATCTAAACAATATGAGATTTGCTTTATTAGATAGCCCAGACATGTTAGATAAATGTTTTGAAAAAAAATTGAGAAAAAATTATTAAAAAGAAAAAATTACTGACCCAACTCCACCACCATGGGTTACCAGTGAGTAGAACCACCTCTAGATTCTATCACAGCTTTCATCCGAGATGGCATTGACTTGACAAGCTTTTCAAGCCTAGAAGATGAGAAATCTTTCCAAGTCTTTTGTAGGGCCTTGTGCATTTGTGCTATTAACTTTGGGTTATGATGGTGATGAATGCTGCATTTAAGCTCATGCCACACATATTTGATAGGATTTAAATCAGGTGACTGTGGTGGCCAGTCATCTATCTTCTCTATATTGTGATTTGCTCGGAATTGCTTGGATATTAATGCTTTATAAACAGGAGCATTATCTTCCATTAAAATATGTTTTGATTTTGGGTCTTTTTTGGTGAGAAATGGTAAGAGAGTTGTTTCATATATGTTATGAATAAAGTTGGCAGCTTTTTGTTGATTCAGAGGGAGAAGTACAAGAGAAAGTTTAGGTTTCCCAAAAAATGCACCCCATACCATAGTTGAAGTGCATCCACTTTTAAAAGTTGGCTGAAGACAATCTTCAGAAAATTTGTGTTCAGCCTTTTGCCAAACCAATACTCTTGCACAGGGGGAAAAAATGGTGAACTAGATGTCTAGTTCAGTTTTGTGACCCTATTCCATTCCTATGTGCGTTTTTGTGACAAACCATTGAATGTCACTTTTTGAGCCCATCTTATTTTTTACCTTTGGAAGAGTATTAAGGTGGTCTGGTGTGGGCTTGCTTGTAAGAGAAGGGAACAGGAGATGCAAATAGAGTTTTTGGATGAATCCATGAAGATTAGAGGACATGAGCCAAGGAGATGCCAATATCAGAAAAGTAAAATAATAAGGTGGGGTCAAACAGGGTCACTCCACAAATCAGACCCAGAGTCATACCCTGCAACCAAAAACTGAACGAGACATCTAGTTCATGGATTTTTCCATCTGTGTTGGTGTCCATCCTATCTCAAAAGATGATTCATCAGACCAAATTACTCTTGACCAGTCTCTTACTGTCCAATTGACATATTTGCAAGCAAGTTCAAGCCATTGTGCCTTGTGAGTATTGCTAAAGAAAGGTTTTTTAATGGCTTTTTAATTTTTGAAATCAAGTTCATGAATACACTTTCAGACACTATTTAGAGAGACACTAGTTGCAAGACTGTTTCAAGATTCAGTAAGTTTTCCTCTACAGTTTGAGCAAACAGTGTGCCCTAGTCTTCTCATCTTGCAAGGGCTTATTTTACGAGGGCAGCCACTTTGCTTAGTTGACAGAACTGTCCCTCTGATGCAATACCTTGTGAGTAATGATGCCACTGTTGTTCAGGGTATTCCAAATGTTTTGGAAATAGAAGTTGCACCATGTCCCTCCTTTGATAAGCTAAAAATCTGTAGCCTTTCATCAGTTGTTAGCTCTTTCCTGGATGTTTTAGTGTGAGGCATTGTCTGTCAAAATCATGAAAAATCATTATTGAAAATCAGTTGCACATAACTTAATGAAAATGACATGAAACATTAATCTTAAAATACATTGTGATTTTTCAAGAGGAAAATGTTAAAAAACAATATGGAAAAAGTGGTGTGAAGGGGATATTGGTGGAAAGAATCATATTCAAAAGTTTGGTGGGCAAAGGGCTTAATGCATAAAAGTGACGATCACTTTTTGGAGGTGACTGTACAGTGGCCTGTAACAAGTCTGCAACCAAAATTCATTTTTGAAACTTGCATATCACCCGCATCCTCCAGGCTCCAATTCACACCACCAGCACAACTTCCATTAATCAACAATCTTATTCTTTTATGGTAATGTATTTTTTATCCGTTTAACTAAATTTTATTAATCTCTATTATTACTGTTTGTCTTATGTTCCAAAATCTTCATAGATGTCAAGAGATGGGGCAAAAAACACACAACTGTTGCAGGAAGTACAATGTCAAATTCTTGGCCTTGTTAAAGGAGAGGTTCCAAATCAGAAAATATCTAAAATTTTTAATCTACCCCACTCAACTATCTCTACCTTGCTTAAGCATTTTAAGGAAACTGGAACAATTGAAGCTGCTCCCCATTCTGGCCATCCACCTAAACTCAGCTTGTGAGATCTTTGAAAACTGTCTGAAGTTGTCATCCAGGCTGCTAGACTTACCTAGTAAAATAATTAATTATTTACTGGGATGAAGCCACACCTTATTATTTTAATTTTATTAATTATAATTAATTTACATTAAATTTACCTATAATAAATTAACTAATTAAAAAAGGGTAAAGTTAGTGAATAATTAAAATTAATATTAAAATGTCCCTTATATTTTTATTTTCTAACACCGTGCTCAATGACAGGTTAAAAGAAATATAAATAAATATTAAAATAAATTTTAAATTAAAATAAAAATTTAATATTCAAATAAAAATAAATATATACAAAAAATTCAAATTTATTATTTAGAATTGACCTTTACAGTAAATTTTAAATAAATTAATTTATTCCTGTCATATTCTGTAAATACACTTTTATGGCACCTTCTTTTTGGAACAACCTTATTATTTGAAAATATTCTTTCTGGAATATTCTTTTCTTCACTCATACTACTGTATTTAGAATTTTAACACTGTGCTTTGTCTCTCCTTTGCCTATATAAGGCCTCCCTTTCTAGTTGTTTTGGATCACTCATTACTTACTTATTTTCATCAAAACTCCATTTACTATACTTAAAATATTTATTACTATCTCTTAATTGTTTTAGCATTTACAATTACGTAGTACTACTTCATTAATTATATTAATAATTATAAAATATCATACCTCTTTAATTTGAGTAAAAAACCAATAAAAAAAGATCATGATACGTACTTTCTCCTTGAAATCACAAAATCTCCCTATTACCGCCATTGCACCCCGTTAAAAACCTTCTAGACCTAAAAGACCCCCTGACAGAAGTTTTCAGAAGCAATCAAAAAGAGAAACTTCATGTCATTTCTGACTCTCTAAACACTCAAGCTTCACCTTCCACTGCTTGTAAAAGTATTCATGGTCTTGGGTATCAGAAATGTGTTGCCACAAGGAAACTGTTTCTAAATGAAATAAACAAGGAAAAACGGCTTCAATTTGCTTTTAATCATGCTTTGTGGACTGCTAGTGAATGGAATAAGATCATTTGTACTGATGAATCTTCATTTGAAATAGGAAAGAGGTCATCAGCTACATTAGTTTGGAAAACCAAATCTGAAAAGTATGAAAAAAATTGCCTCCAACCCACTTTCAAAAGTGGCCAAGCTTCTACTATGATGAGGAGAGAATTTTACAACACTACAAAACTACTGCTTGTGTTTTTTCCTCCTAAAAAGCAAAAAGCAGCTGTTTCATTGATAAAATCTATAAAGATAATCTTACGCCTTATCTCAAAAAAAAGACTGTAAGCACACATTAACAATCATGGAGGAAAATGCACCTGTCCACAAAAGCTGATGTCACCAATTTATTTTGATTAAAAAAAATAACTTGAATGGCAACCTCAATCTCCTGATCTTAACCCTATTAAAATTTTTTGAAAAGCCTCAGGTGTAAGGTGCAAGAAAAATATCAACCTAAAAATGACAAAGAGATGCAAGAAGAATTGCTGCTAGCTTAGGAAGACTAACCAACCTTAGAACTGGAGAACCTCATTGCTTCAATACCTGCAAGAATTCAAATGGTTATTGATAATCATGGACAATCAACTCTTTGGTATATATTAGTGGGAACAGGGAGGGAAACTTTTTTTTATATTTATTTTTCAAAATACTTTTTGGGAGACATTCTTTAATGTCTCAGCTATCTAATGGTATGTGTTTCATCTAGGTAAAAATATTGTTTTGGGTAGCTGAAAAACTTGCTGTTTGGAATTAAATTTTTTTTATGTTAGAAATTTTTTTGTATTTATAGTATTTTAGATCAATTTGAAACATGCTTTTACACCAGAATACAAAAAAAAAATTTTTTCTGAATTTTATTGAGAGAGTTGTGTCAAAAAAATACTGGTTGCAAACTTGTTACAGGCCACCGTACATCACATTTGTTTAACTGATATTTCACTTTTTACCCAAATAATTGCATAAATCTTACTTGTAATGGTTCAAGGTTGTTTGTAGAGGGCTTCAAAAAGAGGTCTGAAAACTTAAGATTAAAATGTATGTGTTTATTTGACTAAAAACTGCAACTTTAGATAATAGGGGGTTTCATTTCTGGAAAATTGTCACTTAAGTTAAGTGCAGATAACAAAACAAATCAGCACTTAAAAATCATAACTTAACTTTTGCAAAAAAGTCACTTATTTTGAAAATAGGTGTCAGTTATGACTTTAAATAAGCACTTTTTTCCCATTTTTTTTCACAACCACATGTTGGACACATCATCTCTTCCTTGCCCAACATATCCCTTCATAAATCCTTGGCACACACTCCTCACTAAGATTTGAAAAATCTTATAGTGAAATTTTAACTAGGCATGTTTTTTTCCTTTTTTTTGTATTTTAAACCTCTTAACCTCTTTTCATGTAACATACCAGTTTCATAATGCCTCCCATAAAATCCAACACTTAAAAGTCAACTAAAAAAATGTTATGTCACAAAGGTCTTCTGGTAATGCAAGCCCCTCACTGGAGAAATCAAAGTCTGGACAGCTAAAGAAGGAAGATTATCTCATAATCATCAACTTTCTCAAAATTAAATCAAATTATGATGCATGTTTTGGATGTGAGAGTCCACCCAAATTGGATGTCCACCTTCATCAAAGGTCAATGGCTTCTTTTTGATGGAAAATGAAGTAAAAAAAGAAACAAAAGGGAGAATTAAAATAAATCCTAAGCAAATGAAGGAGAGTTTCAAAAGTTATCAATCCAAATATAAAAAGGCTCATTTTGCTTTCACTTCCACTGGATTCAGTATTGATGATGATGATTTGAAGATTGGAATTACAACTGTTTTTTTGAAAAGCTCAATGTCATGTGTCATTTCTATGAGGAAATGGATAATCTTTAAGGTTCCCAAGTTGATTTCAACCGTTGGTTCATACACAATACTACTAAGAATATACCCTCTGGTTTTCAACCATCTAATAATCCTCCCAACACACCTGTACTTCAACAAGTCAATCCCCTCCAGCTTCTAACCATAGTTCACCTGAAGATGATCCTGACTATCAAGCAGAACAATTATTTTGGAGTAGATCTGAGTCCTCAGAGTCCTAAAATTTTAATGTATGTTTAATTTCCATTTTTTCTTCAATTCTTTGCTAAATTTCTCATTCTTTCTTTTCTAGTCTCCTTAATACTGACACCTGTGTGAGAATCCTCATCACCATCATAATTTTATCACCTCAGAACCAATTTTCATTTTTAAATAGTTCTAATTCAACAAAATTCTATATCTGTTTGAAAAATTTAGCAATACCCTTTCTTGAATTGTATTTAAGCAAGGGTTGGGTATCAAAAAAATTTTTTAAGTCATTAATTTTCCATGTCAGATTTGAAAATTTGGAAATACCCTCCCTTGAATTTTATTGAAGTAAGGGGTGAAAATTACCAAAATTTAATATAATTCCATAAATTAGTAAGAAAATAAATAAGATAAATCAAATTTACTAGTTTTAAAGTAATATAAATTCCTCAAGCCAAAATGCAGACCAACTCTAGAAACTAAGTTTGGGACTTTCCACAGGTATGGGCTATATGAACCCCATGAAACAATTTAATGTTATCATGATTACCATTCATACCTTTCACAAGGTTTTTGGCTCTTTACTTTAGTTTTGTAAATTGAAATATCAGATTTATTTATAAAAAATTTATTGAAGAATAATAAATATTTGATGAATTTATAAATCCCCATACTTTTTTAATCTACCTAAAGTTTTATTAAATTGATTAGTAAAAGAGAGGAGGCAGAATAATTATTTTTTTTCTTACAAAAAGCATTTTCACCTATTCTGACTATCAACAGAAATGGAGTCTCAAGATTCCAGGTAGGCCCACTAAAATTAATGGAAAAAGTTTAATACACCACTTTAATATGAAAGTATTGAATAAAACTAGACTGACTATTCTGAATAGTTTGACATAGATCCACCATCTGCAGCAAGAAATGTAAAACATAGTAAAAATAAATGAATAAATGATAAGTTGACTTGAGGAATTTTAATGTGTGAAAATAGAATCAGGAGAGCAATGAATAACTCTGCTCATAGTGCATGGATGGGAATATTTATTTGAAAAATTTGGGATTTTCAATAAATTTCTTAAAATGTACTCTAAGACATTGTTCTTCACTGCTGCTACCATCACATTATCTTCTTGAGAAGGAATAAAGAGCCATGTGTTATTCTACAACATTAATTCACAATTTGATCATTTTTGTGTGAGCTATCTCCCTTCAAGATTGTATACATATATATATGTTCTTTGTTTACCATATATATTAAAATTTGTTTAGTGCCTTTTTTAAAATTTTTTTATCTTATCTGAAATTAAACCAGTTCTTCAAAAAAAGAAAAAAAAGTACATAAAAAATTAAATTAAATAATCAGTGTGTACATTCTGTGGCAATTTTTGCACTATTGAGATGTAAAAATAAGCCCATGCTCTTTTTCATAAACCCTGTAAAAGCCAAAAAGACATATGAGGTGGAGGTGTGGGAGGGTGAAGGTACTCCAGCTAGGCAGCTTCGCTGCCTCAATGGGGTTTCTGAGGTGAGTGGAGGTGGGGGAGGGTAAATGTACCCCAGCTAGGCAGAAAAGCTGCCTGCCTGGGGTTTCTGAGGTGAGAGGAGGGGGAGAGGTAGAGGTGGGGGAGGGTAAAGGTACTCCAGATAGGCAGAAAAGCTTCCTAGCTGGGTTTTTAGAGGCAAGTGAGGTGTGGGGAATAAAATACTCCATTCAGGAAGGGGGGAGAGGTTGGAGTCAGCCAATTAGGGGGGAAGGGGGGATGATGGAGGGGAAAAAAGAAAGAAAGAAAAAGAGAAGAAAAAAAATTAGTGAAACTTTAAAAACCAAAAAAAAGCATTTCTAGAACAAAAAAAGAAAGGAAAAAAAAATAACAATTAGTAAATATAAAAATAAAAATGAAAAAATGAATTACCTGGAGAGATGAGTTGAGAAAGAATGATGCTGATAAATCAGTGAAATGAGATGTTATGGTGAAATCAACACTTTTGGTTGAGAAAGTGCAGATTTGAGTGAAATAAGTGACTTATTTTATTTTGAAATCCACAAGTTTTGGGGATAGTGTGTTTCAGAAATCAACACTTAAATAAGTGTGGATTTGTAAGTGCAGATTTCAAAGTAAATCAGCACTTAAATTATGTAAAAAAGTCACTTATTATTAAAAATGGGTGTCAGTTATTGCCTCAAATAAGCACATTTTTCCTGAATTTTTTCCCACAACCAAATTTTGACGACACCATCCCTTCCTTTCCCATTACATCAATGTTGAATGTGAGACACTGATCTCCATCACCTCATCAATCCTTGGCACACCCCTCACCAAGATTTGAAACATTTTATTGCAACATTTTAGCAAGACATGTTTTTTTCTCTTGTTTTTTTATTTTCTCAACCTCTTAACCTCTTTTCTCTTAACATACCAGTTTCATAATGCCTCCCAGAAAATCCAACACTCAAAATTCAACTCAAAAAAATTCCCCATCCCAAAGGTCTTTGTCAGGCTGAGATCAAGTACAGAGACATTAACTAGCTTGAATGGTCAGTTGTCTAGAAGATTTTAATGGTCCTATATGAATACTGTAGTACAAATCCAATAAGTATTAAAGATAACTCAATATAAGGGTTCTCAGTAACTTTAATCTCACTAATTATAAATGGGTTACAATCTTATAGTGGGAGAAAAATAGATTTAATAATTCAGATACTATTCAAAAAATTTATGAGTGCTATTGATATGTATTGTAATTGTATTTGTTATATGTTTGATTGTAATGATAAAGTATGTAGAAAACAAGACCAAAACCCCCTCCTTTTATACACAATAACTTCCCCAACGAACCCCTTGATTTACCAGCTCTATACATGGTTAATGAAGCCTCATTAAAACTAATAGACATTTCCAACAACATAAAGAGTGAACAGTAACATAATTAGAGTGATATCACCTTCCAAAATCCTGCAGTAATAGGGATAATCCATAAAAAATAAAGAATAAGAAAAAAAGAGAGTATATGCATGTAATAAATTAAAATAAATGACTAAAAAAGAAAAACCAAAACTTATTATTACTCCATATTAAAGGGGATCATCAGTAGAGATTATGAGGCTAATAATGACATTAAATTATGTGAAATCCCCATTCAAAAATAACCAAAATTGACTGAGAAACCACTTAAAAACTTAAAAAATGGCATGAGATGTGGGGTAACTAGATGCAGTCCTTAACAGGAGCTTGCATGGGTAAATCCTTGAATAATTTAGGCAAATTTAAGCGTGGTAGTGAGTTAAGGTGCCAAGCTTAAGGTTATTAATGAAACTGTTAGTGGCCACTTTGACTGGAATCTGTTTTTTAAGAAGTTTGAAATTTCTGAGAAGGCTCACATTGCCTGTGACATTATGAGTTGCTCCACTGTCCAAGATAGAATAGTTATCAGCAATTGCATCAGGAGACCATTCAGCACTATTGAGATCAATTTGCTCAACCATTTCATATAGCGCCTCAACGTTTTGTTCAAAGATTGTGATTTCATTAGCTTCAATTTGAACATCTCTAGCACAAATGGGACCACTTTGAGGGCGTTTGTATGGAATATAGAGTTTTTTGTTCCTGGAATTAGGATCATAAGCAAAAGCAGTTGCACATTCACGCATAATGTATAGTTTAGCAGAAAAATTTGCAGAATGAGGGTTGTAAGGACAATGAGCCACAACATGAGCAGTGGAATGACATTCATGAAAATTTTGACGTTCACCAGGAGGCCTGTAAGAATCTGTTTGTCTCTGTGGTTGAGTTACAGCATGGAAAGAAGGTTCAACGGATAAGGATGAAGTATGTGTAGATGAAATGCCTTCACAATCAAACCTATTTTGCACTAGACTTGGAATAAGTTGGCAGAAATCTTCATAAGTGACCGACTTTGAGTCAGGGCGGTTGTCCAGAGCAACACATAAATCAACATAAAGGTCTTTCAGGGTTGATGGTAGTAATGCATGTGAGATGAGAGCTTTAAAGACTTTCTGATCAAAAACAATTCCTTTCCGTTTTATTTCTTCAAAATATTTGTTGAATGCAGTCAAATACTCAATGTGCAATGTGAATGGAGTTTGTTTTAGATTGAGGAAGTTGCAAATTGCAGTAATGGCGGAGGTGTGATTGGATCTGGTAAATTTTTTGCTGATATGGAGATAAGTTTGGCCTGCATTCCAATCAGTTGATATTTAACGTTGTAAACTTGGGGAGATGGAGTGTACTAGAATCAAGTGGGTGACTCTATCCTCAAACTAATAAGGTCCATTACTGTAATTTAATGCTTATGCTCTTGTTCCAACAAAATCTTTAATGAGTGCTAGGACATTACTGTGCCAATCAGAGTAGTTACATCTGTTTTCATCAAGATTGGGAATTGATTTAGTGAATTCAATGACATTATTTAAGGTGCGTTTTCTTTCAATCATGCTAATAGGGGGCTGATGTAAAGGCGGCAACATGTGGGGTGGTAATGGGCGGGAATTAATGGGGGATCAGTCTTTCTAAAGGGGGAGACTGATCTCCCTGCCGGTGTTGTGCTATTGGTGTTTCTTATAGTAGTGATTTGTGTTGTGGGATGTGGAGCAGGATGAGGGGAAGGAGGGGGGGATTAATAGATAGACCCTCAATTGCTTGAGTGAGGCCTTTTATTGCAGAGGAGGAGTGGTGTGTGGGTTGTGGAGCAAGTCGTGGGAGAGAGGAAGCGTGAGTTTAGATTCTGGACTCGCGAGGGGTAGAGTCAAGCTTGCAAGTGCAAAATCTGAGCTCGCAACCTGGCCCAAGCTTGCAAGTGATAGGGGAGGTGGGTAGGTTTTATTTGCAGGTAGGGGAGGGGTATGCTGTCTAGCAGGTGCTAATGGAGGAAGAGAGAGGCTAGTGAGGGAGTTTTGTTTAACGGAAGAAGATGGGGATCCTGGAATGGGGGTTATAATGGGAGCAGGGGTGGGGGAGATTTCTTGCAAGGTGGAAGAGCGAGTATGTTTAGTTTGAGTAGAGGTATCAGAATGAGGATTTATTCTGAGGTTTCTTAATTCCTGGTCAGAGATTGAGTGGCTACTTATTTTACCAGCGCAAGATGAATTAGGTAAGTCTTTTTCAGACATTCACTGGGGTTTTTTTTGGCTACAAGCGTTCCTAGTGTCACTAACGCTAGTGGAGTTAACCATTGACTAACCTTTCAGTGCCTGCAAATACAGCCCATAACCTGTAACAAAGTGTCAGCCTGTAGAACTCCGGAATGAACCGTAGAACAGGAGATGCCACTACTACAGTCTATATCACAATGACTATGTACATAAGGTGCTTAAGTACATAACAATTAGTGCATATAATAAGGTTCAATGCATTTATAACTAAACTAGGACACTAAATAAGCACCTGTTGACTATTTTAGAATGTTTCCACACAGGGTGCATAGAATGTGGAGTAATTATAGTGTGAAAAAGCTAACTTTGCTAAAAATGAAGCTATTCACACGGGAAAAATGCAGGCAGTATGTGGCCAGTACACAGAAGACATTTCTGGCATAAAAAATGCCAGATTTAAAAAATGTTACTTTTATGCATTTGAGTAGAAAAATAAGTAGCCCTAATTAAGACAAATTGATCTGTCAAAGCACATTTTTAATATTATCAAATTTATAGCACATATGGTCAACTTTTAAGTGATTTAAAATGCATTTCTTGTTTTTCACATAAAATAATGAAAGCAAAAGCTTTAAGTCTACTTAAAAATTATGTAGCCTTATATTTAAGGTTTTTAAAATTAACCTAGCATATTAAAACTTAATATTAAGTACATAAGACTTATAAAAGGTGGATATATGCATGTATATAAGGTGTTATAATGGCATATTTTGTATTTTATCATAAATTTACTTATGTATACAATTTGTGTACTCTAATTAATTGCTCCCATGTATAGTCCATGTGTTTAACATAACTTATAAGTACTTTCTACTCATTAATGGGGATATCCAGGCTGACAGTCTTCCTGTAATGCAAGCCACTCACTTGAGAAGCCAATTTCTGGACAGCTAAAAAATGAAGATTATCTCATCATCATCAAATTTCTCAAAATTAAATCAAATTATGATCCATGTTTTGGATGTGAGAAGTCCACCTTCATCAAATTTCAGTGGCTTCTTGTCAATGGCCAAAGATTTAAAAAATAAAAAAAGGGAGTATTGACATCAATCCTTAGCAAATGAAGAAGAGCTTCTAAAGTTAACAGCCAAAATGAAAAAAAGTGTTAGAACATAAGAGGGGGGACTACTACTAGAACTGATGCTTGCCTAAGATGGGACTGACTATACTACTTGAGCAGTGAGACTAATTATACTGACTGTATTGGGACTACCAACAGTGATATGGGACTTACTATGCTGATATAGCAGTGAGAATAAGAAGTAACTGGATTACTATATAAGTTTTCCAATGAGGAGCACCCCACAGTTCTTGCCCCATAAAACCCCCTTATGCAATATCCCTTGCTTCTGCCTATTACAATTCATAGCATCCAAATAGCTCCTCCTCCTCAACTCTCAACCAAAATCCTAAAATTACCCATTTAAAATCCCTATTTCGCCCTGTGCTCTTTCTCCTTAGAATTATCTAAGTTCTCTTTTTGCTCCCAAGACCTATCTCCTACTCCATGGAATTTCCAGTGAAAAAGGTACTGAACATTCCCTCTGTGCACCTGCTTAGTAATAATATTTTCTACCTCAAGCTCATCCTCATTTCCAACATAGAATGGTTCCAGTGGTTCTTCTGGGTGCCCTAATATTGTGTCTTCTTGGTGCTTTGTGAGTAAGGAGATATTGAGCTCCAGGTCCAATTGTCTCATTGAAATTGGTAGTTCCAATTCCTATGATGAGTCAGATATTCTGCACCTTATCTTAAATGGGCCCACCTTCTTGTTATCTAGCTTTGTTCTTGGGCATAAAGTAGAAAGAAATTTTGAGCTTAGACAAAGCTTGTCTCCTACATGTAGCACCAACTGTTGAGCATTTAAGAGATCATGATTGTGCTTCATTGAATTCTGGGATAGCTTGAGAGCTGCTTCTAATTCCTTCCATATGCTCATTATTTTCTGAATTTTTTCTTCAGCTTCTGGAACTTTCAATGTTGATGGGGTAACAATTGAGAATGTTGGGTGGTATCCATAGTTGGAATAGAAAGGCGACATTCCAGTTGCGGCATGTTCACGGTTTTTGTATGAGAATTCAGCCAATGGCAGAAGTTGCAGTCAATTATCATGTTGATAGTTAATGAAACAAGTCAGGTATTGTCTAATTTCCTTTTTCAATATCTCCAATTTCCCATCTGTCTGTGGATTGTATGCTACTGATAAAATGAGCCTAATGTTTAGTTTCTCATACATTGCCTTAAACAACTTAGAGTTAAAATAACTTCCCATGTCTGATGCTATACCTTCATGTAATCTATTTATTTTCCAGAAATGTGGCATTATTAAGTCTTCAATACCCTCTGATGTAACCTTTTTAGTAGTGGGGACAATATGGGCCATCTTAGTGAAGCAGTAAATGATTGTGAGGATAGAATTCTTTCTTTTTGACTTGGGTAGTTCCACTATCATATCATAAGAGAGCTCCTTCCATGGCTTCTTGGGTATGCTTAATGGGTTTAGAAGTGTGGATTTTGGGCTGACCTTCTTCCTCTGCTAAGAGTTGCATGCCACTAAATAGTGATGGAAATATGCCTTCATGGACTTCCAGTAAAATTTTCCATTCACCAGCTCCACCATCTTCTGTGTTCCTGGGTGCCCTACATTGGGGAGTTTTGCCTTGATTTGACCACCTGCCTTTTTAGCTCTTCATCATTTGAAACCACTATCCTCCCATTCCAATACAGCACTTCTCCTTCCATGTGATACTCCTCTAATCCTTCTTTACCAATGCCTCCTTTGATAACAGTGCCTTCACCAACTCCTTCACTCCCTCATCCTTTTCCTGTCCCCCTCTTACCCATTCCATCAAATCCTCATCTGCCAATTCCACTTCATCTAGGATCACCCCCTCTTCAAGGTCCCCCTTAAATAGTGTTTCTCCAACAGTATGTGGCTGATCAAGAGCTGGGTACAAGTTGGGACATTGTGACAGAAAATCTGGGTTTCCACTTTTTTTCCCTGGTCTGAATTGAACAACAAAGCCAATGCTTCTTAGCAGTTCTTCCCAACACGCTTTCCAGAGAGTCAACTTTTTTGTGGTCAGGAAGGTTTCCAAAGTTTTATAATCTATGTAAATAATAACTTGTAAATGGTGAAGTCCTCTTTCCAAATAGTAGCTCCAGGTGTGTACAGCTTCAACTAGCTCCAATAACTCCTTATCATATATTTCATAGCTCAATTCAGTTTCTAAAAGTGTATATGACAAATATTCTACTGGGTGCAAGACATTTTCAGTATCATATTGGGATAATACCCCACCCATTTCAAAGCCTGAGCAGCCGCATTCCAGAAAAAAAGGCTTTAGGAAGTCTGGGATTACAAGAGTAAGGGCTGTCACAAATTTTCTTTTAGGTAGTCAAACACATCTTGTTGGCTACTTGTCCAATTAAATTTGGATTCCTTTTTTGTGAGGTTGTGAAGTGGGAAGAAGATGTGAGAATAGTTTTAAATATAGCAGTGGTAAAAATTTTCAAAGCCTAAGAGTGACTGGAGATTTTTTACTGATTCTGGTGTTGGTGATTCTGTCACTGACTTTACTTTCTCCTGGTCCATTTGTAACCTATTCTTAGGAATGATCATACCCAGGTAGGGGGTTTCACTTACTGAGAAGACACATTTTTCTGGTTTTAACCATACTTTTGCATCTCTCAAGAGAGCTGAAAACATTCCTTTACACATATCTGGTGTTCCTCCATTGATCTTGAGTAAATCAAGATTTTTTCTAAATACACTGCCACATCTATACCTATTCTATCTCTGAAGATGCTATTGGTTAACTTTTGGAAATTTCCAGGTGCATTAAGTGGACCACATGAACTACCAACCATTCAAAATGACCAAATTTGGTGCAAAATGCCAGTTTGTGTTCATCTCTTTTTTTCACATGTATGTTGTGGTAACATTCCCTAAGATCTAAGGATGTGAAAACTTCTGCACCCTGAAGACTATCAATCAGCTCACCAGTTAGTGGAAGAAGGTATTGGTTTTTAACGTTCAGTGAATTTAACATTGTGAAATCCATGCAAGATCTCAATGAACCATAATTTTTACCTGCAAAAACCACATGGGCCACCCAGGGAAATATTGATTCTCTGATGAAACCATTATTCATATTTTTATCAATTATCTTGTTTAGCACTGTTGACTCCAAGATTGAAAATGAAATTATGTGGCTAAATTGAGGAGTTTCACCTGGAATCAGATCAATGGCAAAGCTTTATGGTCAATGATGTGGAAGGTTTTTGACTTCTCCATCTTTAAAAAGTGGTAGGAACTCCCAATAGGCTTCAGTGATAATTTCTTTTAGGATTTTTGTTGGCTTTGAGGAATGGTTCTTAGCTACAATCTTGGTGTATACGTTCCATGCTGTTTCATCACATTCCAGTTCCTCCTCTTCCTCCAGCGCCCCTTCCAATTCCTAAAACTTAGCATCAAGAGAAATTCTCAGCTCTTTCCGCAAGCCTACTGATGATAATAAAACACCAGGAGACTGGCTGGGAGGAGCTGAGGGAAAAATTCATTCTCTGCATCTAACCCCTTCTCTGTTGGGAATTTATCTATGCTTGGTGTGCTTCATTCACTCTATGGTTTTCTATGGCACTCCCGGTTGGTGACCCATCACCAGCCTGCTGCTTAGAATCAAGAGAAAGCATCAGTTCTGGTTGAAAGTCAACTGATGATAACAGAGCATCAGAAGACTAACTGTGATTGCCCCCTGACCCCTGAAAGGGAAAGGGGGCAATACTTTAGTGCCGGAATCCCCTTTCCTTCCAATCAGAACCTTTTTTTCCCTTCAGTAAATTTGTGGGTTATACTGGTCCAGACATGTCATACTTGTCCTTCAGGTTTGTCACATATGACTTGCACTGAGACCCCCTTCTCTCACACCAGAACCTGTAAAAGCCTTTTCTTTTACTTCTCTCCCCCCAACAGTCAATCCATCAAACATAATTAAGTGTCTGGGGTTGTCCAATACTTCTTTTCAGACTTTATTCCTATATAAAAACTTGTCGTAAATAAAACAGTCTGTGGCCCCACAATCCAGAAGGGCTCTTTCATTTTTTTGGAATCAAGGTTCATTAAAGGAAAGTTCAGTATAATACAATTATCATTTACTTCAATTGAATTACATGCTGGTAATTCCTCTACTAAATCTACATTATCCTTTCCCTATATTCAGCTCATGGAGCACACAACCTTCACTCACAAGAGCTGTCTTTTACCTGCGCCTTTCCTGTGCTATCCATCACTTCACCAACCCTTATTTTCCCCCTACACTCCATTTCCAGATGATAAATACTTCCACATTGGAGGCAAAGCCTTTTGTTCATATGCTTCTTGAAATCCTCATCAGATATCCTTCTTCTCCCACTAGCACTGCATGCATTTACTGTATCAATACCCATGGCATTTGGGTCCCTGGTGCTGGCCCTTCTTGATGAGGCATAGTTGCACCACTGAAGAGAACCACACCAACAATCCATTTTCTGATGCGTAAATTTGTTATCAGTTTGGATTGCCAGATCCATGCGTGCTTGGAAAGAGGTTTGGAAAGAATGACTGATTAGGGTATTTCTGATTCTTGATGAGAGCACATTCCTGAAGTGAAACATGAGATCCCCCTCTCCCCATGTTTTGATGTAGCTGTGGTGGCCCCATAATTCTGACATGTACTTGGAAACAGAATTTCTCTTCTGTAATTGGCTGAGAACATGCTCCAAGGCTGTGGCCACATTGGGGTTTCCAAAGGCTAATTCAAATGCAACCATGAACTGACAAAAGGTTGTTTATAACTTACCATTTCCAAGGAGTTCCTTTGTATATGGCCTTGCTAAGCACAATTTCTGGTCTGTTAGGTAAGAGATTTTAAATCCAATTATGATTTCTCATTAGGAAACTGATTATTTTTGAGAAGGACATAAAGATTTATATGAAATGCATACTTATCCACATTGGGGCCTTATTTTCCATCAAAGATTTCTGGGACTGAAATCTTTGGGCCTTTTACAGGTGACACTTTTGTGCTGGGAAGTACCTGTACTTTGGCTTCAGTGGGGCTGTGGTATGAGGGCTTATTCTCTACCAGATGTTCCATGAGTCTGGTGATCTGTTCTTGCATTTCAGCAAGAAGTTCTGTGTCAGGCTGACCTGAGGGGTTCATAATCCTTTTGTAGTGCACCAGTGAGAGATCAGACAAAGTGTTAGGACCTAAGAGGGCAGACTACTACTAGTTCTGACGCTAGCCTAAGACAGGACAGAATATTCTACTTGAGCAGTGAAAATAACTAGCCTGACTGTATTGGCAGTGAATATTCTGATACAGTAATGAGACTAAGAAGTAACTGGATTACTATATTAAATTTCTGATGACACCACACAATATGGGGGGCTGACGTGCTAGCAAGTCTGTAACCTTGGACCCAAACTCACCACAGATTGAACACACATTGAGCTATTGACAAAGGAACCATACAATCAGGGATAAACACCACTCAGCAGAACAGTTTTAGGTGGGTGTTCAAGTAGAGTTCAGTATGGGTTTGATATGATTTCAGTCTGAGTTCCATCTGAGTTCAGATTGGGGACTTGCTAGCAAGTCAACCCCCTATATTGCATAGTGTGAGGAGCACCCCTCAGCTCTTGACCCAAAAAACTCCCTTATGAAATATCCCATGCTTCTTCGTATTACAATGAGTAGTTCCAAAAGCACTCCTCCTCTTCATCTCTCAACCCAAATCTTATCAAAAAGGCTCATTTTTCTTGCACTTCCACTAGCTTTAGTATTGATGATGATGATTCAAAGATTGTAATTACAACTGTCTCCAAAAAGATCAATGTCATGCGCTCTTACTATGAGGAAATGGATAATACTTTTGGTTCCTGAGTTGATGTCAACCATTGATATATACACAATTCTACTAAGGATATACTCTCTGGTTCTCAACTATCTAATCATCCTCCCAACACACCTGTTCTTAAACAACATTAATTCCCTCAAGCTTCTAACAATAGTTCACCTAGAGATGATCCAGACTAACAAGAAGAACAATTTTTTGGAGCAGATCTGAGTCCTCAGAGCCCCAATCTTTTAATGTATGTTCAATTTTTCTCTAATTTTTTTCTTTTCTATTCTCCTCTGACTCAAACTCAAACTTCAAAAGATATAAACAATTCTAAAAATGAGAATCCTGCTTTGGATTCTGCTTTAGATAAATTTCCTGAACCCTCTGGCTCAAACTCCAAACTAAAGCATCCAGCCTAAAATTCAATGAGCTTGAACAATCTTTTAGAAAGTGGGAATGCTTCAACCAGCTCTTTGTCTTCCCTTGACAATTATTTTCAAGAAAAAGATAAACGTAAGATTTGGTCATTATATACTTTCTTCAATTATATATTTATTGATTTTTTCTATTCATATTTCTCAGAAAAATCCTTTATTGCTAAAAATTACTTAGACTTTGAGATGATGAAGTTTTATCATATTCTAATGAAAGATCAAAAGCCTTACATTTGGAAGAATATTTTTTTGCTTCAATCAAATTTTGAATAGGCTAGATTCAATGCAGAGGAGATAGAAAGAGTTAATCCTTGCTCAGAGAAAACAAAAGACTGTGATTTTCCAACAGAAATGGAAATTCATGATCTGGAAAAGCAAGAAAATTAAAAAAAAATTATTATGGAATGTGTGAAAGATGGCCAATCTTATAAGGAAATTAAAAAATAACTTGAATTTTTTAAATGAATAATTTTATTTTTGGTTGACAGTTGGGTAATGAATTTAATAGTTAATTTTAATCTTATCAAAAATAGTTATATCATGAGACTCTGATAACACCATTTGTCTTTACTTGGCTCTAAAATATTGCACTTTTGGAATTTAAGATGCTTAAATAATACTGAAACTGTGAGAAAATATTCATAATCAACATACTTTTATCACCTCACCACCAATTAAAATTTTTAAATAAAGCAAAGTCAACGAAATTCTATATCTTTTTGGAAAATTTACATTACCCTCTCCTACATTTTATTGAGGTAAGAAGTGGGTTTCACCAAACTTTTTTCAAGTCATCAATTTTGCATTTCATATTTGAAAATTGGGAAATACACCCCCCAGAATTCTATTGAAGTAAGGGGTGAAAGTCACCAAAATTTAATATAATTAGGGGTATGAAAGTTGACCAATCCGCAATTAAATTAATTTCAGACAAAAATTCATTTACCCCAATTATCTTCCAAATATTTTTTGCTAATAATTTGTTTATTAGACATTTTACGTGTCAAAGTTGACCTCTTATCCAACATTTTTCTACTCAACTTTTTATAACCACATCTTGGCCTACTCTCATTCATAACCACATCTTTGACTACTCTCTGGATATGCCTTCCACCTTTCTATGCACTCCCATTCTTATCTCATCCTGTCTATTCTCTCCATTCAGAAAACGTTGCTATCACATCTGCTTGTTTTTGCTCCTTTTCATCTTCAATTATCTTAACATACCCTGTCATTATAGATCTTCTCAAAGGCAGCCCTCCACCAGTTGTTCTTCAAATTGCACTACTTCATCTTTCCCCCGCTCATCCAAGAAGTCAAAGATCATTCAATTAAAAAAATATGATCATCTCATTCTTATCAACTTGCTAAAAACTAAATATAACTATTATTCTTGTTTTGATACTGAGAATACAACTAAAGTAGGATGTCCCCCCACATCAAAAGTTAATGGTTATCTATTTACGGTCAATGAATTACAGAATAAGACCAAGGTAAGGATAGATCTTCCACCTAAAAATATGTCTGAAAGTTTCAAGAATTACTGAGCCAAATACAAAAAGAAAAAGACTATTTCATCTTCCATTGGTTTTGGTGTTACAAACATCAATATCAGTAAGGGCATAAAATCCATATATGATAAACTTGAAACGTTATGTTTTTACTTAAAAGAGATGGATGCTATTTTTGAAGAGCAAGCTGATGTTGATCCTGCAGAAATTTTGGATGGTAAAGTTCCTATCTCCAAACATGATGTCAAAACAAATCTTTTCCCATCCTCTTCCTCCACTCAAGCCTCCCCTGTTCTGTATTCAAAAAATCTAGATAGTTTTGCTATAGATACTTATGGTGATTAAAACCAACACAATCTAACTCAGGTATGTTTTTTCTCTTTTATCTTACCAATTCTTTTTCTATTTACATTTTTTTACCTCTAAAAATGCTGAAGAAAAAATGCAGGAGCCACAATCAACTGAGTCTGAAGCCAGTGACAATGATGAGGAGGAAAACGTGACCTTGAACAAAAAGCAAAGGGCTTCAAGTAGCCTAAATTTCCACTCTCAAAGAGATAAAAAAAGTGATACTTTATCTCAAACCCCTTTTTCTTCTATTGGAGAATTTTTGGATAAATGTGATGCTAGTAAGTGATACCATACCTTGTAATACTTTAATCTTCTTTTCATCTACTTTTTGTTAATATTTCCTATCACTCTAGAACAAGTGGAAGTTTCTAAAGAGACTCTAAAGCTTGAAAAGTAAAAATACAAGCTCTCTTTAAGTAGGTATGATAAAGCATAAGACTTGGAGGAGAGGAAGTATGAGCTCTCTTTATGGAAGGATGATAGGCAAAATAACTTGGAGGTGAAGAAATTTGAGCTAACTCTTAGTATTTAAAAATCATTGAAAGAAGAGAAAACACTCAAGCATCAAAACTTAATGGAACAGATTAAATTTAAGCATCATCTTAATGAAAATTCAAAGAAGAAATTTTTTTTAATGGAATGTGCTAAAGCCAATAAATCTTATGAGGAAATTCAATGTCTAATGAAATTTTTTAATGACTAGTGTGTTTTATTTCTTTCATAATTCAACTATTCATAATTATTTTTACATAAAATTTTACAATAATTTCCTGTATTTCATTACTCTATCCATCATTTGTTGAATTTTTGTATTTTAATTTTAAAAATTCTTTTTTAAATAAAATTTTCAAGTCTCATTTGAAAATTTTCCAATCCCCCCCTGAATTTTTTGAAGTAAGGTGTGGGTATCACAAAAATTCTTTCAAGTCAAGAATCTTGAAAGTCTTGTGAAAATTTGTCAATACTACCCCCTGCATTTTATGGGTATCACCAAAATTCTTTCACGTCAAGAATTTTGCAAGTCTTATAAGAAATTTTAACAATACTCCCCCCTGAAGTTTATTGAAGCAAGAGACAGGTATCACCAAAATTTCAAGTCAAAAATATTTCAAGTCTGATTTGAAAATTTGGCAATACCCCCCCCCCTGCATTTTATTGAAGTAAGGGGTGGGTATCACCAAAATTTTTATAAGTCAAAAATTTTACATGTCAGATTTCAAAATTTGGCAATACCCACCCCTTCATTTTATTGAGTAAGGGGTTGGAATTACCAAAATTTAATATAATTACATAGATTAATATATAAACAACTAATATATATCAATATCCCTAGTTTTAAAGTAATGAAAATTCCTCTAGCCAAAATGTGGATAAAATCTAGAAACAAATGTATGGGACTTTCCACAAATGTAGGCCAAGGAGCCTCATGAAGAAAATAAATGTTTTCATGATTCCCATTTATACAAAACAGGGTCATTGGCCCATTACTTTATTCTAGGAATTTGAAATATAAGAGTTATTTATAAAAAATTTATGAAAAAATAAAAAATATTTGATGACTCTACTCATCCCCATACTTTTTTGATCTGCATAAAGTTTTTTATATCTGTTAAATTTACTTTCTTTTTTTACCTTTTTTTTTAGGTGGATTAATTTTTGACTGATTTGAAATTAACATCCAAAAAGTGTGAACACTTGACAAGATTCCAAGCCAGGTGTAGCTTTGGTCATTTGGTGATGACCCTGAGAAGAGTTCCAAATTGTTTCAATCACGCCATTTCCCAAAACAAAATCAATCATGCGCTGATGGTCTGGAAAATATAAGCCATGTCCTTTTTATTTTAGCTGGAGATGGTATTGGTTGGCCAGTTATCAGATTGATATATAAGAAAAATACAAAAGTAAGATAATTGGTGCCATCCCTATTGATATGAATATTATTGTGGAATCCTGAATGAATAATAATAAAATTTGAAAATTAAGATATTGCTTGCTAATTTCTTCACATTTGGAGTCACACAAATTTGGTATTCTAACTTTGGTAGCAAGTTGGTAATTCTTTTCAAAAGCTTTATTGCAGAGTATTTTGAGGTGAAGATCAAGAAAAGTATATAAAGAAGGTAAGGTGTTCCATAAGCAAAAATTGTCATCTTTTTCAGCTTTAGATAATTTTTTAAGTAAAGAATAGATTCCTATGGAAATAAAATGAGTGACATGATTTTAAGAACAAAACATATATTATCAGACTTACCAGGATAATAGCCTTTATTAAAGCCTAGTTTTCAACAAAATCCAATCATAATACCCCCCAAAAAATATGTATTCCTTATTGTTAAGCAAACTAAATCTATTTGATATAGTGTTATTATGAGATTATATACTTGATTAAAAGTTTCATCTTTTGAACCATTAAAAGAATTATTTTCATAAATAAATTGAGGTTTAAATAAATTACTTATAACTGCTTTAATTTCATTGTCTCCTGATTTGATTAAATATTTTAAATCTTCTGGTAACTCATTTGGATAAGAATTTTTTTGATCCACTTTAGTTTTATAGCACAAAATATTTGATATATGGCCAAATAAACATTCCAAATACATTTTAATAGCTTAGTAATCTGTTAGCTAGGAAAAGGGGGGTGGAGGAAAGGTGAGATGGGAGAGGGGAGAATGGAGAGGGGAGAGGGGAGAGGGGAGAGGGGAGAGGGGAGAGGGGAGAGGGGAGAGGGGAGAGGGGAGAGGGGAGAGGGGAGAGGGGAGAGGGGAGAGGGGAGAGGGGAGAGGGGAGAGGGGAGAGGGGAGAGGGGAGAGGGGAGAGGGGAGAGGGGAGAGGGGAGAGGGGAGAGGAGAGGGGGGGATGAGGGGGGGAGGTAGAATGGTTAGGCAGCCTAAAGGGGGGATATAGGGGGCCTAAAGGGGGAAAAAATGATGCCTAAAGGGAGGAAAAAGAACACATAAAGGGAATAATAGGGGGGAAAGGTGAGGAATGAAGGGTGAGGAAGAGAATAAGGGGGGAAAGGGGGATTGAGGCAGTCAACAAGGGGGGAAAGGAGGCAAAAAGAGCATTACAAGAGAGAAAAGAGGGAGAGAAAAAAAATTATTTTAACCTTGAAAAAAAAATGAAGCACTTAAAAAAACAAAAAAAAGCAAAAAAAATCATGATTAGAAAATAAAAAAAATCAACAAACATGAAAAAAATGACTTACCTGGTGAGATGAGTTAAAAAAGACACAACCAAAATATTTTAGCGACGTTTTAGGAGAGGAGGAAAAGGAAATGAGTGATGATTGATAAAAGAAACACTGAAAAAATATGCAATTTCAAGTTGAGATGGTGAGAGAAAACCAATGAGCCATGCAAAACAGAGATATTCACCGTAAATTCAAAATAAAAATGAATATGCAACAAACAAAAATTCCAACCCATATGAATAAAGTATAAAAAGTGGTCATTTGGAGAGTATAAAAACAAAAAATTAAAAGGGTTGTGTGTCAAAATGGTGGGGGGTGATTGGAATAATTACAGAGCATATGCTGGTTGAATGAATGTTTTGTGATTCAAGGGAGGGGAAAGCCAGTGCTGGTTCAGGATCCTCTTCTCCATAAAACTCATTACACTCATCCTTTAAATCAGCTAGGATATAGTGGAGTATAACGCAAGTCATGATGCAATGATTTGCAGTTTTGATCTCCAATTTTTTTTTGAAATTGGACTCTGAGCTCCCAGAGACTAGAAAATCTTCCCTTTAAAATAACAATAGCATGTTCAATCTGTAATCTTGATTGGGCAAGGTAATAATTAAAGGTGGTTTTGGGGTCATTTTCTAAATTTGCACCATGGAAAGCAGGCATAATGTTCTTTCCACTTGCATATGCTGAGTCTGAAAGGAGGTACTGAGATTTGTCAAAGTATGAGTCAGGAATTTCAGAAATCCTCATTCTTTGGAAGATGGAAGAGTCATGACATGAGCCAAGGCAGCCAATATGAAAAGCAATAAACTTTTTGTTGAAATCACAGAAAATTTGAACAGCAATAGAGTATCTAAAAAGAAGATAAAAAGTTAGTTTATCATAGATGTGAAATTGGAGAACATTTTGAAGAAACCTTTTTTTGCAATCAAAATAATGGTTGCCATCATGAGCAGGCTTTTGACTCAAAGTTATAGTTGTTCCATCAACAAAACTTAAACAGCCAGGGAAACCTTTGGCTTGCATTACTTGAGAGGATTCAAGTTGTTGTTCTGGAGTTGGCCAAGCAAGTGTTTGAGAATTGAGGGAAAGGATAGCAATCATACAGCGCTTGGTGTATAATATCACCGTACCATATCCTATGTTTAAAAGGTTATCCAAAAGTCTTACGGAAGCACAATTTCTATTTGAGCCTTAGCAACATAGTGCAAAAGCAAGTTGAATAGCAGGATCACACTATTTATTTTGAGAATTTTTATGAAAGATAAGATGTTTGGAGATGAGTTGATAAAGTTTGATGAAAGTATCAGGAGAATTTCAAAATAGTTGAGTGAAGTTTAGTTGAGTAATGTTGAGAATGGAGCAGAGATCATATCTACAATCATGATGAAGATTAGGCCCCCTTGGGTTTATGTAACACTTTTTGGTAAGAAAAGACATATAGGCTAAAGCATCTTCCAAATCAGATTCAGATTTATAGTAAAGAACTAAAAATGAAGCAATAGCATCTATAGTTGAGGGAAGTAGCTTCCTAGTAGAGAGGTGTTTTATAGTTGCTGGTGGAAGGCTTACGTGATGAGGGAAGTGAGAATTCACTGCCAAATTTGCAGTTGGGGTGCGTAGATATAAAAGAAATTTAAGTGTTTGACACCAAAATTAAGTTTCATGGAGTAAAGAAAGACTTAAGGATGGCATCAGCAATTATAATTCATGTGACATTCTTAAAAATCCATCATGGATTTGGTGAGTTTGGGATCAGGAATTAGGAATGGAAATTAGGGTATAAGATGCAGGATAATGCATCATTGTGGATTCCTTATCCACCAGCTGCAAGGCTAGTGGATTACAATCTTCCATAATTAATAATGTCTTATCCTGGGAAAAAAATTCCTGATCCCTAATTGTGGAACCCTCAACTTTGATACCCACTATAATGTAAATAAACAAATAAATAAATAAGATAAGTCAAATTTACTAGTTTTAAAGTAAAGAAAATTCGTTAATCAAAAATGCAGATCAAGTCTAGAAACTAAGTTTTGGACTTTCCACAGGTATACACTAGAGGAGCCCCATGAAAAAAAATTAATGTTGTCATGATTACTTCTTATAAAACACAATTTCATTGGCTCATTACTTTAGTTTGGTTAATTCAAATATCAAATTTATTTATTGAAAATTTATAAAAGAACAATAGATATTTGATGACTTTACCAATTCCCATAATTTTAGATATACCTTAAGTTTTATGAAATTTATTGCCTTTAGCTTCTTTTTTTACCATGTAGATTTGTTGCATTACCTTTTAAATAATATGAAATGAAAAAAAAAATGTGTGAATTCTTGAGAAGACTGAAAACCTGGAAGTGCTTTGCATTATTTGGTGATTATCATGAGAAGAGTTCCAAACAGATTTGATGATTCCATTTACTAAACCAAAGTCAATTATACACTTTTGATCCAGAAAGTATAACCCATGACATTTTATTTTATCTGGCAAAAGAAAAGGTTTTTTAGTAAAAGTATTTATATAAGGTAATATCCCCAAAGTAAGATATTTGGCTTTATTCAAATCAGTATGAATCTTGTTGTGAAACCAGAATGAGTAATTATAAAATTTTTGAAAAATAGATATTCTGTCAGGCTGATTTCAAGTACAGAGATATGAATAGCTTGAATATTTAGTTTTATAGAAGATTTTCATTGTCAGCCAGGCTGTACCAGGAGCCCAGTAAAACTTATGTTAAGTCATTGGACCTGAAAGAGGGCGAAAATTTATGCTTTTTATGTATATAAATTAATACTTTATTGCATAATAAAATTAAGTACATATTACCTTATTATATAAAATTAAAATATGGGTTATATTTATTTTATTATGTTATTAATTATATACTATTAAAATAAACATAAATTATATTATATTCTATAAAAATTGGGCACATTTTTATGCATTTAAATAATTATAAAATAATAATTAATTAATTATAATATTATATTATACTTATAAGGCAAAATGTTGACTTATAATAATATTAATTAATTATTAGACCCTTATAATAATTTATAAATTATTATCCCTGATTATTAGGCGCTTCTGTGGCTCAAAATTATGTAATTAAGTTTATTAAAACATTTAAACTAATTACATTCTCATATTTTAATCTAAAATAATTACTTATATTAATTGTATGAATTAAAATAGTAATATATTACATTCCAGTTTAAAATAGTACTGCATAATACTTATTTTAAATTACATTAGTTATTTTTTATATGTCTTGTACTTATTTATGCGTAATATCCAGGGGGAATTAATACTGGTGAAATATTGACTACTGCATTTCAACAAATTAGTACATTTTTGATTTCTCACCCCTTACATTTACTCATAAATTATTGTATTTACTTTTGTGGCACTTCAGAGGGCCCCTTGGCTATATAAGGGCCTTGAGAACCCCCTTCAGCTGCATCACTTACATATTTACAATTTACTTACACTTATATATTTTTTATACACATATTGATTCTTTTTCTTTTAACTAGTAATACATTTTAGTTGAAATAAAATAAATAAATACTATATAAAAAATCTTAAGGTTGTGGTAAGAACATTTAACTATAATACTTGACTGCTGCGCATTGAAATTAAAATACTTACATTACAATAATATTAAGACTACTCACCTTATATATTAGATCCTTTTTTCCCTTATTTGCGTCCTTCCCTCTTTTCCTCTTTTATCTCTTTGTCTTCTTGTGTCCCTTTCTCCTTTTTCTTCTTTCTTCTTCCACCTTCTAGACAACCGCACCGATATTTATGGTCCTATATGAATACTGTAGTATAAATCTAATAAGTATTAAAATATAACTTAATATAAGAGTCTCAGTAATTTTAATCTCACTAATTATAAATGGGTTACAATCTTATAGTTAGTAGAAAAATATATGTCATAATTCAGATACTATTAAAAGAATTTAAAATTACTATTGATATGTATTGTATTTGTATTGGTTATATACTTTTATTGTAATGATAAAGAATGTAAAAAAAAGACCAAAAACCTCCTCCTTTTATACCCAATAATTCTCCAATGTACCCCTTTAATTTACCATTCCTTTACACTTCTAATGACACTACATTCTAGATAATACACTTTACCATCAACATAAAGAAGTACCAATAACATATTTTTGAACCACCAAAATAATGGAGTAATAAGGATAATCCATCAAAAATAATAGAAAAAGCAAAAAGAGATTATATGCATATAATATCTTAAAATAAAAGAATAAAACAAGAAAGAATAACTCTAAATATAACAAAATATTAAGGGGGATTAAAAGTAGAAATTATGTGGCTAATTATTCCAAATTACTACATGAAATCCCCATCCCTAAATGATAAAAATTGGCTAAGAAACCACCGAAAAACCCAAAAAAGGATGTGAGATGTGGGGTAACTACATGCAATCCTTGGAAGGCTCCTGCACAGGTAAATCCTTGACTAATTTATGAAAATTTAAGCTTGGTAGTGAATTAAAGGCTCCATGCTCAAGGTTATTAATGAAATTAGTGCATATAGCAAGGTCAATGCACCTATAATTAAATTAGGACACTAAATAAGCATCTGTTGCCTATTTTAGTGTGTTTCCCCACAGTGGGCATATAATGTGGGGTAATTATAGGGTGAAAAAGCTAACTTTGCTAAAAATGAAGCTATTCATATGAGAAAAATGCAGGCAGTATGTGACCAGTACATAGAAGCCACTTCTGGCATAAAAAACACCAAATTTGAAAATTGTTATTTTTATGCATTTAAATAGCCAAATTAATAGTCCTAAATGAGAAAAATTGATCTGTCAAGGCACATTTGTAATATTATTGAATTTATAGTGTATATATTCAAATTTTAAGTGATTCAAAGCACATTTCTTGTTTTTCACATAAAACAATGAGAACAACAGCTTTAAGTCTACTTAAAGATTATGTAGCCTTATGTTTAAGGTTCATAAGTTTACTCTAGCATATTTATTACAACTAAATCTTAAGTACATAAGACTTATAAAAGGTGGATATATTCATGTATATAAGGTGTTATAATGGCTATATTGTATTTTATCATAAATTTCACTTATTTATACAACTTATGTACCTTTATTTATTGTTCCCATGTATACTCCATGTGTTTAGCATAGCTTATAAGTACTTTTTACTCATTCCTAGGAATATCTAGGCTGAAATATTCACTACTAATCTCTTCCAATTATGAGTCACACAATTTTGGTATTCCAACTCTGGTTGCAAGTTCATCATTTTTTGAAAAACTTTATTGCAGCATTTTTTGAGTTGAAGAGCAAGAAAAGAATTAAAGGAAAGTAAAGAGTCACATTTTCAAAAATTATTATCTATTTCAACTTTAGATAAATTTTTAAGCAAAGAAATGATGCCTATAGAATTAAAATGAGTGAACTATATTAAGAATGAAATGATAAGTATTACACTTACTAAGATAATAACCTTTAAAATATCCTGGTCTCCATCCAAAATTAATCATGATACCACCAAACTAATTATTATTCCTTATTGGAAAGTGAACCATTGCCTTCTAATATTGTGTGGAGAAGAGATCAGATATTTGATTAAAGAATTCATCTTTTAAACCATTGAATGATTAATTTTTGTAAATAAATTGAGATTTAAATGTATTACTGATTACTGCCTTAACTTCTTTTCCTCCTAATTCAGTTATATATTCAATATCTTCAGGTAACTTCTTGGGATATTTTTTTATCAACTTTGGTTTTATAATAATTAATGTTTGACACCACACAATATGGGGGGTAGACTTGCTAGCGAGTCTGCAACCTTGGACCCAAACTCACCACAGATTGAACACACATTGAGCTATTGATAAAGAAACCATACAATCAGGAATGAACACCACTCAGCAGAATAGTTTTAGGTGGGTGTTCAAGTAGATTTCAGTTTGGGTTCAGTATGAGTTCAGTCTGAGTTTCATCTGAGTTCCATCTCAGTTCAGGTTGAGGACTTGCTAGCAAGTCCATCCCCTATATTGTGTAGTGTGATATGTAGCCAAATAAAATATCCAATTGTATTTTCTTTTTTAAAAGTTCTTTTATTTTGATAAGATTCATCATTATTTTTTATGTTTGAAGGTTTTGAAGTAGATTGTCAGCCAGGCTGTACCAGGGGTCCAGTAAATGTTATGTTAATTTATTGGACCTGAAAAAGGGCAAATAATTATGCATATTATGAATATAAATAAAAACTATATTTAGTAATAGAATTATATAATAAACTTATAATAAAAGCATTAAAATAAGGTTTACATAAATTTTATTACTATATAAATTGTATATAAAATTAAATGAGGATATAATAAATTATATTCCTTAAGAAGTGGGTACTTTTTTATATATTTAATAATTAAAAATTAAAAATTAATTATATATATTAATTAAAAAATCTCATATCTTATAATATTTAAATATTGGGCACTTTTTTGACTCATAATTGTGTCATCAAATTATTAAAAAAGTTAAAACACTCTATTAAATAAAATATTTATATTTTACTTTAAAAAATAGTAATTTTATTAAAATAAATACTTGTGTCAGCCAGGCTACTAGACTTACCCAGTAAATAATTAATTATTTTCTAGGATGAATCCACACCTTTATTTCTTATTTTATTAATGATATTTATTTTATAACTTACTTAAAATAATTCAACTAATTGGAATAATTAAAAATAAATTAAATATTTAATTTTAAATGTCCCTTATATTTTCATCCCCTGACAACTTCCTCATGACAATTGAGAGGTGAAATAAAAATTTATTAATACTAGGTATTAAATTGAAATTATTTTATTTAAAAGTGACAATTACAGACACTTTATAATAAATCAAATAATTTGATATATACAGTAAATACACTATATTGATACATTCTTTATAGAACAATCTTATTGTTTGCAATATCTTATTGTGGAATTTTCTTTTCTCTCATAGTCCTGTATATAGATTTTTTTCTCCATGGTTTCTCTCCTTTTTTCCTATATAAGGCCTCCCATTCTGGTTGTTTTTCCCCATTATTTACTTAATTACAATTTATTATATTCTATCAAATTAATTCAATTACTATATGACTGATTTAGTATTTACATTTGCGTAATTATAATCTTTCCAAGTAATAATAATGACACCCCTTTACCTTTAACTTGAGTAATATATTATAAAATATAAAAGTTATGTACCTTCCTTGAAATCTTGCATTTTTCCACCTCTCACCATCATTGGACCGCCGTTAAAATCTTATAGACCAAGAGGACACCTTGACACTTGAGAGCCTATCTGAATTGTCATTGATGCACCGATAACTTGACTCCAGAAACCATAGGACCATCCACTACAAGGACCAATAAGGACTTGTAGATGAAAGACAAATTTCAAGTGTCAAAAGGCACGTGACTTAACTTTTTTTGACATGACTGAAAATTTAACCTTGCCCCAAATTTAAGGTTTATATAGTGGTAGTTGTCCTATATATTTGTGGTGACTATAACGATTACTATCTGTAGGTCTCACTCTGCATATCTCATATTTCAGGTATATCTTTTTACTCAGAACTTTCTAAGTGGAATTAAATAGCTCACATTACAGGGGTAGTTTTCTGGCATTTAATAATTTTTTTTCCTAATTTACCAAGATAGAGCAATTTTGTTCTTAGTCCAAGAGGTAATATAATTTCTTTAATAAATTATATTATATATATTTTTTTAATTATTTCAGTTGAAATTTTTTTCTAATAATTAAAATATTATTTTATTGTTTTAGTTGAAAATTAGTCCTGGCAGTAAAATAATAAATATATAAATTAATTAAATTAATTGTATCAAATTAGTTCAGTTTACATTAAGTCCTGGTAATTAAATTTTCAGTTGAATCTTAGTCCTGATAAGTACATAGCAATATATAAATTAGTAATTAATTGAGAATTGTGTTAATTATTTCAGTTGACTTTTTGTCCTGTTAATTAATAAATTATTTTATAATTTCAGTTGCTTTATTTAAATTCTGGTAATAAAATATCACAATCTTAATTAACTTGATTAATTAAAAAATTGTAATAATTATTTCATTTTATTTTTTTCCTGATAAGTATTATATTATCATTCTTTCAGTTTATTAATGATCCTAATAATTAATCATATATCTTAAATATTTTTATCTCTTATTTTTTCTTGAAAAAAGTTGAAGAATAACTGATTAAATATTAATACTTCCTTTCTCTAAGTTCAAGTTAAATAAACAATGACTGATCTAAGTGCTTCTGCCCCTGAAAAGGAATTGGACTTAATTGATTATGATGAGACTTCTGTAAGATTTCCTTTGACTTCCAAAATTGCTCAAATTAATCAATTGTTGGACCAAACAGGATGTGGAAATGCAGGAACTGAAAATCAAAATAGAAAAGACTTCTCTGGATTCAAAGCCCCCAGTGAACCCCCCAGAAGATCTTCCAAGAGGCTTCAAAATAAAAAAGATTCCCTTGCAGAAGCAAGTCAACAAGCTTTCAACTCACATCAAGGAGTTGAAATCAGAGAACCTAAAGTTAAAAACAAAGGTAGAGTTTCAGGAAGAAAAGCTAAAGAATGAAGAGAATTCTCTCCAAGAGAAGAGGAAACCTCACCCAGCAGCAAAGACCCCTCCACAAGTACCTCCTCATCAACAGGAAAATGTAGAAGTGTCAAAACGGCAGTGGTACTGGCTCAAAACTCAGTGAGACTCCCTCCAAGCTCAACAACTGCAACAAGCAACTCAGGCAGGTACCTCCAGACCCCAACTATTCAACCCAACCCCTTGTCATCCCTACCAAGGAGGACAAAAAAGGAAGAAAAATAAACTCCAAATTTTTCCAAAACCATGGTAAGACCCTCTATTTAATCTCAAGTTCCCTTTCTTGTTACTGATTCAGCTCCTTCAGGTAATCCTGGACAGGTAGATAATACCTTGAGACATGTAGAGGCTGGCTCTATTAGGCATATTACTCAATATTCTGATGTAACTACTCCTTTAATATTGATTGCTACTTCAATGATTAACCCTGATATGGCTATTATAGATGAAACAATTGATCCTAAAGTTTATGAGAGTCTGTAAAATTACTCTGTCTCCTTATTGAGAAGTACTCCTGATGTAGCCACTATTAATGATGAATATTTGAGAGATATTATTACCAAAAAAAATCATATAATGAATAACCTCCAATTGACTCAAAAATTTAATATTTTGTTAACTGAACAAGGTTACCAAGCAGTAAGAAGTGAATTTCAGAGGGTTTCTGATAATTTGTATAATTACAAAGTAACTCATGAAAAGAAAGTTACTTTGTAGAAAAATATCAAGAATAATTTGTCCAAGTTACAAGAATCTGTGTCTATCTGTTTCCAGGAACTAGAGGGACATAAGTTGAACTTGAAAAGACCAAGTGACCAGTATTCATCTCTTCAAAACAAGAATCAATTATCTTTTGCAACTATCAATGAGACATTATCCAGTATTCCAAGAATGAAAAATAGACTAACAAACATTGAAGAACAGTTTAACTCATTTTTAAATGACTTAAAGTATTCTGCCACTTCTTTGAAAGAACCTTTTGGACAAGATTCTACAATTTTACCTGAGACTGGTTCATCTAAAGTAAAATCAGTGCAAGAAATACCTGTATATATTCCTGAGTTTACATCAAAAATTGATGATGCACCTTGTTTGTTTACAGAAGGGTTAAACAATGAGATTACTGCTCTGTTAGAGAGATTACATCTTCTTCTTACAGAGAAATAAGTTTGTAACAGGGTAATGGCCTCAAATCAAAAGAATTGGTCAAAACTTGACCAATACCCATCATTTGATGGCGAGTCTTCCTATGATTAGCAGCAATTCATTTGCAGAATTAATAACCTTAATAGTTCTTATAAACTACCAGATGAAGAGATTGTGCCTAAATTGATTTCTTTATTTTTCAATGTTTCCCTTATATGGTATGAATCTGTCCTTTTATATAAAAATGACTACTCCCAGGAGGATTGGAAGAAATTGATTAAAGCACAGTTTGGTGGCTTAAAGTTTATGTTAGCCCATCAAAGGCAGTATGAGGAGGCTAGATATAGCTATTCTTCTGAAGAAAAACCTATTGAGTTCCTGATGAAACTTGTAAAGATTCTGAGAGCAATGGATCCAAACATGAACTTTGAATTGTGGGAGGACAAGATCCTTTATGAATTATCTATGTCTCTGAGAGACTTAATAGTTGCTAGGACTGAGCTCTCAAGAGAAACTTCTTCTTTTATTAATACTTGTAATGAGGTCCTTTTAAATAACAAGTATGATTCTAGAAGGTCCACTTGTACATCTTCATTAGAGAAGCCTTCCAATTACCAACAGAGACATCCTGAAAAAGTTGGTAAACCTTCCTCCCTGTTGCACCTAAAAAGTATGCAAAAAATACTTTCTTTAAATACAAAAATCCTTGGCAGGAAGGCCATGTTTGTGGCAAGAAAAAAAACCTTTTTGAAAAAACAAAGAACCTGCCGATTACACAGTTGCACTGCATGATACTTCAAGTGATTGTGCCAGCAATATTTCTTATGAATCTCAGCAGGAAATTTTAATGCTGGAAGAAGATATTCATTATTTAAATAATATTGACATTGAGAGTAAAAATATATCTACAGTAGAAGATGCTGAGAACATAAGAAATCTTGAAGACAGATCATTAATTATTGCCCCTCTCAAGGCAACAGTCTTGATTAATGGAAAAGATTTTGAGGTTGTTTTAGATTCTAGAGCTGGAGGAAGTGTGGTATCTGAAAAAGTACTTGCTTTAGTAGATCAGGACTATAAATCAAAACTAATGCTTATCACCCCTGAAAATTGGAGAGGTTATGACTCTATTTTGTCCCACATTGGTCAATACAAAGCTTTGACATTTTTCAAATATAACCATGGCTTTGTAAGAGTTATGTGTGACTTTGTAGTTATTTAAAATGACAACTTGAGTAGTTTTTTAATTGTGGGAAATGATATTTTGACCAAATATGGCATTAAATTGGATACCTAAAACCAATGCTTCACAATGGGGTTGAATGGGAAGAGAAAATTTAAAATTTCCTCCCCCAAAAAATTATTAACACCAGGATTGAACACATGTCACTCTGTAGTTCAATATAAAGGAATATCTACAAAAGAAGTTCCCGCTCTTCTGTCTGAAATTAATACAGCTTCTTTTGGAGAACAAATTTCTGGTGAGGAAAAAGATTCCATCATTCAGTTGATGAAATCTTTTCCAATGGCCTTCGCTCATGAGTCATATGAATTAGCAATGGTAAAATAAGAGATGATGCTTTTATTATCATGCCCATTAACTGAAATAACACCTATTTTAAAGAAGAAGCCTTATCCTACTTTCCTAACAAAGAGAAAAGATATTGAAGACAATATCTCTACCCTTTTAGAAATAAATATAATTGAAAAGGTAGTTAAAACACCTAAACATTGTGTTATCTCACCTGTCCTATTTTATTATGGGAAAGATAAAGCCAGGTTATGTGGTGATTATAGAGCATTAAACACTTGTACTTTTGATGATATCTATCTTTTACCCAGCATTAGCTCTATACATGCTACCTTAAAAGGTGCTAAATATATCAGCTGTTTAGATAATAATAAATAATATCACCAGGTACCTGTTGAGAAGAATTCTCAGAATTTTCTGATGATTGCCACTCATATGGGTATTTATAATTAGATTAGGACGCCATTTGGCCCCATAAATGCCCCTTCAGTTTCCTAAAAAGTTATGGATAACACATTACATCAAGAAATAATTGAAGGATGGCTGATGGCTTACATTGATGATATCATAATATTTTCTAAAACATTTGAAGACCATCTTAACCACCTGTGTAAAGTGTTCTATAAGATAGGTGAGATAAATATGACACTTGCCTTTAATAAATGCAAATTCTATTTTCATTCTTTAAAAGTGCTTGGTCATGTTGTCTCAGGGTTAGAGATATGTGTTGACCAGAACAAAGTGGCAGCCATACAACAGGTAAAAGCTCCTACTACAGTTAGAGAGCTCCAAAATTCTTTGGGAATGTTTCAGTACTATAGACAGTATACTAAAAATTATCAGGTCATAGCATTACATGTAACCCAATTAACTAGGAAGAATGTTGCTTTTTTCTGAAACAGTAAAATACAAAGAGTTTTTAACTCTGCAAAATATTTTTTCATGTCAGCACCAATTCTCACTTTGCTCAACTTTAATCAAACAATTTTTTATAGACTGATTTTAGTTTTATTGGCCTTGATGCTTCTCTCCATCAAAAAAAGCGATGAATGATAAAGTATCAGAAGTAGTAATTTTTATATATCAAGAACCTTGAGAAATATTGAATTGAAATATGGTGCCACTCAACTGGAGTATTTAGCAGTAGTGTGAGCTCTAGAGAAGCTTAATTATTATCTGGATGACTAAAAATGTGAACTTGTCACTGACTGCAGTGCAGTAAAATCCCTCTAACTTGAAGACACCTAACAGACATATGTTCAGATGGCAGTTAGCTGTTCAAGAATACAGAGGAAGGATGACAATAATTCATAGGGCTGAAATTTTTCACTCAAATGTGGATATGTGATCAAGGTTACCTTTTTTAAATGATGACTCAAATCTTGCATATTTTTCTGAGGAGAAAATATTTCACATTCATGGGATATATGTAGTTGATATGGAAAAAGAGCTATCACAGATTATTCTGAATTCATATGAGAAAGACACTGACTTAAAAAAGTTATGTAATATATTAAATGAACCAAATAATGCTTCAATGCAAGCATTAATCAAAACCCTCCCACCAAAGTACCAGATTGCTTTGAAAAAAGGTAAATTTTCAATTGATGAAGGCTACCTCTATTATAGAAGAAATTTGAGAAATGCTATGGTTATTCCTCCTTCTATGAAAGAAATCATCTTTAAAATCTTTCATGATGGCATATTGGCTGGACATTTTAATCTTGAAAAAACAATGATAAGAATTAAGAACACTGCTTGGTGGGCTAATATGTCTGAAGAAACTAAACTATATGTTGAACCCTGTGATTCTTTCCAGAAATCAAAAAGATTAACTGGAAAAAGAGCTGGATTAATGTAACATGTTTAATCTCATGATGCACCATGGAAAATCATAAACATGGATTTTTTAACAGGATTACCCATAGATGGGAAAGACAGTTGTAACTCTTGCTGGATTATTGTGCATAGATTTACAAGAATGTGTAAATATATTTCAACTCACAAAGATTTTTCCACTAAGAAATTAGCCTTCTTGTGGTGGTCTTATATGTTCCACACAGCTTGTTTCCCAAAAGCCATAATCTCTGATAGAAATTCTAAATTTTCTTCTGGATTTTAAATTTCTCAGATTGAGGTTTGTGGTTGTGATATGAAGCTTTCTACTGCTCATCATCCTCAAACTGATGGATTAGCTGAAGGAATGATTCAGACTTTAGAAGACATGATAAGCAGTTATTGTGCCTTTAACCTTGAGTATAAAGATAATGAAAGGCTCACTAATGATTGTGTCACCCTTCTCCATGGTTTGGAATTTGCTTATAATAGCACTGTTCACTCTGTTACTCAGAGAAAGCCTTTTAAGCTATGGCTTGGATATGTTCCAAATACTTCTGTCCAAATTCTCAATAATAAAATACCTAAATTGGATTTACATCCTGGTGTAAAATCTTTTCTTTAAATGCAAAAAATTTACAGAAGTCATGCTCAAAAATGTATTGAAAAATTATTTGAATATGAGAAGAAGAGTTGGGATAAATCCCATTAATAATACACCTTTAATTAGGGTGATTAATTACTGATTTCTACAGTCCACTTCAATTTTCAAGGTTATAACAAATTAAAAGACCCATTTGTAGGTCCATTTGTCTTCAGAAGAATGGTTGGTAATAATGCAGTCAAAGTTATCCTGTACTCTCCATATAACAGGAAACATCCTGTTTTTTCCAATATCTCTTCTGAAACCTTACACATCCAATTGTGATTTATTTCCCAAAGGGAGTGGAAGAACAAAGAAGACCCCTAATGAATTCTCTGAAATAGCAGAAATTGATAAGATTCTAAATGACATATTAATCATTTCTGAAAAAGGTACTGAATAATTATTGAGGTTCAAGAATAAATCTTCTGAATATGATTCTTGGATACCTGGGAAAGAGATAACTAACCTTCCTGATCTACTAAAGAAATATAAAAAGAAAAAATCATTGCATTTTTTATTGTTTTTTTAGATTGAGGGAGTGTCAGAAAGGCTACTAGACTTACCCAGTAAATAATTAATTATTTACTAGGATAAATCTATGCCTTTATTTTTTATTTTATTAATTATATTTACTTTATAACTTACTTACAATAATTTAACTAATTGGAATAAGTAAAAATCAAGTAAATATTTAATTTTAAATTTTGCTCATATTTTTATCCACTGACAAAGTCCTCATGACAGGTTAGAGGTGAAATAAAAATAAATAAATACCAAATATTAAATCCAAATTATTTTATTTAAAAATGACATTTAAAGGGACTTTAAAATAAATCAAATAATTTTATATATACAGTAAATACATTATATTGATACGCTCTTTATAGAACAATCTTATTATTTGAAATATCTTACTTTGGAATATTCTTTTCTCTCATTCTTCTGTATATAGATTTTTTTAACTCCGTGGTTTCTCTCCTTTTTGCCTATATAAGGCCTCTCATTCTGGTTGTTTTTTACTCATTCTTCACTTACTTACATTGTATTAAATACAATCCTTAAATTCCATTACTACTATTACTGATTTAGTATTTACATTTGCATAATCCTAATCATTATAAGTAATAATAATAATATAGTTTTACCTTTATCTTGAGTAATAAATTATAATGATAAAAATTATGCACCTTCCTTGAAATCTTGAGTTTTCCACCTTTCACCACCATTGTAATGTGTTTAAAACCTTCTAGACCAAAAGGACCTTCTTACACTGTAAGTGTCAGCCAGGCTACTAGACTTACCCAGTAAAATAATTAATTATCTTACTGAGGTGAAGCCAAGCCTTTTAAATCCTTATTAATAATTAATTATTTATTAACTAGTTAAGTATTACTTACAACTAACTAGCTAAGTACACTAAGTAATGTAGATAATTAATAAAAAATAAGTACTTGTCCCATACATATTTTACTCCCTAACACCGTGCTCAATAATACAGATGAGAGGGAATAAAAAATAGTACTAAAATGTAATAAAAATCTAAAAAAAAAAAATTCAAATTTTTTTATTAATAAATTTAAATTTCCGTTGAATCTACATTTTATATCAAATATTTTGTATTAAATGTGACAATCTAAGGGAACTCAAGTTTTATTTCAAATAAAATTGATATCTCTCTTGACGTACCATTTAGTATAGCTTTTAGTATTTCAAATACCCTCTTTATTTAGTTTTTTTCCTCTCACACTCTTGCATTAGGTGGTGTTAATTCTGTGTTTTATTTCTCACATTTTGCCTATAAAAGGCCCTTCCTTTTTGTACTTTTGATTTATTCCTTACTTACTTACAAATTTTTATAAAAAATTAGTTAAAACAAATTTATTACTATTATTTATAAACATTAGTAGTTACATTACCGTAATCCTAAAGATATAAATTATAATAATATTTAAAATCACCTCTTATAATTTGAGTAAAATAATCAAATAGATTAAGAAAATACGTACCTTGCTTTTGAAAGTCCATTGAACCACTTAGAATCCTTGTAGAACCTTCGAATAAATCTTCTAGACCAAAGGACCCCTTGACAGTAAGTCAAATATGAAGATTTTGGGTTTCTTGCTAATGCTTATCCATTGCAAAGAAAGTTGTTCTTCTTGGGGGTGTAAATTATGAGAACATTTTTTCCTAGATTCTGTCAACAAAAATGAGTTATTATTCAGCTATTATAGATGAGCTGGTGTGGCTGAAGTTTTTAATGAAAATATATGTAGTAATTGAATGAATAGTTGTGGCTATTGTTGTGTGAAGTGAGGGTAAAAAAATATATAAGTAATTAATGAGGCATTTCAGGCTAAGATCAACTAAAAGGACCTGAACTAGCTTGAAAAGTCTTTTTCTAGAAGATTTATATGGTCCTATATGAAAACTGTAGTGTAGATCCAAAAAAAAGTAAAATATAAATCAAAATAAAGGTCTCAGTAATATAATTCTCACTATTTTTATATATGGCTTACAATCTTTTTAGTTGGTAGAAAAATAGAGTTTAATAGTTCAGATACTACTCAAAAGACTTATAAAAGTACTAATTGATGTTTATTGTAATTGATTTGGTTATATGGTGTAAATTTTAATGATAAAGAATGTAGAAACAAGACCCAAAAACCTCCTCCTTTTATACACACTGAGTTCCCTAATGAATCCTTTGATGTAGCCCTCCAATACACAGTTAATGACGCCTCAAACCAACTAATAGACATGGCCTTAAACATCCCCAGTAACCCATGACATAATTAGAAGAGTAATAACTGTAAAAATCCTGTAATAATAAGGGAAATCCATCAAAATTAAAGAATAAGATAAAAAGAGAGTATGTGCGTATTAAAAAATAATATAAAAGACTAAAGAGGGAATTTTCAAGGTTAATAATAGCTTAATAATAAAGGGAATTCACTGTAGAAATTATGGGGCTAATCCTGACATTATACTATGTGAAATTCCCATTCAAAAATGACCAATATTGTCAAGGGGTACTTTTGGTCTAGAAGCTTGTTTCGAGGTTTTCACGGGATATTTAAGGGTTTAAAGTCTCTCAACAAAAGGTACGTATTTCTAAACTCAATCTGATTATTTTACTCAAATTTAAGAGGTAGATTTTAAGATATCAATATAAATTATAGATTAGAATTACGATGTTGTAAATACTAAAGTTATAAAGTATAGAAATAAATGTAGTGTTGTAAGTGATAAAGAATGATTTGAAAAGCACAAAGTAAGAGGCCTTTTATAGGCAAAACATGAGGTAATAAAATATACGGAATTAACACCATATATTTTAAGCATGTGAGGAAAAGAATGACTGAGAGGAATACATATATGACACAAGAATTAAATAAACTGGTATGTCAACAAGAACATCAAATTTATTAGCAATAAAGTTTGAGTTCCTTGGACTGTCACAATTAATTACACAATAATTAATTAATTATATTACTTTCACAGGATTCCAGATCTCTCACTGAGGTAATATAATTGTTTTAAAGTTTTTTTATTATAATTTCATTATTAAATTCTATTCCCATTGACTTATACCATTGAGCACGGTGTTAGGGAGTAAAATTGTAAGGGACATTTTATTTACACTTAATTAATTATATTACTTATTGTACCTAACTAGTTGATTTTAAGTAATGCTTAGGTAGATAACTAATTATTAGTAAGAAAAAGGGGCGTAGCTTCAACTCAGTAAAATAATTAATTATTTTACTGGTTAAGTCTAGTAGCCTGGCTGACAAATATTGACTGAGAAACCACCCAAAACTTAAAAAAGAGTGTGAGATGTGGGGTAACTACATGCAGTCCTTGGCAGGCGCTTGCACGGGTAAATCCTTGACTAAATTTAGGCAAATTTTAGCATGGTGATGAAATAAGACGCCAAGAGTGAGGTTATTAATGAAATTAGTGCATATAAACAGGGTCAATGCATCATTAATTAAGCTAGGACACTAAATAAGTGCCTCTCGCCTATTTTAGCTTTTTTACCCACAGTGGGCGTAGAATGTGGGGTAATTATAGTGTGAAAAAGCTAATTTTGCTAAAAATGAAGCTATTCACACGGGAGAAATGCAGGCAGTATGTGGCCAGTACACAGAAGCCATTTCTGGCATAAAAAACACCAAAGTTGAAAAGTATTATTTTTATGCATTTAAGTAGCCAAATCAATAGTCCAAAATGAGACAAATTGAACTGTCAAAGCGTATTTTTAATATTCTTAAATTTATAGGGCATATAATCAACTTTTAAGTGAAATAAAGTGCATTTCTTGTTTTTTGCATAAAACAATGAAAATAACAGCTTTAAGTATACTTAAAAATTATGTAGCCTTATAATTCAGGTTCTTAAGGTTACCCTAACATATTCCAACTTAATATTAAGTACATAAGACTTATAAAAGGTGGATATAGGCATGTATATAAGGTGTTAAAATGGCATTTTTTGTGTATTATCATAATGTTACTTATGTATACTGTTTGTGTACTTTCATTTGTTGTTCCCATGTATAGTTCATGTGTTTAACATAACTTATAAGTACTTTTTACTCAGTCCTGGCGATATGCAGGCTGACACTTGCCCACCCAAAAAAAACAATAAAAAAATGATAAGTTATACATTTTATTTATTTATTTGTTAATTTTCAGGTATTCAGATTAATTCTGTAGCATTAAAGATTATTCTTTAAAGAAATAAAACATAATAAAATATTATCCTTAATGTTTTTTTTCCCTCAGCTGGTGGAACAGAAATTTATTTCTGTTTAAATTTTTGAAGAAGTGTGGATAAATTAGAAATTTCTTTTTCAGGTATCCACTTATCAAATTCATTTGATTTCCCTTTAAATCTTAATAAATACTCAGTTCCTTTTTCTTTAGTAAGGATTCTTTTCTTGAGGATTTTTTCAATCTCTGCTTTTTCCACAATTTTGTCAGGTTGCTTTTTAGGCCTTCCCCTTCTTTTTGGAAATAAGTCAGGATCATTTGCATGGTAAGGTTTCAATAATGAGATAGGGAAAACTGGATGTTTCCTATCATATGGGAAATATAATATAACCTCCACTGCATTATTAACAACCATTTTTCTTACTACAAAAGGTCCTACAAAGGGATCCTTTAATTTAACATTACCTTGTAAGTTAAAATGTTGTGTTGAAATTAGGACTTCATCTCCTTTTTTGAATTCAAATTCTTTATGAGATTTATTCCACCTTTTCTTTTCATATTCAAATGATTTTTGGATGTGTTCCTCTGCATTATTTCTACACATTTTTTGCATATGAATAAAGGATTTAGTACCAGGGTGTATATATAACCTTGGTTATTTGTTTAAATGATTTAAAACTGGTGGTAACCATTGTTTCCATCCAGACAGGAAATATCTTTTTCTCCTTTTAAGGTAGAATGGATATAAGATATACTTTGTAGAGGGTAAATATCATCTACATTGAGTTTATTCAGAGCTCTAGAATCACCACATAATCTTGCCTTATCCTCTTCATAAGAGATTAAAACTGGTGAAATTACACAATACTTAGATTTGTGTCCACTTTTTCAGCAATACCCATTTCAAACAACATTTTAATGTTGTCTGAAAAATGTCTTTCCTTTTTTCAGGAGAAGCTGGGTAAGGTTTCTTTTTTCAAGCTGCCAGGAATATTATCCAGATCACAACTTAAAGAGATTTTCATCTCATGGTCTTTGACCAGTCCTAGTTCATTTAAACCATGAGAAATTGCCATAGGATAAGATTTTATCAATCTCAAAATATTTTTTTCTTCAATTTTTGAGAGTTGAGGACTGAAAGAGGCTTTTTGGATTTCATTTTCCAATTCTACCACTTCAGAGGTGGTTCTTCCACCTTGCAGTTGTTCTTCTTTGGGAGCAATGGAATAAACTGAATTTTCAGAGAAAATCTTGAATTTTCTTTTTCCATTTACGCCTATAGTGAAGCAACTATTTGCATGATCTAGTTTGATGCCAAATTTGATCAATAAGTCATTGCCAATAATAAACCAATCACTGCAATTATTATTATTCATTACAACAAATTCACACACTGCTCTTACATATCCATTACTATACTTAAAGAATACAGCAGTTTTGTATTTTCCAGTTGGATTTAAAACTGAACCAAAACCCCTCCAGTTCTTTGTCTGTACAGGTTCTAGTTTTTCCTTATACTTACTGTTAAGCTTCATTAATGTATTAATAGAAACTACACTACCTGCAGCCCCAGTGTCAAGAATGGCATTCATTTCTCTTCCACATATAATAACAGGTGCTCTGATAGTCCTTATTTTGTAAGTATCATGAGATACATCTTTAATTATTTCAGCTTTTTCAATGTAAGTTAAAGATGTATCTGTATGAGGTATAGCATTCTTCAGGGACATAATATCCTGTTCTAATACAAATATCTCATGTTCATCATCACTGTAAGAAATGTTACTTTTACAATCCTCACTGGATTCCACCTTCTCATCTTCATGATTACTTGGTTTAGAATTTTGTGAGGTTTCAATAACATTAATACTTTTCTTACATGTGTGACCCTTAACCCAAGGTTCATAACATTTATAACAAGTGTTATTTTCTTGTCTTTTAGGTACAAGGGGAGCTGAAGGTTTTTTATTCTCCACTGGTAACTTACTTGTAGTAGGTTTTACTATGTCAACACTTTGTTTGTAATTATAATACTTGGTTTCATATTTGTGGTTTAATAATATTTCATTGCATATATTAATGAACCCAGAGGTATCTCTGATGGTTTCAGTTCTAGCTACAATAATGTCTCTAACTGATATAGGCAGCTTGTATATTATTTTCTCTTTCCACTCATAATAATCCATTTTTGGATCCATAGCTTTCATGATTTTTATTAAATTCATTAAAAAGACCATGGGTTTATCTCCAGAATTCGGATTATATCTGGCTCTTTCATACAATCTTTGTTGAGTGATTCTGAATTTTGGGCCACCAAATTGTCTTTCAATTAGTGCCTTCCATTCATTCCAGGAGTAGTTAATTCCCTCACTCCATACAGATTCAAACCATAATAAGGCCACATCTGTAAATAAAGATATTAATTTTGATGTAATTTCTTCATCAGGTAATTTTTATGAAAATTTTAAGTTATCAATTCTTTGAATGAATTGTTGCCAATCAGATTTTGAATCCCCCTCAAAAGAAGGGTACTGATCTAACTTAGGCCAGTTCTTTTGGCTAGTTTTTGCTTCCCTAACCTGTGGAATATTGAGTAATTCACTTACTTTAGAAAGATGATCATTTATTTCATCTTTTAATAATTTTATATTCACAGAGCCCATGACACTATGTTCATGTTCAATCATTGGTTTATCATCAGATTGTTTCATAAAAACTGGTACTCTTTCCACATAAGAGGTATTATCTTTTATTTTTTCAGTATTTTTCAAAATGTTAGCTACTTCAATTTCTTTTCTTTGTAACCTATCTTTTATTACAGGTACATGAGTTAAGGTATCATTTACATTTGAAAAAGACAATTTTACATGTCCCTCTATGGTGGCCATAATATTCTGAGAATTTTCTAATTTATTTTCTAAATTTTTAATCTCAAAGTTTAATCTTTTTCTTTCATTTATTAATTCATTATTTGAATTCTCAATAGTTTTTAACCTATTGACTGTTGTACTCAATGATTGTGTGAGGTTTAATAATACACTTTCTGTATTATTGTTTGACTCTCTAGAGAATTCTTCAAATTTTTCAATTCTTAATAATAATTTACTAATTATTTTTGATTCCATTGGAATTTCTTTTAGAAAATATTCAATTTTTTCTGTGTCCAATTCAGAGGACTAATAATCAGGTTCAAGATTTAATTCATTTGGTTCCATTTTTATGTTAATAGCATTTTCCTGGTGGTCAATAAAACTATGTACATTGTCCTCATTTAAAGACAAGTTTAAAATGTTATTTTCAAATGAGTAATTTTTTAAATCCTTATCAATTATATCCAATAACTCTCTATCAATTTCATTACCTATAAGTAATTCATTGTTAGGACTATATAATTGATCCTGAGAAGATGGATGAGTTACTAAGATCTTATTCAATTTCCCCTGCCTCTCCTTGGCTTTCCCCTGTAAGGGTGACTGCTGGATCCCTGCTTCTGAGGGTTGTAGTAGTTTTGGGCGTACCAATCCCACTTCCATTTGCTTACTGTAATTTTTTGATCCTCCTCTTGGGTTGGAGGTGTTTCTATGGAACTGTTGGGTGCCACTGTTGGTGGTTGAGCCTTTATTTCTACTAGAGCTTGATTGACTTCTATGAAACCCTGAGCTGCTCTTTTCTCCAGATTGTTTATCTTGTCCACTATATTGTTTACCCTTATTGTCAAGGTGTTCAGTAGAGTGGAGAGGGAGTGAATTTGTTCTTGTAAGGTATTTTTTGTTTTCTTTATTGATACCTGTTTTCAAAGTTTTTCCCTTTCCTCCAGAGACATTTGTGGAGTGATGGTGTTTATGGGGGACTCCTGGCCCTCAATTTGAATTTCCTGTACCAGGTTTCTCAGCTCTAGGTCTTAAGCTATAATGCTTTTCTTTATTACTCACAATATCATTGTTGTCACACATTTTTACGTGGAATTTAATCAAAGAATTGAAATTTGATATTTTTAAAAATTCAAAAAAGGAGTTTTATCAGTATTTATTAATACCACTGAAGACAATTTTATTGCTTACTTGTAGGTATAACGTGAATTTAGAAGTGCCAAAAGTCAAATATGCTTTTATGTGGTCACTTGATTTAACTGGTCTACAATATGTAGCCATGTTTTTATATTTAAAAAAGAAAATTTGTCAGTAAGATTCTTTCTAAATATTAAATGAATTTTACAAACCAATAAAAAGGGATTAAGAGTTCTGTTAAAAGAAAAAAATTAATCAGTTTAATTGGTTATCATCTGCAAAGATCACAAATTTAATTGGTCTATTGAAAGACTCCCACTAAGAACAATTTTATGTTAAATTAGTGGTAAAATTGTTGATTCAATATCACAATTTTATTATATAACAGGGCTTCTTTTTCTGAAATCACTATATAAGTGACCCCAACCTGTTGAAATTATCAAAATATTTCTATAGGGATTTTATTTTGTGTACCTTCTTTGAAACTTTTACTTACTGGATTATAACAGAATTCTTGAGGAAAGGCCCTCACTTTTCAGGCTAAGATCAACTAAAAGGACATGAACTAGCTTGAAAAGTCTTTTTCTATAAGATTTATATGGTCCTATATGAATACTGTAGTGTAGATCCAACAAATAGTAAAATATAATTCAAAATAAAGGTCTCAGTAATATCATTCTCACTATTTTTATATATGGCTTACAATCTTTTTAGTTGGTAGAAAAATAGAGTTTAATAATTCAGATACTACTCAAAAGACTTATAAAAGTACTAATTGATGATTATTGTAATTGATTTGGTTATATGGTGTAAATTTTAATGATAAAGAATGTAGAAACAAGACCCAAAAACATCCTCCTTTTATACACACTGAGTTACCTAATGAAACCCTTGATGTACCACTCCAATACACAGTTAATTACGCCTCAAACCAACTAATAGACATGCCCATCAACAATCCCAGTAACCCATGACATAATTAGAAGAGTAATAACTGTCAAAATCCTGTAATAATAAGGGAAATCCATCAAAATTAAAGAATAAGATAAAAAGAGAGTATATGCATATTAAAAAATAGTATAAAAGACTAAAGAGGGAATTTTCAAGGTTAATAATAGCTTAATAATAAGGGGAATTCACTGTAGAAATGATGAATCTAATCCTGACATTATACTATGTGAAATTCCCATTCAAAAATGACCAATATTGATTGAGAAACCACCCAAAAACTCAAAAAAGAGTGTGAGATGTGGGGTAACTACATGCAGTCCTTGGCAGGCGCTTTCACGGGTAAATCCTTGACTAAATTTAGGCAAATTTAAGCATGGTGATGAAATAAGACGCCAAGAGTGAGGTTATTAATGAAATTAGTGCATATAAACAGGGACAATGCATTATTAATTAAGCTAGGACACTAAATAAGCGCCTCTTGCCTATTTTAGCTTGTTTACCCACAGTGGGCATAGAATTTGGGGTAATTATAGTGTGAAAAAGCTAACTTTGCTAAAAATGAAGCTATTCACACGGGAAAAATGAAGGCAGTATGTGGCCAGTACACAGAAGCCATTTCTGGCATAAAAAACACCAAAGTTGAAAAGTATTATTTTTATGCATTTAAGTAGCCAAATCAATAGTCCAAAATGAGACAAATTGAACTGTCAAAGCGTATTTTTAATATTCTTAAATTTATAGGGCATATAATCAACTTTTAAGTGAAATAAAGCGCATTTCTTGTTTTTTGCATAAAACAATGAAAATAACAGCTTTAAGTATACTTAAAAATTATGCAGCCTTATAATTAAGGCTCTTAAGGCTACCCTAACATATTCCAACTTAATATTAAGTACATAAGACTTATAAAAGGTGGATATATGCGTGTATATAAGATGTTATAATGGCATTTTTTGTGTATTATCATAATTTTACTTATGTATACTGTTTGTTTACTCTCATTTATTGTTCCCATGTATAGTTCATGTGCTTAACATAACTTATAAGTACTTTTTACTCAGTCCTGTGGGTATACAGGCTGACAAGGCATGTCTGGCTTCAGTAGGTAATGGTTGAGTAAAAAAAAATCGGCACAAGGTTTTGGCAATCATAGAAGCTACTCAAGCAACTTTGTTCATTTAATTATATGACTACAAAATAAATTACTTATTAGAGTCTATTTGAGGAACAATTGGGGAATAAGCTGGTAAAATATGCATATTAAACAACTTTACCAACACGGCTGGGGATGCTCTCATGATGATAGTTTTACACTACATATGTTTGTAATTTTTTCTGTAAATTTCAGTGTTAGGTTTCCATAATTATTTTATTCTATGAAGCTTAGCATTAGATTAAACTTAATTTTTGTCTTTTTTAAGGTTTACATTAGGGGGCATCAAATTTAGAAATTTGTAATTATTTAAAAGGAATTTCACAACACAAAAAGAAGGACACAAACTTGACATTAATTCTCAGCAAAAATGTCTTTTAGGGGCATAATATGGTATATTTTAAAGAATAATAATGTTTGATTAGGTAAAAAGAAGAGTTGTTTTGAAATGGAAGATTTCTAACTTTGATACCCCCTATTATTGTTATGTTAGCCAGTTAAAATGGACAAAACCAAATGAAGTCTTTTATTTATTTCATACAATCTCACTCAAAGAGGGAAATGAAGGGAAGATCAAAAACTGATTATTTACAAAATAGGAGGTATGCAATGGGGGAGAGAAATGACAATACTAAAGGAACAATTAGGTGCTGTTATCGGGAAGAGAGTGGAAAATTTTTAGGGAACCTATTGGTGTTTATTAAAAATTGAGCTACTTGTATAGTGATAGGGGATAAGGAGGGTAGGGAAGAGGTAGTGAGAGGGACTTTATGTCTTTTGGCCACAGTAAAAAGGGATTTTTGGGATTCTGAATGGGAGGAGAAGATAACTATTTATAACAAGATTTTTATCTATTCATTCAAGTGCATGAGGATAGCACTTTTTTTGTAAAGTGTGTGCTACCATGAGAAGAATTAAGCACCTTCATGGTACTTCCAAAACATTACATAGTCTTGGAATTTAGTTGAAAATTTGAGTTTTGCTCTTTAAACCAATTTTTCTTTGCATTATATATTCTAGTTTAGAAAAAACCACAGATATATTATTTTGGAACACATAGTTTGTTAGTTTCCTCTAGAATTTTACAGCAAGTGGTTCACCAAATTAACTTGCTATAGTTCAATAGAATTTTGTATATATAACATTTTTTTCTCTTCCTGTTTCCCTATCAAATCAGCTCTAGATTTTCACAATCCTAATATTATTTTATATTATAATCCTTATAAAATTAAGTTTTGAGTTCATAAAATTATCATCCTTGATTTATTGCTCTACTTATACCTTTCTTACATTATATTTTTGTCTTTGCCCTTTTTCTCTCTCTCAGCTTCCATAATATATCCTTCAATTACTTTCTGTACTTCCATCCCCTTGTGCTGTACTTACCACAACTTGATGTATTTTATATTTTTGCTTTATTATTTAATCTATGGCTTGTCAAGGTAAGCGTCTATTAATTATTTTAGTTTAATTTACCTTAAACCTGATATTTTTTTATCTCTATAGGTACTTCTTTTAGAAGATCTTAAAAGCTCCACTTCATCTCAGCCTCAAACATGATGTCTGTGTGCAACTTATACATCTTTGAAGGTTCTTTTAAATTATTTAATGGGTTGAAGCGTTCACACATTGTTAATCCTTCAACTAAACCTAATCCAAAGTGAGTGCAGGTCAAGCCTCTTTTTCCTGCTTAGGCATCCTAGGAAACGTTTAATCCCATGCCTTATTCCACTCCTATATTTTCTCTCATTTCAAACAAATGTTCCAATTCACTAAACTCATCCATCTTTCTATCTAATAACTCTGGGTCCTCTTTTAGCCTTCAAAATAACAAACCTAATACTTTGGTTCTTCTTATTTTTGGCTCTGGTGATATGGGTCAGATGGGATCGGGTCCTGAGAACTTGGATGATGCGTGCAAACCCTTGATACAGCCAGTCATGGAGCAGTCTCAATTTTCTTTCAAAAATGATTATGGGATTACTGCTAAAGCCTGTGGTGGTATGCATAGTGCTGTGGTGGATGGCAAAGAAAAAGTATGAGCTTGGGGGATTAATGACAATGCAGCTTTGATGCAGTTAGCTGAAGGAATTCCTTAAGTTGAGCATGAAGAACTGGAGTTGAAGCCAATGATATTTCAAGGCTTAATTGATAAGTCATTTAGTGATGTTCTTGTTGCTGCTAGAAATTCAGCTACTGTGGTCATTGGGGAACATGGAGAACTCATGTTTTGGGGAAGATTTAGGGTGTGAGATCTAAAATTTGTTTTTGTTGAATCTTTTCCCAACTGAATTTTTTCTTTATTTTTCCACCCTCTATGGTGTGTACATAGTCAAGTGATAGACTTTTTGGTTTTGATAATGCTTCTGCCTCTAATGTTAAGAAAATTCAACCTACTAGGGTTTTACATCAGTTTCCAACATCCCAAGTTGATTGTGGTTATGACCATATTCTTTCCCTTACAACTGCTGGTGTCACGTGATATGTGAAACTCAAAGAAAAAGTACCCCAATTACCCCACCATTCAAGATCCAACTCCACTAGTAATGTTCAAAAAGCAATCTTGGGGTAATTGCATTCTATTTTGTTCTCAAATCAGCTGTGCTGTACATACCTTAAAAGTACACTAATGGTAAAGACACTTATACTTTTCAATCATAGGACAGTGCATGTAATGTAGAACTAAGATTGAGACAATATTCAAACAGGGGGGTAATTGTGGATCTGAGGGTAAATTATGAGGTCTTTGAAGTAGGAAAAGGGCAGAAGGTTTATAAAGTTAGATGGCTGGTAAATTGGAACTCTGGTGGATTAAATTGGTCTGTGGGTATATGGTGACTGGTTGATTAATGGGTCAGTGAAAGGAGGAATAGGATATTCAAAGGGGTTTAATTTGGCTTAAAATTCTTTAGAATTTAATTATAATATATTTGTGATAGTATTTGAACTCTTATTAGGCTATTGTTATAAATGTCCTTTTCTTACTTAAGAAAAAATTTCATTAAATCCTAAAATACGTAAAATTTTCCTTTTGATTATTAAGTTGCAACACTTTGTGAGATTTTCCATAATAGTTAGTGTCCTTGACATATATATTAATTATTCTTTTAATAATATCTCAAACTAGTATTAGTTACTTTGATCCATCTTCAAATCACTCCCTTGAAGTAGTCCTCTGTGTTTCAAAGTCCTAAATTCTATCTTCCTTCTTATCTCACTTATTTTGGGATCACCCTCGACCCTGAACGTAGTTTGATAAGTTACAGTATAATTTAACTCTCTGTAGTTCTCATTCTTCATACTACTATGACCTTCAGGTGCTATGTTTATATATGGCACCTGTTCAACACACTCCACTTCCCACGGGCACTACTACTAGGGCTCAAGCTAGGGATAGGCTGGCCTCATTACATCCTGTTTCTTGCACTTGCTCTCTTGAACCGCTTGAGTTAAGGGAGCACAAAAATTCAATTCAATTGGTAGAGGATATTCTGCAGGATTTTGAGGACTCCAGTGAAAAAGATGAAGGAGAGGATATCATGCATGAGGCACCATCAGCCTCAGATGCCGGACCTTAAGGCCAACTTTCAAACCCTGGCACAAAGGCTTCATTGGAGGACTATATGAAACTCGCGGTTGAAACCATTACTAATCCTGCCTCCTCTGAAGGATCTAAATTCAAAACTCCTACAATGAAATTTTCAGATAAATTTTATGGAGATCACCCTGACAGATTGTGTCCCTTCTTGCAAACATGCAAGCTACTTTTCCACAATTACCCTTGAAATTTTAGTATGGATTGTTCCAAGGTCATTTATGCCTCTTCTTATTTATCAAGAAATTTGTCATGGTGGTTTTAACCTAATTTGCTCATGCTTTCCTTGAATGAATCTCATTTACTCAATAATAATTGGGAGAAGTTCAAAGACCAACTTTTTAAATTGTTTGGTGATCCTAATGAAACTGACAACAAAGGGATCAAACTTTATTTACTTCACATGAAAAATAATGGCAAATCTTCTAAGTATATCTTAAATTTCAGGGCTTTACAAACTTGAGTTAGTTGGAATGATGCCACTCTTAAATATCATTTCAAAAAGGGACTTCCTTTGAGGATTCTGAATCAATTGAATCTTCATGGGGGTAAAATGGAAAGCTTTATGGACTTAATGGATATTACCCTCAAAATTGATGGAGCCCATCAAGGAAATCTTCAATAAAAGTGTCACATGCAAAGATCTCATGGTTCCAATTTCAAATCTGGGCTTCCTTTGAACAATCACTCCCAACCAGCTCAATCAACCCAATCCAAACCCACTCAAAAGAAAAAGTATAAGTCTAAACCCAAAATCTTGACTACAGGGAATATAAGTAAGTTATTGGATCCAAAAGAGGAATTAAAAAAATCTTAAAGAAAAAGACGGGCAGATAATGGTTTATGTATGTATTGTGGGGGTAAACACAAGTTGGAAGATTGTGCAATGTTAAAGGAAAGGAAAGGTAGAAGTTCTAAGTCAAAAAACTAGAGGATAGCTAACTTGTGTTCAAAGAAAACGATTTTATTTCTCCCCATGCACAGAACCTCCATTTCTTAAGGACTGGAGTTGCCATTAACTGTTTGAGATTTATTCTTTTTAAGGAGGATATACCCTTCAGTTGTCTCAATGACTCTGGGGCTTCAATTTAATTTATCAGTTTATCTTTTTCTGAAAACTTAAGCAGACATTTTTAGATATTGATTGAATTCCAATTTATTTGGTCAAATCAGAGGAACCCAAGTATTGGGTCAGTAAGAAAGTTTTATGGGTTTTAAACTTTCCGAATTTTCCCTCCTTCAAGTGGGAATTAACATTCTTGGATGCCCTGAGGATGGAGGACACCATTATTGGCCATGACTTTTTAATGCATTGGAATCCGGACATTGATTGGTCAGAGGGATTGATAACCCCTTGTTCTAAGTATATTTCTGACTCTTCAATGCAGGTTAATAGGGAGTTAAACAACCATTCTTACCAAGTCCTGCTAGAGGACATCTCACTGCCATATGATTTGCAACCATCTTATTTTTCTCTAAATGAGCATTTGGCTAACCTTTCTAGCTTGGTTACTTCACTCAAAGAGGTTTTCAAAAGCCTTGAGGTAAGAAATTCTTGCTCTCTAAATTCAGGTCTACTCTTGATAGACTCCTTCAACAATGAAGAGGAAAACCAAATCAATATTGAAGCCATTAAATCAACTCTACCTAAAGTTTATCCTGACTTCCTTGATGTATTTTCAATCCGTAAGGCCAACAAGCTACCACTTTATTGACCCTACAATCATCAAATAGATTTAGTAGGTCCAGTACCTTTGACAGGTCCTGTCTACTCCCTATTAAATAATGATTCTCAAATTCTTTGAGACTACATTACATAGAATGTGACAAAAGTTTTCATTTGAGCCAGTAAATCCCCAAAAAGCTCTCCAGTTCTTTTTTTTAAGAAAAAAAGATAGAAGTCTTAAGTTGTGCTTTGATTATAGAAAACTCAACTCAGTGACTAAGAAGAACACATATCCAGTTTCTCCTATGTCTTTACTTCTTACCTTGCTTAGTGGTGCTAATTTCCTCTCTAAAATTGATTTAAGATGCACTTACAAACTTATATGTATTGCTGAAGGCCATGAACCTTTAACAGCAATGCGCACTAGGTTTGGTGGTTTTGAATATTTAGTTATGCCTTTTTGGTTATGTAAAGCACCCTCAAATTTTCAAAATTTTGTCATTGATATCTTTCATGATGTTTTCAGACAAGTTTTTGTCATCTATTTAGATGATATATTAATTTTTTCAAAGACCCTTGAGGAACATATTAAACATGTCCAACAAGTTCTCAATTGTCTTTGAGAGCATGGTCTCTACGCCAAGCACACTAAGTTTGAATTCCACGTAAATTCTATTTACTTTCTAGGTTTTACATTATCCACTGACAGACTTGTAATGGATTATAAAAAGTTTAAAAAGATATTGGAATGGCTGGGGCCAAAATCTGTAAAATACTTACAAGGGTTTTTAGGTTTTGCAAATTTCTATAGTAGATTTATTAAATATTACTCTAAAACTATTACAAATCTCACTTCTCTTCTTAGAAAAGATATTCCCTTTGTTTTTACCAATACAGTGCAAAAGTAATTGAAAGCATTGAAGTCTGTGTTCACTACAGCTCCAATTCTTCAAAATTTCAATCCCTCTGCTTTAAAAATCCTCAAGACAGACACTAGTTATTATGCTATTTCAGAAGATATATCCCAATAAAATCCTGAAACAAAATTTTTTCATCCTGTTGCATTCAAATCACGCAAATTGCTTTCAGAAGAGCTAAATTACAAAATTCATGATAAAGAGTTACATTCTATTTTTCATTGTCTTAGAAAATGGTGTTCTTTTCTTCTCAGCCTTAATAGTTCATTTCAAATTTTAACAGATCATAATGCTTTAAAATACTTTATTTCTTCCAAAGTCTTGATGCAAGGTCAAGCCAGATGGGCTGAGCTCTTATCTGAATTTTCTTTTAATATTACCTATTGCCCTGGTAAAAATTGTGTAGTTCCAGACATATTGTCTCATTGGGAAAACATATACCAAGAGCGGGGGGAGGCATTCACTAACAAGAGCCCAACAAATTTCAAATCAATTTTCAATAAGTTAACGTTAACAACTCATCAACTCAATACAATGACAACTCAAACAATTTAAAATCCATTATCCAAAATTCAAGAAGCTCAATCAAAAGATGATTATTGTGTGGGGTTAAAAGACAAAATACTCTCAAAGAAAGGTGTCAAAAGATTCAGTATTAAATCAGGTCTATAATTCTTTGAAGTTAAAGTAGTCATACCCAATGATAAGGATATAAAATTCTGGATTTTGAATAGCAGACATGACTCTCCCTTAGCTAGTCCTTTTTGGGTTGATAAAAACTACCAGCTCATAGCAAGGGATTTCTTCTGGCCAGGAGTGACTAGAGAAATCAAGGCCTATGTCAAAGCCTGTTATTAATGTAAAAGGAACAAGGTACCTTGTCATAGGAAGTATGGGTTGCTTCAACCACTTCCAGTTCTCTCTAAGCCTTGGGAATCAATTTCAATGGATTTCATTTCTCCATTACCTCCATCAGATAGTTTTGATGGTATACTAGTTGTAGTTGATAGATTTTCTAAAATATCTATTTTCATTAAAACTGTTACTAATGCAACAGCAGAGGATTTAACAAAATTATTTCCAGAACACATATTTTCTAAACATGGCTTGCCTAATGATATTATTTCAGATAGAGGCTCTTTGTTTGTTTCTAATTTCTGGAATCAAATATTTTGACAGTTAAATATTACGAGGAATCTTTCTACTGCTTATCATCCTGAAACTGATGGGCAAAAAAAAAGAGTCAATCAAATCCTTGAAAAATATCTTTAAATGTATGTTAGTTATCAACAAGACTATTGGACCACATGATTACTATTGACCAAATTTTCTCACAACAACTCAACACATTCTTTGAGAAAACAATATCCCTTGAAAACTATCTATGGAAAACATCCTTGATTCAATCTGATTCATGTAGAAGTAAATCATCCTTCTGAACATTATCTTCAAACAATTTCATGACTTCAAGGCAAACTTCAATCTAACCTGGAAGTGGTCGATCAAAGGTATAAGGAACAGGCCAATAAACATTGACAATCTGCTCCAATCGTTAAACCAGGCAATTAAGTATGGCTTGATGCAAGAAAAATTTGAAAAACTCAACTATCTAGGAAACTATCTGAGAAACGCTTGGATCCATTTGAAATTGATGCTGAAATCTCTAAAAATGCATTTTGACTCAAGCTACCTCCATAGTGGCAATCCATTCATCCTGTTTTCACGTATCTCTCTTGGAACTAGCTTGGGAAATATGCCCAGGATTGAACGATCCTCTGGAACCAGTAGAAGTAGAAGTTCATCTAGAGTGGGAACTAAGCCAGATTCTTGACTCAAGAAGGCGCAAGGTGAAACTTCAATATCTTGTGGAATGGGAATGCTACCTTGATGACACAAATAAAACATCCTAAGGACCAGCCATTAATGTTTCTAATGCTCCTGAACTTATCAAATCTTCTCATTTAAAATATCCTTCAAAAGCTAAACCTTTAAATTTTTTCCTTCTTTTTTCTTCTCTGTTTCTTTTTTTTTATTTTTTCAAAATTAAAATCTTAAATCCTTAACATTTTCTTCAAATTTAATTTGTATTTGCAAAACTAAAACTTCATAATCATTTAAATCTTAATATTTCTTTTAACTATTTTTCAATTTTTTCTAAGTTCTGTATATATCTTTAAACAAAATTTAAAACTTTATTAAAAATAAAATAATTAAAATAAAATAAAATAAAATAAAATAAAATAAAATAAACTAAAAATATAATATAATATAATTACAAAATAATTACAACATATAATAAATTTATTTTTCTTTCTAAAATTTTTTTTGTCTTACGTTATTATGTTCTTTCTCTAAAATCTTTTTCTTTCATACTCCAAACTCTTTACGTTTTAGTTTCTTCTCTGTTTACTCAGAACTCAAACTATCAAAACACTTAAATAATCAAAACAACCTTCTCCAACAATCAACCTTGAATCAAATTTCATTTCAAATTCTAAATTTTTCTTTTCTTTCTTAAATACAATTTTTTCTTTCTTTTCTTTTCTTCACACAATAAATCAAAAACAAATAACAAAGTAAAATAATATTTAAGATAAAACTATATACAAAATAAAATTTTCTTTTCTTTCTTCTTTATCCAACCTACTCTTTCTTCTATTTTATTTCAAATCAAATCCTTCATCTTTCCCATTACTTGACAAATTCCTTTTTGACTCTTTTCAAAAACCTCATCACCTTCAGCAAAGACCACCTCTCCAATGTCTAACAATTCCTTGGCTATCTTATACAAAGCCAAATCAACAATCTTCCCAAGCGCTTCACATAAAAATTTACAAATGTCATTCAACAGGCTCAATGGGGTTTCTTGGACCATAATTGATCCAAAACTTGGATCGCTAAATTGGAATCCTCAATATTTAACAGATCATTCTCAATCGGTCTTTCAACTTTGGAGGGAACCTCAGGGATTGGCCCACTGGTCAATGCTACAGGCATCTCTTCCTTGGTCTCCAATCTCTAAAAACAAAAAATCAGTTACCCGTCAAAGTAATAAAATTTAAATTTCTTCACTTACTCCAAACTCAGAGTCTACTTCAAGGAATAAAGGTTTCTTCTCTGCCACCTCTACTTCATCCTCATTGTCATCCTTGATAATCAGTTGTCTCTTTTTAGAAATGGAGGCTTCATCCAGTACTTGCTCTGAAGTACCCTCAACCACATTTTCTGAATCCTCATCCACCATCCATTGTTTTCCTGAAGCTACATCTGTAGCCCAATTGGAGATTTCTAACCTCTCCTCTTGACTCAAATCCCCATCCGATTCATCTATGGCCAAGTCACTGGTGGAAGGCACATCCCAGATATCTTTGATGAAAACTTTTGAGTTGGCAATTGACCAAAATTTTGTAGTTGTAAAGGGCTCTGCATTATCATTAAGGGCCAATGCATTACACACTTCTTGACACAATTGACAAAACTCGCACTTTTTGTGAGGACCTCTTGATGCCGTACTCTCCACGCAAAAATAATCCATGGCCACACAGGCCATCAATGGAGTCTTAAATTGGTGAGTGGGAGGTCCCCCATCAGCTTGGATGTGAGAAGGAGTAGGGGTAGGATCAGTGTGTTCAGGAATTAAATTTATAATAAATAAAGCTAAATCTAAAAAGTTACAAGATATGATTTTAAAATTTTGTAATGAAGTATTCTCACACTTAACAGAGATCACGTTTTATACCTGGGCATCTGTCATGCAATATGTGACGCTCAAAGAAAAAATACCTCATTTACCCAACCATTCAAGCTCTAACTCCACTAGTGATGTGCAAAAAGCAACCTTGGGGAAATTAAATTCTATTGTGTTCTCAAATTGGCCATGTTGTCCACACCTTAAAAGTACACTAATGGTAAATATTTTTATACTTTTCAATCATAGGCAAGTGGGCATAATCTAGCGCTAAGATTGATGCAATATTTAAACAGGGGGGTAATTGTGGATCTAAGGGTAAATTAGGGGATCTGTGAAGTAGGAACAGGGAAGAAGGATCATAAGGTTAGATGGCTGGTAAATGGGAACTCTGGTGGATTAAATTGGTCTGTGGGTATATGGTGACTGGTTGATTAATGGGTCAGTGCAAGGAGGAATAGGACATTTAAAGGGGGTTAATTTGGTTCAACATTCTTTAGAATTAAATTATAATGTATTTGTGATAGTAGTTGAGCTCTTATTAGGCTATTTTTATAATTGTCCTTTTATTACTTAATAAAAAATTTCATTGAATCCTAAAATACATAAAATTTTCCTTTTGATTATTAAGTTGCAACAATTTGTGATATTTCCATAATAGTTAGTGTCCTTAACATATACATTAATTATTCTTTGAGAATTGTCTTGAACCAGTATTAGTTACTTTGATCTGTCTTTGAATCACTTCCTCAAAGTAGTCCTCTGTGCTTTGAAGTCGTAAATTCTATCTTCCTTCATATCTCACTTACTTTGGGGTCACCCTTGGCCCTGTGCATAGGCTGACCGGTGACAGCTGGTCATGTTTATTCATGGGGAAACAACAAGAAGGGTCAGCTTAATTGTAAAATAATTGAACATCAAAAGAGGAATGGCTGTGATCCAGAGAAATTAGCTTTGAAAAACATTGTATTGATTGGTTCTGGTTGCAACCATTCTTTTGTTGTGAACATTAAAGGTGAATTTTTTGGTTGGGGATTAAACACCCAAAGCCAGCTGGGGTTAGGTGATAAATGCATTGATGAGATCATTGAGACCCCAACATTAATTCCTTCAATGTCACCTGAGCAGCACAGCGTTGCAAGAGTGGTTGCCATTGAAGGTGGAAATTTACATAACTTTTTTATTTTAAGTAATGGGGAGTTATGAACGGTTGGAAGCTATGAGAGTCATGAGACTGTTTTATCTCTTGACCACCCAGATGTTGTAGTGGTAGAAAAAAAAAAGCAGCAGTTGAGGCTGCCAAATCACAATTTGTTCTGGAAGAAGTAACTCGTCAAAAGAATAAACCAAAAAGAGCTTCAATTATTTAAGCAAAATAAATATTTGGCCTCTCATGGAAATCTGGCTGCTGTTTGCAATGAACAAACTGAAATTTTGGAGGCCAAGAGATTAGCATCTGATCAAATATTTGTCCCTGGCAGGTGCATCAGGACCCCGACCAGACTTCAATTTCCTCTATCTGCTGAGCTCAAGGAAAAATTTCAAATTATAAATATATCAGTTTGTCCTCTTCATAACCTTGTAATTGACTCTACTGGCCAAGTTTTCAGCTGGGGCCTTGGCTTAATTAATCAGCTGGGGAAGAGTAGAGACGCTGAAGGGGATGATATTGAGCTTGTAGAGATGCTAAAAGAAATAATAACAAAGGGCTTGGTTGAAGGATTTGCTGGTTTGAGGAGGATTAAGGTTGTTAGATTTGCAGCTGGAGGGACTCATTGTTGTTTGAATGCTGTTTCTGTTTGAGGCAAGTTGTGTAATCTTTTTAAAGACTAGATGTGCATTAGTAGACTTGATTTTCATTTTTTTTTATTTTAATTTCTATCCCAACCTTTTCTTTCTGTTTGATTCATTAATTAAAGCAATCCAAGCTTTATAATGGGTTGCAATTTATCATGATTTAATTAAAATTTTCTCTGATTGACACATTATTTTATTTGGAAAGATTGAGAGGTACAAGAATAGACTTTCTGAGAAGTCCAATATTTGGTAATACAGCCAAGCCACAAAAGCTTGCGAAATTTTTGATGAGAAAATCAAAGCTTCACTCCCAAAAAAAAATGATTTGCCTATTCAAAAGGGGCTACTCAAAACCTATCCTTGGCCCTTTTGAATAGACAAATAATTTTTTGGTGAGAACAACGTTAATTTCTTTGTCAAAAATTCTGCAAGCTTTTGTGATAAATTTTCACATTTTGGTGAATCTATCCACTATTAACCAACGAGAGTTATAACTGTCTTTACCTTCTACAGGAAGACCAGTGACAAAATCTATGTTAATGATTTGCCAAGGAGCATTAGGTGCTTCAATATCTTGCAACAATCCTGCTCTTTTACCTTTAAATATTTTAGATTTTTGACAAGAGTCACAAGATTCAACATATAATTTAGTGTCTTCAGACATATTAACCCACCAAGCAGTGTTTTTAATTCTGATAATGGTTTTTTCAAGATCAAAATGTCCAGCCAATTTGTCATCATGAAAAATTTTCAAGATGATCTCTTTCATAGAAGGAGGAATAATAATAACATTGGTCAGTCTTCTCCTGTAATAAATACAACCATCTTCAATGGAAAATTTTCCCTCACTCAAAGCACTCTGGTACTTTAGAGGAAGAGTTTTTATCAATTCTTGAATAGAAGCATTCTTTGGATCATTCAATATTGTAACCAATTTATTTAAATCAGAATCTTTATCATATGAATCCAGAATTAATTGTAACAGTTCTTCTTCCATATCAACTATATATATACCATGTATATGAACAGTATCACTTTCAGGCACATAGGCAGGATTGGAGTCATTATTTGGCAGAGAAAAGCTTGACAGAATATCAAAATTGGAGTGAACATTTCCAGCTCTATGGATAATTGTCATTCTTCCTCTGTACTCCTGAACAGCAAGTTGCCACCTAAACATATTTCTATTTGGTGTCTTTAGGTTCAAGAAGGATTTGACAGCACTACAGTCAGTTACCAATTCAAATATTTGGTCATATAGGTAATAGTGAAGCTTCTCAAGAGCCCAAACAACTGCTAAACACTCCAATTGAGTGGCACCATATTTCAATTCACTATTCCTCAAGGTTCTTGAAATATAACAAATTACAACTTCTGAGGATTTATCATTAATAATTTTTTTTGGTGAAGGGCAGCACCCAGTCCAACAAAGCTAGCATCTGTGTAAAGGACAAAAGTTTTGTTTAAATATGGAAGATCCAATATAGGGGCTGTCATTAAACAGTTTTTCAATGTATCAAAAGCATTTTGACAGTCATTATTCCAGATAAAAGCATCATCTTTTCTGGTCAGTTTGGTAAGAGGTAAGGCTATGGCCTGATAATTTTTAATATATTGTCTATAGTAGCCACACATACCCAAAAAACCTTGGATTTCTCTTACAGAAGCTTGTGCTTTTACATTTTGAATTGCAGCAAATTTATTCTGTTCTACACAAATCTGTAAGCCTAACACAACATGGCCAAGGACTTTTCAGGATTGAAAACCAAAATTACACTTTTTCAAGGACAAGGTCATATTAATATCATCTATTTTTTGAAAAAATTTATTTAAGTGAAAAATATTTTCATCAAATGTTTTAGAAAAAACTATAATGTCATTAATATACACCATGAGCCATCCTTCAATTATCTCCTGATGGAAAGTGTTATCCATTACTTTCTGAAAAACTGAAGGTGCATTTTTAGGGCTAAATGGCATCCTAACATACTTATATATTCCCATATGAGTAGCAATAAGCAAGAAATTCTGTGAATTTTTCTCAACAGGTATTTGATGATAACCTTTATTATCATCCAGACAACTAATAAATTTTTCACCTTGCAAGGTATCATGTATTGAATTAATTCTGGGTAAAGGATAAATATCATCAACAGTATAAGTGTTTAATGCTCTATAATCCCCACATAATACAGCCTTATATTTTTCATAAGAAATCAAAACTGGGGAGGTAACACAATATTTTGGGTTTACATCCACCTTCTCAATGATATTCATTTTTAATAAGGTGGAAATATTATCTTCAATATCCTTTCTCTTTGTTGGAGAAGCAGGATATGATTTTTTCTTAAGACTAGGAGGAATATCATTCAAATAACAGGATAAAGTAATTTTCATTTCATCCTTAACAACTTTTAAGACATGAGAACCATGAGCAAAAGCCATAGGGAAAAGTGTAGTTAAGGCTACTGTTGAATCTTTTTGATCAACTGTTAATTGATCACCAAATGAAGCTGTTTCAATCTCAGACAATAATTCATCCATTTACTCTGTTTGTCTGCCTTTACATTGGATCAAAGAGTGACAAGATTTTAATAAGGGTGTAGAATGCTTCTTAGAAGAAGAAATTTTAAATTTTCTTTTCCCATTCAAGCCCAAGGTAATACAATTGTTTTCAGAATCCAAATCAATTCCAAACATGGTTAAATTGTCATTTCCCATGATAAACCAATTGCTTAAATTTTCATCTTTCATCACAAAAAATTCACAAATAGCTCTGACAAAACCACCATTATATTTAAAGAATACAGTGGTTATGTATTTGCCAATGGGACATAACACAGAATCATAACCTTTCAATTTTTCAGATGTTACAGGTAATAATTTGAATCAATGATCCTTATCCACAGAAGTCAGTTCTTTCTCAGACACTACACTTCCTCCAGCACCAGAGTCAAGAATAACCTCAACAGTTTTTCCATTTATGATAACTGGTGCTCTCAAAGGTGATATTAAAATGGAACTGTCAGTAATATTCTTAATTACTTCAGCATTTTCTACTGAAGACAAGTCAATACCACAATTATCAGACCAGTTATCTAAATATTGGATATCCTTCTCTAAAACAGGAACTTCTTGAGAAGACTCATGGTTATAAGAAATATTGCTATTACAGTCACTGGGGGAATCCTCAAGATCAGCTTGAGTATTTTCTGATTCCTCAGATTGTTCAACAAGATGAATTTTCTTGTCACAAATATTTCCTTTCTTCCATGGTTTATTACATTTAAAACAAGTGTTTGTTGCATATTTCTTTGGTGCAATTGGGGCAGAAGGTTTACCAGTTTTGTCTGGAAGTTTTGTGGAAGGCTTTTGTTGGTCATGTTAAGATTTATCAAGATAATTCCTTGGTTCATATTTATGGCTTAGAAGTACTTCATTACAGATATTAATGAAATAAGAGTGTTCCCTCACATGCTCAGTTCTTGCCACAATTAAATCTCTAAGAGAATTTGGTAATTTATATAGAATTTTATCTCTCCAAATATCATAATCTATCTTTGGATCAATTGCTCTCAGGATTTTTTTTAATTTCATAAGAAAAACAATGGTTCTATCAAGAGAGGAGGACACATATTTTGCATTTTCATACAGTCTTTGTTGAGCCAACATGAATTTTAAACCACCAAACTCATTCTCAATCAAAGTTCTCCATTCATTCCATGTATAATAGTTGTTATCTAACAAAACAGATTCATACCACATCAAGGCTACATTGGAGAATATAGAAATTAACTTAGAAACAATTTCCTCATCTGGAAATTTATATGATCTCTTAAAATTATCAATTCTTTGGATAAAGTGTTGCCAATCAGATGAAGAATCACTATCAAAGGTAGGATATTGGTCCAGCTTAGGCCAATTTTTTTTACTACCAGGATGGTCAGGTTTATGGTTTGAACTACTTAAGGTAATCAATTCTTGAAGTCTTGAAAGGTGTTCAGATATTTCATTATTCACAGAGGTGGATGGCTCATTGTGAGTATCAAATTCTTTTTTATTTGATGCAACAGATCTAATGGACAAATTTTCAGCTGGCATAATTGGTACATTACAAGGGAGAGTAGAAACACCATTTTCAGGATGTTTATTTTTATAATTAACAGCAGGTTGAGGAATATTTCTCAACTCATCACAATGGTCATTATGAACAACTTGTAATGCAGAAATTTTTTTCTCAAGATCAGAAAATTTATTTCTTAAATCAGGAATATAAGATAGTTGATCATTAATCCTAGCAATAGATAGAAAATTTCTGTCCTCTTCTACTGAGCATTTATTACTTAAATTCTGGAAATTAATTTTCAATTTTCTCAATTCACTAGGCAGAAGCATATTGTCATTTTTTAAGGAAGTATTTTCATCAAGAAGAGGCTTCAGATCATCAATAACTTTACGTAGATGATTATATTTATTTGAGAGTGATCTGTTATCACTTTTGTTAGACTTTTGCTGAGCAAGGACATTATTTAATGTGTCTTTTGACTTGAAATAAGCTGTGTCCTGAACAGAAGAAGTCACTTTGAAATGTAAATGTAAATTATTTAATCTATTATTTTCATGTTTTAACAAATCTTTCAAAAGTTTGTCTTTGATAACACTAAAATCAGGAGAGTCTATCAATATTTCCTCAGAAGTTTTTTTAAGTAAAACATAAATTTCAGGAGCAACAGAATCATTCTTTATTGAAAGAGAAGGATTAACTAAAGAAGTATAGGTTAAATGTAATGGCTCATCAAAAGAAAGTTTACTCAGAACATCATTAGGGCTACTAGCTACAGGGAGCTGTCTTTTAATAGGTTTAACTGTTCTTTCACTATTCTCAATAAGATTACCTGTAGAAGAAGGCTTATTAGAATACACTCCAAAATTTTTATCAACCAAACTACTCACCATAGCAGAGGAGGAGACTTCCCCTGGGTTTGAGACTGGATTTGGGCCTTATTTCTCCTGCTTTGTTGGTAAGGATGAGGATGAGGTTGGAAATTGGGTGTTCTGGATGGGCCAGGCTGATGATAAGGAGGATTTTTCACATTCTGTTGATGGTGGCTCATGAGATAATTCCATTTCCATTGTTCCACTTCCAGAGTATTTTGGTTTTTCTGGAATGAGGTGGGATTTTGAGGGGGCTGAGGCTGAGACTGAGTTGATGACATGGGAGGAAGTTGAACCTTCTTTTGAGATAGAAGCTCCTGCATCTGGGACCAAAGGGTGTCCACTCTTGCCTTGTATTTCATAATTTCTGCTCTCAGCTCCTTTATGTGGCTGGTCAAATTGTTGACTTTCTGGTTTAGAGGAATCTTTTTTATTTTTATACCTCTTAGAGGATTTTCCTGATTGACCAGAGGTTTGACTTCTTTCTGAATATTTTGGTGAGGGGGGTTTGCCACTTCTCCTGACATTTCTACACCCTGAAGGGTATGAAGGTTGTTTGTCAGCTGAAGATTTTCAGTAAGTTAATTTTGAAGAACCTACAGATTCATCATCAACATCCACTTTAATTTCATCCACATGCAGGTTATCCATGCTCTCAGTCAATTTGTTTGAGATGTAAGTGGAAAATAAATTTTATATAATCCCTTTAAACAAATAAATATGTCAGGTTAGAAGACAAAAATCTATTTTTATATTAAAATATTATATTAAAAATAAATACAATTATTTAAATTTAAAGTAGTATATAATATAATAAAAGAAATTTATATTTGATTCAAATAATTATTGGGACTTAAACAATAAATGTTTAATGTCAACCAACAATAATTATACCAGAATTTATATGGCAGTTACTGGGACTAATTACAGAGTACTATTATAGTCAACCAAAATCAACAAATTAATAATAATAAAAATTAAATTGATAATTCAAATATTAAAATTAAATTTGTGAAATCTTCTAGGACTAAGAGGTATTAACACTCTATTATTGTCGGTCAGTCGTCTAGAAGAGGTAAGAAAAATAGGAGAAAAAGGAGGAGAGAAGGAGGAGGACAAGGGAAAATAAAGAAATAAACCAAAGAATATATATTTAATTTATTTGAGAGGGAAACAACGGTGAGCAACTTTGAGAGGTGACAAAAACTTAGATTTTATTAACAATAATATTATTAAATGTAAGGGTTCTGCGCGGCAAACAATTTTAATTACTATCAGAATTAAAGCAACCTTTAATTTGTTGTATAGAATTTAAATTAGATTTGTATTACTAATAAAAAAAAATATAAACGTAATAAATTGGTTATTTAATTTGTTGAGTGTGTAATAAGTGATGAGGCTACAGGGGATTATCCAAGGCCCTTTTATAGGCAATGGGTCCTCTGAAGCGCCACTATATTTGTAAATACAATAATTAGAATAGAATAAAACAATTATATCAAAGAGTAAGTGAAACATAACAATGTAGAGAAAAATATGAAACAAATAATTAAACCCCCAATTAAGAAACCAATTTTCCCGCCATTAATTCCCAAATCAGTAAGTGAAAATAGTGAATAACTAAACAAGATTGGAACATAGGAACTATGAGAAAAATAATTCCAAACAGATGGTACAATCTGATTAAAGGATATTTTAAGTGAAACAAAAAAATACTTTGACGCAACAAATCATGTAATTAATCTCAATTTAGTATAAATTAATTTATTTGTTTTTTCTAACACAATTAAGGGTCAAAAGAAGCGTCAATAATTATTGTTTAGTATGATATGAGAGGTGTTTATTTAATATATAAATTTAAATAATTAATTTAAATATATTATAAGCCAATTTTACACTTATAATTATAATATATGTTTTTTCAATTAATCAAATATAAATTTATAATTATTAAATACATAAAAAAGCGCCATTATTTGTAGAATATATTATATTATGTTCAATTTAACTGTATATAAAAATATATATAACCAATAAATTTAATGTAACACTTGTATATAATAAAATACTTATATAATTTCATTATGCAATAAAATATTAAGTTATATTCATTAAATACAATTCTTACCCACTTTTTAAGGTTTTATAATTTATATATCATTTACTGGACTCCTGGAATAGCCTGGCTGACACTCCCTCACTCTAAAAAAAACAATAAAAAAAATGCTAAGATTTTTTCTTTTTGTATTTTTTCAACAGAGCAGGCAGATTTGAAATTTCCTTGCCAGGTATCCATGCATCATGTTCAGATGATTTGTTCTTATATCTCAATAAATATTCAGTACCTCTTTCAGAAGTGATAATTCTATCATTGAGAATTTTATCAATTTCTGCTGTTTCTGTGACTTCCTGAGGGTTCTTCTTAGGTCTTCCTCTTCTTTTTGGAAATAAGTCACTGTTGGAAGTATAAGGTTTAAGTAAAGAAATGGGAAAGACAGGATGTTTCCTATCATATGGAGAATACAATACAACTTCTACTGCATTATCACCAACCATTCTTTTAACAACAAATGGTCCTACAAAAGGATCTTTTAATTTGTGGTTACCTTGTAAATTGAAATGGACAGTAGAGATCAACACTTCATCACCCTTGTTAAATGTGTATTCTTTATGGGATTTATCCCATCTTTTCTTTTCATATTCAAATGCTTTATCAATACAACTCTGAGCATGTTTTCTGCATAGCTGTTGCATTTGCATAAAAGATTTTACACCAGGGTGTAGTTCCAACTTAGGTAACTTATTATTGAGAATCTGAGCAGGAGTGTTTGGGACATAACCTAACCAAAGCTCAAAAGGCTTTTTCTCAGTGACAGAATGAACAGTGCTATTATATGCAAATTCAAGACCAGGCAAAAGAGTGACCCAATCATGAGTAAATCTGTCATTGCCTTTATATTCTAAACCAAAGGCACAATACCTTCTAATCATATCTTCCAGAGTTTGAATCATTCTTTCAGCTAGACCATCAGTCTGTGGATGGTGAGCTGTAGACAATTTTAACTCACAGCCACAAATATCCATCAAAGAGGTCCAAAACTCAGAAGTGAATTTTGGATCCCTATCAGAGATAATGGCTTTTGGAAAACCAATAATATTAAACATGTAAGACCACCATAAGAAAGCTAATTCTTTGGTGGATACATCTTTGTGGGTTGGAATAAATTTGCACATTTTTGTGAATCTATCCACTATTACCCAACAAGAGTTAAAGCTGTCTTTAACTGCAACAGGAAGACCAGTGACAAAATCCATATTAATGATTTACCAGGGAGCACTAGGTGCTTCAATATGTTGTAATAACCCTGCTCTCTTACCTGTTAACCTTTTAGATTTTTGGCAGGAATCACAAGATTCAACATATAATTTTGTGTCTTCAGACATATTAGCCCACCATGCAGTGTTTTTGATTCTAATCAATGTTTTTTCAAGATCAAAATGACCAGCTAATATGTCATCATGACAAAGTTTGATGATAGTTTATTTCATTGAAGGAGGAATAACAATTACATTGGTAAGCTTCCTTCTATAATATATATAACCATCTTCAATAGAGAACTTTCCTTTATTTAAAGCATTTTGGTACTTTGCAGGAAGAGTTTTCATTAATGCTTGAATTGAAGCATTCTTAGGATCATTTAAGATAGTAACCAATTTATTTAAATCAGAATCTTTATCATATGAATCCAGTATTGACTGTAATAACTCTTCCTCCATATCAACTATAAATACACCATGTATATGAACAGTATCATCTTCAGGTACATAAGCAGGATTGGAGTCATTATTTGGCAGAGGCAATCTGGAGAGCATATCAACATTAGAGTGAACATTTCCAGCTCTATGGATAATAGTCATCCTTCCTCTGTATTCTTGAACAGCAAGTTGCCACCTGAACATATGTCTGTTAGGTGTCTTGAGGTTTAAGAGAGATTTCACAGCACTACAGTCAGTTACCAACTCAAATTTTTGGTCATCCAAGTAGTAATGAAGTTTCTCCAGAGCCCAAAAAACTGCTAAGCACTCCAATTGAGTGGCACCATATTTCAATTCACTATTTCTTAAGGTTCTTGAAATATAACAAATTACAACCTCTGAGGATTTATCATTAATAATTTGCTTTTGGTGAAGGGCAGCACCCAGACCAATAAAGCTAGCATCTGTATAAAGTACAAATGGCTTGTTAAAATCTGGAAGAGCCAATATAGGGGCTGTCATTAAGCAACTTTTCAATGTATTAAAAGCTTTCTGACAGTCATTATTCCAGAGAAAAGCAACATCTTTTCTGGTTAGTTTTGTAAGAGGCAAGGCTATGACCTGATAATTTTTAATATATTGTCTATAATAGCCACACATACCCAAAAAACTTTAGATTTCTCTTACAGAAGTTGGTGCTTTCACATTTTGAATGGCAGCAACTTTATTATGGTCTACACAAATTTGTAAGCCTGACACAACATGGCCAAGGACTTTCAAAGATTGAAAACCAAATTTACACTTTTTTAAAGATAAGGTCATATTGATTTCATCCATTTTTTGGAAAACTCTATTCAAGTGAATCATATGTTCATCAAAAGTTTTAGAAAAAACAATAATATCATCAATATAAACCATGAGCCAACCTTCAATAATTTCTTGATGGAAAGTGTTATCCATGACCTTCTGGAAAACTGAAGGAGCATTTTTAGGGCCAAATGGCATCCTAACATACTTATATATTCCCATATGAGTAGCAATAAGCAAAATTTTTTGAGAATTTTTCTCAACTGGAACTTGATGATAACCTTTATTACCATCCAGACAACTAATAAATTTTGCACCTTGCAAGGTAGCATGTATTGAATTAATTCTGGGTAAAGGATAAATATCATCAATAGTATAAGTATTTAAAGCTCTGTAATCTCCACATAATCTAGCTTTATCTTTTTCATATGAAATCAAGACTGGGGAGATGACACAATATTTGGGGGTGACATCCACTTTCTCAATGATATTCATTTTCAATAATGTTTCAATATTATCTTCAATATCTTTTCTTTTTGATGGAGAAGCAGGATATGGTTTTTTCTTAAGGGAAGGAGGAATATCACTCAAATTACAGGATAAGGTAATTTTCATCTCTTCCTGAACAATTCCCAAGACATGAGAACCATCAGCAAAAGCCATAGGGAAAGAGGTAATAGAGGCAACAATAGAATCCTTTTGTTCACTAGTCAACTGATCACCAAAAGAAGCTGTATTTATTTCATGTAATAAATCATCCATTTCAGTTGTTGTTCTACCTTTACATTGGGTCAGTGAGTTACAAGATTTCAACAAATGCCCAGAAGGTCTAGGAGAAGAAATTTTGAATTTTCTTTTCCCATTCATTCCTAAGGTAAAGCAATTATTTGCTGGATCCAGTTTCACACCAAACATGGTTAAAATATCATTTCCCATAATAAACCAATTGCTCAAATTATCATTTTTCATGACAACAAACTCACAAATAGCTCTGACAAAACCACCATTATATTTGAAGAAAACAGAGGTTTTGTATTTGCCAATAGGAAATAAGGTAGAACCATACCCTCTCCATTTTTCAGAAGTTATAGGCAATAATTTACTCAAATATTCTTTATCCACTGAAGCCAAAGCTTTTTCAGATACTACACTTCCTCCAGCACCAGAATCAAGAACTACATCAACATGTTTACCATTAATGATAACAGGTGCCTTTAAAGGGGATATAGGTATAGAATTGTTAGTAATATCTTTAATTATCTCAGCATTTTCTACTGAAGATAAATCCAATACACATTCATCAGATATATTATTTAAATAATGGACATCCTGTTCCAAAATTAAAACATCTTTAACAGATTCATTGTCATAGGAGATATTACTTTCACAGTCACTGGAAGAATTATTGACATCAAGTTCAACTTCATCAGTGTCTTCATTTTGTTCAACAAGATGAATTTTCTTGTCACAAACATGACCCTTCTGCCACGGTTTGTTACATTTATAACAAGTATTTGTTGCATATTTTTTAGGTGCAACTGGGGCAGAGGTTTTACCAGATTTTTCTGGGAGCTTTATAGAAGGTTTATTCTGATCATTATAAGATTTACTAAGGTAATTCTTTGGTTCATATCTATGGTTGAGTAATACTTCATTACAGATATTAATGAAAGAAGAATTTTCCCTTATATGCTCAGTTCTAGCAACAATCAAATCCCTAAGAGAATTTGGTAATTTATACAAGATTTTATCTCTCCAAATATCATAATCCAACTTTGGATCAATTGCTCTAAGGATTTTAGTTATTTTCATCAGAAAAACAATGGGCTTTTCAACAGAGGAGGATACATATCTAGTATTCTCATACAGTCTCTGCTGAGCTAACCTGAATTTTGAACCACCAAACTGATTCTCAATCAAGGATTTCCAATCATTCCATGTATAATGATTGTTATCTAAGAGGACAGATTCATACCACATCAAGGCTACATTGGAAAATAAAGAAATTAGCTTAGAAACAATTTCCTCATCAGGTAGTTTATAAGATCTCTTTAAATTATCAATTCTCTGGATAAAGTGTTGCCAATCAGAGGAAGAATCACCATCAAAGGTAGGATATTGGTCTAACTTAGGCCAATTTTTCTGACTACTGGGATGGTCCACTTTTTGGTTTGAATTATTCATTATTAATAATTCCTGAAGTTTAGCCAGGTGTTCAGAAATTTCATTATTTACAGAAACAGCTGGTGCATGACCATCACAAGATTTTTTGCTAGTAGCAAAAGATTTTACAGAGTCATTGTCAGTTTGTTTAATGGTTGAAATATGAGGAAGAAAGGATGAACTTTGCTCAGGTCTTTTCCCTTTATTTTTATGCAGCTTATTTACAGAAATCTCATTTAATTCATTATTGGTGTTTAAGGTTGAGAACTTTTCCTGTAGGTCAGACACATAGTTTCTTATTCTTGGAATTTCAGACATCTGGTCATTTACTTTTGCAAGAGATAGAACATTTCTGTCCTCAGAAACTGAGTGTTTGGTACTTAGTGCATGGAAATCATTTTTTAGCTTCTTAAACTCATTTTGCAGAGATTTTATTTCATTTTTGAATGAATAATTTTCCTCAATAAGGGGTTTCAATTCACTCAAGGTCTTATGTAGACTGATATTTCTATCTGAGATAGCTCTATGGTCACTTCTTATTTGTTTTTGTTGACTAAGAAAAATATTCAAGGTTTCTTTGATTTTTAAATAAGCTGTATCTTGTACAGAAGAACTCACTTTACATTGCAAGTGTAAATTATTTAATCTATCATTTTCATGGATTAACACATCTCTCACATGTTTGTCTTTCACAATATTAAAATCAAGGGTATCTTTCAATATTTCCTCAGAAGTTTTTTCAATTAAGGTATAGATTTCAGGGGGAACAGAATCATTTTTAATTGCAAGAGAAGGATTAATTAAAGATGTAGAAGTTAAATTTAAAGGTTCATCAAATGACAATTTGCTAATTACATCAATAGGGCTACTAGTTACAGGAAGCTGTCTTGTAACAGGTTTAACTGTTCTTTCACCATGTTCAATAATATTACCTGCAGAAGAAGATTTATTAGAAAACATACCCAAGTGACTATCAACCAAATTACTTACCATGGCAGAGGAGGAAACTTCCCCTGGGACTGGGTTTGGGATTGTGCTTGGGCCTTCTTTCTCCTGCCTTGTTGGTAGGGATGAGGAGGTGGATGGAAATTGGGTGTTCTGGATGGGCCAGGCTGATGATGAGGCGGGTGTTGCACATTCTGTTGGTAGTGACTCATTAGATAATCCCATTTTCATTGCTCTACTTCCATAGTATTTGGATTTTGGATGGTTGAGCTGGGTGGCTGTGAAGGTTGAGCCTGAAAATGAGGCTGATTGGGAGGCAACTGAGGAGGGGCCTGGGCCTGAATCTGGTTCCTGAGTTCTTGGACCTGATCCCACAATGTGTCTACCTTTGCTTTGTACGTCATATTTTCTGTCTTCAACTCTTTTATATGACTGGATAGGTTGCTGATTTGTTGTGGCAGAGGAAGCTTTTTTATTTTGAAGCCTTTTGGAAGACCTTCTTGAGGCACTAGAGGCTTTACTTCCTTCTGTGGTACTGGGGGAAGGGGGTTTGGTTTGTTTGCATTTCCTGTCATTTCCACATCCTGCAGTATGTGAATTCTTTGTGTTAGCATAAGATTTTTTATGACCAACTTTAGAAGAACTTACAGTGTCAGCATCATAGTCAATTTCTATCTCATCCACTTGCATGTTATCCATTTTTTCTGCCAAATTGTTGGACATACTAGTGGGAAGATTTATAATTTACTTTTTACTTTATAAAAAAATAATAAAAGTTAGTCAATAATTGCTCCAAATAATAAAAAAAAAATATTTAATTAATTAAATTATAGAAAAAATAATTTTCAATTTAAAGTAATAATTAAAAAATTAATTTTTAAAAAAAATGGATTGCAAGGTTAAATTGGGAATAACAAGTAAGTTAATTCAACCAATTAATTACCAATATTAAATATGGCAATATATTTGGGACTAAGCACATTGTACTTTTAAGTCAACCAAAATTAACAATAATTAATAATAAAAAAAAATTAAATTAATAATTCAATTTGTATTAATAATAATGTCAATTCTTCTAGGACTAAGAGGATTTAACACTCTATAATGGTCAACAAGGAAAAGAAAATTTTAAAAATTGAACACTTACACTCAGTGATTCAGCAATTAAGCCACAATCACTGTTATTGCAATAAAAATATAGTAATATGAGTGAGAGGCACAAAGGTGAACTTACTATGGTGATCAAAAAATCACTTCAAAATAATATAAAAATTAATATTATATAAACCTAAGATGTCGAACCCAAGTTCGAAACACAGTCGCGGCAAAAGTTTCGTTTTTCTAGGTGGTCCGTGCGTTTTGTTGTTCGTCGCCAGGCTCGATCTTCGTCGTTGTTTTGGAAAGGTCCCCAGTTGTTGGTCAGTCGTCTAGAAGAGGTAAGAAAAATAGGAGAAAAAGGAGGAGAGAAGGAGGAGGACAAGGGAAAATAAAGAAATAAACCAAAGAATATATATTTAATTTATTTGAGAGGGAAACAATGGTGAGCAACTTTGAGAGGTGACAAAAACTTAGATTTTATTAACAATAATATTATTAAATGTAAGGGTTCTGCGCGGCAAACAATTTTAATTACTATCAGACTTAAAGCAACCTTTAATTTGTTGTATAGAATTTAAATTAGATTTGTATTACTAATAAAAAAAATATAAACGTAATAAATTGGTTATTTAATTTGTTGAGTGTGTAATAAGTGATGAGGCTACAGGGGATTATCCAAGGCCCTTTTATAGGCAATGGGTCCTCTGAAGCGCCACTATATTTGTAAATACAATAATTAGAATAGAATAAAACAAGTATATCAAAGAGTAAGTGAAACATAACAATGTAGAGAAAAATATGAAACAAATAATTAAAACCCCAATTAAGAAACCAATTTTCCCGCCATTAATTCCCAAATCAGTAAGTGAAAATAGTGAATAACTAAACAAGATTGGAACATAGGAACTATGAGAAAAATAATTCCAAACAGATGGTACAATCTGATTAAAGGATATTTTAAGTGAAACAAAAAAATACTTTGACGCAACAAATCATGTAATTAATCTCAATTTAGTATAAATTAATTTATTTGTTTTTTCTAACACAATTAAGGGTCAAAAGAAGCGTCATTAATTATTGTTTAGTATAATATGAGAGGTGTTTATTTAATATATAAATTTAAATAATTAATTTAAATATATTATAAGCCAATTTTACACTTATAATTATAATATATGTTTTTTTCAATTAATTAAATATAAATTTATAATTATTAAATACATAAAAATGCACCATTATTTGTAGAATATATTATATTATGTTCAATTTAACTGTATATAAAAATATATATAACCAATAAATTTAATGTAACACTTGTATATAATAAAATACTTATATAATTTCATTATGCAATAAAATATTAAGTTATATTCATTAAATACAATTCTTACCCACTCTTTAAGGTTTTATAATTTATATATCATTTACTAGACTCCTGGAATAGCCTGGCTGACAATTATAGTCAACTAGGAAAAAAAATTAAGTTTAAATGAACACTTACACTCAGTGAATCAGCAATTAAGCCACAATCACTGTTATCGCAATAAAAAATTTAATATAAGAGTTGATAGGAGAAAAGGTTGACTTACAGTAGTGATTGTTAATTACCTAAAAAATATATAACTTTTAAAAATATATATACCTTAAATGTTGTTCCCCAGTTTGATTCACGGTTGTGGGAAAAGTTTACTTTTTGTGTGAGGTGGTCCATGCATTTGTTGTTCGTCCGAATTTTGTCAAGTTGATTGTTACCCTTTGGAAAGGCCCTCAATTGTTGGCTGGTTTGTCTAGAATGAAGTAAAGAAGAAGAGGATAAAAGTGAAATAAAAGAAAAGAATAAGGAAGGAAAAGATGATGGGTCAATGAAGAGACTAATTGGATAGACAAAGAAATGACAATAATTGAACTGTTTATATATTTAAGTACTTTATTATTTCTCTCTGCTCAAATATTAACAAACTAATTATTAAAAATCTTAAAATAACCTTAGTAATTTTATTTAATATTTAAGGAAACTGACATGCCAAAAAAATAATAAAATATATTGTAAAGTTTTAAAATAAAAATGAGTTAATAAGTGATGAGGCTACAGGGGATTATCCAAAGCCTTTTTATAGGAATGGGATCCTCTGAAGTGCCACAAATGAGTAATTACAAAATACAACACACAATATGGGGGGAGGACTTGCTAGTGAGTCAGCAACCTTGGACTCAAACTCACCACAGATTGAACACACATTGTGCTATTGATAAAGGAATCATACAATCAGGGATGAACACCAGTCAGCAGAGCACTTTTAGGTTGGTTTTCAAGTAGAGTTCAGTATGGCTTCAGTATGAGTTCAGTCTGAGTTCCATCTGAGTTCAGGTTAAGGACTTGCTAGAAAGTCAACCCCCTATATTGTGTAGTGATAGTAATAAGGTAAAACAAGAATTTAGAAGAATATAACTAAAACATAAATATTGAGAGAAAAACATGAAACAAAAAATCAAACCCATGAGTAAGAGACTAATTTTCCCACCATAGTTTCCCAAACCAGTGAATTAAAATAATGAGTAACTAAATAAGTCTTAAACATAATAACTGAGAGTAAAATAATCCAAAACAAGTATTACAATGTTTTGTTAAGGGTTTAATTGAAACAAAGAGAATATTTTGACACAAAAATTTTTTGTAATTAATTTAATTCAATTGTAAAGGAAAATTAAACATTTGTTTTAACTATTTTATTAACTTAATAATTAATTCAGTTGGAAAAATTAATTAATTTAATCATATTGTTAACTCAAAGTGAGGATTTTAATATTATTATCTTAAATAAGTAGTTTAACTTATTTAATAATTTCCTGTCACAATTAAGGGTCAAAAAAGCGTCCAATATTAATGTTGAGTAAGATATGTAAGGCTTTATTTAATATATAAATTTAATTAATTAATTTAACTACATTATAAATTAATTTTACACTGATAATCATAATATATGTTTAGAATTAATTAATTATTAATTTATTTTTATTAAATACATAAAAATGCGCCATAATTTTTAGAATATAAAATATATCGTGCTTAATTTAAATTTATAAATAAATTATATAACAATAAAATTAATATAACCCTTATTTTATTTATATTTAATAAGATACTTATATAATTTTATTAAGCAATAAAATATTAATTTATACACATAAAATGCATATTTTTATGCCCTCTTTTGGTTCCAGTAAATTACATAAAATTTACTGGGCTCCTGATATAGCCTGGCTGACAGTTATCTTGAAGCCGGCGACCAAGGGACTGTTCAAAATTGAGGTACCTGTAAGGACAATCGGATGGCAAAATGAAAAACATCAAAAACCATGTGACTTATTTTTTTTTCTGAAGCCAGGAATCAAACCGCACTCTAAAACTTAGGTTCATATATTGGAAATATCCATATATACTTGTGGTAATTATATTAATTACTATTTGTGGGTCACTTTGCATGTTTCATTGTCTACATATATCTTTTTACTCAGCACTCTGTAAGTGGCATTAACTTTCTCATTTTACAGGGGGAGGTGCCTGGTAAATAAAAATATTTTTTTTCCTGTTGACCAAGATAGAAATGTATTGTTCTTAGTCCTAGAAGTAATATGAAAATTAAATTAATTATTTTATATTTTTTTAAATTATTTCAGTTGACCTCTGTCCTAATAATTAAAAAATTATATTATTGCTTCAGTTGACAATTTTCCTGGCAGTGAAATAATAATATTTAAAAATAATGGAATTGATTATATTAAAATTATTTCAGTTGACAATAATTCCTGGTAATTGAATTATTTCAGTTGACATTAAGTCCTGGTAATTAAAGTTATTTTCAGTTGAAATTAAGTCCTGGCAATTAAATTCTTCAGTTGACTTTAGTCCTGATAATTATCAACTTTTACATTACTAATTACTAAATTATTTTATTATTTCAGTTTATTTATTTTATTCCTGGCTATAAAATTACTCTAAATTAATTAATAAAATTTTGATTATTATTTCAGTTGATTCTTTGTCCTGAAAAAAATTATATTCTAATTATTCCAGTAGATTAAAAAATCCTGATAATTACTTATATATTAAATTTTTTTTCCTTATTTTTCTTTAAATAAAGTAAAAATAATAGCTGATTAAATATTTCTTTCTCTCAGTTCAGGTTAACTAAAACTATGACTGAAAAAGGTGCCTCTGCTGGCCATAATGAGGAACTAGATTGAATTGATTATGATGAAGCCTCTTCTGTAAGTTCTCCTTTGACTACAAAACTGGCTCAAATTAATCAATTACAGGGCAATCAGGATGTGGAGATGCAAGAGATAGAGATATTATTGGAGACAACTTCTCAGGAACAAAAGCCTACAAGCAACCCCCCAATTACCAACAGAAACCTCTGGAAAAGGTTGGTAAACCTTCTGCCAATGTTGCACCCAAAAAAGTATGCAACAAACACTTTCTTCAAATGCAGCAAGCCTTGGCAGAAAGGCCATTTTTGTGACAAGTTAAATCTTGTAGAGGAGACAGAGGAACATGCTGATGACACAATAGCACTGGATGATACTTCAATTGATTCACTACGCAATATAGGGGGTGGACTTGCTAGCAAGTCCTCAACCTGAACTCAGATGGAACTCAGATGGAACTCAGACTGAACTCAGACTGAACCCATACTGAACTCTACTTGAACACCCACCTAAAACTGTTCTGCTGAGTGGTGTTCATCCCTGATTGTATGGTTCCTTTATCAATAGCTCAATGTGTGTTCAATCTATGGTGAGTTTGGGTCCAAGGTTGGGGACTTGCTAGCAAGTCCGCCCCCCATATTGTGTGGTGATTGTGCTGGCAATATTTCATATGAATCTCATCAGGAAATTTTAATGCTGGAAGAGGATATCCATTATTTTAATAATATTAATATTGAGAATGATAATTTATCTACAGTAGAGGATGCTTAGATCATAAAAAACCTTGAGGTCAGATCAATTATTATTGCCCCTCTCAAGGCACCAGTCTTGATCAATGGAAAAAACATTGAGTTTGTCTTAGATTCTGGAGCTGGAGGAAGTGTAGTATCTAAAAAAGCACTTGCTTCAGTGGACCAAAATTATAAATCAAAACTTATGCCTATCATTTCTGAGAATTGGAGAGGTTATGGCTCTGTTTTGTCCCCCATTGGTAAATACAAAGCCACAATATTTTTCAAATATAACCATGGTTTTGTAAGAGCTATATGTATTTTTTTTGTCATTAAAAATGATAACTTGAGTAGTTGGTTCATTGTGGGTAATGAAATTTTAACAAAATATGGCATAAAATTAGATCCTTCAGATCAATGTTTCACAATGGGGATGAATGGGAAGAGAAGATTTAAAATTTCCTCCCCCAAGAAATTATTAACACCAGGATTGAACACATGTCATTTTGTAGTTCAATACAAAGGAAGATCTAAAAAATAAAAAAATGCCCTTATGTCTGAAATTGAAAATGCTTCTTTTGGAGAACAACTTTCTGGTGAAGAAAAAGATTTCATCTTTAAATTGATAAAATCTTTTCCTATGGCCTTTGCTCATGGTTCACATTAGTTAGGATTGGTGAAAGAGGAAATGAAGCTTTCATTATCTTAACCATTAACTGAAATACCACCTAGTTCAAAGAAGAAGCCTTATCCTTCTTAATCCCAAAAAGAGAAAAGATATTGAAGACAATATCTCTAACCTTTTAAGAATGAATATTATTGAAAAGGTAGTTGAAACACCTAAACATTGTGTTATCTCACCTGTCATAACTTCTTATAATAAAGATAAAGCCAGGTTATGTGGTGATTATAGAGCATTGAAAACTTATACTGCTGATGATATCTATCCTTTACCCAGAATTAGCTCTATACCTGCTACTCTAAAAGGTGCTAAATATATCATCTGTTAGGATGGTAACAAGGGATATTACCAGGTACCTTTTGAGAAAAATTCTCAGAATTTTCTGATGATTGCTACTCATATGGGTATTTATAAGTATGTTAGGATTCCATTTGGCCCTAAAAATTCCCCTTCAGTTTTTTAAAAAGTTATGGATAACACATTCCATCAAGAAATAATTGAAGGATGGCTGATTGTTTACATTGATGATATCATCATATTCTCTAGAACATTTGAGGACCATCTTAACCACCTGTGTAAAGTGTTGCATAAGATGTATGAGATAAATATGACACTTGCTTTGAAGAAACGCAAATTTTGTTTTCATTCCTTCAAAGTTCTTGGTCATGTTGTCTCAGGGTTAGAGATATGTGTTGACCAAAACACAGTGGCAGCCATACAACAGGTGAAGGCTCCTACCACAGTTAGAGAGCTCCAGAGTTTTTTGGGAATGTGTGGATACTATAGACAGTATATTAAAAATTATCAAGTCATAGCATTACCCCTTACCCAATTGACTAAGAAAGATGTTGCTTTTGTCTGGAATAGTGAAAGACAAAGAGCTTTTGACACTATGAAACATTGTTTGATGTCAGCACCAATTCTTTCTTTACCTGACTTTAATTAACCAATTGTTTTAAACACTGATGCCAGTTTTATTGGTCTTGGTGCTGCCCTCCATCAGAAACAAGTGATGAATGATAAAGTATCAGAAGTATTAATTTTTTATATTTCAAGAACCTTGAGAAAAAGTGAATTGAAATATGGTGCCGCTCAACTAGAATGTTTGGAAGTATTGTGGGCTCTAGAGAAGCTACATTATTATCTGGATGACCAGAAATTTGAACTTGTCACTGACTGCAGTGCAGTTAAATCCCTTTTAAACTTGAAAACACCAAACAGACATATGTTCAGATGGCAGTTGGCTGTTCAAGAATACAGAGGGTGAATGACAATAATTCATAGGGCTGTTATTTTTCACTCAAATGTAGATATGTTATCAAGGTTACCTTTTCCAAATGATGACACAAATCCTGCATATGTTCCTGAAGATGAGATAGTTCATATTCATGGAATATATGTGGTTGATATTGAGGAAGAGCTATTACAGCTTATTCTGGATTCATATGATAAGGACACTGACTTAAAAAAGTTACATACCATATTAAATGGTTCAAAGAATGCTTCAATACAAGCATTAATTAAAACCCTTCCACCAAAATACCAGAAGGCTTTGAAAAAAGGTAAATTTTTAATTGATGAAGGATATATATATTATAGAAGAATGTTGAGTAATGTTATTTTTATTCCTCCTTCTATGAAAGAGATCATCTTGAAAATTTGTCATGATGACATATTGGCTGTACATTTTGATCTTGAAAAAACAATGGTCAGAATAAAAAATGCTGTTTGGTGGTTGAATGTGTCTGAAGACACCAAATTATATGTTGAATCTTGTGATTCTTGCCAAAAATCAAAATGATTGACTGGTAAAAGAGCTGGATTGATGAAACATATTGAACCTCCTGATGCACCGTGGAAGATAATAAACATGGACTTTGTAACAGGATTACCTATTGCTGGAAAAGATAGTTATAACTCTTGTTGGGTTATTGTGGACAGATTCACAAAAATGTGTAAATTTATCCCTACTCACAAGTATGTTTCCACTAAAGAATTAGCTTTTTTTTGGTGGTCTCATATGTTTAATACTGCTGGTTTTTCTATAGCCATAATCTCTGACAGAGACCCTAAATTTACTTCTGAATTTTGGATGTCTCTGATAGATGTTGGTGGTTGTGATCTGAAACTTTCTACTGCCCATCATCCCCAAACTGATGGATTAGCTGAAAGAACAATTCAGAATTTAGAGGACATGATAAGAAGGTATTGTGCCTTTGGCCTTGAGTATAAAGATAATGACAGATTTACTCATGATTGGGTTACCTTACTTCCTGGTTTGGAATTTTCTTATAATAGCACTGTTCATTCTGTTACTCATATAAAAGCCTTTTGAGCTCTGGCTTGGATATGTTCCAAATACCCCTGCCCCAATTCTCAATAATAAAATACCTAAATTGGATTTACATCCTGGTGTAAAATCTTTTCTTCAAATGCATCAACTTTGCAGAAGTCTTGCTTAAAAATGTATTGAAAAATCCTTTGAATATGAGAAGAAGAGATGGGAAAAATCCCATAAAGAATACACTTTTAAAAAGGGTGATGAAGTACTAATTTCTACAGTCCACTTCAATTTACAAGGTTATAACAAATTGAAAGACTTGTTTGTAGGTCCGTTTGTTGTCAGAAGAATGGTTGGTGATAATGCAGTTGAAGTTAAATTGTATTCTCCATATGACAGAAAACATCCTGTTTTTCCAATATCTCTTTTGAAACCTTACACATCTAATAGTGATTTATTTCCCAAAAGGAGGGGTAGACCAAAAAAGACCCCTAATGAAATCACTGAGACAGCAGAAATTGATAAGATTCCAAATGACAGAATAGTTACTGCTGAAAAAGGTACTGAATACTTATTGAGATTCAAGAATAAATCTTCTGAATATGATTCTTGGATAACTGGGAAAGAGATATCTAATCTTTTTACTCTGCTAAAGAAATATAAAAAGAAAAAATCATAACATTTTTTTATTGTTTTTTCTTAGAGTGAGGGAGTGTCAGCCAGGCTGCTAGACTTACCAAGTAAGATAATTAATATTTTACTGGGAGAAAGCCATGCCTTGCTATTTTTATTAATTATAATGTATTTATGTTAAATTTACTTATAATAAATTAACTAATTACAAAAAGGTAAAGTTAGTAAATAATTAAAATTAATATTAATATTTCCCTTATATTTTTATTTTCTAACCCCGTGCTCAATGACAGGTAAAGACAAATAAAAATTAATATTAAAGTAAAAAAAAAAATAATAAAAAAATAAAATTCAATATTCAAATAAAAATAAATATATACAAAAAAATTCAAATTACTTATTTAGAATTGACATTTACAGTAATTCTTAAATAAACTAGTTTACTTTTGTCATATACAGTAAATACACTTTTCTGGCACCTTTTTGGAAAATTGTTATTATTTGAAACTTTTTTCTGGAATATTCTTTTCTTCTCTCATACTACTGTATTTAGGATTTCAACTCTGTGCTTTTTCTCTCCTTTGCCTATATAAGGCCTCCCTTTCTGGTTGTTTTTGATCATCCTTTTCTTATTTATTATTTTTATTAAAACCAATCTATTACAATCATATATTTATTACTACTTATTGTTTTTAGTATTTACTTACAATAACTCTAGATCATTAAATTATAATAATTATATTTTTTTTTTACCTCTTTTAATTGAGTAAAGCAAATAAAAGATAAAATATACGTACTTTAACTTTGAAACCCCAAAACCCATCTATTACCGCCATTGGACCTGTGTTAAAAATCTTCTAGACCAAAAGAACCCTTTGACAAATTATATAAAATTAATAATAATGTCCCTTAAATTTTTACTCCCTAACACCATGCTCAATAACAGGTTGAAAGAGAAATAAAAATATTAATACTCAATCTTAAAAATTCAAATTACTTTATTTTAAATGTTTGAAATTCTATTTTAAATTCAAATTAATTTTTACTAAGTGTGACATCTAAAGTGAACTCTAAACTATATCAAATAATGTGATATCTTTTATTGACACATCATTTTAGCACACTTTTGTTACTTGCACATTCTTATTTTTGTAATAGTTTTCTCTCACACTCCCTTATGGATACTTGTTAAACCCGTGTATTTTCTCTCTCCTTTTTGTTTATAAAGGGCCTCCTTTTTTGTGCTGTTTGATTCATTCCTTTACTTAACTATTTTATTAAAACACTTTAAAGTATATCATTACTATTATTTGTCTTTTAGTATTTACATTATTGTGATTCTAAATTATAAATTATAATAATACTTATATTCCTGCCTCTTCATTTGAGTAAAAATAAAATCATAAGATAAATTATACATACTTGACTTGAGAATTCCAAATCCATTGTCCAATACTGTAAATCTCCACCGAAAATCTTCTAGACCAAAAGGAGTCCCCTGATAATCTCTGAAAACCACCTAAAACATTACTCCAAGCATTAATAGAAGGACATAAAGTCATAAAATAGAAAGGTGGAAAGGGGGCATCTTTCTGCAATATCCCCTGACAAAAGTGAGCAGATTGGTGGTCTTTTGTATTTGACTTTCCCTGGTAATAAAAGGCCCTTTGATTTGAGTTTTTCCTGAGTGAACACCAGTAAAACAGATGTGCTCAGTCTGACCATTAGAGTCTTTGTTGGAACGTTTGCAAGAGATACTTGCTCCTTGTCTGGCAGCAAAGATTTTAGAAGCTTCTTTTGCTTCATCTAAGGTGGGATAAATTGTGGGCTTGGGTATCATTGCTAACATTGAGGAAGTCAAAGAGTGGCAATTTTTTTTTTTCTCATGGAAGGTAGTAAACAAGTGTATGTATTATTGCATACAATATAATAGGTGATTGGTAGTAAGTACCTGATTTCATTTGGTGGTGTAAGAGTGCATCAAACAAAAAAAAAAGTGTATTGTAGGTTGTATCCGTATCAAAAATAGGTTGTGGATGTATAACCTGCCAAAAAGAAAAAGAAACAGGATATGACAATGGGTTGGGAGCAAAGGGAGATGATGTGCAGTGGAGTAAGGGGGGCGGTGGGGGGGGGGGGGGGGGGGGAAGGGAAATGGATGTGTTGATTTATGGGCTGAATTGTGGTTGCAAAAATGGTGCAAGAATAGGAAGTATTTGATGAAGTATTTGACCTAAATGTTTCACATGTCTCTAACCCTCAAGTAAGCAATTTATGATGGCATCTTGGAATGGCATTTTGACACTGAAGTCCGCCAAGCTTATATATGATAATGTTTGACACACCCCCAAATAAACTCATACTCTTCTTTTCTTTCTTCCCTCTCCACTCCTCACAACAACCTCACACCAAAAAAAATAAAAAAAATAATAAAAATAATATAAAAAAAAACATGGGCACCTGATAGCAGGTACCAATCCCTATCTTTGACTTAACTCAATTTCAGCTCAGCTGTAATTCTTCTGCAAAGACTGCGCACTGAACAATGAGCACACTAGCTCGTGCAACATCAAATCAAATTTACTCTTAAATCAAAACTGAATATAGGGATAGGCACCTGCTAGCAGGTGCCACTTATTTTTTTGCGGTGTCACCCCTCACATTAACAACATCAACAATAACCTCAAAATCCTACCCATCATTTAACAGATTAGCAATCAATCCACCTCTAAGTAGAAATATATCATATCATGTCATATCATATCATATCAGGTTGTATCATATCCAATATCCTATAAACAATATGAGAGAGGGCTTTTTACAAACCTCTCACACCACTACCACCACCAGCATCATCATCTTTACCACCACCTCCAGCTCCGCTTCTTCTTCCATAAGAACAAAAACTAGAGTTTCTTTTTTATAAAAAAAATAATCTTTAGCCGCCCTGTATATATATAAATTTGCCTTATATGTACACAATTATTCGTCCCCTCTTTACTTTCAAACACACAGATGAGTCATCATTGTTCATGCATAAAAAATATTGATAATCATGCAAGAATATGTAAAATAAAATGAGACGAAAAAAAAAAAAAAATTGACAAGCATATATATATAATGAAATAATATTCATAATCAAAATATACTTGCTAAAAAATCATAGACGAAAATTCTAGCATAAATATATAAATGGAAGTTCAAATGAGCATTGGTAAATGTTTGTTTGTGCAGGATTGATTATAGCAAATTTCGTTTTCGAATATTTGATTCAAGTAAGATGTTTCAGGACTTTTGGCAGTCTCGTAGTTTTTCTTGAATAAAATTCACACTATATACGTATAATGAAGTGCGAAGAGAAGAGGGGAAAGAAACCAGATCCAAGATAAGATATTAATAGAAACGATGATTACGACATGTGAAAACAGACTCACACTTCAGCGATTCCTTTAGCATCTTCAAGAGACCCTGCAGCAGTGAGCTGACCTTGACGTTTCAAGAGTTTGCTTTCACACAGATCCATGACTTTACTTATATATTGTGCCGTCATGGACTCCTTTTTTTTTTTTTTTTGCAAGAGAAAGTTAAGAGCTGAATTAAGCTACGCTCAAAAAGATCTCAAAGAGAGTGCTGAACTTACTTCGTAATCTATAGAACTAATACAGCTCCAAATCCACCTTAATCTATTGGCTCCAAATTTGCCCAAGCTATTATCATGAGATTCAGATACCTCCTGGCTCAGTTTGTGAGCCAAAGTAAGTATAACGGCTTGGGATAAGGCTGCTTTACCCCAATGTCCTCCTACTCTAAATACAGCTTCTAGACGATGAGTTGGAGCCTTGTCAATGAGTTCACTTAGAGCTGTTGGATCTGGATCAGATAGTGCCTGAAGAAACATGTCTTCGTATTCATTCACGGGTGTTCGATTTCTCCCGTGAGGGGACTGATTTACTGGGTGAGAGCCGGTGAAAGCAGACTGATGTTGAATGGAGGTTGCGGAAGACACATATTGGGAGTTGTTCATTTGTGAAGACCGATTAGGCGAATCATAGGACTGGTGCAAGGCCTTAGGATAATCCTGATAGGTTGATATAGCCTGTGAGTCGTGATTATATCCTGCAACCATGTTCAGCTCCGATCCTGGATAATGACCAGTTGATAACCCACTCTGTACAGTTGATCTAGAGCTGACCCCAGCAACCATCTTACTCATTGATTGATTAATATCGGCGATTTGACGTTGTAGCCCTTCCACATTTGCTTTCAAGGCTTGAATTTCAGTTTCAGAATTAACAAGAGATCGGCTTTGTTCGTGCACAATTTCCTTGGACATGGTGGCCAGTCTTTGCTTAAGTTCCTGCTTGAAAGATTGAAAAATATTGGACACAGTCGTATCCAAAACAGGAAGCAGACTAGACTTCAATAGATTATCAAATTGCCTCTCAACGGTGGCTTCGATGTGGGTAGATAAAGATTTGGTGAAGATGTTTGCGCAATCAGGACGGTGAAGGACTCTTTCAAGTTCATGAGGAAGGGTCTGTGCAATAGTGAAAAAAAGATTCATGTCAATATAATGTTTGCCAAGAAAACTAAGCATTTATATATAAAAACAAAAACCTTTTGAAGAACTTGTTGGCAAGCAATACGAACTTGATCTCCCACAGATCGTTCAACGATGTGAGTAATGGCAGGCAAAATAGTAGACTTCATCTCATTACGAATACTATGATCTAAGGTCTTGGCAGTGTTCGTTGTCAAAGTTGTAGAGACCAACTTCAAAATGGTTTCCTGGCGTCTAGTATCTGCCATTTCATGATCTGTTCGCTCTTTTTCATGACGACGTTCTAAAAAGAATATCCGATCAATAATTATTATATAAACAATAAAATGTGTTTTTTAATAAGTTAAAAGATGGAGTTTGACAAGAAAAAAAAAAAAAAAAAAAAAAAACCAGTTAGGTTACCTAGTTTCTCCATTTCCTGGGTTATAACCCGGGTAAATTTATGCTCTAAATTTTCTTCCAACTTTTTAAGGTCTCGAGAGAAAGTTGAGTTATGGCCAGAGACTGATTCTGTCACTGAGGAAGGTTTGGAAACATCAGATGCGGTCAGAGCACCTGTGCTAGTATGAACATGAGGTGTCACACCCGCCTTGTTTCGAGATGGCTTAGACCTAGGAGCTCCACTGCTGAGATGTAATTTTTGAGCTGATGAAGTTAGACTTTCTACATCCGCAGGGCCTTTCAAAGAAGAAACAAACCAAGGAGACGCCGTCTCTTTGAGATTTGATGGATGAAGTACTGATGAGGATACCTGAGATCTGTGTCGTTTTCCGGCATAGGTGGCAACGTGGTTACTACCTGACGAGACCGCTTCACTTTTATTGGGCTGAGTGAAATGACCTGGTGAAGTAGAAGGAGTATGTAGGTAATGGCTGTTCCCAGCTTCAAACTTGGGTTTTTGAGGTAAAAAAGAGGGAGATGAGCCACTGAGCATCGAAGAAGGTTGATTCGATGGTGGAAATTCATAGTTCAATTGCAAAGGACTCGCTGGGGTGTTCAAAGAAGAGACAAAAGTGAAATCTGCTCTACTTGAGCTTGGTGGAAGCTCAGCGAAAGCTAAATCATCAGATTGGTCTACTTCTTGTGCCACCTGAACGTCAACCTTGATTTCCCCTGCAAGTGATCGCCGGCGTTGATTCAGCTCAATTGGAGGTTTTAAAATGGGCTCCGTGACAAGTGTCGGAATATAAAGCTGAGAAATTCCTTTTGGATGAATGATGAATACCGAACAACTGGACAGGGTCGAAGTACTTGCAGGAGGACGTGTTCCTTCATCAAGTACAAACGAAATGATCGGCTCAGACGAAGGAACTTCAGATATGTGATCGATAAAAAGAGTATTAGCAATGAGATTGGTAGAAGGACACGTGGTAGGTGCAAGTCTACTTTTGAGCGACTGCCGCTTTGATGCCATTCGCTCGATGCATTTGGAATCATCTTCTAACACTTCTTCCACCATTTCACAGTTTTGCTCTGGGAAAATGTCTTGACCAAAGTTGAGATGGAAAGCATAGATAGAGCCCCGCAATGAATTTGATACAAGAATTGTACTATACCGTTGCTGCCATGTCAAATGACCAAAAAATGGAATCTGGTTATACTCTTCAACAACGATTACATCTACATGTTCAGGTTTTGGCTTTGGTTTTTCCAACGTGATCGAGACAACAGTTTCAGTAATATCGGGTATTTCAACTACTTCGACCACGGTACCATGATTCCTTCCAATCAAAAACGCACGTGGTTTACCTTTAGGAGTAGAGATAAACTCAAGTTTAGTTATGGGCGAATCCTGAGAGAGCTGACCGCCCAGAATGGTCCAACCAGGCTTGCTTGTCTGTCTAACCATTAACATATGATCTTCGGTTACAAATGCAAAAGCTGATCCATCAGGGCTGAATGAGAATGCGACAACCTGAAAACAGAATATATATATATATATATATATATATATATAAAGGAAAAATAAGTGAATTTATTTTATATATTGAAAGCTATATCAGCATTATTCAAGACATACGTTTGAACTGGTTTGTAAAACATCCTGCCCATCAAAGGCCTCCTGCTCTAAAACAGGTCGACCTAGGGGCAACCCTCTTTTCCAAACAGAAGCAAACACACCACGATCTAATCGGACTAGAATGAGTTTTTTGTTATTAGTCGAAACCATAAACACAGCTGGGTCTTTTGGATGCCATTTAACAGCAGTAAAATGCTCTGCTTTAGATGATGGATTGGGAATACTGGAATAATCAGATGAAGATGGAGAGTCATGAGTAGCATCCAATGACATATTTTTCGTTGGCAAAGATGACGCAGCAACGATCTCCAACAAGATATCATAGCTTTTTGTGGCGTCTTCTTCAAAACGAACCGGAACTTTCCAAATGACAAGACGACTGTCTAGGCCTACACTAGCAATACATCTCCATTTGCGAGAGCCAAATCTGCCGTCTTCATTTGTTCGAGGTCTACTAATAGCCATATCTACGACCGAGGCTTCATGTTTTTTTAATAACATGCGAGCTCCACTGTTTTGATCAATGACTCGAATTCGCCCAGCTTTAGTGGCGTAGCTAATAAAGCCGTCCACGGCAACTTTGCGTCCAGGGGTGAAATTCATGGCTGAAGGGAATAAAGTGATAGGCAGAGTAGCTGGGGCATGAGCATCATTGAAAGCAATATATAAAGATTCAGGGTTGGGTTCATCAGTCGCAATTTTTAATACTTGCGGTGGAACACTTGATCGAATGGCCAATCCGGCTATGACGCCTTGTTTCTGGAATAGTTCTTGATGGTTGGGTATAGGAGACGCGACTGGTGTTTCAGTGCTAACAAACTGGGCAATATGATCTCTAACTTTTTCAACTTGACCGTTAGCCCTCTGCTTGATTGCTTGAACGAAATTGACAGCCATAAATCGCTCCCAAAATCGCTTGTTATCACTATCGGAGTCTGCAGGCACAGACATGCCAGCATTTACAGCCATGTGATCCTCTATTAGGCCTAAACTTTCAGATGCTCCACTGCTCACATGTTGACTAGGATGCCTAACTTGAGGATGAAAATGTGATGAAGGGGGAGGATTTTCATCAAAAGAGGACATGCGGGCAAAACTATTTTGTTCCTGGACATCAGAGCTGGAGGTTTGAAAGATACTAGTAGTAGTAACCTGGGTACTGGTCGGGTCTCGGCACTGTGTAGGAACCAAAGGAATCGCCCCACCTTGCAAGGGACTGTGCTGTTTGCTTGATACAGGCCCAGGCCCAGGAGACCCACTTAATAGATCAGCCTCTGGAGATTTGGTGAAAACATCTCTTTCAAATCCTTTGGAAGCCATGACAACAGAATTAGACATGGATTGAGAAGCTGACATCTCGGGACCAAAACATGAACCAATATGAGTAGTTTTTGGACTCGTGGGGGAGGTGGAGCGAACTTTCAATTGGTCAGACGACTTATCCAATACATCAAACGGACTAACAAAATTGAAAGGGCTTGGACCAATGTCGTGAGACTTAGGAGGCTGCACATTTGGTACAGACAACATGGTGGATTCAAGCAAGTTATTACTGGGTTGATTATTTTTAGATGTATCCATCAACTGAGAGGGTCTCTGTTTCTGCTCTTCTATGTGTTCTTGCTGCTGCTGCTGTTGCTCAAACTCATAATGCTGTTGAGCGGGAGAAGAAAACGTCACAGACTCATGAGTCAAGCACCTGTTGACTAACGGAGCTACAGTTTGAAGAGGTGAATGGTTGTTTGGAGGATCAGAGAGTGGAGAAGAATCCAAATGACTCATGATAGTTTGAGAAATTGATGGGACAGACGTATGTGAAGTGGTATTAGATGAGCTGTTGGGACGTGAGAAGATTGAGTAAGAGTGGTGAATGTCGGGCAAATGAAGGAGGTGAGATGAGACCGGGGGAATGGGTTCAGTTGAACGTATAGAATCGACAATATGATCAATATGAATTAAAAGGTAAGATAAAGAATAATCGACCAATGACATTATTAAAGTAAAAAAAATATCAGTAAACGATCGAGCGAGCCGGACGATAGATGGGACCGATTCCCAAAGGAAAAAAAAAAAAAAAAAAAAAAAAAAGTTAACATGAAATAAATAAGTATAAGAGAAAGGAAAGAAATGAAGATCAGATTAAAGGAGCTAGTATGAATTCAGGAGATACAACTAGATACACAGAGTACCAAACATTGTCAACAGTAACCTATACCAAACAGAAAAAAGAGCGGAATATCCAAACACGTTTATAAATGATAAATGAAAGGGTTTATGGACCCAATGAAGGAAATATATGTTAAATAAATATTGGCAAGTGACAAGAGAAACAATATATATAACGCAATATTCTGAATTCAATAGTTAATTAAAATCGCCCTCAACCGAGGAGCACAACATGGAATCCAAATAGCCCAACTGATGCAAGGGTTTGGACGTGAGAGATTACAAAGAAAGAAAGAGATTTATCCAATTGGTGATGAAAGGACAATATTACTAGGGCGTCGGGCAAGTGGGAAAGGGTGAAGGAAGGAAACCATGTTAAAAATGACACATACAACCATTGCTCATGTCAATACAGAAATGGTTGCACCCCTGCTCCGTGATAGTTGAAATCAGAAGCAAACAAGACACCGCGAAATCAAGAGTTAAAGTTGAAGGGAGGGAAGATGATGATAACATACAAAAAGGGGGAATGGACTAAATTTAGAGTCAAAGCTGAACGCGAGATACAATTAAAAGAACAAGAAGAGAAAAGATAAGACAAGACAAGAAAAGAAAAGAAAAGAAAGGAAAGGAAGAGAATAAAATATAAAAAAATATAAAAAAAAGGAGAGGAAAAAAAAAAAAAAAAAAAAAAGATAAATAAACAAATCAATCAACTATACTATACGAACAGGGGATTAGGCTCAGAAATATCGGCGACTTTTTCACTAGTCAACCTGTGAGCGACGGTGTTGCCAATCAGACTTTCAATTAATAGTCTGGCTTGATCCACTCCATTTGGAGAAGTAAGAGAGTGATCTTGAGAACCCGGTCTGCTGAGAGACTTGAGGGAGGGCTGGGTGAGCAAATTGGGGTTGGGAGAAGGGAGAGAATGTTGTGGAGGGGAAAGAAGGGAAGAAGGAGAGTTTTCAGAATGTTTGTTGTGGAGGAGACTCAGGAGAGACATTGCCTGAGATTCGGAAGTGGTAGATGAGCGTTGGGGTTTCGGATAAGGATTGAAGGGATGATTAGAAATAGGAGTTTTGTCAGAGGATGGAGATGAAGAGAAGGAATCAGAGTTTTTCTGGACGGAGCCAAAGCCACGAAAAAGGAGATCGATAGCAGTAGGCTGCTGCTGGACGGGAGCAGAAGAAGCGTCTTTGGGAGAGGGGATCTTTCCACTCTGAGTAGCCATTGTGAGAAGGATCGAGATGAGAAGGAGATCCTGCTGCTTTTTTTTCTGGTGGCGCTCATCCGCCGTCACGCGCCACACACGTGATCCACTTATCACCAGCAATCTGTCTCAAATCAGATGATTCAAATTCCCTTAAGTCGGGTCTTTTCTCTAACATCAATACTTTTCCTGCTTGCCCAATCCCACTTCCAACTCCTTAGTGAGTTGGGTAGGTAAGGTAAGAAAGGAAAATCCTATTCCTTATAAAAACTTCAGTAGACATTCAAAGTATGTGCTTTTTTCTCTCTTTCAATTTCTTATTTTAAAAAATACAAGTCATACAATCACTTCACTTACTTAACCTTTTATACCACTTAGATGTACTGCTAGGGTATCATGTCTAAATCAATTTGTTGCATGTTTTCCTTTAATTTATTGGTCTGATTCATATTTGTTTTTATTGAAGTCTCTTTACTTTACTTTTATCTCTTTCTTTGAATGACTTGTTTATTGTGAATTTATGAATCACAATTTAAAGTTGGAAGTCTGAAATCCCTACTAGGATAAAGTTTAGGGGGAGTTATTGCTGTTGGTTTGACTTGAGAATTTGATAAAAAATGTTAGAGAAAAAAAAGGCAATTTATGTTATGTTTGACCTATTAGGGGGTGTCAGTTCTGGCAAATCAGCACTTACAAATCAGCACTTAAATTTTGCAAAAAAGTCACTTATTTCAAAAATGGGTGTCAGTTCTGACCTCAAATCAGCACTTTTTTCGTGATTTTTTTTTTAAAACCACATGTTGGCCACATCATCCCTATCACATGTGATACACTGACCTTCCTCGCTACCTACCCATCAATCCTCGGCACACACCCCTTCCTGACATTTTCAACATTTTGACCAGGCATGTTTACATTCTTTTTTACTTATTTCTTCTACCTCTTAATCTTTTTTCTTGTTATGTGCCAGTTTCATAATGCCTCCCAGACATTCCAAATCTCAAAAGGTAACTCAAAAATCTGCTTTGTCACAAAAGTCTCCTCATAAAGCAAGCCCTACACCTGAAAAATCAAAGTTAGGTTCAGGGCAGCTTAAAAAGGATGATTATCTCATCATAATCAACTTCCTTAAAATAAAATCAAATTTTGAAGCATGTTTTGGATGTGAAAAGTCCACTCGTATTGGACGTCCACCTTCTTCAAAGGTTAATGGCTACTTATTGATGGCCAATGAAGTAAGGAAGAAAACAAGGGGGAGAATAAATATCAATCCTAAACAAATGAAGGAGAGATTTAAGAGTTACCAATCAAAATATAAAAAGGCTTATCATGCTGAAAATGAAACTGGCTTTGGTATTGACAATGATAATTTGGAGATTGGAATTACTACTGTTTCCGAAAAAGCTCAATGTCATGTGTCCTTTCTATGAGGAAATGTATAATCTTTTTGGCTCCCAAGTTGATGTAAACCCTTGGTTTCTACATGATACTACTAAGGATATACCCTCTGGATCTCAACCATCAATTAATCCTCCTGAAATACCTGTACATCAACAGGATCAATCCCCTCCACCTTCTAACCATAGTTCAGCTGAAGATGATCCCGACTATCAAGCAGAACAATCATATCGCAGCAGATCTGAATCCTCAGAGGCCCAAAATTTAAATGTATGTTTACTTTTTGTTTTTTCTTCAATTCTTCTCTGAATTTCTCTTTCATTCTAGTTTCCTCCTACTCAAATTCAATCTCCATTAAATAATCTCAATTCTGGAAATGTGAATCCCACTTTAGAAGCTGCTTTAGATGAACTTCCTGAAGCCTCTTGCGCAAGCTCCAAACTAAAGCGTCGAGCCTCAACTTCAATGAACTTGAACCATCTATTAAAACGTGGTAATACTTCAACAAGCTCATTTGGCTCCCTTGAGGATTATTTTGAAAAAAAAAGATATAAGTAAGATTTTTTTACTATATATCTTAATCATTAACTCATTTATTTATTTATTTCAATTTAATTTTCTCAGCAAAATCAACTATTGCAAAAAATGCCCTTGACTTTGAGAAGATGAAGTTTGATCATATGCTCAGAAAAGATCAGCAAGCCTTAGATTTGGAAGAAAAATAATTTGAGGCAGAGCAGATGGAAAGAGTAAATGACCATCAATTTCAAAGAGAAGACCGTCAATTTCAAAGAGAAATGGCTACTTGTGAATTGGAAAAACAAGAGAGTTTAAAAAAAAAGATTTCATTATGGAATGTGTAAAAAATGGCCAATCTTATGAGGACATTAAAAAATTACTTGACCTTTTCTTGACAAATTTTTGAAAATATCATGCAATTTTTCTATCTTTACATTCAAGTCAATAAGTTTGCTTATACTTTTATTTTGACAAAAATTTGAAAATATAATAAAAATTTTCTATCTTTACTTTCAAGTCAATAAGTTTGCTTATCTAAATACTTCTAAGTCAATAAAATTCAATATCTCTTTGGAAAATTTGGCAATACCTCCCCTTGAATTTTATTGAAACAAGGGGTGGGTACCACCAAATTTTTCTAAGTCATCAATTTCACATGTCAGATTTAAAAAATTGGCAATAAGCTCCCCTGCATTTTATTGAAGTAAAGGGTGAAAGTCATCAAAATTTAATATAATTACATAAATTAATTAATATATAAAAAAGATATGTCAAATTTTGTCAGCCTGTATATCTCCAGGACTGAGTAAAAAGTAATTATAAGTTATGTTAAACACATGAACTATACATGGGAATAATAAATAAGAGTACACAAATAGTATACATAAGTAAAATTATGATAATACACAAAAAAATGCCATTATAACACCTTATATACACGCATATATCCACCTTTTATAGGTCTTAGGTACTTAATATTAAGTTGGAATATGTTAGGGTAATCTTAAAAACCTTAAGTATAAGGCTACATAATTTTTAAGTACACTTAAAGCTGTTATATTCATTGTTTTATGCAAAAAACAAGAAATGCGCTTTATTTCACTTAAAAGTTGACTATATGCGCTATAAAATTGAGAATATCAAAATTGCGCTTTGACAGATCAATTGTGCTCATTTAGAACTATTGATTTGGCTATTTAAATGCATAAAAATAACACTTTTCAAATTTGGTGTTTTTTATGCCAGAAATGGCTTCTGTGTACTGGCCACATACTGCCTGCTTTTTTCCCGTGTGAATAGCTTCATTTTTAGCAAAGTTAGCTTTTTCACACTATAATTACCCCACATTCTACGCCCACTGTGGGGAAACACACTAAAATAGGCGACAGGCGCTTATTTAGTGTCCTAGCTTAATTAATAATGCATTGACCTTGTCTATATGCACTAATTTCATTAATAACCTCACTCTTGGAACTTTATTTCATCACCACGCTTAAATTCGCCTAATTTTAGTCAAGGATTTACCCATGCAAGAGCCTGCCAAGAACTGCATGTAGTTACCCCACATCTCACGCTCTTTTTTAAGTTTTTGGGTGGTTTCTCAGTCAATTTTGGTTATTTTTGAATGGGAATTTCACGTAGTATAATGTCAGGATTAGCCCCATTATTTCTACAGTCAATCCCCATTATTATTAAGCTATTATTAACCTTAAAAAGTCTCCTTTAGTCTTTAATAGGGGGTGTCAGTTCTGGCAAATCCGCACTTACAAATCCGCACTTAAATTTGACCAAATCCGCACTTAAATAAGTGCGGATTTCCAAAACACACTAGCCCCAATACTGGTGGATTTCAAAATGAAATAAGTCACTTATTTCACTCAAATCCGCACTTTCTCAACCAAAAGTGCTGATTTCACCATCAAGTCCCATTTCACTGATTTGTCAGCATCATCCCATTCATACGCAGCACTCCGCAGAATAACACTTCATAACTCAAAACATCATACATCACTTACATCTTCATATCATATCATATAAGAGTCATGCCTTCCTCACTTTCAAATCGTGATAAATTACATAAAGCAATGACTTTCATGGCGCTTGAACTGCTCTTGGACTCTGATTCCGATTCTGATCTAGAAGAAGATTTTGTCGTTTTATCAAAAATGGCCAGGAAACATTACCTTCTTACCAGAAAGCCTCAAGTACTTCATACCCCCAAGTACACCATCCAAACACTTCTTAACCTATCTACACCCAGTTTTAGACAGCTGTTCAGGACTTCTCAGGAATTTTTCCTTAAATTGCTTGAGCTTATTCAGGATCATCCCATATTTCACAATAATTCTCAAAAAGAACAACGACATCCTTCAATTCAATTGGCCATCACACTATGCCGTTTGGGTTCAAATGGTAATGGAGCCGCTTTGAAACGTTTAGAAAATGTCTTTGATTTAGGGTATGGTTCAGTTAACACTTATACCAAACGATGTATCACTGCCATCAACTCCTTGGAATCATCCCCCTTTTCCCCCCTTTGGCTGCCTCATTCACCCCTCCTTGGCTCACTCTAACCTCCCTTTTCTCCCTCTTTGGTCTCATCTCTCCCTTTCTCCCCCTTCTTGGTCTCCTCATATCTTCCCCTCATTCCACTCCACCCCCCACCAAATCCCCCAAATCCTCCCTCCAAATCCCCACCAAACCCGCCTCTAACCCCCCCTCCAAACCCCCCTCCTATCCCCCTCAAAACTCCCCCAAATCCTCCCTCATATCCCTCCTACCCCCCCTTAACCTTCACTTAACGATTTGTTAACGAATCGTTAAGTTATTGAACGATTGCAGCTAATCGTTCATTAACACCATGCAATATGGGGGGCGGACTTGCTAGCAAGTCCGCCGAGAGGTTGAGAGGGGTGAAATGGGGATCAAAAGAGGATGGCATACAATGGGGCTGGGAGGATAGCGAAAGGCATGGGGAGGGAAGACAAGCATGTTTTGATAGAATTGAAAGGGATGGAGATTGGTGCAAACAGAGTGTGAAAATAGGAGGATGAACTCTGTTCTTCGGGCAAAGAACAGAGTTCACTTCCATTCACTTATATTTCTTTTTTCTCGACTCATCTCTCCAGGTAAGTCATTTTATTCTTTTTAAACAGAGTGTGAAAATAGGAGGATGAACTCTGTTCTTCGGGCGAAGAACAGAGTTCACTTCCATTCACTTATATTTCTTTTTTCTCAACTCATCTCTCCAGGTAAGTCATTTTATTCTTTTTAAACAGAGTGTGAAAATAGGAGGATGAACTCTGTTCTTCGGGCAAAGAACAGAGTTCACTTCCATAAAATATTAGATGAAACATAGTTTTCAATTCTGTAAAAACAGTTGTAAGTAATAGAAAAAGTCACTGATTTTTTTTATATGTAATCTGAAATTTTTTAATAAAATTATTGTATTTAAGAATTGCAATATTGTCAATCAATCTTTATTGATCAACTTAATTTAATAAAGTATTATTTAAATAAGTTGCTTCAAAAAATACTTTGCATTGAACCTAGTTTCTAGACTTGATCTGCATTTTGGCTTAAGGAATTGTCATTACTTTAAAAGTAGTATACTTGACATATCTTATTTATATATTAATTAATTTATGTAATTATATTGTATTTTGATGACTTTCACCCTTTACTTCAATAAAATGCAGGGGAGGGTATTGCCAATTTTTTAAATCTGACATGTGAAATTGATGACTTAGAAAAATTTGGTGGTACCCACCCCTTGTTTCAATAAAATGCAGGGGAGGGCATTGCCAATTTTTTAAATCTGACATGTGAAATTGATGACTTAGAAAAATTTAGATAAGCAAACTTATTGACTAGAAAGTAAAGATAGAAAATTTTTATTATACATTCAAATTTTTGTCAAAAATAACGTACTATATTCTTTTCCTTTTATAAGTCAGCATATAAGAAAATATTACCATAATTAAATTAACTAGAACAACAATTTATCAATTGAAAAGGGCAAGTAATTTTTTAATGTCCTCATAAGATTGGCCATTTTTAACACATTCCATAATGAAATCTTTTTTTTTAAAACTCTCTTGTTTTTCCAATTCACAAGTAGCCATTTCTCTTTGAAATTGACGGTCATTTACTCTTTCCATCTGCTCTACCTCAAATTTTTTTTCTTCCAAATCTAAGGCTTGCTGATCTTTCCTTAGCATATGATCAAACTTCATCTTCTCAAAGTCAAGGGCATTATTTGCAATAGTTGATTTCGCTGAGAAAATTAAATTGAAATAAATAATTAAATGAGTTAATGATTAAGATATATAGTAAACAAAACTTACTTATATCTTTTTTTTCAAAATAATCCTCAAGGGAGCCAAATGAGCTTGTTGAAGTATTACCACGTTTTAATAGATGGTTCAAGTTCATTGAAGTTGAGGCTCGACACTTTAGTTTGGAGTTTGAACAAGAGGCTTCAGGAAGTTCTTCTAAAGCAGCTTCTAAAGAGGTATTCACATTTCCAGAATTGAGATTATTTAATGGAGATTGAGTTTGAGTAGGAGGAGACTAGAAAGAAAGAGAAATTCAGAGAAGAATTGAAGAAAAAACAAAAAGTAAACATACATTTAAATTTTGGGCCTCTAGGGCTTACTTTACGAGGAGGCTTTTGTGACGAAGCAGATTTTTGAGTTACCTTTTGAGATTTGGAATGTCTGGGAGGCATTATGAAACTGGCACATAACAAGAAAAAAGATTAAAAAGTAGAAGAAATAAGTAAAAAAGAATGTAAACATGCCTGGTCAAAATATTGAAAATGTCAGGAAGGGGTGTGTGCCGAGGATTGATGGGTAGGTAGCGAGGAAGGTCAGTGTGTCACATGTGACAGGGATGGGGTAAGAAAGGAAGGGATGTTTTGTGGCCAAAATGTGGTTGTGAAAAAAAACGGGAAAAAAGTGCTGATTTGAGGTCATAACTGACACCCTTTTTTGAAATAAGTGACTTTTTTGCAAAATTTAAGTGCTTATTTGTAAGTGCTGATTTGGTTTGAAATCCGCACTTAATTTAAGTGCGGATTTGCCAGAACTGACACCCCCTAATATAATTTTTTTATATGCATATACTCTCTTTTTGTCTTTTTCTTTAATTTTGATGGATTTCCCTTATTATTACAGGATTTTTGCGGTTGTTACTCTTCTAATTAGGTCATGGGTTACTGGGAATGTTGATGGGAATGTCTATTAGTTGTTTAGAGGCGTTATTAACTGTGTATTGGGTGGTACATCAAGGAAATCATTGGGGAACTCAGTGTGTATAAAAGGAGGAGGTTTTTGGGTTGTATTTATTCATTCTTTATCATTACAATTTAACCAATATAACCAAACCAATTACAATACATATCAATTAGTACTTTTATAAGTCTTTTGAATAGTATCTGAATTTATATAATCTATTTTTTACCAACTATAAAGATTGTAAGCCATATATAAGAATAGTGAGAATTATATTACTGAGACCTCTATATTTGATTATATTTTACTACTTAGTGGATTAAAACTACAGTATTCATATAGGACCTTTAAAATCTTCTAGACAACTGAATATTCAAGCTAGTTCACGTCCTTGTACTTGACCTTAGCCTGACAATTGGGGGCCTTTCCTCAAGAATTCTGTTATAATCCTGTAAGTGAAATTTTCATAAGAAGGTGCACGTAAATAATATCCCTATAGAAATATTTGGATAATTACAACAGGTTGGGGTCACTTATATAGTGCTTTCAGAAAAAGAAGCCCTGTTATATAATAAAATTGTGATATTGAATCATCAATTTTACCACTAATTTAACATATAATTGTTCTTAGTGGGAGTCTGTCAATAGACCAATTAAATTTGTTATCTTTGCAGATAATAACCAATTAAACTGATTAATTGTTTTCTTTTTACAGGACTCTTAATCCCTTTTTATTGGTTTGTAAAATTCATTTAATGTTTAGAAAGAATCTTACTAACAAATTTTATTTTTTAAATATAAATACACGGCTACATATTGTAGACCAGTTAAATCAAGTGACCACATAAAAGCATATTTGACTTTTGGCACTTAAAAATTCACTTAATACCAATAAGTAAGCAATAAAATTGTCTTCAGTGGTACTAATAAATACTAATTAAACTCCTTTTTGAAGTTTTCAAATCTAAACTTTCAATTCTCTAAAATTCCACGAAAAATGTGTGACAACAATGACATTGTAAGTAATAAGGCAAAACCTTATAACTTAAGAACTAGAGCTGAAAGACTTGTTGCAGGACATCCAAATGGAGGGTCAAGAATCACCAGTAACAATAAACAACACCCCACCAATGTCCATGGAGGAAAAGGAAAAGCTCTTAAAACAAATGTCAATAAAGAAGTCCAAAAACACCTTACAAGAGCAAATTCACTCCCTCTCAACCCTACTGAATACACTAACAATAAGAGTAAACAATATGTTAGACCAGATCAACAATCTGGAGAAAAGGGCGGCACAGGGCTTTATAGAAGTCAACCAGGCTCTAGTGGATATAAGGTCTCATCAACAACCAGTGGCATCAAATACCACAGCAACACCTCCAGTCCCAGAAGAGGACCAAAAAATAACTGTAAGCAAATGGAAGTGGGATTGGTATGCCCAAAACTACAACAGTCCTCCTAAACAGGGATCCAGCAGTCACCCTTACAGGGGAAAGCCAAGGAGAGGCAGGGGAAATGGAATAAGACCGTGGTAAGTCATCCATCTTCTCAAGATCAATTATATAATCCTAACAATGAATTACTTATAGGTAATGAAATTGATAGGGAGTTATTGGATATAATTGATAAGGATATAAAAAATTATTCATTTGAAAATAACATGTTAGACTTGTCATTACATGAGGACAATGTACATAGTTTTATTGATCACCAGGAAAATACTATTAATATAAAAATGGAATCAAATGAAGAAAAAATTGACCCTGATGATGAATCTTCTGAATTGGAAACAGAAAAAATTGAATATTTTCTGAAAGAAAATCCAATGGAATCAAAAATAATTAGTAAATTATTATTGAGAATTGAAAAATTGGAAGAATTTTCTAGAGAGTCCAACAATAATACAGAAAGTGTATTATTAAACATCACACAATCATTGAGTACAACAGCCAATAAGTTAAAAATTATTGAGAATTCAAATAATGAATTGATCAATGAAAACAAAAGATTAAATTCTGAGATTAAAAATTTAGAAATTAAATTAGAACATTCTCAGAATATTATGGCCACCATAGAGGGACGTGTAAAATTGTCTTTTTCAAATGTAAATGATACTTTAACTCATGTACCTGTAATAAAAGATAGGTTACAAAGAGTAGAAATTGAGGTAGCCAACATTTTAAAAAATACTGAAACAATAAAGGATAATACCTCTTATGTAGAAAGAGTACCAGTTTTTATGAAACACTCTGATGATAAACCAATGATGGAACATGAACATAGTGTCATGGGCTCTGAGAATATAAAATCAGTAAAAGATGAAATTAATGATCATCTTTCCAAAGTGAGTGAATTACTCAATATTCCTCAGGTTAGGGAAGCTAAAACTAGCCAAAAGAACTGGCCTAAGTTAGATCAGTACCCTTCTTTTGACGGGGATTCAAAATCTGATTGGCAACAATTCATACAAAGAATTGATAACTTAAAATTTTCATATAAATTACCTGATGAAGAAATTACTTCAAAGTTAATATCTTTATTTACAGATGTGGCCTTATTATGGTTTGAATCTGTATTGAGTGAGGGAATTAATTACTCCTGGAATGAATGGAAGGCACTAATTGAAAGGCAATTTGGTGGCCCAAAATTTAGAATCACTCAACAAAGACTGTATGAAAGGGCCAGATATAATCCAAATGCTGGAGATAAACCCATGGTCTTCTTAATGAATTTAATAAAAATCATGAAAGCTATGGATCCAAAAATGGATTATGAAGAGTGGAAAGAAAAAATAATATACAAATTGCCTATATCAGTTAGAGACATCATTGTAGCTAGAACTGAAACTGTCAGAGACACCTCTGGATTCATTAATATATGCAATGAGATATTATTAAACCACAAGTATGAAACCAATTATAGTAATTACAGACAAAGTGTTGACGTGGTAAAACCTACTACAAGTAAGTTACCAGTGGAAAAGAAAAAACCTTCAGCTCCCCTTGTCCCTAAGAGACAAGAAAATAACACTTGTTACAAATGTAATGAACCTTGGGTTAAAGGTCACACGTGTAAGAAAAGAATAAATGTTATTGAAACCTCACAGAATTCTGAACCTAGTAATCATGATGATGAGAATGTGGAATCCAGTGAGGATTGCAAGAGTAACATATCTTACAGTGATGATGAAAATGAGATATTTGTATTAGAACAGGATATAATGTTCCTGAATGATGCTATACCTCATACAGACACATCTTTAACTTCCATAGAGGAAGCTGAAATAATTAAAGATGTATCTCATGATACTTACAAAATAACACCTATCAGAGCACCTATTATCATATGTGGAAAAGAAATGAATGCCATTCTTGACACTGGGGCTGCAGGTAGTGTAGTTTCACTTAATGCATTAATGAAACTTGATAGTAAGTACCAGGAAAAACTAGAACCTGTTCAGACAAAGAACTGGAGGGGTTTTGGTTCAGTATTAAATCCAATTGGCAAATACAAAACTGCTGTATTCTTTAAATATAATAATGGATATGTTAGAGCAGTTTGTGAATTTGTAGTAATGGATAATAATAATTGTAGTGATTGGTTTATTATTGGCAATGATTTATTGACAAAATTTGGCATTAAACTAGATCCTGCAAACAGTTGTTTCACCATAGGGGTAAATGGTAAAAGGAAATTCAAAATATGTTCTGAAAATTCAGTATATGCCATTTCTCCTAGAGAAGAACAACTGCAAGGTGGAAGAACCATTAATGAAGTGGGTGAATTGGAAAATGAAATCCAAAAGGCCTCTTTCAGTCCTCAACTCTCAAAAATTGAACAAGAAGATATTTTGAGATTGATTAAATCATATCCTATAACATTTGCTCATGGCTCAAATGAACTAGGATTGGTCAAAGACCATGAGATGAAAATCTCTCTAAGCTGTGATCTGGATAATATTCCTGGCAGCTTAAAAAAGAAACCTTACCCAGCATCTCCTGCAAAAAGGAAAGATATTGAAGAAAATATAAAATTGTTGTTGGAAATGGGTATTGTTGAAAAAGTGGACACAACACCTAAGTATTGTGTCATTTCACCAGTATTAATCTCTTATGAAAAAGATAAGGCAAGATTATGCGGTGATTATAGAGCTCTGAATACATATACAGTAGATGATATTTACCCTCTACCAAGGATAGCTTCTATCCATGCTACCTTACAAGGAGCAAAATATATTTCCTGTCTGGATGGGAAGAAGGGTTACCACCAGATTCCTGTGGAAAGAAATTCTCAAAATTACTTATTAATAACCACACATATGGGTATATATAAGTATGTGAGAATGCCATTTGGCCCAAAGAATGCCCCTTCAGTCTTCCAAAAATTGATGGATAGTGTTTTTCATCAGGAAATGGTTGAAGGATGGCTATTGGTCTATATTGATGCCATCATAGTGTTTTCAAAGACATATGATGAACATTTAAATCACCTGAAAAGAGTCTTTCAAAAAATGGATGAAATTAATATGACTATTGCATTAAAGAAATGTAAGTTTGGATTTCAATCCTTAAAAGTACTTGGACATGTTGTATCTGGATTACAAATTTGTGTTGACCAGAATAAAGTGGCAGCAATTAAAAACATTGGGATACCTAAAAATGTAAAAGAGGTTCAAATTTTTTTGGGTATGTGTGGATATTATAGACAATATATTAAAAATTACCAATCCATTGCAGCCCCTTTAACAACATTAATCAGGAAGAATGAAGCTTTCATTTGGAATAATGAAAGACAACACGCCTTTAATAAATTAAAGGAATGTTTAATGTCAGCTCCAATATTAGGACTGCCAGATTTCACCCTACCTTTTATCTTGTACACTGATGCAAGTTTCGTAGGTTTGGGTGCTGCTTTACAGCAGAAACAGATAATAAATGGAAAATTATCTGAAGTAGTTATCTGTTATATATCCAGAACCTTAAGAAAAACAGAATTAAGGTATGGTGCCACACAGCTAGAATGTTTAGCCGTGGTGTGGGCTTTGGAGAAACTTCATTACTATCTGGAAGACCAGAAGTTTGAACTTATAACAGATTGCAGTGCAGTAAAATCATTACTAAACATGAAAACACCTAATAGGCACATGTTTAGATGGCAACTAGCTGTACAAGAGTACAGAGGAAGAATGACAATCACTCACAGAGCAGGAACATTGCATTCAAATGTGGATTTATTATCCAGAAGTCCTTTGCCAAATGATGCTGACAACCCAGCTTATGTACCTGAAAATGAGGTTATACATATATTTGGGATTTATATAGTGGATTTAGAAGAAGAGTTTATGCAAACTATATTGGAAAATTATTCATCTGATAAAGATTTGTCTAAACTATCTACCATTCTTAATGATCCAACAAATGCCTCCATGAGTGCATTAATTAAAACCTTGCCTCCAAAGTATAAAAATGCATTGGAAAAAGGTAAACTATCAATTGAAGATGGATATATATATTACAGGAAAAAGTTAAGCAATGTAATAGTAATACCACCTTCTATGAAAGAGTTAATGTTGAGTACTTATCATGATGACATCTTAGCTGGTCATTTTGACTTTAACAAAACATTAACCAGAGTTAAAAATACAGCCTGGTGGATAAACATGAAAGAGGATGTACAAAAATACATTGAAACATGTGACTCTTGTCAGAAATCTAAAAGATTAACTGGGAAGAGAGCTGGGTTGTTACAACAAATAGAGCAGCCAAAAGCTCCATGGGAAATTATAAACATGGATTTTGTAACTGGCTTGCCATTAGCAGGAAAAGAAAGTTTCAATTCTTGCTGGGTAATAGTGGATAGATTAACAAAAATGTGTAAGTTTATCCCTACCCATAAAGAGGTATCTGCTAAAGACTTGGCGTTACTATGGTGGACTCAGATGATGAATACTGCTGGGTTCCCTAAAGCCATAATCTCTGACAGAGATCCTAAATTTACTTCAGAGTTCTGGACATCTTTGATGGAAGTATCAGGTTGTCAATTAAAATTGTCTACAGCACACCATCCACAAACTGATGGGCTGGCTGAGAGGATGATACAAACTCTAGAAGACATGATAAGAAGATATTGTGCCTTTGGATTAGAATACAAAGACAATGAGAAATTCACACATGACTGGGTAACATTAATTCCTGGCCTTGAATTTGCTTATAACAGCACAACTCATTCTGTAACAGAGAAGAAACCATTTGAACTCTGGCTGGGATATGTACCAAATACCCCAGTAAATCATTTAAATAAACTACCAAGGTTGGATATACACCCTGGCACTAAATCCTTTATTCATATGCAACAAATGTGTAGAAAGCATGCAGAAGAATGCATCCAAAAAGCATTTGAATATGAAAAGAAAAGGTGGGACAAATCTCATAAAGAATTTGAATTTAAAAAGGGAGATGAAGTCCTTATATCAACACTACATTTTAACTTACAAGGTAATGTTAAATTAAAGGATCCCTTTGTAGGACCTTTTGTAGTAAATAAAATGGTTGGGAATAATGCAGTGGAAGTCATATTATATGCTCCATATGATAGGAAACATCCAGTTTTCCCTATCTCATTATTGAAACCTTACCATGCAAATGATCCTGACTTATTTCCAAAAAGAAGGGGAAGGCCTAGAAAGCAACCTGAAGAAATTGTGGAAAAAGCAGAGATTGAAAAAATACTCAAGAAAAGAATCCTTACTAAAGAAAAAGGAACTGAGTATTTACTAAGATTTAAAGGGAAATCAAATGAATTTGATAAATGGATACCTGAAAAAGAAATTTCTAATTTATCCACCCTTCTTAAAAAATTTAAACATAAATAAATTTCTGTTCAACCAGCTGAGGGGTTAAAAAACCAGTACTCATAATATTTTATTATGTTTTATTTCTTTAAAGTTGAATCTTTAATGCTACAGATTTATTCTGAATACCTGAAAATTACAAATTAAATAAAATAAAATGTATAACTTATCATTTTTTTTTATTGTTTTTTTGGGTGGGCGAGTGTCAGCCTGTATATCTCCAGGACTGAGTAAAAATTAATTATAAGTTATGTTAAACACATGAACTATACATGGGAATAATAAATAAGAGTACACAAATAGTATACATAAGTAAAATTATGATAATACACAAAAAATGCCATTATAACACCTTATATACACGCATATATCCACCTTTTATAGGTCTTAGGTACTTAATATTAAGTTGGAATATGTTAGGGTAATCTTAAAAACCTTAAGTATAAGGCTACATAATTTTTAAGTACACTTAAAGCTGTTATATTCATTGTTTTATGCAAAAAACAAGAAATGCGCTTTATTTCACTTAAAAGTTGACTATATGCGCTATAAAATTGAGAATATCAAAATTGCGCTTTGACAGATCAATTGGGCTCATTTAGAACTATTGATTTGGCTATTTAAATGCATAAAAATAACACTTTTCAAATTTGGTGTTTTTTATGCCAGAAATGGCTTCTGTGTACTGGCCACATACTGCCTGCTTTTTTCCCGTGTGAATAGCTTCATTTTTAGCAAAGTTAGCTTTTTCACACTATAATTACCCCACATTCTACGCCCACTGTGGGGAAACACACTTAAATAGGCGACAGGCGCTTATTTAGTGTCCTAGCTTAATTAATAATGCATTGACCTTGTCTATATGCACTAATTTCATTAATAACCTCACTCTTGGCACTTTATTTCATCACCACGCTTAAATTCGCCTAATTTTAGTCAAGGATTTACCCGTGCAAGAGCCTGCCAAGAACTGCATGTAGTTACCCCACATCTCACGCTCTTTTTTAAGTTTTTGGGTGGTTTCTCAGTCAATTTTGGTTATTTTTGAATGGGAATTTCACGTAGTATAATGTCAGGATATGCCCCATTAGTTCTACAGTCAATCCCCCTTATTATTAAGCTATTATTAACCTTAAAAAGTCTCCTTTAGTCTTTAATATAATTGTTTTATACGCATATACTCTCTTTTTGTCTTTTTCTTTAATTTTGATGGATTTCCCTTATTATTACAGGATTTTTGCAGTTGTTACTCTTCTAATTAGGTCATGGGTTACTGGGAATGTTGATGGGAATGTCTATTAGTTGTTTAGAGGCGTTATTAACTGTGTATTGGGTGGTACATCAAGGAAATCATTGGGGAACTCAGTGTGTATAAAAGGAGGAGGTTTTTGGGTTGTATTTATTCATTCTTTATCATTACAATTTAACCAATATAACCAAACCAATTACAATACATATCAATTAGTACTTTTATAAGTCTTTTGAATAGTATCTGAATTTATATAATCTATTTTTTACCAACTATAAAGATTGTAAGCCATATATAAGAATAGTGAGAATTATATTACTGAGACCTCTATATTTGATTATATTTTACAACTTAGTGGATTAAAACTACAGTATTCATATAGGACCTTTAAAATCTTCTAGACAACTGAATATTCAAGCTAGTTCACGTCCTTGTACTTGACCTTAGCCTGACAAATTTACTACTTTTAAATTAATGACAATTCCTCATGCCAAAATGCAGATCAAGTCTAGAAACTATTTTTGGGACTTTCCACAGGTATAGGCTAGAAGAAACCCATGAAACAAATTAATGTTATCATGATTACCTTTTATACAACACATGGTTGTTGGCCTATTACTTTAATTTCATAAATTGAAATATCATATTTATTTATTAAAAATTTATGGAAGAATATTAAATATTTGGTGACTCTATGAATCCCCATACTTTTTAGATCTACCTAAAGAATTTTTAAATTTATTACCTTTTTCTTCTTTTTTTAACTTGTTTATTTGTTGGATTAACTTTTTAATGATCTGGAAAGAGCAACCGAAATGTGTGAAGTCTTGACAAGATTCCAAACCTGGAGGAGCCTTTGTGTCAGCCAGGCTATTCCAGGAGCCCAGTAAATGATATGTTAACTTATAGGACCTGAAAGAGGGCGTAAGAATTGTATTTAATGTATATAAATTAATATTTTATTGCATAATAAAATTATATAAGTATCTTATTACATATAAGTGTTATATTAATTTTATTGTTTATATAAATTCCTATCCATTTAAATTAAACATAATATATTTTATATTCTACAAATAATGGCGCATTTTTATGTATTTAATAATTATAAATTTATATTTAATTAATTAAAAACATATATTATAATTATAAGTGTAAAATTGACTTATAATATAATTAAATTAATTATTTAAATTTATATATTAAATAACACCTTTCATATAGTATTAAACAATAATTAATGGCGCTTCTTTTGACCATTAATTGTGTCAGGAAAAAAAATTAATTAATTTATACTAAATTGAAATTAATTACATATTTTGTTGCATCAAAATATTTTTTGTTTCACTTAAAAATCCTTAAATCAGACTGTACCATCTGTTTTGAATTATTTTTCTCATAGTTCATATGTCCCAGGCTTGTTTAGTTATTCACTATTTTTACTTACTGATTTGGGAATTAATTGTGGGAAAATTTGATTCTTCATTGGGGATTTTAATTATTTGTTTCATATTTTTCTCTACATTGTTATGTTTCACTTATTCTTTTATATTCTTGTTTCATTCTATTATAATTCTTGTATTTACAAATATAGTGGCGCTTCAGAGGACCCATTGCCTATAAAAGGGCGTTGGATAATCCCCTGTAGCCTCATCACTTACTATACACTCAACAACTTAAATATAATTTTATTACGTTTATATTATTTTTTTATTGGTATCAAAATTCTAATTGAAATTCTATATAACAATTAAAAGATTGCCTTAAGTCTGATAGTGATCATAGTGTTTTCCGCGCAAAGCCCTTACCATTAAAATAATATTGTTATTTAATAAAAACTCCATTGTTGTCTCATCTCTGAAGAAACTCATCGTTGCTTCTCTTCAATAAATTAAATAATTTTATTATACTTTATTTATTTTATTTCTCAAATAACCATTTCCTCCTTGTCCTCCTCTCTTTCTTCCCCTTCTTCTTCCCTCTTCTAGACAACTGACTGACAACTGGGGACCTTTCCTAAACGACGACGACGATTGAGCCTGGCGACAAACGAAAAACGCACGGACCACCTAGCAAAAAAGAATCTTTTGCCGCGACCGTGTTTCGAACTTGGGTTCGATATATTAGGTTTATATTATATTAATTCATATATTATTTTGAAGTGATTTTTCGATCATTATAGTAAGTTCACCTTTGCACCTCTCACTCATATTACTATATTTTTACTGCAATAACAGTGATTGTGGCTTAATTGCTGATTCACTGAGTGTAAGTCTTCATTTATTAAATTTTTTTTTCCTAGTTGACCATTATAGAGTGTTAAATCCTCTTAGTCCTAGAAGAATTAACATTATTATTAATAAAAATTGAATTATTAAATTAATTTTTATTATTATTAATTATTGTTAATTTTGGTTGACTTAAATAGGACTTTGTGCTTAGTCCCATATATATTGCCATATTTAATATTGGTAATTTAATTAATTGGTTGAAGCAACTTAATTGTTTATTCCCAATTTTTTCTTTGCAGTCCATTTTATTAAATTATTTTTTATAAATATTACTTTATATTAAAATTTTTTTTTATATAATTTAATTAGTAAAAAAATTTTTTTTATTTGGAGCAATTATTAACTGACTTTTATTAATTTTTTTTAAGGAGTTAATTAATTTTCCCACTATTATGTCAAACAATTTGGCTGAAAAAATGGATAACATGCAAGTGGATGAAATTGAAATTGATTATGATGCTGATACTGTGAGTTCTTCTAAAGTTGAATATAAAAAATCTTATGCTAACAAGAAAAATTCACATAATTCAGGATGTGGAAATGACAGGAGAAGTAAACAAATAAAACCCCCTTCCCCCAGCACAACAGAAGGAAGTAAAACCTCCAGTACCTCAAGAAGGTCTTCCAAAAGGATTCAAAATAAAAAAGCTTCCTCTGCCCCAACAAATCAGCAATCTTTCCAGTCATATCAAAGAACTGAAGACAGAAAACATGAAATACAAGGCAAAAGTAGACACCTTGTGGGATCAAGTTCAGGAACTCAGGAACCAAAATCAGGCCCAGGCCCCTCCTCAGTTGCCTCCCAATCAGCCTCAGTTTTAGGCTCAACCTTCACAGCCCCCCAGCTCCTTCACACAAAATCAAAGTACTATGGAAGTAGAGCAATGGAAATGGGATTATCTAATGAGTCACTACCAGCAGAATGTGCAACATCCTCCTCCTCATCAGCCTGTCCCATCCAGAACACCCAATTTCCATCCTCCTCCTCATCCTTACCAAACAAGCAGGAGAAAAAAGGCCCAAGCACAATCCCAAACTCAGTCTCAGGGGAAGTTTCCTCCTCTGCCATGGTAAGTAATTTGGTTGATAGTCACTTGGGTATGTTTTCTAATAAAACTTCTTCTGCAGGTAATTTTATTGAACATGGTGAAAGAACAGTTAAACCTGTTAAAAGACAGCTTCCTGTAACTAGTAGCCCTATTGATGTAATTAGAAAATTGTCATTTGATGAACCTTTACATTTAACTTCTACTTCTTTAATTAATCCTTCTCTTGCAATTAAGAATTATTCTGTTCCCCCTGAGGTCTATACCTTAATTGAGAAAACTTCTGAGGATATATTGAAAGATACCCTTGATTTTAATGTTGTGAAAGACAAACATTTGAGAGATGTGTTAATTCATGAAAATGATAGATGAAATAATTTGCACTTGCAATGTAAAGTGAGTTCTTGTCAGGCTAAGGTCAAGTACAAGGACGTGAACTAGCTTGAATAGTCAATTGTCTAGAAGATTTTAATGGTCCTATATGAATACTGTAGTTTTAATCCACTAAGTTGTAAAATATAATCAAATATAAAGGTCTCAGTAATATAATTCTCACTATTCTTATATATGGCTTAAAATCTTTATAGTTGGTAGAAAAATAGATTATATAAATTCAGATACTATTCAAAAGTCTTATAAAAGTACTAATTGATATGTATTGTAATTGATTTGGTTATATTGGTTAAATTGTAATGATAAAGAATGAAGAAATACAACCCAAAAACCTCCTCCTTTTATACACATTGAGTTCCCCAATGATTCCCTTGATGTACCACCCAATACACAGTTAATGACGCCTCTAAACAACTAATAGACATGCCCATCAACATTCCCAGTAACCCATGACATAATTAGAAGAGTAACAACCGCCAAAATCCTGTAATAATAAGGGAAATCCATCAAAATTAAAGAAAAAGACAAAAAGAGAGTATATGCGTATAAAACAATTATATTAAAGACTAAAGGAGACTTTTTAAGGTTAATAATAGCTTAATAATAAGGGGGATTGACTGTAGTAATAATGGGGCTAATCCTGACATTATACTACGTGAAATTCCCATTCAAAAATAACCAAAATTGACTGAGAAACCACCCAAAAACTTAAAAAAGAGCGTGAGATGTGGGGTAACTACATGCAGTTCTTGGCAGGCGCTTGCACGGGTAAATCCTTGACTAAAATTAGGCGAATTTAAGCGTGGTGATGAAATAAAGTGCCAAGAGTGAGGTTATTAATGAAATTAGTGCATATAAACAAGGTCAATGCATTATTAATTAAGCTAGGACACTAAATAAGCGCCTGTCGCCTATTTTAGTGTGTTTCCCCACAGTGGGCGTAGAATGTGGGGTAATTATAGTGTGAAAAAGCTAACTTTGCTAAAAATGAAGCTATTCACACGGGAAAAAAGCAGGCAGTATGTGGCCAGTACACAGAAGCCATTTCTGGCATAAAAAACACCAAATTTAAAAAGTGTTATTTTTATGCATTTAAATAGCCAAATAAATAGTTCTAAATGAGCCCAATTGATCTGTCAAAGCGCAATTTTGATATTCTCAATTTTATAGCGCATATAGTCAACTTTTAAGTGAAATAAAGTGCATTTCTTGTTTTTTGCATAAAACAATGAATATAACAGCTTTAAGTGTACTTAAAAATTATGTAGCCTTATACTTAAGGTTCTTAAGATTACCCTAACATATTACAACTTAATATTAAGTACATAAGACCTATAAAAGGTGGATATATGCGTGTATATAAGGTGTTATAATGGCATTTTTTGTGTATTATCATAATTTTACTTATGTATACTATTTGTGTACTCTTATTTATTATTCCCATGTATAGTTCATGTGTTTAACATAACTTAAAATTACTTTTTACTCAGTCCTGGAGATATACAGGCTGACACTCGCCCACCCAAAAAAAACAATAAAAAAAATGATAAGTTATACATTTTATTTCATCAATTTGTAATTTTCAGGTATTCAGAATAAATCTGTAGCATTAAAGATTCAACTTTAAAGAAATAAAACATAATAAAATATTATGAGTACTGGTTTTTTAACCCCTCAGCTGGTTGAACAGAAATTTATTTATGTTTAAATTTTTTAAGAAGGGTGGATAAATTAGAAATTTCTTTTTCAGGTATCCATTTATCAAATTCATTTGATTTCCCTTTAAATCTTAGTAAATACTCAGTTCCTTTTTCTTTAGTAAGGATTCTTTTCTTGAGTATTTTTTCAATCTCTGCTTTTTCCACAATTTCTTCAGGTTGCTTTCTAAGCCTTCCCCTTCTTTTTGGAAATAAGTCAGGATCATTTGCATGGTAAGGTTTCAATAATGAGATAGGGAAAACTGGATGTTTCCTATCATATGGAGCATATAATATGACTTCCACTGCATTATTCCCAACCATTTTATTTACTACAAAAGGTCCTACAAAGGGATCCTTTAATTTAACATTACCTTGTAAGTTAAAATGTAGTGTTGATATAAGGACTTCATCTCCCTTTTTAAATTCAAATTCTTTATGAGATTCGTCCCACCTTTTCTTTTCATATTCAAATGCTTTTTGGATGCATTCTTCTGCATGCTTTCTACATATTTGTTGCATATGAATAAAGGATTTAGTGCCAGGGTGTATATCCAACCTTGGTAGTTTATTTAAATGATTTACTGGGGTATTTGGTACATATCCCAGCCAGAGTTCAAATGGTTTCTTCTCTGTTAAAGAATGAGTTGTGCTGTTATAAGCAAATTCAAGGCCAGGAATTAATGTTACCCAGTCATGTGTGAATTTCTCATTGTCTTTGTATTCTAATCCAAAGGCACAATATCTTCTGATCATGTCTTCTAGAGTTTGTATCATCCTCTCAGCCAGCCCATCAGTTTGTGGATGGTGTGCTGTAGACAATTTTAATTGACAACCTGATACTTCCATCAAAGATGTCCAGAACTCTGAAGTAAATTTAGGATCTCTGTCAGAGATTATGGCTTTAGGGAACCCAGCAGTATTCATCATCTGAGTCTACCATAGTAACACCAAGTCTTTAGCAGATACCTCTTTATGGGTAGGGATAAACTTACACATTTTTGTTAATCTATCCACTATTACCCAGCAAGAATTGAAACTTTCTTTTCCTGCTAATGGCAAGCCAGTTACAAAATCCATGTTTATAATTTCCCATGGAGCTTTTGGCTGCTCTATTTGTTGTAACAACCCAGCTCTCTTCCCAGTTAATCTTTTAGATTTCTGACAAGAGTCACATGTTTCAATGTATTTTTGTACATCCTCTTTCATGTCTATCCACCAGGCTGTATTTTTAACTCTGGTTAATGTTTTGTTAAAGTCAAAATGACCAGCTAAGATGTCATCATGATAAGTACTCAACATTAACTCTTTCATAGAAGGTGGTATTACTATTACATTGCTTAACTTTTTCCTGTAATATATATATCCATCTTCAATTGATAGTTTACCTTTTTCCAATGCATTTTTATACTTTGGAGGCAAGGTTTTAATTAATGCACTCATGGAGGCATTTGTTGGATCATTAAGAATGGTAGATAGTTTAGACAAATCTTTATCAGATGAATAATTTTCCAATATAGTTTGCATAAACTCTTCTTCTAAATCCACTATATAAATCCCAAATATATGTATAACCTCATTTTCAGGTACATAAGCTGGGTTGTCAGCATCATTTGGCAAAGGACTTCTGGATAATAAATCCACATTTGAATGCAATGTTCCTGCTCTGTGAGTGATTGTCATTCTTCCTCTGTACTCTTGTACAGCTAGTTGCCATCTAAACATGTGCCTATTAGGTGTTTTCATGTTTAGTAATGATTTTACTGCACTGCAATCTGTTATAAGTTCAAACTTCTGGTCTTCCAGATAGTAATGAAGTTTCTCCAAAGCCCACACCACGGCTAAACATTCTAGCTGTGTGGCACCATACCTTAATTCTGTTTTTCTTAAGGTTCTGGATATATAACAGATAACTACTTCAGATAATTTTCCATTTATTATCTGTTTCTGCTGTAAAGCAGCACCCAAACCTACGAAACTTGCATCAGTGTACAAGATAAAAGGTAGGGTGAAATCTGGCAGTCCTAATATTGGAGCTGACATTAAACATTCCTTTAATTTATTAAAGGCGTGTTGTCTTTCATTATTCCAAATGAAAGCTTCATTCTTCCTGATTAATGTTGTTAAAGGGGCTGCAATGGATTGGTAATTTTTAATATATTGTCTATAATATCCACACATACCCAAAAAAATTTGAACCTCTTTTACATTTTTAGGTATCCCAATGTTTTTAATTGCTGCCACTTTATTCTGGTCAACACAAATTTGTAATCCAGATACAACATGTCCAAGTACTTTTAAGGATTGAAATCCAAACTTACATTTCTTTAATGCAATAGTCATATTAATTTCATCCATTTTTTGAAAGACTCTTTTCAGGTGATTTAAATGTTCATCATATGTCTTTGAAAACACTATGATGGCATCAATATAGACCAATAGCCATCCTTCAACCATTTCCTGATGAAAAACACTATCCATCAATTTTTGGAAGACTGAAGGGGCATTCTTTGGGCCAAATGGCATTCTCACATACTTATATATACCCATATGTGTGGTTATTAATAAGTAATTTTGAGAATTTCTTTCCACAGGAATCTGGTGGTAACCCTTGTTCCCATCCAGACAGGAAATATATTTTGCTCCTTGTAAGGTAGCATGGATAGAAGCTATCCTTGGTAGAGGGTAAATATCATCTACTGTATATGTATTCAGAGCTCTATAATCACCGCATAATCTTGCCTTATCTTTTTCATAAGAGATTAATACTGGTGAAATGACACAATACTTAGGTGTTGTGTCCACTTTTTCAACAATACCCATTTCCAACAACAATTTTATATTGTCTTCAATATCTTTCCTTTTTGCAGGAGATGCTGGGTAAGGTTTCTTTTTTAAGCTGCCAGGAATATTATCCAGATCACAGCTTAGAGAGATTTTCATCTCATGGTCTTTGACCAATCCTAGTTCATTTGATCCATGAGCAAATGCCATAGGATATGATTTAATCAATCTCAAAATGTCTTCTTGTTCAATTTTTGAGAGTTGAGGACTGAAAGAGGCCTTTTGGATTTCATTTTCCAATTCACCCACTTCATTGGTGGTTCTTCCACCTTGCAGTTGTTCTTCTCTAGGAGAAATGGCATATACTGAATTTTCAGAACATATTTTGAATTTTCTTTTACCATTCACCCCTATGGTGAAACAACTGTTTGCAGGATCTAGTTTAATGCCAAATTTTGTCAATAAATCATTGCCAATAATAAACCAATCACTACAATTATTATTATCCATTACTACAAATTCACAAACTGCTCTAACATATCCATTATTATATTTAAAGAATACAGCAGTTTTGTATTTGCCAATTGGATTTAATACTGAACCAAAACCCCTCCAGTTCTTTTCCTGAACATGTTCTAGATTTTCCTGGTACTTACTTTCAAGTTTCATTAATGCATTAAGTGAAACTACACTACCTGCAGCCCCAGTGTCAAGAATGGCATTCATTTCTTTTCCACATATGATAATAGGTGCTCTGATAGGTGTTATTTTGTAAGTGTCATGAGATTCATCTTTGATTATTTCAGCTTCCTCTATGGAAGTTAAAGATGTGTCTGTATGAGGTATAGCATCATTCAGGAACATTATATCCTGTTCTAATACAAATATCTCATTTTCATCATCACTGTAAGATATGTTACTTTTGCAATCCTCACTGGATTCCACATTCTCATCTTCATGATTACTAGGTTCAGAATTCTGTGAGGTTTCAATAATATTTATTCTTTTCTTACACGTGTGACCCTTAACCCAAGGTTCATTACATTTGTAACAAGTGTTATTTTCTTGTCTCTTAGGGACAAGGGGAGCTGAAGGTTTTTTCTTTTCCACTGGTAACTTACTTGTAGTAGGTTTTACCACGTCAACACTTTGTCTGTAATTACTATAATTGGTTTCATACTTGTGGTTTAATAATATCTCATTGCATATATTAATGAATCCAGAGGTGTCTCTGACAGTTTCAGTTCTAGCTACAATAATGTCTCTAACTGATATAGGCAACTTGTATATTATTTTTTCTTTCCACTCTTCATAATCCATTTTTGGATCCATAGCTTTCATGATTTTTATTAAATTCATTAAGAAGACCATGGGTTTATCTCCAGCATTTGGATTATATCTGGCCCTTTCATACAGTCTTTGTTGAGTGATTCTAAATTTTGGGCCACCAAATTGCCTTTCAATTAGTGCCTTCCATTCATTCCAGGAGTAATTAATTCCCTCACTCAATACAGATTCAAACCATAATAAGGCCACATCTGTAAATAAAGATATTAACTTTGAAGTAATTTCTTCATCAGGTAATTTATATGAAAATTTTAAGTTATCAATTCTTTGTATGAATTGTTGCCAATCAGATTTTGAATCCCCGTCAAAAGAAGGGTACTGATCTAACTTAGGCCAGTTCTTTTGGCTAGTTTTAGCTTCCCTAACCTGAGGAATATTGAGTAATTCACTCACTTTAGAAAGATGATCATTGATTTCATCTTTTACTGATTTTATATTCTCAGAGCCCATGACACTATGTTCATGTTCCATCATTGGTTTATCATCAGAGTGTTTCATAAAAACTGGTACTCTTCCTACATAAGAGGTATTATCCTTTATTGTTTCAGTATTTTTCAAAATGTTAGCTACTTCAATTTCTACTCTTTGTAACCTATCTTTTATCACAGGTACATGAGTTAAGGTATCATTTACATTTGAAAAAGACAATTTTACACGTCCCTCTATGGTGGCCATAATATTCTGAGAATGTTCTAATTTAATTTCTAAATTTTTAATCTCAGAATTCAATCTTTTGTTTTCATTGATCAATTCATTATTTGAATTCTCAATAACTTTTAACTTATTGGCTGTTTTACTCAATGATTGTGTGATGTTTAATAATACACTTTCTGTATTATTGTTGGACTCTCTAGAGAATTCTTCCAATTTTTCAATTCTTAATAATAATTTACTAATTATTTTTGATTCCATTGGATTTTCTTTCAGAAAATATTCAATTTTGTCTGTTTCCAATTCAGAAGATTCATCATCAGGGTCAATTTTTTCTTCATTTGATTCCATTTTTATATTAATAGTATTTTCCTGGTGATCAATAAAACTATGTACATTGTCCTCATGTAATGACAAGTCTAACATGTTATTTTTAAATGAATAATTTTTTAAATCTTTATCAATTATATCCAATAACTCTCTATCAATTTCATTACCTATAAGTAATTCATTGTTAGGATTATATAATTGATCTTGAGAAGATGGATGACTTACCACGGTCTTATTCCATTTCCCCTGCCTCTCCTTGGCTTTCCCCTGTAAGGGTGACTGCTGGATCCCTGTTGAGGAGGACTGTTGTAGTTTTGGGCATACCAATCCCACTTCCATTTGCTTACAGTTATCTTTTGGTCCTCTTCTGGGACTGGAGGTGTTGCTGTGGTATTTGGTGCCACTGGTTGTTGATGAGACCTTATATCCACTAGAGCCTGGTTGACTTCTATAAAGTCCTGTGCCGCCCTTTTCTCCAGATTGTTGATCTGGTCTAACATATTGTTTACTCTTATTGTTAGTGTATTCAGTAGGGTTGAGAGGGAGTGAATTTGCTCTTGTAAGGTGTTTTTGGACTTCTTTATTGACATTTGTTTTAAGAGCTTTTCCTTTTCCTCCATGGACATTGGTGGGGTGTTGTTTATTGTTACTGGTGATTCTTGACCCTCCATTTGGATGTCTTGTAACAGGTCTTTCAGCTCTAGTTCTTAAGTTATACGGTTTTGCCTTATTACTTACAATGTCATTGTTGTCACACATTTTTACGTGGAATTTTAGAGAATTGAAAGTTTAGATTTGAAAAACTTCAAAAAGGAGTTTAATCAGTATTTATTAATACCACTGAAGACAATTTTATTGCTTACTTATTGGTATTAAGTGAATCTTTAAGTGCCAAAAGTCAAATATGCTTTTATGTGGTCACTTGATTTAACTGGTCTACAATATGTAGCCGTGTATTTATATTTAAAAAAGAAAATTTGTGAGGAAGATTCTTTCCAAATATTAAATGAATTTTACAAACCAATAAAAAGGGATTAAGAGACCTGTAAAAAGAAAACAATTAATCAGTTTAATTGGTTATCATCTGCAAAGATCACAAATTTAATTGGTCTATTGACAGACTCCCACTAAGAACAATTATATGTTAAATTAGTGGTAAAATTGATGATTCAATATCACAATTTTATTATATAACAGGGCTTCTTTTTCTGAAATCACTATATAAGTGACCCCAACCTGTTGTAATTATCCAAATATTTCTATAGGGATATTATTTACGTGTACCTTTTTTGGAAATGTCACTTACTGGATTATAACAGAATTCTTGAGGAAAGGTCCCAAATTGTCAGGCTAAAGGTCAAGTACAAGGACGTGAACTAGCTTGAATAGTCAATTGTCTAGAAGATTTTAATGGTCCTATATGAATACTGTAGTTTTAATCCACTAAGTTGTAAAATATAATCAAATATAAAGGTCTCAGTAATATAATTCTCACTATTCTTATATATGGCTTAAAATCTTTATAGTTGGTAGAAAAATAGATTATATAAGTTCAGATACTATTCAAAAGTCTTATAAAAGTACTAATTGATATGTATTGTAATTGATTTGGTTATATTGGTTAAATTGTAATGATAAAGAATGAAGAAATACAACCCAAAAACCTCCTCCTTTTATACACATTGAGTTCCCCAATGATTCCCTTGATGTACCACCCAATACACAGTTAATGACGCCTCTAAACAACTAATAGACATGCCCATCAACATTCCCAGTAACCCATGACATAATTAGAAGAGTAACAACTGCCAAAATCCTGTAATAATAAGGGAAATCCATCAAAATTAAAGAAAAAGACAAAAAGAGAGTATATGCGTATAAAACAATTATATTAAAGACTAAAGGAGACTTTTTAAGGTTAATAATAGCTTAATAATAAGGGGGATTGACTGTAGTAATAATGGGGCTAATCCTGACATTATACTACGTGAAATTCCCATTCAAAAATAACCAAAATTGACTGAGAAACCACCCAAAAACTTAAAAAAGAGCGTGAGATGTGGGGTAACTACATGCAGTTCTTGGCAGGCGCTTGCACGGGTAAATCCTTGACTAAAATTAGGCGAATTTAAGCGTGGTGATGAAATAAAGTGCCAAGAGTGAGGTTATTAATGAAATTAGTGCATATAAACAAGGTCAATGCATTATTAATTAAGCTAGGACACTAAATAAGCGCCTGTCGCCTATTTTAGTGTGTTTCCCCACAGTGGGAGTAGAATGTGGGGTAATTATAGTGTGAAAAAGCTAACTTTGCTAAAAATGAAGCTATTCACACGGGAAAAAAGCAGGCAGTATGTGGCCAGTACACAGAAGCCATTTCTGGCATAAAAAACACCAAATTTAAAAAGTGTTATTTTTATGCATTTAAATAGCCAAATAAATAGTTCTAAATGAGCCCAATTGATCTGTCAAAGCGCAATTTTGATATTCTCAATTTTATAGCGCATATAGTCAACTTTTAAGTGAAATAAAGTGCATTTCTTGTTTTTTGCATAAAACAATGAATATAACAGCTTTAAGTGTACTTAAAAATTATGTAGCCTTATACTTAAGGTTCTTAAGATTACCCTAACATATTCCAACTTAATATTAAGTACATAAGACCTATAAAAGGTGGATATATGCGTGTATATAAGGTGTTATAATGGCATTTTTTGTGTATTATCATAATTTTACTTATGTATACTATTTGTGTACTCTTATTTATTGTTCCCATGTATAGTTCATGTGTTTAACATAACTTATAATTACTTTTTACTCAGTCCTGGAGATATACAGGCTGACAGTTCTTCTGTACAGGATACAGCTTATTTTAAAATCAAAGAAACCTTGAATATTGTTCTTAGTCAACAAAAACAAATAAGGAGTGACCATAGAGCTATCTCAGATAGAAATATCAATCTACATAAGACCTTGAGTGAATTGAAACCCCTTATTAAAGAAAATTATTCATTAAAAAATGAAATAAAATCTCTACAAAATGAGTTTAAAAAGCTAAAGAATGATTTCCATGCACTAAGTGCCAAACACACAGTTTCTGAGGACAGAAATGTTCTATCTCTTGCAAAAGTAAATGACCAGATGTCTGAAATTCCAAGAATAAGAAACTATGTGTCTGAACTGCAGGAGAAATTCTCAACCTTAACCATCAATAATGGATTGAATGAGAATGCTATCAATAAGCTGCATAAAAATAAAGGAAAAGAACCTGAGCAAAGTTCCTCCTTTCTTCCTCATATTTCAACCATTAAACAAACTGACAATGAGTCTGTAAAATCTTTTGCTACTAGAAAAAAATCTTGTGATGGTCATGGACCAGCTGTTTCTGTAAATAATGAAATTTCTGAACACCTGGCTAAACTTCAGGAATTATTAATAATGAATAATTCAAACCAAAAAGTGGACCATCCCAGTAGTCAGAAAAATTGGCCTAAGTTAGACCAATATCCTACCTTTGATGGTGATTCTTCCTCTGATTGGCAACACTTTATCCAAAGAATTGATAATTTAAAGAGATCTTATAAACTACCTGATGAGGAAATTGTTTCTAAGCTAATTTCTTTATTTTCCAATGTAGCCTTGATGTGGTATGAATCTGTTTTTTTAGATAATAATAATTATACATGGAATGATTGGAAATCCTTGATTGAGAATCAGTTTGGTGGTTCAAAATTCAGGTTAGCTCAGCAAAGACTGTATGAGAATACTAGATATGTATCCTCCTCTGTTGAAAAGCCCATTGTTTTTCTTATGAAAGTGACAAAAATCCTAAGAGCAATTGATCCAAAGATGGATTATGATATTTGGAGAGATAAAATCTTGTATAAATTACCAAATTCTCTTAGAGATTTGATTGTGGCTAGAACTGAGCATGTAAGGGAAAATTCTTCTTTCATTAATATCTGTAATGAGGTACTACTCAACCATAGATATGAACCAAAGAATTACCTTGGTAAATCTTATAATGATCAGAATAAACCTTCTACAAAGCTCCCAGAATGATCTGGTAAACCCTCTTCCCCAGTTGCACCTAAAAAATATGCAACAAATACTTGTTATAAATGTAACAAACCGTGGCAGAAAGGTCATGTTTGTGACAAGAAAATTCATCTTGTTGAACAAAATGAAGACACTGATGAAGTTGAACTTGATGTCAATAATTCTTCTAGTGACTGTGAAAGTAATATCTCCTATGACAATGAATCTGTTAAAGATGTTTTAATTTTGGAACAGGATGTCCATTATTTAAATAATATATCTGATGAATGTGTATTGGATTTATCTTCAGTAGAAAATGCTGAGATAATTAAAGATATTACTAACAATTCTATACCTATATCCCCTTTGAAGGCACCTGTTATCATTAATGGTAAAAATGTTGATGTAGTTCTTGATTCTGGTGCTGGAGGAAGTGTAGTGTCTGAAAAAGCTTTAGCTTCAGTAGATAAGGAATATTTGAGTAAATTATTACCTATAACTTCTGAAAAATGGAGAGGGTATGGTTCTACCTTAATTCCTATTGGCAAATACAAAACCTCTGTATTCTTCAAATATAATGGTGGTTTTGTCAGAGCTATTTGTGAATTTGTTGTCATGAAAAATGATAATTTAAGCAATTGGTTTATTATGGGAAATGATATTTTAACCATGTTTGGTGTGAAATTGGACCCAGCAAATAATTGCTTTACCTTAGGAATGAATGGCAAAAGGAAATTCAATATTTCCTCTTCTAGAAAACCTTCTGGGAATCTGTTGAAGTCTTGTAACTCACTAATCCAGTGTAAAAGCAGAACAACAACTGAAATGGATGATTTATTAAATGAAATAAATACTGCTTCTTTTAGTGATCAGTTAACTAGTGACCAAAAGGATTCTATTATTTCCTCTATTACCTCTTTCCCTATGGCTTTTGCTCATGGTTCTCATGTCTTGGGAATTGTTCAGGAAAAGATGAAAATTACCTTATCCTTTAACTCAAGTGATATTCCTCCTAGTCTTAAGAAAAAACCATATCCTGCTTCTCCAACAAAAAGAAAGGATATTGAAGATAATATTGCAACATTATTAAAAATGAATATCATTGATAAAGTGGATGTCACCCCCAAATATTGTGTCATCTCCCCAGTCTTAATTTCTTATGAAAAAGATAAGGCTAGATTATGTGGAGATTACAGAGCTTTAAACACTTATACTGTTGATGATATTTATCCTTTACGCAGAATTAATTCAATACATGCTACCTTGCAAGGTGCAAAATTTATTAGTTGTCTGGATTGTAATAAAGGATATCATCAAGCTCCAGTTGAGAAAAATTCTCAAAACTTTTTGCTTATTGCTACTCATATGGGAATATATAAGTATGTTAGGATGCCATTTGGCCCTAAAAATGCTCCTTCAGTTTTCCAAAAAGTCATGGATAACACTTTTCATCAAGAAATAACTGAAGGATGGCTCATGGTTTATATTGATGACATCATTGTTTTTTCTAAAACTTTTGATGAACATATGATTCACTTGAATAGAGTTTTCCAAAAAATGGATGAAATCAATATGACCTTATCCTTAAAAAAGTGTAAATTTGGTTTTCAATCTTTGAAAGTCCTTGGCCATGTTGTGTCAGGCTTACAAACTTGTGTAGACCAAAACAAAGTTGCTGCCATTCAAAATGTGAAAGCACCAACTTCTGTAAGAGAAATCCAAAGTTTTTTGGGTATGTGTGGCTATTATAGACAATATATTAAAAATTATCAGGTCATAGCCTTGCCTCTTACAAAACTGATCAGAAAAGATGTTGCCTTTCTCTGGAATAATGACTGTCAAAAAGCTTTTGATACATTAAAAAGTTGCTTAATGACAGCCCCTATATTGGCTCTTCCAGATTTTAACAAGCCATTTGTCCTGTATACAGATGCTAGCTTTATTGGTCTGGGTTCTGCCCTTCACCAGAAACAAATTATTAATGATAAATCCTCAGAGGTTGTAATTTGTTATATTTCAAGAACCTTGAGAAATAGTGAATTGAAATATGGTGCCACTCAATTAGAGTGCTTAGCAGTTGTTTGGGCTCTTGAGAAGCTTCATTACTATCTAGATGACCAAAAATTTGAATTGGTAACTGACTGTAGTGCTGTGAAGTCCCTCTTAAACCTGAAGACACCTAACAGACATATGTTCAGGTGGCAACTTGCTGTTCAAGAATACAGAGGATGGATGACAATTATCCATAGGGCTGGAAATCTTCACTCCAATGTTGATATGCTCTCCAGATTGCCTCTTCCAAATAATGACTCAAATCCTGCTTATGTACCTGAAGATGATACTGTTCATATCCATGGTATATTTGTAGTGGATATGGAAGAAGAGTTATTGCAATTAATACTGGATTCATATGAGAAGGATTCTGATTTAAATAAATTGGTTACTATCTTAAATGATCCTAAGAATGCTTCAATTCAAGCATTAATAAAAACTCTTCCTGAAAAGTATCAAAATGATTTGAGTAAAGGAAAGTTTTCTATTGAAGATGGTTATATATATTATAGAAGAAAGCTTACTAATGTGATTTTAATTCCTCCTTCTATGAAAGAAACTATCCTCAAACTTTGTCATGATGACATATTAGCTGGTCATTTTGATCTTGAAAAAACATTGATTAGAATCAAAAACACTGCACGGTGGGCTAATATGTCTGAAGACACAAAATTATATGTTGAATCTTGTGATTCCTGCCAAAAATTTAAAAGGTTGACAGGTAAGAGAGCAGGGTTATTACAACATATTGAAGCACCTAATGCTCCCTGGCAAATCATTAGTATGGATTTTGTCACTGGTCTTCGTGTTTCAGGTAAAGACAGCTTTAACTCTTGTTGGGTAATAGTAGATAGATTCACAAAAATGTGCAAATTTATTCCAACCCACAAAGATGTATCCACCAAAGAATTAGCTTTCTTATGGTGGTCTTACATGTTTAATATTATTGGTTTTCCAAAAGCCATTATCTCTGATAGGGATCCTAAATTTACTTCTGAGTTTTGGACCTCTTTGATGGATATTTGTGGCTGTGAGTTAAAATTGTCTACAGCTCACCATCCTCAGACTGATGGTCTAGCTGAGAGAATGATTCAAACTCTGGAAGATATGATTAGAAGGTATTGTGCCTTTGGTTTAGAATATAAAGACAATGACAGATTTACTCATGATTGGGTCACTCTATTGCCTGGTCTTGAATTTGCATATAATAGCACTGTTCATTCTGTCACTGAGAAAAAGCCTTTTGAGCTTTGGTTAGGTATGTCCCACATACTCCTGCTCAGATTCTCAATAGTAAATTACCTAAGTTGGAACTACACCCTGGTGTAAAATCTTTCATGCAAATGCAACAGCTATGCAGAAAACATGCTTAGAGCTGTATTGATAAAGCATTTGAATATGAAAAGAAAAGATGGGATAAATCCCATAAAGAATACACATTTAACAAGGGTGATGAAGTGTTGATCTCTACTGTCCATTTCAATTTACAAGGTAACCACAAATTAAAAGATCCTTTTGTAGGACCATTTGTTGTTAAAAGAATGATTGGTGATAATGCAGTGGAAGTTGTATTGTATTCTCCATGTGATAGGAAAAATCCTGTTTTTCCCATTTCTTTGCTTAAGCCTTATACTTCAAACAGTGACTTATTTCATAAAAGAAGGGGAAGACCTAAGAAAAACCCTCAGGAAGTCACAGAAACAGCAGAAATTGATAAAATTCTCAATGATAGAATTATCACTTCTGAAAAAGGTACTAAATATTTATTGAGATATAAGAACAAATCATCTGAACATGATGCATGGATACCTGGCAAGGAGATTTCAAACCTGCCTACTCTGTTGAAAAAGTACAAAAAGAAAAAATATTAGCATTTTTTTATTTTTATTTTTAGAGTGAGGGAGTGTCAGCCAGGCTATTCCAGGAGCCCAGTAAATGATATTCTAACTTATAGGACCTGAAAGAGGGCGTAAGAATTGTATTTAATGTATATAAATTAATATTTTATTGCATAATAAAATTATATAAGTATCTTATTACATATAAGTGTTATATTAATTTTATTGTTTATATAAATTTTTATACATTTAAATTAAACATAATATATTTTATATTCTACAAATAATGGCGCATTTTTATGTATTTAATAATTATAAATTTATATTTAATTAATTAAAAACATATATTATAATTATAAGTGTAAAATTGACTTATAATATAATTAAATTAATTATTTAAATTTATATATTAAATAACACCTTTCATATAGTATTAAACAATAATTAATGGCGCTTCTTTTGACCCTTAATTGTGTCAGGAAAAAAAATTAATTAATTTATACTAAATTGAAATTAATTACATATTTTGTTGCATCAAAATATTTTTTGTTTCACTTAAAAATCCTTAAATCAGACTGTACCATCTGTTTTGAATTATTTTTCTCATAGTTCATATGTCCCAGGCTTGTTTAGTTATTCACTATTTTTACTTACTGATTTGGGAATTAATTGTGGGAAAATTTGATTCTTCATTGGGGATTTTAATTATTTGTTTCATATTTTTCTCTACATTGTTATGTTTCACTTATTCTTTTATATTCTTGTTTCATTCTATTATAATTCTTGTATTTACAAATATAGTGGCGCTTCAGAGGACCCATTGCCTATAAAAGGGCCTTGGATAATCCCCTGTAGCCTCATCACTTACTATACACTCAACAACTTAAATATAATTTTATTACGTTTATATTGTTTTTTTATTAGTATCAAAACTCTAATTGAAATTCTATATAACAATTAAAAGATTGCCTTAAGTCTTATAGTGATCATAGTGTTTGCCGCGCAGAGCCCTTACCATTAAAATAATATTGTTATTTAATAAAAACTCCATTGTTGTCTCATCTCTCAAGAAACTCGTCGTTGCTTCTCTTCAATAAATTAAATAATTTTATTATACTTTATTTCTTTTATTTCTCAAATAACCATTTCCTCCTTGTCCTCCTCTCTTTCTTCCTCTTCTTCTTCCCTCTTCTAGACGACTGACCGACACTTTGTGGTTTGGTGATTATCGTAAGAAGAATTCCAAACTGTTTCAATGATTCCATTTCCTAATCCAAAATTGATTATACATCTATGATCCAGGAAATATAATCCATGTCCTTTAATTTTTGCAGGTGATGGAATAGGTTGTCCAGTGATAGGATTAATATATGTGAAAATTCCATAAGTGAGGTAATTGGCATCATTTGAGTTGGCGTGAATTCGGTTATGAAATCCAGAATGAGTAATTATAACATTTGAAAACATTAGATAATCACTGCTAATATATTCCCATTCAGAGTTGCACCAATTTGGTATTCCAAGTCTCGTAGCAACTTCATGATTTGTTTCAAAAGCTTTATTACAGAGTTTTTTAAGTCAAAGAGCAAGAAATGAATTAAATGAAGGTAAAGTATTCCATTTTCAAAAATAATTATCTAATTCAGCTTTAGATAAAGATCTGAGTAAAGAATATATTCCTATTTGAATTAAATTCAGTAAAATGATATTAAAAAATCCAGAAAATTTTTTTAACATACCAAGAGAAAAACCTTTATCAAATCCTGGTCTTTATCCAATACCAATCATGATTCCACCCAACAAATTCTTATTCCTTAAAGGTAAGCAAACCAAAGCCATTTTATAGAGTGTTATGATGAGATCGCAGAGTTGATTAAATAGTAAAACCAAATTTAAATTAAAAACAGCATGAAGTTGTCAAACAAAATTAAAATTAAAAATTAACACACCATGTTATGTCCTCGTGCCCAGCTTGCAGCCCAACACGCCCTCTGGAAAGCTTTGAGGCTAGGGAAAACATCACCTACTTGAGGGTAATCCACAGCATCTGCCGTGAAGGGTACAGGTGGATAAGTCCCACGTGACTTTGAACTCAACTTGTGAGTACCGAGATGTTTAGCAACTAGTTCATCGCTAGAAGCACTAGCACCATCTGTTGAGGAGGACTGACTGAAGACCACATATGCAAGTCATTAGATGAATTTCCATCAACTTTAATGTTGAATTATGATATGGATTTTTAAGGTTTTAGAAGAGCTAATATCGGAAAGCTATCATCAGGTTCAAAAGGTGTCTCTGGAAAAGGAATTCCATGTTGAATAGCAGTTGGAGGGGGGATTTTTCCGGAAGAAACTGTGCCGGGAGGGGTATAGACAAAAAATTCAGGGCCAATGTTGGATTTATGAAGCGATTCTAAGGCTTGAGCAAAAGACAACTGGCCATTATAGCTGCAGCTTTTAATGAAATGACAGATGACAGGCTTGTGCAAGGCATTGTAAAGCTGTTTTGATAAACTTTCTGGATCATCCACTGCAAAACTCTGTTTTGGTGGTGTAGATATGACAGCGGGATCATCATCTAATGACAATGTTTTTTATTAAATATTAACAAAGGAAAAATCAGCCCACAAAATATTCATTCCAAATCCAGCAAAAAAAAGAAAAAGAAAAAACAGTTCCTTACGTGTCACTGGCTTAGGGATTTCTACTGATGGCTCATCCATTTAAACCGGTTGGTGCACAGATTTGACAGCTGTGGCGTCCTCTGTACCTCGAACCATATATTATAAATGGAGGATTTCCCATGTCTCTGTGAGATCAGGTTGGTTGTGCAGATCAGCGTTAGAAGACATGTCATCTGAAGGCAAAAAATCTTTTGTGACAGCTTTTTGAAGCTCCAGACCCATCGCATCGGATTGGGGACAGGCTCCTGAGATTGAATCCTGGCAGTTCTGGTTAAGAGTGATTGAAGGAATTTCTTCTGTAGGGAGAAGGTCTGACTCAAGCGAGGTTTCCAAGCTAGCAGACAATGGAGTAGGGATCTGCGGAGGGGTCGAATGATGCATTTGATCATGTATGTACTCTTCTACAGCGATGTTGTCATCTGCTGTAGCATCACTAGCAACAAGGATGTTAATTTGCAGTACCTCACTCTGAATAGGGCAGAAAGAAAAATAAAGGCTATCAACAAATGGAAAAAAAAGTAAAAATTGATAAAGAGATCGCTAACCACAGAATCATGTTGATCAGAAATGTTAGAAGACTGATTGATTAGCCCACCAAGAAATGAGGGAGATGTAGAAGCTGAAAGGATGCCTAAATGAGTTGGATCATCCTTCAGCTGAGGAGCAGAGGGAAAAGAGATGGATGAGGGTAGACTGGTGTTGGGAGTGCTTGGCCCAGCAATCTGAAATGATGGTTCAGCGATGGCTTCTGATGAAGAGATATTGTGGTTGGTATAAGGAGTGGAAGATGAGGTGATGGACATCTCAGAGTCTATTTTAGGGAGAGAGCGGTCTTCTGGATAAGAGGGTGGAGAGTGAGAGTTGGTGGAAGGATTGGGTTGAGATGGAAGAAAAGAAGATGTGGAAACTGGAGAGATGGAAGAAGGATTGTTAGGGTTTTTAGGGTTGGGGACCAAAATGCCATGAGGGTCAGACATGGAGGAGCAGAGTAGATACAGAGTTAGAGTTAAAGTTAGAAAATGAGAAATCAAATCAAATTCATCAGACAAACGGATATTTGGGGCCAAAGTCTTTGCCGAGGTCCCCAGCTCATTTGCTTGGCCAGCTGACACACCCACGTGACCACCCCCGGAACACAAATCAGTTTCAAAGAGCAGTTCATCCAGAAATTCATCTGGAAGGCATTGCAACACACTTGACTCTTCTTGACAGAATAGTGTGGATGAGGGCTGGCGAGATTTTGATAAATGGGAGAGGCTGAGTTGAGATTCCTCCTGCTCATCTTCTTTCATATAGTTAGAAATTTGGCAGATACCTGGCTTGTGGTAGCTTATACCTGCGCACAGGTCTATGTGACTGAGAACTGGCCCTACGGAAGATAATGAGGACATAGATAAAGATAAAGATATATTTTCCAGGTGAAGACCAACATCAACTACACCATCTTCATCATGGTCATGCTCATCATCATCATCATCATTGTCATCATTTCCATTGAAATGATGATGATGATCAGCATAATGATGGGGATAACTACCTGGTCTAGTCATGGATGACTCCGTGTTTTCTGGTAACTCGAGTACTGTAGTCAGAGAGTCATTTCCTGTGTAAAAGTTTAAACAAGGATCCATGCTAAAAATCATAACAGCGTAAATATAATAATTGTTGAGCAAAATAGAAAGTGGATAACAGCAAGGAGTATTTACTAGTAATGGATAGAGGTCTAGAAAAACCTGGTACAAATGAAATTAATCAACACAAAATCAACATTTTTCTACTTCACGTCTAACCCAATCTATTTCCCATAGGATCTGTCGCCCGCGTATTGATTGTTTATACTCTGGCCCTCAGCAGCCAACATAAAAAAATTAGCAAAAAATTAAGTAAAAAAGAAAAAATGACTTACCTGGAGAGATGAGTTGAGAAAAAAGAAATATAAGTGAAATTGTTTGAGTGATGTAGGAAGAGAGGAGAAAACGGATATGAGTGAAGAAAAAAAAGAGAGTGACTGAAAAAATATGCAATTGCTGAAAATATGCAATTTCATGTTGAGTTGATGAAAGAAAACACAGAGAGATAAAAAAATAAGACTTTAACAGCAAATTCAAAACCCAAAAAAATATGCAAAAAAATTTACCATTCTCAGTGAATAACACATGCAAATTGATCATTTGAAGAGAATGAAAAAAAAAAATTAAAATTGCATTGAAAAATGTTGGAGTGTTATTGGAAGAATTTTTGCCCTTATACTAGTTGATTGAGAAATAAAAGTGTTGGATATAGTTGGAGGTGAATCAACGTTTTCATCTTCATACAGCTCTAACCATTGATCTTTGAGGTCAGCAAGTAGGTTATGAAGTATAGTGCAACACAGAATCCAGTTGATCACCGCCTCCATTTCAGATTTATTTCTAAGAGGACTTCTCGATTACCTTAAACAAGAAAAATGGCCTTTCAAGATTCCAATAGAATGTTCAATACGGACTCTTGACATTGCCAAATGATTGTTGAGCTTGGCATTTTGACTGTCTTCTGAAGCTGCTCCCTGAAAAGCAGGAGGTACATACTTTCCATTCACATAAGCAGAATCTGTAAGAAGATACTGATCTTCATCAAAGAATTTGTCAGGTTCATTTGAAATTTGCATTCTTTGGAAGACGTAGGAGTCATGACATGAGCCAGGATAGCCAGCGAAGAATGATATAAATTTTTTGTTTACGTCACATATAAGCTGAATGGAAATTGAATATCTATATAGAAGATATATTTGTTTGTGTTAGTTTCAAAGAGAATGAAGGGAGTTAAAAATAATCTACCTCTTTTTATGGTAAAAGTAATTGTTTCCACCTTGAGCAGGTTTCTGGCTCAAAGGAATAGTAGTACCATCAACAAAACCAATACATCCTGGGAAGCCCTCTACTTGCATAACCTGAGATGATTCATGTCGCTCTTCTTTTGTTGGCCAGGTGAGAAGTTGAGATTACAAGGAGTTGATGGCAGTGATACATCATTTGATATAAGTGTTAACTGAACCATACCCTAAATCAAAGACATTTTCTAAACGTTTCAAAGCGGCTCCATTACCATTTGAACCCAAATGACATAGTGTGATGGCCAATTGAATTGAAGGATGTCATTGTTCTTTTTGAGAATTATTGTGAAATATGGGATGATCCTGAATAAGCTCAAGCAATTTAAGGAAACATTCCTGAGAAGTCCTGAACAGCTATCTAAAACTGGGTGTAGATAGGTTAAGAAGTGTTTGGATGGTGTGCTTGGGGGTATGAAGTACTTGAGGCTTTCTGGGAAGAGGGTAACATTTCGTGGCCATTTTTGATAAAAAGATAAAATCTTCTTCTAGATCAGAATCAGAATCGGAATCAGAGTCCAAGAGGAGTTCAAGAGCCATGAAAGTCATTGCTTTATGTAATTTATCACGATTTGAAAGTGAGGAAGGCATAACTCTTATATGATATGATATGAAGATGTAAATGATGTATGATGTTTTGAGTTATGAAGTGTTATGCTGCGTAGTGCTGTGTATGAATGGGATGATGCTGACAAATCAGTGAAATGGGACTTGATGGTGAAATCAGCACTTTTGGTTGAGAAAGTGCGGATTTGAGTGAAATAAGTGACTTTTTTCACTTTTGAAATCCACCAGTATTGGGGCTAGTGTGTTTTGGAAATACGCACTTAGATAAGTGCGGATTTGTAAGTGCGGATTTTCCAGAACTGACACCCCCTATTGAATTGAAAGGAATGTAAATTGTACATTAGACATATAAAAATGTTATGCACTTACATACATGTATTTTAGATTACAAACATGATTCAACAATGTTCCAGATTTTTATGGTGCTAAATTACATTTTTTGTGTAATGAAAAATACAACCAAGTAAAATCATTAAATAGAACATGTTTGAAGATTGAATTCTAAATAATTTTTGAAATGTGCTAGCGTGATAAGGAAGAATTTTTGCCCTTAGTCTGGATGTTTGAGAAATGAAAGGGTTAGATATAGTGAGAGGTGTGTCAACTTCCTCATCTTCTTATAACTCTAACCATTGATCTTTGAAGTGAGGATAGAAGGTTATAAAGTATAGCACAAAACAGAATCCAGTGCACCATTGCTTTCACTTTCACTTTTTTTATTCTAAAAAGCCCTTTCATTTCCTGAATACTATCAAAATAGCCTTTCAAGATTCCAATAGAATGCTTGATTCAAACTCTTGACTATGCTAAATGATTGTTGAACTTGGTGATTTTGGTAGTCTTCTAAATGGTGGTCACCAAATTTCTGGAAATATGTTAAGAACCAGAATAAAAATCACAATCAAATAGGACAATAAGAGCTATGAGATTTATTGCTTGATGTAATTTATCACAATTTGAAAGTGAGGAAAGCTTGACTCTTATATGATATAAGAGTGTAGATTTCACACAAGGTTTTGAGTTATAAAGTGTTATGTTTCAGAGTGCTACATATCAATGGCATGATGCTAAGAAATTAGTGAAATGGGACTTTATTGTGAAATCAGCACTTTTAGTTGTGAAAGTGCAGATTTGAGTAAAAGAAGTGATTTATGGCCATTTTTGAAATACACCAGTGTTGGGGTTGGTGTGTTGTTGGAAATTTGCACTTAGATAAATGTGTATTTGTTAGTGTGTTTTGACAGAACTAATACCCCCTTTTGGATGTGTCCCTCAACAATCTGGACCTATTTTTTAACTTTTATAGAAGAATTTGCTGAATTGATATCAAATCATTTTCTGAAATTCTATCAAATCATTTACTGTATTGTTCTGGATATAAATCAATAATAAATAATTGGGGGGGGGTGTCAAACACCACAAAAAATCAAGTGGCACCTGCTAGCAGGTGCCTATCCCTATATTCAGTTTTGATTTAAGATTAAATTTGATTTGATATTGCTCAAGCTAGTGTGCTCATTGTTCATTGTGAAGTCTTTCTAGAAGAATTACAGCTGAGCTGAAATTAAGTTAAATCAAAGATAGGGATTGGCACTTGCTATCAGGTGCCCATGTTTCTTTTCTGGTGAGACATTACCATATATGTATGGCATAATTCCATTCCAAGACAGCATTCTTAATGGCTTAACTGGGGTTAGACATGTCAAATATTAGGTCAAATACTTCATTAGATACTTCCTATTCTTGCACCATTTTTGCAACCACAATTCAGCCTACTAATACACACATCCCCCAATCCTTTGCAAATCAGATCCAGTTTCCCCCAATCCCACATTATCCTATTACTTTTTTTTCTTCATTTATATCACCCACTCAAATTTATATATTCCTCATCAGTGTAAGTTTTTCATTTTTATTTCTTTCATCATCACCTTTAAAGCCTATTTTTTTATTCTCTCTTTTATTTCAGTTTGTCTTATCTCATTAAATCTTTGTTAGGATTTCACTTTCTTATCCATCAAAGTCTATCATGCACTAATATTTTTGTTTTCTCCTTAGTTTTAATTCTATAATTCCTTGCACAAAAACCAGAACTCAAAAGTATACCCAACTAACCACAAATGACCTTAAGATTATAATCAATGGGTTTCAAATAAATTTAAACTACAATACCTGTTTTGGCTGAAAAAATTCTACACATGTGGGACACTCACCTGCCTCAAAAACCAGTGGGTATCAAAAAATAGCAATTGAATTAAAAAAGTTAAAAAAAAAGGTAAAACGGACTTCATGACCAGGAAAATGAGGGAGAGATATAAAAATTTTCAAGCAAAATACAAGAACACAGAAAATGGCTTCGTCATCTACTGGCTTTGGAGTATCAGAAGAAGATTTCCGAAATGGGATCATCTCAGTTGCTTAAAAACTCAATTCAATTTCCCCACTCTATCAACAGATATAAAATTTCTTGGGGGAAAGAGCTGATTTAAATCCTCTACACACTGAGGATTCTCAACTATTGGGTTCTGCAATCAACTATGATTTAGAAATGTCAATGGATCCAGTACTCAATGCACAAGATTTAGATGTTGCTCCCAATGATTCTGATCCTGAAAAATATGATGCTTTGTTTGTGAGCTTGAATTACTTGTCTGAAAAACTTTCCTTCAAATTTCACAATAATTTTTTATTTTAACACATAATAACATCTATATCAATCATGAAACAGACTCAAGGTGGACTTTTTACAAACATTTGGATGTGGAGAGCTGTTTAGAAGATGGGCCCATTAAAAACCAAAAAGACTTAAAAGAAGAGCTTCAACATCTTTTACAAGCCACAAATACAGTTCAAAATGTCTTATCTTCTTATGGTGAAATTGTGGAAAAAAGTGAAGAATGTAAAGCTTTTTAATTTATTTAATTTCATTATGATTGTTTTTTGAATTTTCCTTAATTTTTGAGTAAAACTTGTTGCAGAAAAAGAAGATGCTCAGATATAAATTATGAAAATGGAGTATTAAGAGAAGTCTTGAAACTGAAGTTTTGACCTGAATGAAAAAAAATTCTTTTGCTTACTCAAAAAGGATGAAGATTCTTTGGAAATAAAGAAAGATATTTTAAAGATGAAGATGGAGAATTCAAAGTTTCCAAAGGAAGAGAATGATGATTTCTATAAATGACTGCACCAATAAGAAAAAGACAAATTAAAGTTCCAACATAACAAATTGAATAAAAAAAAAGTCAAAAAAAAACTGTCAGATAAAAATTGATGTTAGCATGTCTGAATGTGGGAAAATCAACAACTGACATTAAATTGTTGCTTGATTTATTGGATTAAATTTATTTTATTTCCTTTTGGTGATCATTTTTTATATTATGACTTTGCAAAGGTGTTGAATAAGGATTTTTTTTGAGAAATTTGAAAAACTCATGCATACAACCTAGCTTGCCAAAGTGTTGAATTAGTCAATCTTTTTATGTTGTAATTCCTATTTTCTTTAGTGATGGATATGCAATTTATATGTATTCAAGTCTCCCAGTGGGAAAATGCATTACCTCATTCCCTAGAAACTCTTCCATGTTTTATTTCATATTGCATTTCATAAAAAATTTCAGAACACATTTCATAACCTATATCATAATGCTTTCATCATGCAATTATCCTTCCAGCTTCTCCCACCTATATTTCTCTCAACTTATTTTTCTTCTCTTTAATCAAAGTAAGTTTTTCTTCTTACTATTTTACTTTTATCATTCTTTTCAACATTTATTTCTTTGACCCTTACTCTTTTTTTTATTTCTCTTCTCTTTTTGCTTTTTGTACCCTTGCTAAATTTTTTCTTTTGGTTGGTTTTTTTGTTTCTTTTTCTTCTTCTTTGATTTTAATGCCTTCTTACCCTGATCCCAGGTAATTACTTACTAATATTCCTTTTAATTCACTCACTTTTACTTTCTTTTACTTTCTTTTTTTCCTTTTCTTAATGATTATTTGCTTTGGAATTAGTGCCAGGACATCTCATGCCTGTTTGTGAAAGTTTTATGAAAGTTTTATTTCTCTTTTTTTTTATATTTGTTTTACCTCAGAAACTTTTCCAAAGTGTTTCCAAAAGCATTTCTGAGGCTTTGATTAACTTTTTTTCTCTGATTGCTTTGGAAATAGTTCCAGGAGATCTCCTTCCAGTAAACAAGCATTTTCTGTAAGTGTTTTTCTCTTTTTATTTATTTATTTTGCCTTGGAAAATTTTCTGAAGAGTTTCTGAGGATTTAAATAACCTTTCTTATATTTTTATTCTCTTATTGCTTCAGATAAAGTCACAGGACATTTTATATAAGTTTTTTTTTTATTTTTTTTTCCTAAGAAATTTTTCCAAAGTATTTAAAAATCATTTCTGTGGCCTTTACTAACTTTTCTTTATCTCCTATTGCTTTGGAAAAAGTGCCAGGACATTTCCTGCCTGTTTCCAAGCATTTTAAAAAAGTGTTTTTTTCTTTTTTTATTTGTTTTGCTTTTGAAAAACTTCTGAAGCATTCCTGAGGCTTTTACTAACTTTATATATATATTATTTCTCCCATTTCTTTGGAAATATTCCCAAGACATTTCCTGCCTTTTTGAAAGCTTTTTGGTAAGTTATTTTTGGATACATTTTCAAGTCATTTAATAAGAATTTTTCTTATTTATTTTCCAAATTACTTCAGAAAAGGTTTTCCATGTCCTCTTCATCTCTCTCATCTTTAAATTCCCTTTCTTCAATAAACTCTTAAAAAAATGTCCTCTTCTTCACTTTTGTCACTTTCATCATTTTATTTAATCAAATTATTAAATTAATCAAAAATTATTTCTAATTGAGAAACAACTATTTCTCAGGAGAAGAGAGTTTCATAGCAAAAATGTAAATTAATTTGAATGAAAAAATGGTGTCAAGCATACTTTGGCCATTTAGAAAATCTGAATTTTAATAAAACTACAAAATTTAATAAAAAAAGTTACCCAAAATTATTATTTAAAAAAATCAAGTACTTACACCACAAAATATCAAGTGGCACCTGCTAGAAGGGGCCTATCCCTATATTCAGTTTTGATTTTAGAGGAAATATGATTTGATGTTGCTCAAGCTAGTGTGGTCATTTTTCAGTGCGCAGTATTTCCAGAATAATTAAAGCTAAGCTGAAATTGAGTTAATTCAAAGATAAGGATTGGAACCTGCTATCAGGTGCCCATGTTTTTTTTCTGGTGTTAACTAGTAATGAAAAGTGTATTGTTGTTTCTGTTTTAAGTAATGGTTAGAAACCTCAATATATTTTAGAGGTTTATTCATTAAATAGAGTTCAAGATGAAGTCATTAAGAAAATATCATATCTTATATCAAATTCATATCAGATGGCTTTAATTCAACAAACTTTGAATAATAAAAATATAATAGGAGGTATTATAATTGCACTTGGATGGAGACCTAGTTGTGAAAAGGGAAAATCTCTTGATGAGAGTTTATCTTGATTTACTTTGATGAAATATCTTTTCTTACTCCAATACTAGGTATTTCTTCTTTACTTAAAAATATAAGATCTAGTGAAATGAAGGACAACTTAGAAAGATGGATAAGCTTAGGGTAATTCAATATGTTTTTGGCTAATCAATTAAAGAAATTATGTATTTGTGCTTTTCAATCTAATCATGAACTAGATTTGAAAGCAGGATTACCAAACTGGACAGAATTGGAAGATGATTACATGTTTTATTCTAATTTTATCATTACTTTGAAGGATTTTATAAAAAAATTTTGTAGCCAAAAATGATTCTAATTTTCTTAAATTTAGTCTTTTCTGTTATATTGATTCCATCCATGGTCAGCTGATTCCTTCACCTGCTTTAGTCAAAGAAATGAACTATACTTTCCAGATCATAAATGCATTATTGAATTTGGATTTGGGAATGGAGTTGTGGAAGCAATTTGGAATTTTTCTACAGATATTAATTTAAAAACACAACCAAATCCAGGATTAGAATCTTGTAAATAGTTTACTCATTTTGGGTGTTCTTTCCAGATCAACCAAAATTGGATAAATAGGTTAATTAAGGTGAGATGATAAGGATCAATGAAAAGTAAATCATTAGGGAGGGAGGCTAAGTATGGTAAAAAAGGATTTCAAAAAAATTATTTTTATTTCTTAAGTTTATAATTAATAATTCATTAAAGATTACCATCAACTTTAAGTAATGGGCCATCAGGCCTTGTTGCTATATAAAGTTAATTATTCAAAAAATTAATTGATTGAATGAGTTCAAAATACAATTCTATGTCAAATGTATTCTTTTACTTCAGTCACATCAAAACTTATTGGCAGGTAGTGTTCTGAATGGTATTTCTTTAAGTTTTTTTATTATCTTTTTGACTGGTTAAATTTTTAATAAATGTAGTAAATATAAAAATTTGGTAATCCTGACCCCCTCCCATAGTAAATTTCAGGGGAAGCTTTTGCCATTTTTTTGGAAAATGTTTCTAAATGCATTTATATAACAAAAAAAATGTCAAAATGAGAAGACAAACAGATTAAAAAAATAATTAATGATAGAAATTATTTTAAGATTAAAGATTCATGTTTCACACATATACTTTAATGTTAAAAAGGCTTATATTTTAAAATTCAACTGCTTTTCAAAAATGATAGTATAAAGGAATAAACAGCTCTAGACAATGTAAGTTTACAATAAAAAAAATACACAAATAAAGAGGTCTTGATTCATAATATTTTAAAAATAATTACAAGTGTGAAATATAAAAAAGGTAGCTCTTTTGCTCAAAAACCCCATTTCTTCTTTCTACCAAAATTTAAAAATTTCACATAGTCTTTTATAGTTTCACTATATGACATTGCTACAGTCAGCCTGTATATCCCCAGGACTGAGTAAAAAGTACTTATAAGTTATGTTAAACACATGAACTATACATGGGAATAATAATTAAGAGTACACAAATAGTATACATAAGTAAATTTATGATAATATACAAAATATGCCATTATAACACCTTATATACATGCATATATCCACCTTTTATAAGTCTTAGGTACTTAATATTAAGTTGGAATATGCTAGGGTAATCTTAAGAATCTTAAGTATAAGGCTACATAATTTTTAAGTACACTTAAAGCTGTTATTTTCACTGTTTTATGCAAAAAACAAGAAATGCACTTTATTTCACTTAAACGTTGACTATATGTGCCATAAAATTGAGAATATCAAAAATGCGCTTTGACAGATCAATTTGTCTCATTCAGGACTATTGATTTGGCTATTTAAATGCATAAAAATAACACTTTTCAAATTTGGTGTTTTTTATGCCAGAAATGGCTTCTGTGTACTGGCCACATATTGCCTGCTTTTTTCTTGTGTGAATAGCTTCATTTTTAGCAAAGTTAGCTTTTTCACACTATAATTACCCCACATTCTACGCCCACTGTGGGGAAACACACTAAAATAGGCGACAGGCACTTATTTAGTGTCCTAGCTTAATTAATAATGCATTGACCTTGTTTATATGCACTAATTTCATTAATAACCTTACTCTTGGCATCTTATATCATCACCAAACTTAAATTTGCCAAAATTTAGTCAAGGATTTACCTGTGCAAGCACCTTCCAAGGACTGCATGTAGTTACCCCACATCTCACGCTCTTTTTTGGGTTTTTGGGTGGTTTCTCAGTCAATATTGGGTATTTTTGAATGGGAATTTCATGTAGTATAATGTCAGAATTAGCCCCATTATTTCTACAGTGAATCTCCCTCATTATTAAGCTATTATTAACCTTAAAAATTCCCCTTTAGGCTTTTATATTATTGTTTACTATGCATATATTCTCTTTTTATCATATTTCTTAATTTTGATGGATTTTCCTTATTAATACAGGATTTCGGCGGTTATTACTCTTCTAATTATGTCAGGGATTACTGGGAATGTTGATGGGCATGTCTATTAGTTGTTTAGAGGCGTCATTAACTGTGTATTGGGTGGTAAATCAAGGGAATCATTGGGGAACTCATTGTGTATAAAAGGAGGAGGGTTTTTGGTTGTATTTCTTCATTTCTTTATCATTTACAATTTAACCAATATAACCAAATAAATTACAATAAATATCAATTAGTACTTTTATAAGACTTTTGAATTGTATCTGAATTTTAAAATATTTTTTTCTACCAACTATAAAGATTGTAAGCCATATATAAAGATAGTGAGAATTATATTACTGAGACCTTTTATTTTTGATTATATTCTACTACTTGTTGGATTTATAGTACAGTATTCATATAGGACCATTAAAATCTTCTAGACAACTGACCATTCAAGCTAGTTCACGTATTTGTACTTCATCTCAGCCTTTTTTTTTACCATCATCATCATCTACTCAGGGAGAGTACAGTACATAAGAATATATTTTCACAAGAGGATACTGCACACCTTGCACTGAATGTGAAAGATCCAATTACTATTGTGTTGAAAACACAGGAGTAAAAGTATTCACTTCAACATGTGAGTTTTGTCAATGGTGTCATATACAATGTGATTTCCTTTAGCTCAATCCAGATACTAAAAGCCAATTTAAATCTACTTGATACTGGACTGATGAGGTAAAAATAAAGATTATGTAAGAGAGCTTCATTATCCACATTTGATATTTTTTTGTTTGATTCATATGAATTCTGCTAGTCCATTATATAAAACTTCTTGTACTGAAAAAGTTGTCAATAAAGAAGCTTCAACTAAAGAATATTTTCCCAGAAAAAGGATAAAGATAATTATTCCAAGTAAATTTTATGTAGTTATTTGAAAAAAATGTATGACTAAAATTTAGAAACTTACTAGTTAGAAAACAATTACAATGTAATTGTATAGATTCAGAGGATGAAGATAGTGTTTGGAATTGGAGATTTGAATATGATGATAAGAAGCAAGAATAATCTATCATGGAGGTGATTGATAAGCAGTTTGAAGGGTTGAAAGAAGGAGTAGAAAAAATTTATTAGAAATTAGTAGGTTAATGAATAACAAAAATATAGAAAAGTTTAATGATTTACAAAAGAGTATAAGAGATATGTTAAAAGATTTTCATAAGGATATGAAAGAAAAAATAAAGAAAGATTTCAAGTAATGGTAGATAATCAAGCTGTGTCTGAAAAATAAACAAGAGTGATAAGGAGAATTTTAGCATGCATTTCACCATGTTGAGATGAAGAACTGGAGGATAATTCAATAGTTAGGGGTGGTTCAAAAATTTCAACTTCATAAAGATTGATCCATTTATCCTTTAATTGTGCAAGGAGATTATTTAGTATCAAGAATGAAATGTTCCAATCAATAGTAACTTTCATTTCTTTCTTGTTATGTAAACTACTCCTCATTTATTTTAGTGAAGAAAATTGACCTTTCAAAATTCCAATTGCATGCTCAATTCTGACTTGAGACTTGGCAAGATGAGTGTTTAACTTGCATTTTTCAGTATGCTCATCACCAGCCCCACAAAATTCTGGGATCACATATGCACCACTAGTGTAAGCAGAGTCAGCAAGACAATATTGATTTTCATCAATGTAATACTCTGGTCCTTGAGAAATCATCATTTGTTAAAAAAATGAAGAGTCCTGGCAAGCACCAGAAAATCCAGAGTGAAAAATGATAAACTTCTGATTTATATCACAAACCTATTTGAGAGCAATAGAATACTTAAACATAGCAAAAATACTATAGGATTAATATTATATTTCAGAACATGTAAGATATAGGTAAGCACTGAACTCTTTTTATGATCAAAGTAATTATTTCCATCCTTTGAAGGCTTTTGGCTAAAAGGGATTGTTGTGCCATTAACAAAGCCAATACAACCAGGGAGTCCTTTGTTTTGCATCACCTGAGAATTTTCCAGTCTAAGCTCCTAAGTAGGCCATGTCAGGAATGGTGATTAAAGAGAATTGATGGCTTTGATTGTTTTCTTAGTGTTAAGATCAACAGCTCCATGACGTATACTGAAGAGGTTTTCAAGACAAGTTATTGCAGCACTTCTCTCATTTGAGCCAAATTGGCAAAGTGAAACAGAGATTTTTACTGCAGGATCCCACTGTGGGAAATGAGAGTTGTTCTGGTAAATGCAATAATTATTGGTCAGATAATGTAGGCATTTGAAACCTTGATATGTATTTTGGACCATTTTTCAAAAGCTAGGCTCAGGAATTACAAGAAGTTTCTGGAGAGGATATTGTGGTTGATGTTGAATTGAAGGTGTTCAGGAAGTAAGATAGTGGTTCTCCAACAGGTGGCTCATATAAACTAAATCTAATTAGGCATGAAAATCTGTATCAGAATCAACCATAAGATCCAGGGCCAGAGCATTGGTGGTTATTTGAAGCTGTTGACAAAGTGAAGGACTCATGTTAATGTTTTGGGGGGAGTAAGGACTGGAGTATTCAAGGATGGGAAGAATTAAGGGTTGGAGTATGATGTAAGGGGGACCTTAAAACTTGATACACAGTTTACTTTGTGTGTATAAATAAGCCCCTAAGTATTAGGTGAAGAAAAATTTTAAGGTATGAGCATGTGTGTACCTAATGCTGACTAATCAAGCTAAGAGGAAGAAGTATTTGAAAGTCTTGGATGTACCTAACAGACAGCATTTTAAGGGACAAACATGCTGTTGAAGTATACCCCTTATTCACTGGTTTACTTTAAATTAAAATGGCTTACTTGGTACATTTTTTGGGATTTTATTTAATGTCATATATGGTAATTTTTGACACCCCCTAATACATTGTGGTACACATCTTTCAGTAATGCAGAAATGTTGCAGTTTGAAGAAATTGCAACAAAGGCGTTTCCAGGAAGGATGGTTACACAAGCGCAACAAAAGGGGGCTTTGAAAGTGCAGAAAAGGTAGATTCTCTGGGCACAGTTTTTTTTGTGTACTATGGATATAAAAGCTGTGGCAAGAAAAAGGTCAGAGGAAAGTGTATAATGGACTATATGATAAGAAGATATGGTATGTACTTGAAAAGTTCATGGTTAGTGCTAGATGAATATTAAGGACTTAGGAAGCAGCAACAAGCAATGGCATGAAATTCACACTTAGATAAGAGTAATTTCTCTTAGATGAAGCTACTTTCACCCATCCTGACAAAAAACATGTTAGAGAAGGAAGGTAGGGCTAGAAAGACAAACAGATTGCAAGCAGTGCTCAAAGAAGGAAAAAGAAAAATGAGATTTGAAAATAAGGGAAGGCATTTACTTAGCACAAAGGGTTTCACAATTGGTGGATACTCATATGGTGAGCATGGTTTATTATAATAGGTATAAAGGGGGTACAGTACCTATTATTAAGTCAGGAATCTCAAGAAGCATAGGGTATGTACAGAAAAATGGAGTATCAGGTGCTAATAGTTGTTCTTGCCTAAATGTTGCAAGTGCTATTAGGGCCAAGACTTATTCTAACCATTGTACATAGATTACTGAGATATTTAGTTACTTTTTGATATTCTTGTATTAGTGCTGAACTTGTGTAGGAAAACCCATAGGGAAAGGAAACATAGGGGAGGGGTGCTGAACATACAATATATAAAAGAGCACTCACTTTTAGAAGAGGGGTGTGAAAAAAGAGAAGTAGATTAATAATTTCAGATAAAAGAAAAATAGATATATATATATTTTTTTTGTGCATAAAGGGTGTGCATACCAGAAATAGTGCTGTAGAGTAATTTTATTGCTACAGTAAGGATAGTATTAAATAGAGCGCTTCAAGTGGGAGTGACTGAGAGTACTAGTGCTTACTGAGAATAGATCAAGCCAACAGATTGATTACTTATATTAAAATATATTTCCCTATTTCTTTGAAAAAGATCTCTATAAATCTATTCTACATTCTTCCCCAAAATTATATAACCACATTTATAATACGTGCTTTAACTGTCTTTAAATATTAGAGTGGCAGGCGCTTCTTTTTTAAATTAGTTTTAGAAAGGATAACTAACCTATCTTGGATTGTGTCTATAGCTTAGTACTATAGAACTTACTTTTTACAATGTTTGAGACCTGTAAAAATAACTAATTTAATTAGAAAAATGTTTTATAAATTTTAATTAATAACCAATATAAAATGAAACATTAGAATATATTATTTTATCAAATAAAAATAGTGTAATTAATTAATTTAGTATAAAACATGAGTAAATTAATAGGGGCTATCAAAGTTAGAAATCTTCCATTTCAAAATACCTCTTTTTTCCACCAAATCAACCATGATTATTTTTTCAAATATGCCATATTGTGCCCCCAGAACATATTTTTATGGAGAATTAATTTCAAGTTTGTGGCTTTATTTTTGTGTTGTGAAATGCCTTTTAAATAATTTCAAATTTCCTACTTTGATACCCCCTAATGTTTTATGCTGAAACAAATATTTATTTTAAAGATTACTAATTTTTTAGAGTAAAACATTTAAAATTAATTAAATAAAGTGTTTTAATTTATTTAATATTTTTATTAAACAATTAAGAGTCAAAAAAGTGCCCAATATTTATGTATTATAGGATATGAATTGCATTATTTGATATATACAATTACTTAATTATTTTATAAGTCAAATTTATTACTTACAATTATAATATAAATTTATAATTATTTAATTATAATTAAATACAACAAAAAAATGCACCAATATTTTATAGAAATAATTTATGTTATGTTCATTTAAATGTATATAAAATCAATATAATAATAAAATTAATATAATACTTATTTCAATTATAATCCATAAGAAAGTTATATAATTTTATTATGCAATGTAATATTAATTTATATACATGAAATGCACATTTTTTTGCCTTATTCAGGTCCAATATGTTAACATAACTTTTACTGGACTCCTGGTACAACCTGACTGACACAACACCTCTCCGGCTCTATATTTTTAAAACAATTCACCGGGAAAAGAATGCTAGTGCCTACTAGGAGGTGCCAGCTTTTTTCTTCTGATGATTTCCAATTAGTTTTGAATTTCAGCATATCTTTCACATCCCAGAAAAAGGGCAATCAAAAATAATAGTTTTGTAATTACAGTTTAAGTTTAAGAAATCTGTCATTAGATGTTTATGTTGTTTAATATGAGTAAAATTAACAATTTCCTTTATTTTTCTCGTTTTATTCAAAGATTCAGTGTTGAGAGCAATTGAGTAAACACTAGATATTCCTCTCACTACAACAGATTTTTGTTTCGTCATGGGGTGCAACAATTACGCAACAGTTGTGCAACAGTTACGAAACAATTGTTGTTTGCACTTAAGACCCGCTTAAGACCTGTAAGTGCTCAAAACCATTGTTACATCATAACTGTTGCGTAACTTTCAGCCTGTATATCTCCAGGACTGAGTAAAAAGTGATTATAAGTTATGTTAAACACATGAACTATACATGGGAACAATAAATAAGAGTACACAAATAGTATACATAAGTAAAATTATGATAATACACAAAAAATGCCATTATAACACCTTATATACACGCATATATCCACCTTTTATAGGTCTTATGTACTTAATATTAAGTTGGAATATGTTAGGGTAATCTTAAGAACCTTAAGTATAAGGCTACATAATTTTTAAGTACACTTAAAGCTGTTATATTCATTGTTTTATGCAAAAAACAAGAAATGCGCTTTATTTCACTTAAAAGTTGACTATATGCACTATAAAATTGAGAATATCAAAATTGCGCTTTGACAGATCAATTGGGCTCATTTAGAACTATTGATTTGGCTATTTAAATGCATAAAAATAACACTTTTCAAATTTGGTGTTTTTTATGCCAGAAATGGCTTCTGTGTACTGGCCACATACTGCCTGCTTTTTTCCCGTGTGAATAGCTTCATTTTTAGCAAAGTTAGCTTTTTCACACTATAATTACCCCACATTCTACGCCCACTGTGGGGAAACACACTAAAATAGGCAACAGGCGCTTATTTAGTGTCCTAGCTTAATTAATAATGCATTGACCTTGTTTATATGCACTAATTTCATTAATAACCTCACTCTTGGCACTTTATTTCATCACCACGCTTAAATTCGCCTAATTTTAGTCAAGGATTTACCCGTGCAAGTGCCTGCCAAGAACTGCATGTAGTTACCCCACATCTCACGTTCTTTTTTAAGTTTTTGGGTGGTTTCTCAGTCAATTTTGGTTATTTTTGAATGGGAATTTCATGTAGTATAATGTCAGGTTTAGCCCCATTATTTCTACAGTAAATCCCCCTTATTATTAAGCTATTATTAACCTTAAAAAGTCTCCTTTAGTCTTTTATATTATTGTTTTATATGCATATACTCTCTTTTTGTCTTTTTCTTTAATTTTGATGGATTTCCCTTATTATTACAGTATTTTGGTGGTTGTTACTTGTCTAATTTTGTCATGGGTAACTAGGGATGTTGATGGGAAAGTCTATTAGTTGTGTTGAGGCGTCATTAACTGTGTATTGGATGGTATATCAAGGGATTTATTGGGGAACTCAGTGTGTATAAAAGGAGGAGGTTTTTGGGTCTTGTTTCTACATTCTTTATCATTACAATTTAACCAATATAACCAAATCAATTACAATACATATCAATTAGTACTTTTATAAGACTTTTGAATAGTATCTGAATTATATAATCTATTTTTCTACCAACTACAAAGATTGTAAGCCATATATAAGAATAGTGAGAATTATATTACTGAGACCTTTATATTTGATTATATTTTACAACTTAGTGGATTAAAACTACAGTATTCATATAGGACCATTAAAATCTTCTAGACAACTGACTATTCAAGCTAGTTCACGTCCTTTTACTTGACCTTTAGCCTGACAATTGGGGACCTTTCCTCAAGAATTCTGTTATAATCCAGTAAGTGACATTTTCAAAGAAGGTACACGTAAATAATATCCCTATAGAAATATTTGGATAATTACAACAGGTTGGGGTCACTTATATAGTGATTTCAGAAAAAGAAGCCCTGTTATATAATAAAATTGTGATATTGAATCATCAATTTTACCACTAATTTAACATATAATTGTTCTTAGTGGGAGTCTGTCAATAGACCAATTAAATTTGTGATCTTTGCAGATGATAACCAATTAAACTGATTAATTGTTTTCTTTTTACAGGACTCTTAATCCCTTTTTATTGGTTTGTAAAATTAATTTAATATTTGGAAAGAATCTTACTAACAAATTTTCTTTTTTAAATATAAATACACGGCTACATATTGTAGACCAGTTAAATCAAGTGACCACATAAAAGCATATTTGACTTTTGGCACTTAAAGATTCACTTCATACCAATATGTAAGCAACAAAATTGTCTTCAGTGGTATTAACAAATACTGATTAAACTCCTTTTTGAAGTTTTTCATATCTAAACTTTCAATTCTCTAAAAATTCCACGTAAAAATGTGTGACAACAATGACATTGTAAGTAATAAGGCAAAACCTTATAACTTAAGAACTAGAGCTGAAAGACCTGTTACAGGACATCAAAATGGAGGGTGAAGAATCACCAGTAACAATAAACAACACCCCACCGATGTCCATGGAGGAAAAGGAAAAGCTCTTAAAACAAATGTCAATAAAGAAGTCCAAAAACACCTTACAAGAGCAAATTCACTCCCTCTCAACCCTACTGAATACACTAACAATAAGAGTAAACAATATGTTAGACCAGATCAACAATCTGGAGAAAAGGGCGGCACAGGGCTTTATAGAAGTCAACCAGGCTCTAGTGGATATAAGGTCTTATCAACAACCAGTGGCACCAAATACCACAGCAACACCTCCAGTCCCAGAAGAGGACCAAAAGATAACTGTAAGCAAATGGAAGTGGGATTGGTATGCCCAAAACTACAACAGTCCTCCTCAACAGGGATCCAGCAGTCACCCTTACAGGGGAAAGCCAAGGAGAGGCAGGGGAAATGGAATAAGACCGTGGTAAGTCACCCATCTTCTCAAGATCAATTATATAATCCTAACAATGAATTACTTATAGGTAATGAAATTGATAGAGAGTTATTGGATATAATTGATAAGGATTTAAAAAATTATTCATTTGAAAATAACATGTTAGACTTGTCATTACATGAGGACAATGTACATAGTTTTATTGACCACCAGGAAAATACTATTAATATAAAAATGGAATCAAATGAATTAAAAATTGACCCTGATGATGAATCTTCTGAATTGGAAACAGACAAAATTGAATATTTTCTAAAAGAAAATCCAATGAAATCAAAAATAATTAGTAAATTATTATTAAGAATTGAAAAATTGGAATAATTCTCTAGAGAGTCCAACAATAATACGGAAAGTGTATTATTAAACATCACACAATCATTGAGTACAACAGCCAATAAGTTAAAAGTTATTGAGAATTCAAATAATGAATTCATCAATGAAAACAAAAGATTGAATTCTGAGATTAAAAATTTAGAAATTAAATTAGAACATTCTCAGAATATTATGGCCACCATAGAGGGACGTGTAAAATTGTCTTTTTCAAATGTAAATGATACCTTAACTCATGTACCTGTGATAAAAGATAGGTTACAAAGAGTAGAAATTGAAGTAGCTAACATTTTGAAAAATACTGAAACAATAAAGGATGATACCTCTTATGTAGGAAGAGTACCAGTTTTTATGAAACACTCTGATGATAAACCAATGATGGAACATGAACATAGTGTCATGGGCTCTGAGAATATAAAATCAGTAAAAGATAAAATAAATGATCATCTTTCTAAAGTAAGTGAATTACTAAATATTCCTCAGGTTAGGGAAGCAAAAACTAGCCAAAAGAACTGGCCTAAGTTAGATCAGTACCCTTCTTTTGACGGGGATTCAAAATCTGATTGGCAACAATTCATACAAAGAATTGATAACTTAAAATTTTTATACAAACTACCTGATGAAGAAATTGCTTCAAAGTTAATATCTTTATTTACAGATGTGGCCTTATTATGGTTTGAATCTGTATTGAGTGAGGGAATTAATTACTCCTGGAATGAATGGAAGGCACTAATTGAAAGGCAATTTGGTGGCCCAAAATTTAGAATCACTCAACAATGATTGTATGAAAAGGCCAGATATAATCCAAATGCTGGAGATAAACCCATGGTCTTCTTAATGAATTTAATAAAAATCATGAAAGCTATGGATCCAAAAATGGATTATGAAGAGTGGAAAGAAAAAATAATATACAAGTTGCCTATATCAGTTAGAGACATTATTGTAGCTAGAACTGAAACTATCAGAGACACCTCTGGATTCATTAATACATGCAATGAGATATTATTAAATCACAAGTATGAAACCAAGTATAGTAATTACAGACAAAGTGTTGACGTGGTAAAACCTACTACAAGTAAGTTACCAGTGGAAAAGAAAAAACCTTCAGCTCCCCTTGTCCCTAAGAGACAAGAAAATAACACTTGTTACAAATGTAATGAACCTTGGATTAAGGGTCACACGTGTAAGAAGAGAATAAATGTTATTGAAACCTCACAGAATTCTGAACCTAGTAATCATGAAGATGAGAATGTGGAATCTAGTGAGGATTGCAAAAGTAACATATCTTACAGTGATGATGAAAATGAGATATTTGTATTAGAACAGGATATAATGTTCCTGAATGATGCTATACCTCATACAGACACATCTTTAACTTCCATAGAGGAAGCTGAAATAATTAAAGATGTATCTCATGACACTTACAAAATAACACCTATCAGAGCACCTATTATCATATGTGGAAAAGAAATGAATGCCATTCTTGACACTGGGGCTGCAGGTAGTGTAGTTTTAATTAATACATTAATGAAACTTGATAGTAAGTACCAGGAAAAACTAGAACCTGTTCAGACAAAGAACTGGAGGGGTTTTGGTTCAGTATTAAATCCAATTGGCAAATACAAAACTGCTGTATTCTTTAAATATAATAATGGATATGTTAGAGCAGTTTGTGAATTTGTAGTAATGGATAATAATAATTGTAGTGATTGGTTTATTATTGGCAATGATTTATTGACAAAATTTGGCATTAAACTAGATCCTGCAAACAGTTTTTTCGCCATAGGCGTGAATGGTAAAAGAAAATTCAAAATATGTTCTGAAAATTCAGTATATGCCATTTCTCCTAGAGAAGAACAACTGCAAGGTGGAAGAACCACCAATGAAGTGGGTGAATTGGAAAATGAAATCCAAAAGGCCTCTTTTAGTCCTCAACTCTCAAAAATTGAAGAAGAAGATATTTTGAGATTGATTAAATCATATCCTATGGCATTTGCTCATGGTTCAAATGAACTAGGATTGGTCAAAGACCATGAGATGAAAATCTCTCTAAGCTGTGATTTGGATAATATTCCTGGCAGCTTAAAAAAGAAACCTTACCCAGCATCTCCTGCAAAAAGGAAAGATATTGAAGACAATATAAAATTGTTGTTGGAAATGGGTATTGTTGAAAAAGTGGACACAACACCTAAGTATTGTGTCATTTCACCAGTATTAATCTCTTATGAGAAAGATAAGGCAAGATTATGCGGTGATTATAGAGCTCTGAATACATACACAGTAGATGATATTTACCCTCTACCAAGGATAGCTTCTATCCATGCTACCTTACAAGGAGCAAAATTTATTTCCTGTCTGGATGGGAACAAGGGTTACCACCAGATTCCTGTGGTAAGAAATTCTCAAAATTACTTATTAATAACCACACATATGGGTATATATAAGTATGTGAGAATGCCATTTGGCCCAAAGAATGCGCCTTCAGTCTTCCAAAAATTGATGGATAGTGTCTTTCATCAGGAAATGGTTGAAGGATGGCTATTGGTCTATATTGATAACATCATAGTGTTTTCAAAAACATATGATGAAAATTTAAATCACCTGAAAAGAGTCTTTCAAAAAATGGATGAAATTAATATGACTATTGCATTAAAGAAATGTAAGTTTGGATTTCAATCCTTGAAAGTACTTGGACATGTTGTATCTGGATTACAAATTTGTGTTGACCAGAATAAGTTGGCAGCAATTAAAAACATTGGGATACCTAAAAATGTAAAAGAGGTTCAAAGTTTTTTTGGGTATGTGTGGATATTATAGACAATATATTAAAAATTACCAATCCATTGCAGCCCCTTTAACAACATTAATCAGGAAGAATGAGGCTTTCATTTGGAATAATGAAAGATAACATGCCTTTAATAAATTAAAGGAATGTTTAATGTCAGCTCCAATATTGGGACTGCCAGATTTCACCCTACCTTTTATCTTGTACACTGATGCAAGCTTCACAGGTTTAGGTGCTGCTTTACAGCAGAAACAGATAAGAAATGGAAAATTATCTGAAGTAGTTATCTGTTATATATCCAGAACCTTAAGAAAAACAGAATTAAGGTATGGTGCCACACAGCTAGAATGTTTAGCCGTGGTGTGGGCTTTGGAGAAACTTCATTACTATCTGGAAGACAAGAAGTTTGAACTTATAACAGATTTCAGTGCAGTAAAATCATTACTAAACATGAAAACACCTAATGGCACATGTTTAGATGGCAACTAGCTGTACAAGAGTACAGAGGAAGAATGACAATCACTCACAGAGCAGGAACATTGCATTCAAATGTGGATTTATTATCCAGAAATCCTTTGCCAAATGATGCTGACAACCCAGCTTATGTACCTGAAAATGAGGTTATACATATATTTGGGATTTATATAGTGGATTTAGAAGAAGAGTTTATGCAAACTATATTGGAAAATTATTCATCTGATAAAGATTTGTCTAAACTATCTACCATTCTTAATGATCCAACAAATGCCTCCATGAGTGCATTAATTAAAACCTTGCCTCCAAAGTATAAAAATGCATTGGAAAAAGGTAAACTATCAATTGAAGATGGATATATATATTACAGGAAAAAGTTAAGCAATGTAATAGTAATACCGCCTTCAATGAAAGAGTTAATTTTGAGTACTTGTCATGATGACATCTTAGCTGGTCATTTTGACTTTAACAAAACATTAACCAGAGTTAAAAATACAGCCTGGTGGATAAACCTGAAAGAGGATGTACAAAAATACATTGAAACATGTGACTCTTGTCAGAAATCTAAAAGATTAACTGGGAAGAGAGCTGGGTTGTTACAACAAATAGAGCAGCCAAAAGCTCCATGGGAAATTATAAACATGGATTTTGTAACTGGCTTGCCATTAGCAGGAAAAGAAAGTTTCAATTCTTGCTGGGTAATAGTGGATAGATTAACAAAAATGTGTAAGTTTATCCCTACCCATAAAGAGGTATCTGCAAAAGACTTGGCATTACTATGGTGGAATCAGATGATGAATACTGCTGGGTTCCCCAAAGCCATAATCTCTGACAGAGATCCTAAATTTACTTCAGAGTTCTGGACATCTTTGATGGAAGTATCAGGTTGTCAATTAAAATTGTCTACAGCACACCATCCACAAACTGATGGGCTGGCTGAGAGGATGATACAAACTCTAGAAGACATGATCAGAAGATATTGTGCCTTTGGATTAGAATACAAAGACAATGAGAGATTCACACATGACTGTGTAACATTAATTCCTGGCCTTTAATTTGCTTATAACAGCACAACTCATTCTGTAACAGAGAAGAAACCATTTGAACTCTGGCTTGGTTACGTACCAAATACCCCAGTAAATCATTTAAATAAATTACCAAGGTTGGATATACACCCTGGCACTAAATCCTTTATTCATATGAAAAAAATGTGTAGAAAGCATGCAGAAGAATGCATCCAAAAAGCATTTGAATATGAAAAGAAAAGGTGGGACAAATCTCATAAAGAATTTGAATTCAAAAAGGGAGATGAAGTCCTCATATCAACACTACATTTTAACTTACAAGGTAATGTTAAATTAAAGGATCCCTTTGTAGGACCTTTTGTAGTAAGTAAAATGGTTGGGAATAATGCAGTGGAAGTCATATTATATGCTCCATATGATAGGAAACATCCAGTTTTCCCTATCTTATTATTGAAACCTTACCATGCAAATGATCCTGACTTATTTCCAAAAAGAAGGGGAAGGCCTAAAAAGCAACCTGAAGAAATTGTGGAAAAAGCAGAGATTGAAAAAATACTCAAGAAAAGAATCCTTACTAAAGAAAAAGGAACTGAGTATTTACTGAGATTTAAAAGGAAATCAAATGAATTTGATAAATGGATACCTGAAAAAGAAATTTCTAATTTATCCACCCTTCTTAAAAAATTTAAACAGAAATAAACTTCTGTTCAACCAGCTGAGGGGTTAAAAAACCAGTACTCATAATATTTTATTATGTTTTATTTCTTTAAAGTTTAATCTTTAATGCTACAGAATTATTCTGAATACCTAAAAATTACAAATTAATAAAATAAAATGTATAACTTATCTTTTTTTTATTGTTTTTTTTGGGTGGGCGAGTGTCAGCCTGTATATCTCCAGGACTGAGTAAAAAGTGATTATAAGTTATGTTAAACACATGAACTATACATGGGAACAATAAATAAGAGTACACAAATAGTATACATAAGTAAAATTATGATAATACACAAAAAATGCCATTATAACACCTTATATACACGCATATATCCACCTTTTATAGGTCTTATGTACTTAATATTAAGTTGGAATATGTTAGGGTAATCTTAAGAACCTTAAGTATAAGGCTACATAATTTTTAAGTACACTTAAAGCTGTTATATTCATTGTTTTATGCAAAAAACAAGAAATGCACTTTATTTCACTTAAAAGTTGACTATATGCGCTATAAAATTGAGAATATCAAAATTGCGCTTTGACAGATCAATTGGGCTCATTTAGAACTATTGATTTGGCTATTTAAATGCATAAAAATAACACTTTTCAAATTTGGTGTTTTTTATGCCAGAAATGGCTTCTGTGTACTGGCCACATACTGCCTGCTTTTTTCCCGTGCGAATAGCTTCATTTTTAGCAAAGTTAGCTTTTTCACACTATAATTACCCCACATTCTACGCCCACTGTGGGGAAACACACTAAAATAGGCGACAGGCGCTTATTTAGTGTCCTAGCTTAATTAATAATGCATTGACCTTGTTTATATGCACTAATTTCATTAATAACCTCACTCTTGGCACTTTATTTCATCACCACGCTTAAATTTGCCTAATTTTAGTCAAGGATTTACCCATGCAAGCGACTGCCAAGAACTGCATGTAGTTACCCCACATCTCACGCTCTTTTTTAAGTTTTTGGGTGGTTTCTCAGTCAATTTTGGTTATTTTTGAATGGGAATTTCACGTAGTATAATGTCAGGTTTAGCCCCATTATTTCTACAGTAAATCCCCCTTATTATTAAGCTATTATTAACCTTAAAAAGTCTCCTTTAGTCTTTTATATTATTGTTTTATACGCATATACTCTCTTTTTGTCTTTTTCTTTAATTTTGATGGATTTCCCTTATTATTACAGTATTTTGGCGGTTGTTACTTGTCTAATTTTGTCATGGGTCACTAGGGATGTTGATGGGCAAGTCTATTAGTTGTGTTGAGGCGTCATTAACTGTGTATTGGATGGTATATCAAGGGATTTATTGGGGAACTCAGTGTGTATAAAAGGAGGAGGTTTTTGGGTCTTGTTTCTACATTCTTTATCATTACAATTTAACCAATATAACCAAATCAATTACAATACATATCAATTAGTACTTTTATAAGACTTTTGAATAGTATCTGAATTATATAATCTTTTTTTCTACCAACTACAAAGATTGTAAGCCATATATAAGAATAGTGAGAATTATATTACTGAGACCTTTATATTTGATTATATTTTACAACTTAGTGGATTAAAACTACAGTATTCATATAGGACCATTAAAATCTTCTAGACAACTTACTATTCAAGCTAGTTCACGTCCTTATACTTGACCTTTAGCCTGACAGTAACTGTTACGCCATTGTTGCGCCCCAAGACGAAACGAACATTTGTTGCAGTGTCTTCTCGTATAAGACGTAGATGGAAGATTTACACAGTTTGAAACTGTTTGAGAAACAATTGAATTTTAATAAATGATCATTGAAAATTGACAATTAATTATTTGTGCAAGTCACATTTATGAAAAGTTTGTTTGTAGAAGGAATGAGTACTGCAATTAGCTTATCAAAGTTGCAAGAAATATTTACACAGCTACCGAAAAGTTTCGGCGATGGAGGTGGATGCTCTTACTACTCGTCTATTCCCTAATCGAAGGGATTGCGCCTTCTTGTAAAAAGTTTCTTCTCCTACTCCCTCCAAAATGTCAATTTTGATCAGACAACCTTGAGGAGCTTAGGCTGGAACTATCCGAGAAGCCAGATGCACCAAGTTAGCTAACCTGAATTCACCTTCTGGATGGGATGGAAGCGAACTAAAATTTCAGGAATTCGCAAAGTTTTTTCAACTAATTTTATTTCTTTGTCGGAACTGTTGATCGTTCTTTCAAAGTGCTCAATCACTGCTGCTGTAACCTCACCATCATTTTTGGCATTCATAGAGTCTGTCATACAGCCAAGTGACCATAGCTTGAGGAATTTTCGAGGAAGAAATCAAAATTGCTCTAACTAAAAAATGATTTTCCTATTCAAAAGGGTCGGGGATAAGTCGTGTGTATCCCCTTTTTTTTCTTTTTTTTCTTTATGTGCCCCCTTTTGAATAGGCAGATTATTTTCTTGTGAGTGAAACTTAGATTTTTTCGTCCAAAATTCCGCAAGCCTTTGTGACTTAGCTTTACTCCGGGATCGGAACATGAAAATTGACGAGAAGCCTTGGAATTTGTTGGAATGCTCCCTGGATGTTTCGGTGCAACTTTACTGGGTGTATTTTTAGAGACAGGTATGACTGATGAAGCAATCTAGCATGGAGTTGACGACAAGTGTGACATGGCAATTAAATTGGTAAAGTCATTGGTTCAACAATCATACCGGATTGGGATTGTCCTGTAGAATACTGGGTTCTGGACGCACACCATCCATGCAGTTGTTTACTTGTCTTTTTGCGCCACTGGGCCCGTAATTCCGGCTTCCAATTGTTGTCTACCAAAATTAATGAACCAAGCACTTAAAAATCCACTAAATCGACATAATCCTTCTCTTTTCACCCTTCATCGCCTCTTCTTCACTGATACAAATTGACAAAAATTATCATTTATTGTCGTCATCATTGAGTAAAAACATCTGTCAGCCTCATGCTCAACACGATACCTCACATGTGTATCTATTCATACATTTCTTCTTCTTTGGCTGCTGACTCCCCCAGTTCACTTAATTCCTCAATAGTCTCCCCCTCATTTGCCGTCTCTTCAATAGCTATAAAATCCCTTCCATTTTCACCCTTTTTATCCAGCCCTCACTTACATTTCTCACTGCTATAGCCTGTTAGCATTTCTATCATGATGCCCACTTCCTTTTCGTCTAGCATAAATGATGGTATTACTGCCCCTGCTTTTGAAAATTATCGGGTATCTACATCTTCCACTTCATCTTCTACTTCTGCTATTCCCCCTGTTTCGCCTGCTATCCCAATTGCTCCTACTATTCCTATTTCTCTCGCTCTTTCAGGTTCGCTAGCTTTACATTCTTTGCTGGCTTTGCTTGCCCCGTCACCTACTGTTCCCGAATCTCTGCCTCTGCATAACTCGCATGTATCTCCTTTGTCTCCTGTCTCTGCTCCCCTAGATTGCTCTGTCACCTCCTCTCTTCCTTTCCAGAATGGAGAAGCAGATAAACATCCACTTTCTCCAAGAAAAATTTAATGGATGGTGATGTCCGTGGCGGATACCCCGCCACCTGAGGATGAGGAGAACAATAGGTTTCCTTCCTCCTCCCCACCTTTTGTATCTTAGCCTCCCAGGCTGAGCTAAAATATGTGTATTGCTAGGATCATTTCCAAAAAATGAGCCTTGGAACTTCAGAAATATTCTAGCTAACTCTACATTTGAGTTAACTAGATGTGAAGATACAGCTAATCCTGGAAAGCTAGTGGTGGTCTTATGTTCCTTCCCCCGCCAAAATCATGAGTTTAGTTAAGCTGACCTAAATTTTTGGTGAGGAATAAGAGGCAAGACAACTGCAAGCTTTCCAGGATTAGATGTATCATATCATCAATAAGAAGAATAGACACAACTTTAGGACATTTACCTCATTGTTGATAAACCTGTTTGGTATGCATACTGTTGCAAATTTTTGAATGGATCTCTTGTTCAAAATTTGGCAAAGTATGCATACTGAACAGATTTACTGACAAGGGGAAAATGCTCTAAAATTTAAAAACTCATTTAACAACTAACAACTAACAAGTCGCCTGGTGTGCAAGGGGTATGGAGGATGAAATTTTGAAACTGAGGATAAATATCTTTTTTGGAGGAATACACCCAAAACACCTGCACAATTATTCAACATTAGATGTGAAAATTCATTGTGTGGAAGAGGATTACACTCATCAAATTTTTGCATGCTGTGTCATGTATCACAGCATCAAAACCTTCAAAAAACATAAGCAAAAACAAAAAGAAAAAAGTATGCCACTACTGTGAAAAAAAGGGCCACATAGCATGAAATTTTTAAACAAAAAATGCAATGAAGAAGCTGCAAACAGATGAAATAACTTCATATTAAAATAAAAAGGTCACCAGTGCTCATGTAGAAAAAATTGTTGACAAACTTTACACTTTCTTAACAGAAGTATTTTATATGATACAATTTTTGGTTCTACTCTTCCTCATGATTCTCATTCAGGTAAACCTGATAGCAGCAAGAGAAAAATATAACCTTTGAAGAAGGAATCTAAAACTCTAATTTTTTTTCCCAATAATGTAATTAATTTACTTTTTATAAAATTAACATATAATATTTTTCTGATATTAATTCCTTCCTTAATTGGTTCAGAGAAAGTTCTATTACTCCTGAAATAAGTGTCTTGCTTGAGAAACCTTCTTAATTTTTTTTTGAAATCTTTTTGAGATTTAAATAATATTACAGAACCAGAAGTAATTAAATTAAGTCACAAGAAAGTAAATAGTCTCAATAAGTTACAATTAAATAAAAGAATCAGTTCTGAATTGAAAGATAAAGCTTATAATAGGGGGTATCAATGTTCAGGGATCTGCAATTAGGGATCAGAAATTTTTTTCCTGGGATCAGACATTATTAATTGCGGAAGATTCTTATCCACAATAATGCATTATCCCGCCTCTTATACCCCAATTTTCATTCCTAATTCCTGATCCCAAGCTCATCACATCCATAATTGATTTGTCAGAAAGTCACATGACATATAATTGTGGATGCCATCCTTATGTCTCTCTTTACTCTATGCAAGATGTGGTTATGACAGAAAGTTGTCCAAGATGTGGTTATGAAAAATTGAGTGGAAAAATATTGGATGAGAGGTGAACATTGACACAAAAAGTGTCTAATAACCCAATTGGTAGCAAAAATAATTGTGGAAGATAATTGAGATATAAGGATTTTTATCTGCAATTAATTTAATTGTGGATCCCTGAACATTGATACCCCTTAAAAAGTTGAGTAACCAATTAAATAACATTAAAATAGAGCATAAATCATCAAGAGATAAGAATAATACCTCACCAAAAAAATTCGCAAGTGAGTTTCTAGCAATCCCCTCTGTTTCACCTTGTTTGGAAAATTTTGTAAAACTTTTAGGAAGCTGCTTTGAGACCAAATAAAAACAGATTGAAAAAATAATTTTGTCATAGATTAAGCCCAGGATGAACAGTACTTTATCTCATGTTGATCAGATCTTCTGAATCACATTGAACATCAGTTAATTCCAGTTTGAAATTTTTTTCAATAATGAAAATGCAATATGCATACAATGTGCCAATAAAATATCAGTTATGCATATAAAATATCAACTATGAATATTCAATATCAATTATATGAATGCACACATCTCTTTTATTAATATCTGTAATGATGTACTATTAAATCATGGGTATGAGCCAAAATCTAACATGCAAAAATTAAAGGATCAAAATGAAGAATAAAAGGCAGGACCAAAACATCAAGAAAATGGTGGTGAAACCTTTTTTCCCAATTGAACCAAATAAATATGAAACTAATCACCAGGAAAAAAAATGTTGGCACTGCCTCCCCCAATTGAGCTACCATATTTCAGTCAGGGATGTGCACCTGCTATAACATGCCAGTTTTTTTTCCTGGTGAATAATTGTGTAAAATAAGGTAAAATATTGCAGAAAAGACCTTTTTGTGAAAAGAAAATAAACCATGTTGAGCAAAATGAGCCAGAAGACATAGAATACTCACCTGAATTCTCTGATGTATAAAGTGAAATTTCTTATTACCAAAATAATGACATTTTTGTGTCAAAAACTGAAATACAATATGTCAATAAAGAATTACCCTGATGGATTGGGTCTCATCTAATATTAAAGATGAAAAAGTCATAACAGATCTCATTTTTTAACCCATAGTCTTTACATCAGTGAAAATTCATCTTATAATAAATGGTGAACAAAATGAGGTAATATTGGATTCAGGAGCTTTAGGAAGTATTGTATCTTTAGCAGTCTTAAAAAATGTTGATATTGAATATGAGGGAAATCTAGAAGCTTTATCTTTACGAAATTGGAGGGGATATGGATTGGTATGCAGTCCTGTTGGAAAATTCACAATATCAGTTTTCCTCTAGCATGTCCACGGGCATGTCACTGTATCTTGTACTTGCATTTTAATGGAAAATGATATCTTAAGTCATTGGTTTTTTAAGGGTAAATGATATTCTTACAAAATGTAGGGTAAAATAAAAGAATGAAAATCAATTCTTTACTATGGGAAACAATGGTAAAAGTAAATTCAAAATAATTTCAAAAATCAAATATTTCCACTACCACTAATTCTTGTAGTGATGTAAGTCAATTGAAGGAAAAGCTTCAAATGAAATGAATCATCTTGATTAAAAAATTATTAAAGCTGCTTTTGGTAAGGAATTGACAGAGTTAGAAAAACAAAAGATAGTAGAACTGGCAAAATATCTTCCATCATATTTTCCTCATTGAAACCATGAATTAGGTTGAGTAGTGAAACATAAAATGAAATTGAAAATAACCTTTAAATTTGATGAGATTTCACCCTTAATGAAAAAAAAGCCTTATCCTTCCTCTCCTACAAGAATTAAAGATATTGAAGATAAGATTTTAGCACTTTTAAAAATGAGTATCATTGATAAAGAAGATGCTACTACAAAATATTGTGTAATCTGACCTGCTCTTATATCTTATGAGAACAATAAAGTAAGATTGTATTGAGATTACCGAGAATTGATTACCTATACAGTTGATGATATTTATCAATTACCAAGAATAAATTCAATACATGCAACATTTCAAGTTTATAATTATATCAGATGCATATATGGAAATTAAGCTAATCATCAAATTATGGTTGAAAAGTCATTAAAAAATGTTTTTCTGATGGGTACCCATATAAGAAATTATAAATATATATAAGTTTGCCTTTTGGACCAAAAAATAACCTTCTCCCTTTCAAAAAGTAATAGATAGTACATTGTATCAAAAAAAATAGAAGGTTAGATGATGGTATTTATTGATGATATCATTATCTTTTTAAAAAAATTTGAGTTAAAAATATCACACCTGTCAACAGTATTTCAAAAGATTGATGAAGTAAAAATGACCTTTGAGCTTAAGAAATGTAAATTTGGTTTTAATTCTCTAAATGTTTTTGACATGTTGTATCAGGGGTTTAGGTGATTGTAAGTCATAAAAAAGTAGCAGCCATACAAAATTTTGAAGTAACTACTTTTCAAAGAGGTCTTTTAATATAGAAGATAATTTTTGTCAGCCAGGCTACTAGAATTATACAGTAAAATAATTAATTATCTTACTGAGATGAAGCCACATCTTTTTAATCCTTATTAATAATTAATTATCTATTATTTAATTATGTATTACTTACAATTAACTAGCTAAGTACAATAAGTAATTTTAGTAATTAATAAAAAATTAATAAATATCCTGTATATTTTTACTCCCTAACACTGTGCTCAATAATACAGTTGAGAAGGGATTAAAAATATTATTAAAAATATAAAAAACTAAAAAATTCAAATTTCTTTATTAAGGAATTTAAAATTCCATTACAATAAAATTTTAAATCAAATGTTCTATACTAAGTGTGACAATCTAAGGGAACTCAAGATTTATATCAAATAAATATGATACCTTTTATTGACACATCATTTTAGTATATCTTTTTTATATTCACATACTCTCTTTTCATTAAGTTTTTTCTCTAAAACTCTCTTATTGGATGTTTTTAACTCCGTGTTTTATCTCTCACCTTTTGCCTATAAAAGGCCCTCTCCTTTTGTACTTTTCAAATCATTCCTTACTTACCACTTTTATAACAGATCTATTAAATAAAATCTTTATTACTATTTTCTATAACATTAGTATTTACAACACCATAACTCTAAGATATAAATAACAATAATATTTGAAAGCTTCACCTCTTTTAAACTTGAGTAAAATAATCAAAAGAAATAGAAATACGTACCTTGCCTTTGAAAGTTCATTAAACCACTTAAAATACTTGTTGGGCCTCCAGATAAACCTTCTAGACAAAAAGACCCATTGACAGTTGGGGGCCTTTCTGAATCATTGACGGTGCATTGATAACTTGAGGCCGGAGACCAAGGGACCATTGATACCAAGGTACCTATAAGGACAAGTGGACAACAAAAAGCACAAACATCATCAGTCACGTGACTTATTTTTTTGCTGCAAACGGGAATCAAACCACGCTCCAAAACTTAAGCTTATATATTAACAATAGTCATATATATTTGTGGGTCACTTTGAACTTTTCATAGTCTACATATTTCTATTACTCAGCACTCTGTAAGTGGCATTAATTTGCTCATTTTACAGGGGGAGGTGCCTGGTAAATTGGAATTTTTATTTTTCCTAGTTGAGAAAGATAGAACTATAGTGTTCTTAGTCCTAGAAGTAATATAAATTTTTTTAATTATAATATTATATTTTTTTTCAGTTGAATTTGTCCTGATAAATAAAAATAAATATTATTGTTTCAGTTGACACATTGTCCTGACAATAAAATATTGAAAATTAATAAAAATTAATCTTAAATTATTTCAATTGACATTAAGTCCTGGTAATTAAATTTCCTTCAGTTGATTTTAATCCTGATAATTATCAAAATTAAAATTATTAATTAAAAATTAATTTTATTACTTCAGTTGATTTCTTTTAATCTTGGTTATAAAATTATTTTGAATTAATAAAATTGTGATTATTATTTCAGTTGAATTTTTTCCTGAAGATTTTTATATTTTAAATTTTTATTTCTATTTTAATAAAGCAAATATAAAACTAATATATCTTAATATTTCCTTCCCTCAGTTCAGATTAAAATAACAATATGACTGATCAAGGAGTTTCTGCTGGCTGTGATGAGGAATTGGATCTAATTGATTATGATGAAGCTACTTCTGTAAGTTCTCCCTTGACTAAAAAATTGGCTCAAATTAATCAATTATTGGACCAATAAGGATGTGGAAATGGAGGAAGTGGAAATACTAGTGGGGAAAAATGCTCAGAAACAAAAGCCTTCCATCAAACCCCCAGAAGAACTTCCCAAAGGCTTCAAAATAAAAAAGATGCCCTTACCTCAGCAAGTCAAAAATCTCTCCACCCACATAAAGGAGCTGAGGACAGAAAACTCAAAACTGAGAGCAAGAACAGATTCACTAGAAGAAAAGGTAAGAAAAATAGATGCCTTTCTTCAAGAGAAGAGGAGACCTCCTCCCCCCAGGGATCTTCCACAATTGGCTCCCCAGCAACCAGAAAAGGTGAGAGTGTCAAAGTGGCAGTGGGATTATCTGTCCCAACATCAGCAGCCTCAAATGCCTCAGGCAGGTCCTTCAAGACCCAGTCAGTTCAACCCCACACCTCCTCACCCTTATCAAGGAGGGAGAAAAAGAAAAAACAACATTCAGTTCTTTCCCAAGTCTTGGTAAGCCCCTCTATTGAATCTCAAGTACCATTTCTTGTTGCTGATTTAGTTCCTTCAGGTAATTCTGGAAGAGGAGATGAAACTGTGAGACCAGTAGAGGCTGATAGGAGTAGACAAATTACTCAATATTCTAATGTATCTAATCCTTTGGTTTTAATTGCTACTTCAATGATAAATCCTGATATGGCTGTTATTGATGAAACACTTGATCCTGAGTTTTATGAGAATATGGAAAGTTACTCTGTTTCCTTATTGAGAAACACTCCAGATGTAGCAAAAATTAATGATGAATATTTGAGAGATATTATTGCTAAACAAAATCATATCATGAAAAATATGCAATTGACTCAAAAGTTTAATAGTTTTTTAACTGAACAGGGTTATCAATCATTGAGGAGTGAATTACAGAGAGTTTCTGATGATTTATTTAATTACAAAGTAACTCATGAAAAGAAAGTTGCTTTATGGCAAAATATCAAAAATGATTTGTCTAAACTACAAGATACTGTCTCCATCTGTTGCCAGGAGCTAGAGGGACATAAGATGAACCTGAAAAGATTGAGTGATCATTATTCATCTTTTCAAAATAAAAACCAGTTATCTTTTTCAACCATCAATGAGAGTTTATCTAGTCTTCCAAGAGTGAAAACCAGATTAACAACCATTGAAGAAAAATTGAATTCATTGTTTAATGATCAAGAATATTCTGACATTTCTTTGAAAGAACATATAGTACAGGATACTCCAAGTTTACCGGTTGCTAGTTCATCTAAAGTAAAATTAGGTCCAGAAATTCCTGTTGATATCACTGAGTTTCCATCAAAAATTGATGATGCACCAGGATCTTCCACACAAGGATTAAACAATGAAATTACTTCACAATTTGAGAAATTACAGCTGCTTCTTACTCAGAAACAAGCTAGTACTAAGGAGACTACTTCAAATTAAAAGAATTGGCCAAACTTGACCAGTATCCAACATTTGATGGTGACTCTTCTTCTGATTGGCAGCAATTCATTTGCAGAATTGATAACTTAAAAAACTCTTAAAAAATCCCAGATGAGGAAATTGTGTCTAAGTTAATTTCTTTGTTTACCAATGTAGCCCTAATGTGGTATGAATCTGTTCTCTTGGATAGAAATGACTACTCATGGGAAGATTGGAAAAAATCAATTAAAGCACAATTTGGTGGCTCCAAGTTTAAGATAGCTCAACAAAGGCAGTATAAAGAAACTAGATATAGCTCTTCTACTGATAAAGCTATTGAGTTTCTAATGAAACTTGTAAAAATCATGAGGGCAATGGACCCAAATATGGAGTTTGAATTATGGAAGGACAGGATCCTTTATAAATTACCAATGTCTTTGAGAGACTTGATAGTGGCTAGGACTTAGTTCTTCAGAGAACCTTCTTCTTTCATTCATACTTGTTATGAGATCCTTCTAAACAACAAGTATGATGCCAGAAGATTCATTCCTAGAATCTCTTTGGAGAAACCCTCCAATTACCAACAGAAACCTCTAGAAAAGTTTGGTAAAACTTCTGCCCCTGTTGCACCTTAAAAGAATGCAACAAACACTTGCTTCAAGTGCAACAAGCCTTGGAAGAAATGCCATTTTTGTGACAAGAAGATCAATCTTGTTGAACAAACTGAGGAACATGGTGATGACACAATAGCACTATTTGATACTTCAAGTGATTGTGCCAGCAATATTTCATATGAATCTCAGCAGGAAATTTTGATTCTGGAAGAAGATATTCATTATTTAAATACTATTGATATTGATAATAATGATATATCAACAGTTGAGGATGCTAAGATCATAAAGAACATTGAGGATAGCTCAATTGTTATTGCTCCTCTCAAGGCAACAGTCTTGATCAACAGAACCAGCATTGAAGTTGTTTTGGATTCTGGAGCTGGAGGAAGTGTAGTATCTGAAAAAGCACTTGCTTCAGTGGATCAAGACTATAAATCAAAACTTACACCTATTATTTCTGAAAATTAAAGAGGTTATGGATCTGTTTGGTCCCCCATTGGTAAATACAAAGCCACAGTGTTTTTCAAATATAACCATGGTTTTGCAAGAGCTATTTGTGATTTTGTTGTCATGAAAAATGATAACTTAAGCTGTTGGTTTATTATAGGAAATGATATTTTAACCAAGTATGGCATAAAATTTGATCCTTCAAACCAATGTATCACAATGGGGATGAATGGGAAGAGAAAATTTAAGATTTCCTCCCCCAAAAGATTATTAAAACCAGAATTGAACACATGTAATTCTGTGGTTCAATATAAAGGAAGATATACAAAAGAAATGCATGCTCTTATGTCTGAAATTGACAATGCTTCTTTTGGAGAACAACTCTCTGGTGAGGATAAAGATTACATCATTAACTTGATAAAATCTTTTCCTATGGCCTTTGCTCATAGGTCTCATGAACTAGGATTAGTTAAAGAAGAAATGAAACTTTCATTATCTTGTCCATTAACTGACATACCACCTAGTTTAAAGAAGAAGCCTTATCCTGCTTCTCCCACAAAGAGAAAAGATATTGAAGACAATATCTCTACCCTTTTATAAATGAATATTATTGAAAAGTTAGTTGAAACACCTAAATATTGTGTTATCTCACCTGTCCTAATTTCTTATGAGAAAGATAAAGCCAGGTTATGTGGTGATTATAGAGCTTTGAATACTTATACTGTTGATAATATCTATCATTTACCTAGAATTAGCTCTATACATGCTACCTTACAAGGTTCTAAATATATCAGCTGTTTGGATGGCAACAAGGGATATCACCATGTACCTGTTGAGAAGAATTCCCAGAATTCTCTGATTATTGCTACTCATATGGGTATTTATAAGTATGTTAGAATGCCATTTGACCCTAAAAATTCCCCTTCAGTTTTTCAACAACTAATGGATAACACATTCCATCAAGAGATAATTGAAGGATGGCTGATAGTTTATATTGATGATATCATTATATTCTCAAAAACATTTGAGGACCATCTTAACCACCTGTGTATAGTTTTCCACAAAATGGATGAAATAAATTTGACACTTCCTTTGAAGAAATTTAAATTTGGTTTTCATTCTTTAAAAGTACTTGGTCATGTTGTTTCAGGGTTACAGATATGTGTTGACCAAAACAAAGTGGCAGCCATACAACAGGTGAAGGCTCCTACCACAGTTAGAAAGCTCCAGAGTTTTTTGGGAATGTGTGGATACTATAGACAGTATATTAAAATTTACCAAGTCATAGCTTTACCCCTTACCTAAATGACTAGAAAGGATGTGGCTTTTGTCTGGAATAATGAAAGACAGAGAGCTTTTGACACTATGAAACACTGTTTGATGCCAGCACCAATTCTTGCTTTACCTGACTTTAATCAACCATTTGTTTTGTACACTGATGCCAGTTTTATTGGTCTTGGTGCTGCCCTCCATCAAAAACAAGTGATAAATTATAGAGTATCAGAAGTAGTAATTTGTTATATTTCAAGAACCTTTTGAAATAGTGAATTTAAATATGGTTCCACTCAGCTTGAATTTTTAGCAGTAGTGTGGGCTCTAGAGAGGCTACATTATTACCTAGATGACCAGAAATTTAAACTTTTCACTGACTTCAGTGCATTTAAATCCCTTTTAAAGTTGAAAACACCAAACAGACATATGTTCAGATGGCAGTTAGCTGTTCAAGAATACAGAGGAAGAATGACAATTATTTATAGGGCTGGTATTGTTCACTCAAATGTGGATATGTTATCAAGGTTACCTTTACTAAATGATGACTCAAATCCTGCTTATGATCCTGAGGATGAAATTATTCATATTCATGGGATATATGTGGTTGATATGGAGGAAGAGCTATTACAGCTTATTCTGGATTCATATGATAAGGACACTGACTTAAAAAAGTTATGCACCATATAAAATGATTTAAAGAATACTTCAATACAAGCATTAATTAAAACCCTTCCACCAAAGTACCAGAAGGCTTTGGAAAAAGTAAATTTTCAATTGATGAAGGATATCTATATTTTAGAAGAAGTTGAGTAATGTTATTTTTATTCCTCCTTCTATGAAAGAGATCATCTTGAAAATTTGTCATGATGACATATTAGCTAGACATTTTGATCTTGAAAAAAAATGATCAAAATTGAAAACACTGCTTGGTGGGATGATATGTCTGAAGATACCAAATTAAATGTTGAATCTTGTGATTCTTGCCAAAAATCAAAATGATTGACTGGTAAAAGAGCTGTATTGATGAAACATATTGAACCTCCTGATGCACCGTGGAAGATAATAAACATGTACTTTGTAACAGGATTACCTATTGCTGGAAAAGATAGTTATAACTCTTGTTGGGTTATTGTGGACAGATTCACAAAAATGTGTAAATTTATCCCTACTCACTAGGATGTTTCTGCTAAAGAATTAGCTTTCTTTTGGTGGTCTCATATGTTTAATACTGCTGGTTTTTCTATAGCCATTATCTCTGACAGAGACCCTAAATTTACTTCTGAATTTTGGATGTCTCTGATAGATGTTGGTGGTTGTGATCTGAAACTTTCAACTGCCCATCATTCTCAGACTGATGGATTAGCTGAAAGAATGATTCAGACTTTAGAGGACATGATAAGAAGGTATTGTGCCTTTGGCCTAGAGTATAAAGACAATGACAGATTCACTCATGATTGGGTTACCTTACTTCCTGGGTTGGAATTTGCTTATAATAGCACTGTTAATTCTGTTACTCAAAGAAAGCCTTTTGAGCTCTGGCTTGGATATGTTCCAAATACTCCTTCCCAAATTCTCAATAATATAATACCTAAATTGGGTTTAAATCTGATGTAAAATCTTTCCTTCAAATGCAACAACTTTGCAGAAGTCATGCTCAAAAATGTATTGAAAAATCCTTTGAATATGAGAAGAAGAGATGGGACAAATCCCATAAAGAATACACTTTTAGAAAGGGTGATGAAGTGTTGATTTCTACAGTCCACTTCAATTTACAAGGTAATAACAAATTAAAAGACCCATTTGTAGGTTCATTGGTTGTCAGAAGAATGATTGTTGATAATGCAGTTGAAGTCATTTTGTATTCTCCATATGACAGAAAACATCCTGTTTTTCCAATATCTCTTTTGAAGCCTTACACATCCAATAGTGATTTATTTCCAAAAAGGAGGGGAAGACCAAAGAAAACCCCTAATGAAATCACTGAGACAGCAGAAATTGATAAGATTCTGAATGACAGAATAGTCACTGCTGAAAAAGGTACAGAATACTAATTGAGATTCAAGAATAAATCATCTGAATATGATTCTTGGATACCTAGGAAAGAGATATCTAATCTTCCTACTCTCTTAAAGAAGTATAAAAAGAAAGAATCATAGCATTTTTTTATTGTTTTTTTTAGATGAGGGAGTGTCAGCCAGGCTTCTAGACTTATCCAGTAAAATAATTGATTATGTTACTGAGATGAAGCCACCCCTTTTTAATCCTTATAAATAATTAATTATATATTATTTACTAATGTATTACTTACAATTAACTAGCTAATTACAATAAGTAATTTTAGTAATTCATAAAAAATTAATAAATATCCCGTATATTTTTACTCCCTAAAACCATGCTCAATAATACAGTTGAGAAGGGATTAAAAATATTATTAAAAATATAAAAATCTAAAAAATTCAAATTTCTTTATTAAGAAATTTAAAATTCCATTACAATAACATTTTAAATCAAATGTTCTATACTATGTGTGACAATCTAAGGGAACTCAAGATTTATATCAAATAAATATGATACCTTTTATTGGCGCATCATTTTAGTATATCTTTTTTATATTCACATACTCTCTTTTCATTTAGTTTTTTCTCTCACACTCTCTTATTGGATTTTGTTAACTCCTTGTTTTATCTCTCACCTTTTGCCTATAAAAGGCCCTCTCCTTTTGTACTTTTCAAATCATTCCTTACTTACCACTTTTATAACAGATCTATTAAATAAAATCTTTATTACTATTTTTTATAACATTAGTATTTACAACACCATAACTCTAAGATATAAATAATAGTAATGTTTGAAAGCTTCACCTCTTTAAAACTTGAGTAAAATAATCAAAAGAAATAGAAATACGTACCTTGCCTTTGAAAGTTCATTAAACCACTTAAAATCCTTGTTGGAACTCCAGATAAACTTTCTAGACCAAAAAACCCATCAACATCCATGGCCTCTGTCAGCCAGGCTGCTAGAATTACCCAGTAAAATAATTAATTATTTACTGGCATGAAGCCATGCCTTTTTTATTTCTTATTTTTTAATTAATTATAGTATATTTACTTTAAAATTACTTGTAATAAATCAACTAATTACAATAAGTAAATTTAGTAAATATTTAAAATTAATATTAATGTCCCTTATATTTTTTATTTACTAATACCATGCTCAACGGCAGGTTAAAGGAAATAAAAATTAATATTAAAATAAAATAAATATATACAAAAAAGTCAAATTACTTATTTAAAAGTGACATTTACCGAAATTTTAAAATAAATCAATTAATTTTTACATATACAGTAAATACATTATTTTAATACATTTTTTATAGAACAATTTTAATATTTGAAGTATGATATTCTGGAATTTTTTTTCTCTCATACTTTTACACATAGGATTTTTTAGCTCCATTCTTTCTCTCCCTTTTGCCTATATAAAGCTTCCCCTTTTGATTGTTTTAACATATCTTTTTACTTAAACATTATTTTATTAAATTAATTACAAATAATATATTTATTACTACTACGTATTGTTTTAGTATTTACAACTGTGTAATTTCTAATCCATTAGTTATAATAATAATTATTAATTTTACCTTTTACATTGAGTAATTAATAAAAAGATTCTTCCATACGTACCTTGACATTGAAATCTCCAAAAATCCACCTAACACTGCTGTTGAACCTCCATTAAAACCTTCTAGACCAAAAGACCCTCCCAACAGTCTTCATCCCCTAAAAAAAGTATAAAATAAAAAATAAAAAATCAGTTACCATTGAAGTAATAAAATTTAAATTAAATCACTTACCCCAAATTCAGGGTCAACCTAAAGGAACAATGGTTTTCTCTCCACCACCTCTATTTCCTCTTCATTGTCATCCTCAATGATCAGTTGTAGTCTCTTTGAAGTCAAAGCTTCCTCTCCTGATTGTTCTGCAGTGCCTTTGACACCCTTGTCTACTTCTTCCTCTATCATTCTTCACTTCCCCAAGGCTACATCTGTAGCCCAACCAGATATCTCTAAACTCTCCTCCTGGCTTAACCTCCCCAATTCATCCAACACTGAATCACTAGTAGTGGGTGTGTCCCATATGTCTTTGACAACGGCCTTCAAGTCGGAGATTTACCAAAACTTTTTAATGATGAACGGCTTGTCATTATTGTTAAGAGACAGGGTGTTACATGCAATACAATGCCATTGAAAAAACTCGCACTTCTTGCAAGGATCTCAAGACGCCGTACTCTCAATGAAAAATAAGTCCATGGCCACACAGGCCATGCAGGGAGTCTTGAATTTCAAAGTGGGAAGCCCCCCATCAGCTCGAGGGTGAGGAGGAGTAGGGGTCAGATTGGTATGTTCAGGCATTAAAATTTAAAATAGATGAAGTTTAAATTAAGAAAAAAAAATGATAGTAGAAGGCTATGTAATGAAGTTCTCCCACACTCAACAGAGCTCGTGTTATATACCTGGGCATCTGTCATGCGTTATGTGACACTCAAAGAAAAATTACCTCAACTACCCCACTATTCAAGCCCTAACTCCACTAGCAATGTGCAAAAAGCAACTGTGGGGAGATTACATTCTATTGTGTTCTCAAATTATCTGTGCTATTCAAAGTTTAAAAGTATCCTAAAATTAAAGATGCTTATACTTTTCAAACATAAGCAATCTATGCATGGTCTAGCGCTAAGGTTGAGGCAATATTCAAAAGGGGTAATTGTGGGTCTGAGGGTAATTAGGAGGTCTGGGAAGCAGGAACAGGGCAGAAGGGTTATAAGGTTAGATGATTGGTAAATGAGAACTCTGGTGGATTAAATGGGTCTGTGGGTATATGGTGGCCAGTTGGTTAATGGGTCAGTGCAAGGAGGAATAGGATATTTAAAGGGGGGTTACTTTGGTTTGATGTTCTCTAGAATTAAATTATAAAATATATTTGTGATAGTTGTCAAACTCTTATTAGGCTATTATTATATTTATCCTTTTCTTTTCTTAAAAATCAATTTCATTAAATCCTAAAATACTTAAATCTTCCCTTTGATTATTAATTTGCAACCCTTCGTGAGATTACCACAATAATTAGTGTTTATACTATCTACATTAATTATTCTTCAAATATTATTTCAAACTAGTTTTAGTTATTTACACCTATCTTCCAACCACTTCCTCAAAGTAATCCTCTCTGCTTCAAAGTTTTTACCACTCACACTTTTATCTCACTTACTTTGGGATCATCATCAACCCTGTGCCTAGGTTGTCTGGTGTCAGCACACAAGCGGGTGGGCCTCTCGAAATTGAAGCATCTGCTTAGAGGCAGGCAGCCGCTCTTAGGCCTTTAAATGCCCAAAAACACCCTATGAACAACAAAACAACAGTAGCTACACATAGAAACAAACTAATCACACATAACACATACCAAAATGATGAGAAAAGAAAGGACATTAAGCTCAGACATAATAAGTGGCCCTAGCTTAAGCCTAAAAAACACAACTAAACATCAATAAAAAACACTATTACCCTAACTATACCCTACATACCATTAACCTCGAAATACGCACTCCAAAGGCCTACCCAGCTTTGGAACACCACACTGGAATCAACTAGAGCCTTAAAACACTAATAAAAATCTACAAAAATCACAGATAAAAGAGTTACATATGGAGAACTTCCCATTGAATTTTGGTAGCCAGTGCAACCTCATCGACCTAGTTAAAAATCATTAAAGTTAAGTAAACTATTAAAAATCAAAAATATTCAAAAATACTTTATAAAATTATTAAAAATATAAGAAAAATAGCAAAAAGTTCTAAATGTTCTTGAGACTCCTGAATCTAATTTCCATGCACTTTTAAAGCTATAATCACATTTCTTGACCATTAAATAAATCTTTCATCTTGACTTGTATAATTGACCCATTTTTTGCAATATTGCCATCCATTCTTTTAATAATAAAAAATTATGTAAAAATAGATTGGCCTTTCCAATCTCCATAAAATCATCCTGGATTTAATTAAAAGTATTCTTTAGTGCCATACTAAACTTTAGACTACCACACTGTCTTGTTGACAAGGGTATTAAGGTTCATATCATTCAGCTTTTGTACAATGATATTAGCTGCTTGACGGCATCAGGGCAAATAAGCTACTTTTGCTTCTCTTTCTGTAGGTAGCAGAATTTTTCCTTCAACAAGGTCATCTAAATCACACTGGGATAGGGAAAATATCATTTTCTGGCACCATGTGAGCTAATTAGAGGAGTTCAGGATGGGTATGTCCTGGAGTAGTTGTTAAGAATTGTTACTTGATTCTATGATAGAGTCATGAGTGTATTCAGACTTTTAATCTATGAACCTTTAAAATTAATGATAAGATCTTGTTAGTTAAAAGATTGCTGTCAGTTAGCAATTCTGAATGAGCCAACCTGTAGATGAAGGTAATTGAGTGTTACAATATCAGCAATGCAAATTAGTTATAATATGAGATTGATTACATGTAGTGATAATACAGAAATCAATGAATAAGTAGACAAGGTTTATAAGTGATCTAACCTTTTAAATTAATGGTAAGAACTTGTTAGTTACAATATCACTCTCAGTTGGTGATGCTGAATGAGCCAACCTGATTGGTATGTAAAGAATATTGTCAATGTAAAGTAGAGTAAACATAAGGTGGACACATTAGAAAAATACCTGTAGATGACAGTAGTGGAGTGTTACGATATTAGTCACACAAATCAGTTTTAATATGAGATTGATTACAAGTAGTGATAATTGTTAGGTTTAGATTAGTGAGAACCGCAACTGCGGCCTTTAATGTATGTAGACTGTGTGCGCGAGTCCCCTCTCTTCATTCTGACACGGGGTGAAGAGAGCGAGCTTACCATTGGGGCTGTGGGATTCGGGTGCACAGGGCATTACAATAATATGGAAATCAATGAAGAAGAAGGGATCAGGAATCTAGGGTTTATATAGCTATTATCATTCTTCATTTAACCTAAACCTATCATCTACTAGCAAATTATGTTGTCTGTATCACAGGTATGTGTTATATATATATATCTATATGTATATGTATATGTATAATCTATTAGTGCGTCAATGTATCGGATGAATTGGAGGCATGCACTTCTGGATCCTGACAGCAAGACCTCTTGTTTTTCCTAAAAGTTAAAGTTAGGGTTGATGTTCACATGTTTAAGAAGGCTTTAAAGTAATCCAAATTCAAAAGGGCATGAAAGCACAGATGAAAGACAAAGATGAATCGACAAACTGAACTATAAGCAGTAGAACAAGTTGACATTACACTCAAATGAGCTAAACCCTAAGGCCAGTCTTTGAGATATGGATTATCGACAGCCGTAACGTAGGTACATAAGTTGCAACCTATTAACGTGATGATTTTTTAATCTTGGGCTGTAAACTCAAACAAAATTAATTTGAACAAAATATAATACTTACTTCTTACTTCTGAGAGATCAGTGCAAGAATAATGACCACCGTGCTCCGAAAGGCAGTCTAATTTTTTTTTCCGGTTGTTTAAGTATTTATTACCATTCCAAAAACATGAAAATTCTTTTTATATAAACTTACCATAACTGTCCACTCTCCAGGCGTATGATACGCAATTTTGTATAGATGCTGGGCCATCGGTTAAAACTCCACTGTTCCAATTATGAGGCTCGCTGTAAGGCCGGCACCCATTAGCTCTTCCTTCCACTGGTCGTCATTAGTATAAGTTTTATAGTGATTAGAAATGCAAAGATCAGATATCACGGCTTGATACTATTTATTTGCAAATACTTACAATTCTTCGGAGGATCGCATTTGTCGCAGGAGTAAGAAAGACCTTCAACAATACATTCTGTTAAGCACAAATTGAAGGTTGAATGGTTAATTACAGCGCTATAGATAGTTTATAAGAAAAGCTTGGAGAATCTTACGGTATTTTTGACCGCTTATCAACTCAAAAAACTCCGGACAATGTTTGTAAACTGCTTGAGCGGTAAAAGCAAAGAAGCTTAATAATACAAAAAAGTATATTGATTTTAAATAGTTCATCGTAAAACTTGTATATATATATATATATTTAAAAAAAATAAGATGCGCAGATTTGATTAGTGATTTTTGTTTCCTTGTAATGAAGTTGCTGCAGCAGCGAAGAACAAATATAAGACTGTGTCAGCGCAGGGCGACAAACTATTGGAGAAGCTCTCTTTTATAACTTACAAGGTCTCGAAAATTAATCCATTTATTTCTTAATAATTCTGAGAGCTTCTTGAGTCTTTTACATGTGACGCATTGCTCATCATTATTTCTTTATACTTCACTCTGTTATGGTGTTACCATACTATTTACTTAGCTAGTCTCTCATCAGTATATAGTGTGAGAAAACCTTTGTAAATAATAAATTGAAGCAGTCGTTAATAAATGATCTGCCCTTATACTTGGTCTTTGCTGCTGTTACCTACATACATTAGTTATAAAAATTAAATGAATATTAATAAAGAAACATAAATAATAAATTAGTTAAACCTGACCTAAATAAGGAAAATAAATAATATTGAGCGAGACACAAAAGACGGGCAAAAAGAACAAACAGAGCCCAGTATATAAGTGAACATCTCGCTCATCCGGAAGAGATAAGATTGAGTAGCAAAGTAAAAGAACGCCATCAAAAGGCACATGTAACTATTGACACGTGTATAGCAACATCTAACTCTATAAATATACTAGTAGAAAATAGAAAAAGAAAAATAGAAATACAATGAACAATCAGTCGTTCTTCCCTCCTGGCTACCAATCATATCTTCCAAGCCAATTTTCTTTACAAAAATTTTGAATTTCTCTTTACTAAGAGCCTTGGTGAAAATATCTGCAATCATGACAGTCGAGGGGGTGTATTGAAGATCGATTTTCCCAGTCATTACTTGTTCTCTTACCCAATGAAATTGTGTCTCTACGTGCTTGGTCCTAGCGTGAAACATGGGATTTTTACACAATGCGATACAGCCCTGATTATCGGAAAACAATTTTGAAGATGATTTACAATCAAAACCAAGATCACTGAAGAGAGTCTGCATCCATATGGCTTCCTGCCCTGCATCAAATGTTGCTCTAGATCCTGCTTCCGTTGTACTGAGAGCAACTGTGGGTTGTTTCTTGCAGCCCAAGCTAATTGCAGTACCATTGATGATGAAAATGTATTTTGTGGTTCAACGACGAGTAACTTGACACCCATCAGCATAACCTGTTGGGAGTGAGTAACTGTAATGTCTTTCGTTGACAAATGTAGGATTAGAATGGAAGGAGAGAGATAGTTCTATAGTTCCTTTAAGATAATGCAGCACTCTTGAAAGCTATCCAATGTTTGATGCCAGGAGAGTTCAGATGTTAAGCAAGCTGACTATTGATGAACGCAATATCTGGCTGTGTTGCTTGTGCAATATAATTGAGTCTTCCTACTGCTCGACGATAATTTATGTTTAGTTGAGAGAATTTATTAATTTCGTCTTCAGTAGCTGGCAATAATTGGGTGTTCATTTGCATTGGTGTATTCAAAGGTTTACAATCCAACACATCATAAGATGCAAGCAAATCTTTAATCTCTTGATCTTGACACAATGATAAGGTGCCAGCTGAATGATTTCTTGTTACTCTCATCCCTAGTATGAACTTTGCATCACCCAAGTCCTCCATGTCAAATTTTGAACAGATTGCATCTTTAAACCATAAAATGTTCTTGCCAAAAATTGACAAATCATCCACATGAACATGAACATAGCATGGGTGTGTTGAACTTTGGTGAATAAATAAGCAAGGGTCCACCGCAGATGGGTAAAAGTTAAGTGAGGTGAAGAAATTGATTAACTCCGTATACCAACATCTTGAGGCTTGCTTCAGGCCATATAAAGATTGTTTTAATAACAGAACAGGATTTTTGAAATTAGCAGGTTTCTCCATACCCAATGAGATATTCATGAAGACCTCTTCATTGGGTTTGCCATAAAGGAAAGCTCCTTTAACATCCATTTGAATGAAGTCCCAGTCTTCTTGTGTAGCAAGACTGATGAGAATACACAATGTTGTAAGACATCCAGTGGGAGCAAATGTTTCAAAGAAGTTGACACCAGCTTTTTGTGAGCAGCCACTCCCACAAAGATGGGCCTTATATTTTTGAATATTTCCATCAGCATCTCTCTTTATTTTGAAAACCCATATTGAGCCTATTGTCGGCATATTTATTGGCTTTTCTACAATTTCATAAACTCCTTGACATTTTATCATGTTTAATTCCCAATCAATAGCCTCAATCCATGAGTCACCATCTCTCCTATTGATTGCTTCAAAATAAGTTAACAGGTCAGAGGGATATATTTCTGGTATATTATCATGTAGTGAATGTGAGTTTATTGATTTTGTTGAAACTAAATAGTTCTTAATTTCTATGGCAGTATTTAACTTTTGTTGAACTCTTTGACAACCTGCAGTGATGATATTGCCAGTATTGATGGATGAGCTGATGTCCTTTGGTGCAATATAAGGGATCCATTGATAGCCCCAAAATTTATTTATGGTTGCACATTCTTTGTTATCTAGTTCTTGGGTATCTTCTGAAGGGGGTAAATCAGATATTTGTGGATCAAGAGAGGTTGAAATTGTTGTAATAGCATCTTCCACAAAAATGTTGTACATTTGATAATCAGCTGATAGATCTTGAATTGGGAATGTTAATTCATCAAAAACAACATTGTGCAAATAAATAATTGAGCAATTATCAAGTCAAAGTAAACAATATGATATAATATCTTCAGCATAACCAAGAAAGCAACACTTAACTGAGTTAAGAAGAAATTTACCACCTTGTCTGGACTTATCTATTAAAGCAAAAGCAGTGCATCCAAAAACTTTTAAATGATCAATTTTAGGATTACAACCAAATCTCATATTATAAGGTGTCTCATAATTAATAGATGCAGAGGGTAATATATTCTCAATGTATACTGCTGTGTTAATGGCTTCTCCCCAGAACTCAATAGGCAATTTGGCATGAAAGAGCATTGCTTTAGCCATTTCAGTTGTTATTCTGTTACCCCGCTCTGCGATTGGATTTTGTTGTGGCATATAAGGTGAGGTGACAATCATTTTAAAACCATCTTTAATGCTCAAGTCATTAAAATTTTTATTAATAAATTCAGTTCCTCCATCACAAAAAAAATTCCCAATTTTAAGATTTGATATATTTTCAATTTGAGTTTTAAATTGCAGGAAAACATTGAAGGTATCAGATTTATTGGATAAAAGGAATAAAAAACAATAGGAAGTATATGAATAAGTTATTTTGAAGTAATATGATGCCCCTCCACAAGATGATGGGGTAAACTTTCTACTAAGGTCGCAGTGTAGATACTCTAAAAATTGACTTCTTCTAGGCACTACACCTGAGAAAGGACTATGAGAATGCTTTGCCTTTACACAGGGCTCACAAAAATCAAGAACAACTGAGAACTTAAAGCCAATTTTAGATTGAGTCTTATCTAAATATTGTGAATTTGAGTGTCCTAATCTGTAATGCCAAAGGTTTCATGAATTTGATGCAACAAAAGATTTTAGTGGAGAAATATGAAGCTGACCAAAATCTGCATTTATAACTATGAGACCCTCAGAGTCATCCCATTTTCCATCTAGTATAACTTAATTTAATTTACTAATGGTCATATGTCCATTAGCATCAACTTGTTGAGTACAACCATGAGAAATGAAAGGTCCGATTCCGATCAAGTTTTGACTAATTTGAGGAACATGTAGGCAATCAGTTAATGTTATAACTTCTCTTCAAGTTATTAAGTTAACAGATCCTTTTCCAAGACTATAGATGATTGACCCATTCCCAAGTTTGATTGGTTGGCAAAAACGGCAATAGGATTTGAAATGCAAAAGTTGCTTAATCATGTGGACTGTAGCACCACTGTCCAAAATCAAATGTTTTGAGGCATATTTAGAGATATTTGCCTGAAAATTTTTGGCCAGACCACAACTGATATTAGCATGAGCTTTGCTGTCAGTTTTTGAAGTACTTGCAGCATTCTTGTTCTTTTGTTTTTAAGGATATAGTTGAAATCAATCTTCTTCAGAATTTTTTTTTTGGATTATGTTTTCCGTCATAAAAATATTCCCATTTTGGTCTTTGATTAGACTTAGTTTTATTTAATAGGGAAGAGTGGGAAGTCAAAGAATTTTCTGATTCAATTTTGGAAGACAATCGTGCCAATTGTGATAAGAGATTCGACACTGATAAGTGAGTTTGTGTTACTTTTCAAGCATGTAAAATTAAAGCTTTGTGAGTTGAGTAACAATCTGGGAGCTGTCTTAAGAGTCAATGAGCCTCATTCTCACTTTCGACTGAAACTCCAACTGATCCCAGTTCATTTATTTGAGTTCTGAGATTGTTAATAAAACCCATAAGATTTCCCTCTTGACATTTAACGTTGTGATAACAAGAAAAAATTGAGGCACGGTTTGAGGAATCAGAGGCAGAATACTGATTTGTAAGCTTTGTCCAAATTTGCCAGGGTTTGTCCATATCATTGTTGGTAACAAAGGCAGAAATATTAGCCGCATAAAGTTTTGATATAAGAATTTTTGTGGATTTTCAAGCCCTCTTCTGAAATTCTAATTTGATATTTTGAGCAGAAACTTGTGAAAGCAGTGATTCAAGGCCAAAGACTAAATTTTTGAGATCTTGATAGGTGAGGAGAGCTCTAATCCTCATTCTCCATTTGTGGAAATTGCTCACACTAGGAACTGGAATGTCATGGAGAGTATCACCTGAGTTTTCAGAAGTAGGATCCATTTCTAAAGGTAAATTGGGTCGGGCAGTATCAAAACTGGATGAAGAGTTTTCTGAAAGGTTTGACAGAGCTGGAAATGGGAAAGTAAATGAATATCTGGATGACATTAAATTGGACACTGGGCCCATAACCTGAGAAAACCTATGTAAATAATAAATTGAAGTAGTCATTAATAAATGATCTGCCCTTATACTTGGTCTTTGCTGCTGTTACCTTTGTAAATAATAAATTGAAGCAGTCGTTAATAAATGATCTGCCCTTATACTTGGTCTTTTCTGCTGTTACCTAAATAAGGAAAATAAATCATATTGAGCGAGACAAAAAAGACCGGCAAAAGAGTAACAGCTAAATACAAAATCTAAAATTTTTAAATAATAAATTGAAGCAGTTGTTAATAAATGATCTGCCCTTATACTTGGTCTTTGCTGCTGTTACCTACATACATTGTTTATAAAAATTAAATGAATATTAATAAAGAAGCATAAATAATAAATTAGTTAAACCTGACCTAAATAAGGAAAATAAATAATATTGAGTGAGACACAAAAGACGGGCAAAAAGAACTAACAGAGCCCAGTATTTAAGTGAACATCTCGCTCATCAGGAAGAGATAAGATTGAGTAGCAAAGTGAAAGAACACCAGCAAAAGGCACATGTAACTATTGACATGTGTATAGCAACATCTAACTCTGTTAATATACTATTAGAAAATAGAAAAAGAAAAATAGAAATACAATGAACAATCAGTTGTTCTTACATAGTGTAGCCTCTGAGTACATCGTAGACCTTTCCCTGGTTCTGCAAGGCATCATTCTCTACAGGTAATGGGCCCTCTTGCTCATGTAGAACCCTTTTTAGAACCCCATTCATTGCAATGATACTGCAATTTTCCTCTTCCTCATGGTGTATGGGCGCCATATTCTCAATTCTACTCTCAAAACAGTGTATGGGCGCTGTTCTTGCCTCAGCCAAAAAATGTCATTTTCCTCTCTAAATTTGGTGTATGGGCGCTGTTGTACGCGCCTTGAAGGTAGTTTAATTTTGGACCAATCAGCTCGCATAGTCCAGGAAGAAAAAAGGGGATTCATAGTGCAGAAGGTAGTGCTAAACTAAAATACATATTTGTGTGATTCAAAAACAAAGGGAAATAGAAGTGCGGAAGAGGATTCAGGGTTTGTGCGCTTGGATTTTGCAGCAGGATGCGCCGCACAATGGGGAATTGTGTGTTATCAATTTAGGACTGCAAGCGCTGAACAATATGGATTTGGATTTCCCAATAATTGTGTGTTACACACTAAGGAGGGAATTATGGCTCAAGGAAAGACTCAAGTGCAAAGTATACTGCACCACGGCTAGTGTGGTAACTTACTGAAATAGGTGATATAGGAAGTTAACTAGTTAAAAGTCAAATCAACTAGGATAAGCGTTAGAAGGAGTCAAACTTGGAAGTAGTGCTGAAACAAGTTAATACTAGTGTTAGTAAGGATAGGGTATGTTTTAGGTGCTGTAGTTGTTACAAGCGGTGCACGTAGCTTACTAATAGATTAGTTATTGTTTTAATAATGTGGCACTAGGGTCAGAACTGGAGATCCACTAGGGAACTGTGTTTTAAGTGCTGGAAAAATATAAAAAGGGTATCACATCTAGTAATAAAGGGGGAGAACAATTGACAAATAATTATTTAACATATGACTAGTTAATAATTGTGGAGTCAAGTATAAGATATTAGATTTCCTGCAATCAATTGTTTGAGAATATATAGATTCAGTAGGATTGACTATTATTAGAGTTATTTTATTGCTATAATAAGGCATATTCAAATAGAGCAATTCAAGAGGGAGTAGCTGCGGATATAAGCACTTGTTAAGAATAGAAATATCCAGATAGTAATACTTGTTTTTACAATCTTTTAAACTCATTTCTCAACTTATAAACTTTCTAATCACATATTAATGTTACACATTATTGCTCTGTCTTTAAAAATAAGAGTGGCAGGCACTTCTTTTTAGAAATTGAAAAGAAGACTTAACCCATCCTGAATTGTGTCTACTGCTTAGTACTTTAGAACTCTCTACAATTGGTGTCACAACAGTGGAATAATTTTAACTAGTGTTTTGATTAGATTGTTTGGTTTTCAGGGTTTTGTCAAGAGGAAATGATCAAGCCGGCGCTTCAGCAGAAGAGTCGTAGGGTCTACAACGAGTGGATCAATAGCCACTATCAGAGGATAGCTTAGGGCTGTATTGTAAATATAGTCAGGTTTAATTACCAAGTGCGTGTTTATTATTTTTGTGATCTATGTTTTGATTTCATATTTCGGAAATGGATCCTACTGAAACTACATCTAAGGGATGTCAGGAGAAGGTTAAAATGCCTAATTCTATGGCATCGTTGCCACAGACAGTAACTACAATAATTAGATGTAAAGATGAAAGTTTGTGTTTTGCAGGTATTAATACCAAGAAGTTCTTACAAAGGTTTGAACAAGCGGCTGAAGTGCATGGAGCGACCAAGTATGATATGGTGCGTCAAGTGCTTTTCTTTGTCTCTAATGAGTGCAAAGAAGATTTAGAGGATTTAAAGGGGCATGAAGAGTGCAATTGGTCAGCACTAAAAGAACAAATTCTCAAGAGATGGCCAAAGGTTACTGAGGAAACTAAGTATACGATAAGTGATCTGGATGTCTTGGTAAAAAGGGTCAAAGCTAAAGGGGGTGTTCAAGACCCTAGGGAATTTAAAAGTTTTAGAGAGAATTTTGATTGAATAGTGGAATATTTATTCAGTAACAAAGATTTTAGAGATGCTAATGCGTCTTTACCTTGGTTTTGAGAAGTGCTAGCACCAGAAGTTGAACACTGGGAAAAGAGGCGCTTGGATAATGAAGGAAATCTAGTCAAGAAGAGGGACGGTAATTATAAGTACCCTGGATTAAAAGAAGTAGAAATGGCAGTGGAAGCAGAAATGAAGTTGTGCCGAGTTGAGCTTCGTGCAGCTAGAGTTGCTTTGGATAACGAGGAGATGGATGAAGATGTGTATGGCGTGCGATTTCCTCCTCAGATGTTTTCTCCTAAAGTTAAAGTTTTCACTAATGAGCCGGATTCAGTTATGACGAGGATTGACAAGCTGGAGAAGAAAATAAATGAAGTGGCAAAGGCAAAAGAATTGTTTAGGCCCAAGAGTTCTCCTCAACCATCACGTTTTGCTAATATGATATGTTACTATTGTAATAAGGAGAGACATACTAGGATGAGGTGTAATGTGCTTCAAAAGGATAAAGAGGAGAGGGTAGTTTACGAGGATGGAACTACACTTATGTTGTAAGATGGGACTAAGCTTATCAAAGACAAGGATCAAGGGATGCGAGCCATGGTCATTGATCATATTAATAAAAAGTCTATGGAGGGCAGGTCGAGCAAGGGCAAGGAGCCTGAAGCTGAAGAGAAAGGCAAGGATGCAAAGTCAGTCAATTTTGCAGTTATTTGCACAGTGTTGGATTTTAAAGTAAAAGAAGGAGCGGTTGCAGCGCATTTGGAGATGTTTTCAGAGAAGCACAAGAAAATGGCCCCACCTACAATTAGTAGGCCGAGAAGAGCTGGTTCTAGGTATGCAAATCCAGAGGATATGGAGGAAGTAGGGTATACTACTAGAGAGAATACACCTGTGCCTATCAAGGATGTTGAAATGGATGGTATGGAACCAGTTGGTTATGGTGTGGATCATCAGGTAGAAGATCAAACAGTGATTATGGAGGAGTCAGAGGTAGTGCAGCAAAGAGCGTTACCTGCTGAAGGAATGCCAGGAACAAGTCACAATACTCCAAAGAATTCACCTGGAAGAGCTAAGGCTGTTGTGAAGGCAACTCAGCCTAAATGGAGGATGCAGCTCCTGGTTCACTCTGATTTTCCTAAGGCAGCTGAGGATTTAGTTGTACAATGTTTGAAGACTACAGTTTCTGTTCCATTGAAGGTGCTGACAGCAGTAGCACCAGATGTAGCGAATGGAATTGTGGATAAGTGCAGGAAGCAAAGGGTTGCTAATTGTGCTGAGTTTGATGCTGGAGAGCAGTCATTTCAGCTAGTTGTTGGATTACCTAGGGTGCAAAATTATGCAGGACCCTTAGGGTATTTAAAAATTACTGTAAATGGTAAGCATATTAAAGCATTAGTGGATACAGGTTCACAATTCAACGTGGTGTCAGTAGATGATGCTGTGGAGTTAGGTCTTCCTGTTAAAGATGATGTGGGTACTGTAGCAAGAATTGGTGGAGTTAGGTTGCCTGTTGTAGGTGTAGCAGAGTATGTACGCACTAGAGTTGTGGGAGCGACGAGGGATATACATTTTTATGTTACAATGGGTGTAGTTAAACCAGTTTTAGGGACACCATTTTTATTGGATTATTCTTCAACTATTGATTATTGTTTGAATAAGACTATTGGAATAAGGATTTTGGGTGATGATGATGTTCCAGTAACAGCAGTCTTAGTAGTTCCTAAGGATGGTGTCTGGAAAACTAAGTACTCTGGAGCTGCACGATTATAGAGAGAAAGAGAGTTTTATGAGAAAGTCTCAGATGATGAGATAGGGCAACCTCCAGGAAGGCGCCAACATTTTCATTAGGGACTGGAATTTTAGGTGTTACTATCTCCCAGGATGAGAGGAACCCAGATAGTGACCAGTCAGTCCAACAAGAAGGGATACATAAAGCAGTACTTCATAGGTGTCTTGGGAATACTACAGTAGAATGTATTATACCTAAGCTTTTTCATTTCTTTGATTATGGATTTTGTTATACTTATATTAAAAAGAAAATACAAAAACAGGATTTAGGTGTAACCCATAGTTATATTAGAAAGGGTTTGATTTTAAGTAATGAAGGGAGCAGCAAGCTCTGTTTAGCATCAAAGTATAAACAAGTAAATGTACCGATGCTGCATTTTAATCCTCCTTTTCAGAGGACAGCACTGTCTAGGAATCCTTATGATACTCCTTTAACAAAGTTTCAACCTGAATTTGCGCCTACTAGTAAAATCACAATGAAGAGGCTTCAGATGGTTAATTTTGGACCAGAGGATTGGTTGTTTCAGGAAGAAAAGAAGTTGTTGTTACATGTTATGGGTCTCAGAGAAAAGGCTATTGCGTTTTCTGAAGAGGAAAGGGGTTTGTTGAAACACTCTTAAGGTAAAACTTATATCGTTCCAGTTATACCTCATGTGCCATGGCAAAAGAAGGCTTTTCCAATACCAGTGTCTATAAGAGAAGAGTATACAGAATTAATTAGGGGAAGGTTAAGGTCTGGCTTGTATGAGCAGTCTATGTCTAGTTATTCAAGTTCAGTGTTTTGTGTTGTTAAACATAATTGTAAATTAAGGGTTGTTCATGATCTTAGGGAGATGAAAAAGGTTACGGTAAAGGACACAGGAATGCCACCAATGGCAAAGGAGTTTGTGGATTATTTTGTGGGACGTGCATGTTATGGATTAGGTGATATTATGGGAGGATAAATCAGCGCAAATTGGAAAAATCATCCAGACCCATGACAACGTTTGAAACCCCACTGGGGCGCTTCAGGTTGACAAGGTTACTTCAAGGCGCAACAAATTCTGTGGCGGTATATCAAGAACAGATGATGTGGATATTGCAGGATGAAATTCCAGAACATGTGGGAGCTTTCATTGATGATGGTGGTATAAAAGGACCAGCCAGTGATTATGATAGGGAGGTGTTAGAGGAGAATCCATATATTAGAAGGTTTGTTTGGGAATATGCAATTACCCTGGAAAGAGGGCTATTCAGGATAGATGAGACAGGATTAAAAATCTCTGGATACAAGTTTGCTTGTTGTGTTCCAGCGCTAGATATAGTGGGACATGTGGTATGCAAGGAAGGGAGGATCATTGCAGAAAAGCAGAAGAATAAGGTGCTTACAAGGCTGAGGCCAAGAAATACTATGAAAGTTAGAGGGTTTTTAGGCATTTGTACATATTTAAGAATGTTTATTTGAGATTTTGCTTTGTTGTCTTCACCTTTAAGGCGCTTAACAAGAAAAGATGTTGTATGGGATTGGACGGAGGAATGCAATGAGTCATTCAAGTTTTTGAAAAGGATTTTAGGAAAAGAAATTCTTTTGAAGAGATTGGAGTATGGACCAGGCACTGGGAAAATTACTCTAGCGGTGGATTCTAGTGTGTCTGCAGTGGGCGCAGTTTTGACGCAGGAGGATGAGGAAGGTAATGATAGACCTGTCCTTTATGAATCTAATACTTTTACTAGAGTAGAGTATAGGTACTCTCAGTCTAAGCTGGAGTTATGCGGAATAGCAAAGATTCTTAAGAAGCTACAATGGATGCTTTGGGGGCAACATTTTGAGTTGCAGGTTGATGCGCTATCGTTGGTGCAAATGATTAGTAGCCCAAGTTTACCAGATGCGCCATGACAAGGTGGGTGGTGCAGATTAATTTGTTTTCTTTTGATTTAGTCCATAAGCCGGGAAAGTTGTTCACTATTCCAGATTCATTATCTAGAAGACTGTTGTGTGAAGAAGACTCGGAAGCCAAAGAATTTGAAAAAGATAAGAGATGGGTAAATGGGATGAATTATTTTTATGAAAGATTTGGCAAGGTCATCCGCAATGACAATAAACTAGCAGGAAAGGTTGTCTGCTATGACAATAAACTAGTAGCATGGAATGTCCATAAAGACATAAAACTAGATGTTGATGATGTGAAAGATTTTTTTAGCAAAGGGAGTCTGAAACTGGATTTAGGGAATGCTGAAGCTAACGTAGCAACAAAGAGTGCACTAGGTAAGGCAGTGGAAGAGTCAGATGACAAAGATGATTCAAGATGAAGTCAAGATAGTAGTGCTCATCCCAAAGAGGGGGAGTAATCTGAAGACAACACATCTACCAATGAGGGAGTAGAGTTGTTAAGGTTATATCTGGAAGGTAGTAGTTGACCAGATTTTTGTGATAAAAAGGTTTGGTGAAATATTGAGAAGCGCACTAAAGGCTATTTTATTAAAGATGGGAAGTTATGAAAGGATTAAGCTTTGTTTCCTCAGTTAGTTGTTAAAACTAGGAAAAGGAAGGAGAAGATACTCAGGGAGTTACATGAGAATTTAGGACATAGAGGTCAAGACAAGACGTATCACAGAGTTAGGGAAAGATTCTGGTGGCCCAATATGAAGAATGAAGTAAGAGATTGGGTTAAATCTTGTCCTGAATGTTATCCTAGGAGTTACAGAAAGCCAAAAGAGAAAGGTAGAGCAACGGGCCAAGATACTGTTTTTGGTAGGTTCAGTTTAGATGAAGTTCATATAAAAGAAGGATGCTTTAAATACTTGGTAGTAGCCTGAGATGATCTATCAGGATGGGTCAAAGCAGCGCCATTGGTAATTCTTAAGGCAAGTAATGTAGCTGAATTCTTGAAGAAAGAATGGGTTTATAAGTACAGGGTAATGAAAATAGTGACCGTAGATGGTGGCGCTGAATTTTCTGGAGAACTCCAAGAGGTAGTCAAAGGTATCGGCACAAGGTTACGAGTTGCAACACCATATTATACTGAAGCAGAGGGGATGGTAGAAAGAGGGCATCAAGCTATAAAGGATGCGCTAGTTAAGTTATGTGGGAATAATGGGGCGAAGTGGAAGAACTACTTGCCATTAGTTTTGTTTGCGGACAGGATTTCAGTTAAACGGACAACAGGGTTTTCACCATATGAACTAATGTTTGGTCAAAGGGCAGTATTACCTATTGATATAAAGGCTGGATCTTTTCTAGGATGTGACTGGGATCAAGTGCGCTTGACTGAAGATTTGATTTTAGCGAGGATAGCACAGCTTAAAAGGAAAGACAAGTTTGTGGAGAAGGCATATGATAGAATGATGCAGATCCAGGACAAGTCAGTTAAATATTGGGATTAGCGTTTAGCGCATACGTTAAGGAAGCCATTTAACCCAGGTGATTTGGTTTTGGTTTATAATAGAAATTTAGAAAGCCAATGGGGGAAGATGTTTGCTGAAAGATGGAATGGTCCTTATAGGATAAGAAAGCAGATAACTGGGAGGTCTTACTTACTGGAGGAACTGGATGGTACTGAATGGAAGCAACATGTGGCTGCAGATCATATCAAAAGATTATACCTAAGGGGTGCTCCAGTGATACAAGATAACCTCCGGAATGAGGAAAAACTACCAGAATGACCTCTGGGAAGAGGCTAAACTATCAATGTTCTTTTATGTTATTTTTTTGATATTTTATGTTACCTCTGGGAAGAGGTTAAACTAACAAGTTATGTTAAGCTTTGTTTTTCTAAGAGAACTCACAGGAGGCTTTGAAACAGTTGTGACAGATAGAGGGCGCTAACAGGAAGTTAGGTGGACTATGGCTAAACAGGAAACTGGCATAAGCGCTCAGATGAGGGCGTAGAGGAAAATGAAATATTATATTTTCATTGTTTGAGGAGACATGACAAGATAGGCAATTGAATTAAAGGAGATGCATACCATGTAAATGCAAAAGACGCTGGGAATTTAGCTAATGAGTTAACTAACCAGGAGTGGAATAACAATTTATAGATGGGGCACTCTACAGTTCAATTCTTATTTACATTGTGTATTTTTGTATCGCAGTAAAGGAGGTAAAGTTTTATGATTTAAAGTTTATTTATGAATTTTTAATAGGTTTTACAGTCTTTTAAAGAAAGTAGAGGGAGCGAAGTTAGGCACTCTAAATTTAGAAGACAAGTAGTATGGAATACAGGTGTAGAGGAATAGCGCTGTGTCTAAAATGATTAGTTAAAGGCATAGCAAAAAAAGATGAAGACTATGTGCAGGGATAATGGACAGAGAAGGCTCATTTGGAGAGCGCTAGTGGAATATTCAGTATTGATGTTAAAGCTATTAGGATATCCTTTCCAGTTGTCAGGCATGAAAAAACGACAAGGATTGGCGGGGAATCCAAGAATAGTTGATGAGCTGATTTTTTTTATTAGTTGACCTATCATTTCTATATGGGTGTAGCGAGCTTCAAGTTCACCGTCAGAAAAAGCTGGTGCATTATAATAGGATAGAGACATAGCGTCATATATAAGGCAACACCTTGAAAAAATTTGCATGGAATGATTGAAGGGTAAAAGAATAGCAAACCATCCCAGGGAGATGGATTCATTGAAGCCTGAAAAAAAGTCAGTGAGAAAGGAAAGCGTAAGTATAATGAAGGGTACTTACTTGCTAATAAATTTTGTGGGTGCCCTGATGGAAAAGAAATTGTAACCGCATCAGGAGCAGCTGTAGTGGGGCCTGAGCACATGGAAGCATTAGAGCTCTGATTGGGAGAAGGCACAGTGCTAGGCTGGATAGATATTTTGCGCCTGGGAAGAGTAGGAAGCAATGGTGATTCATAAGGAACCTTATTATTGGTAGAAGAGTTGGGGTTAGTGGGACTAGTGGTTGTAATTATGGGCGCGCTACTGGTAGAACTAGGTGGAAAGCAAATATAGCCAGTAGGCTGAGGAGTATTTTGGTTTAGAGAGATATTGCAAGTTTTGTAATATCTAAAGCAGTTGTTACAGGCAGGTCTAAAGGAGGAATACCCCCAAGGACTAGAAAATGTACAATGAAAGTTGTGGCGTTTAAAAAATGAACACACTTGATCTCTGGGAACTGTGCAATATTGAGTCATGATGTTTGGATGAAGGTAATCCAGGTTATTATATGGGCTATTTATAGGTTAATAATGGCATTATAGAAGAGACATCAGTTGCGCAATAGCTGAATTGAGCGCTGAATAGTTTCTAAGAAGGATATGAAAGATTTTCATCAAAAAAATGAGGGACCTAAGGAAAGGCAAATCTGTGGTGGTCAAGGGAAAGTCATATGTTGTGAAGATCTGAAGATTTTAAGAGAACACATGCATATATGACACAGGGGATGTATTTGCTGCTATAGGGAGTAGCACTGATCTCAAATTTATTTTGTGTTTATTGTTTCATCTTTCATAGGCACTTAGTAGTAAGGTGTGCTGTTTGGAAAAAGGATGATATTTTTTTAGGGGCAACTAATCTTGCAGATTTTGGGTTCTCACAAGGAACTTGGGGTCAAGCAGAATTAAAAAAATAATTATTGTTGCATTTTTTTACAAGGCTATGTACAATTTATAAGGAATATATATAAGGAAGTTTTTTTTAGTATTCTGTGTCATCAAAGATTGGGATGCAGAAGGCCCAGTTGTAAACAGCCTCTTGCATGTTTTGTTGCAAGGTAATTATTAGCTGTTTGCGTTTATTATACCCGGCGTGAGTATAAACTGGGACCGCCTTGAGAAATTCCTCGATGGCAGCTATCATGTTGCTCATAGTGCTTGGCCCATTCTAAAAGAGGAAAGAGAGAATGTTAGTGTTAGAAGAGGGAGAAGAAGGAAAAGAAAACTTACTGTACTCTCCTCTGAAAAGAGAGATGTAGGAATAGAAGTGACACTACTGGGTGTAGGTGCGCGGTAACCAACCTTGACTCTTTTGTTTTCAGGTGTGGTCCAAGGAGTAGGCACAGGGTGCTTGATGGTCATCTGACTCATAATCATTTCCGTAGTAGAAGCATTGGGGTCCAGGTGCATAACAGTGGGCAGCCAATTTTAACTGCACTTCTTTTGGCATTTTTTACAGTAATCGCATGACTAGGAAAGAAAGAAATAGAAGTTAGTAATAGGAAGAAAGGATGGAAGAGAAGTGAAGAAAATTTACACTAAATAAATTATTTCAATGGCGGGCTTTTGAGAAGTGGCAGGGAGTTATGCCATTCTCGATGCAGCAGGTGCATCTTGTCTCACCAATCAGCATAGTTGCTGGTGTTTTAGGTGGAGCAGCAGTGGGCTGTGTGCGCACAAACTGTCAGATTGCATCCATGACGTTGGTGGTATTTTTGGTGTTAATGGAAGTGTTTCTAGTATCCATTGAAGGATATAAATTTAAGAAGGAAAATAGATATCTTGTAGCAGTAGAAGAAGAGGGAGAAAGTAAAGATGATGGTTTGTAGTGAATGAGGGAAGAAGTTGGAAGATGGAGGAAGAAAACGCTGCAAGTTGCAGGGTATTTATAGGCTCCTTGGGACAGTTGCGAGTAGAGGGAGGATGTGGTATGCACCTTGCAGGTAGCTTGATTTTGGACCAATCAGCTTGAATAGTCCAGGAAGAACAAAGGGGATTCATATCGCAGTAGGTAGTGCTAAAATATAATACGTATTTGTGTGTTTCAAAGAACAAAGGGAAATAGAAGTGCGGAGGAGGATTCAGGGTCTGTATGCTCGGATTTTGCAGAAGGATGCGCTGCACAATGGATAATTGTGTGTTATCAATTTAGGACTGCAAGTGCTGAACAATATGGATTTGGATTTCCAATAATTGTGTGTTATGCATTAAGGAAGGAATTATGGCTCAAGGAAGGACTCAAGTGAAAAGTATACTGCACCACAGGTAGTGTGGTACCTTACTGAAACAGTTAATGTAGGAGGTTAACTAGTTAAGTGAGTTGTCAGAACTATGGACTTAGTAATTAATTAAGGAGAGCGGAGACTCAATCACAAAACTACCCAAACTTCAAGGCAACTAGGATCAGCATAAGAAGGAGTCAAACTTGGAAGTAGTGCTGAAACAAAACAAAGGTACAGTCAGGAGCGTGCATGTGGAGTATGAGTGAAACAAGTTAATACTAATGTTAGTAAACATAGGGTATGTTTTAGGCACTCTAGTTGTTACAAGCGGTGTACATAGTTTACTAATAGATTAGTTATTGTTTTACTAATGTGGCGCTAGAGTCAGAGCTGGAGATCCACTAGCGAACTATGTTTTGAGCACTGGAAAAATATAAAAAGGGTATCACATCTAGTAATAAAAAAGGGAAAGATAACAATTGATGAATAATTAGTTAACATACGAGTTGTTAATAATTGTGGAGTCAAGTATAAGATATTAGTTTTTCTGCAATCAATTGTTTGAGAATATATTAGAGATATTTCTGAGTCTTTTGTCATTCATGCGTCTGTGTGTGTATTTCATATAGTATAGTGAAAGATTGCAACATAGAGAGAATATATAGATTCAGTAGGATTGACTATTATTAGAGTTATTTTATTGCTATAATAAGTCATATTCAAAGAGAGCGCTTCAAGAGGGAGTAGCTGTGGATATTAGCGCTTGTTAACAATAGAAATATCCAGATAGTAATACTTGTTTTTCTCTATCTTTTAAAACTCATCTCTCAACTTATAAACTTTCTAATCAAGTATTAGTGTTACACATTATTGCACTGTATTTAAAAAAATAAGAGTGGCAGGCACTTCTTTTTAGAAATTGAAAAGAAGAACCAACTCATCTTGCATTGTTTCTACTGCTTAGTAATTTAGAACTCTCTACAACGTCTTACAGCAGCACCATTTAAATTTGAGCCAAAGCAACATAGTGCAACAGCAATTTGAATAGAAGGATCACTCTGTTTATTTTGAGAATTTTTATAAAATATAGGATGTTTGGAGATGAGTTGATAAATTTTGAAGAAAGAAACGGGAGAAGTTCAAAATAGTTGAGTGAAGTTTGGTTGAGGAATGTTGAGAATGGAGCATAGATCATATCTGGGATCATGATGAAGATTTGGCCCCCTTGGGTTTATGTAACACATTTTGGAAAGAAAAGACATATAGGCTAAAGCATCTTCCAAATCAGAGTTGGTTTTATAGTAAAGAGCTAAAAGTACAGCAATAGCATTCATAGTTGAGTGAAGTTTTCAGCCTAAATATCCTTAGGACTGAGTATTTCTTATGCTTAAAATAAGATAACCTTAACTAGATTAAGCTTATATCTTAAAAATAAGGTTAAAATAATAATATATATTATTTTATTATATATATATATAATTATTATTCTATTATATAATTTATAATAGTTTAAATAGCTTATCCATGGCCTAATAATACTTATTAAGGTGTTAATGGAGTCATAATATACTTATCTTAAGTGATATGAAGTAATTATTGACATACATAAGCTTATATGTATACATAAATCTCATATTCAGTGAAATATGCAGTATATTATGTATATTTAGGTATATAAGTGGGTTTTAGCCCCTTAATAGCCTATAACCTTTGTTTTTATGCATATTTTAGGTCATATGGACGAAATCAGTGGACTCACAACGCCTACAGAAGCATAGACACCTATATCAGGCGCATACACCCAGTTTGGACAACTAAAATTACTTCCTTGGATGGTTATTCACGGATTTATGGGTTGGAAAGATGTTTTTGGGTTAATGTGGATGCTTGGGGATGTTATTGGGGGCTTGGAAATTTTATTTGTTTCCTTTATATGCTTTTAGTTTCATTAAATCTCTTTTTGATTATTTATTTTACCTGTTTCTTTATGGTATCCGCTTTTATCTGGGTTTTCTATTTATGGTATGACTCTGTGTTATTATTAATAGTGATGGAGGGTCCTTACTGGAGGTCTGGGTGTTGAAACTGCTTGAAGTGGACGCCATGGGGAGGTGATGGGCCCTCACAGTGCTGTAATTGCCGGGGATAGCAGTGACATCATCTGGATTGAAGGTCTGTGCACTCCAGTGGATTTGGGTATAAGTAAGGAGGGATTTTGACGGTTTATTATCATCATTCAATTACTACACTTCAAACAAACACTACAATACAATTATTAGAAATCAGAAATATATTATAAAGCCCTTATAAATTGATATTATCTTTATAAAAGCTATAACTATATTTTATTCTTCTATTTTCCACCACTAGCACGCATTTAAATCCAAGTATTGTGAGTTTTATTTGAGTATAACTATTCTATTAATCTTCCCCTGAGGTTTAATCACTAAATCATTTATTAATAAGTAGTAGGACCATAAAATAACCCTATTATATCATACTTACATACTAGACTATACTGACAGAAGTAGCTGCCTAGTAGAGAGGTGTTTCATAGTTTTTGATGGAAGGCTTATGTGTTGAAGGAAGTGGGAATTAACCACCAAATGTGTAGTTGGGGTGTGTAGATAGAAAAAAAATTTAAGTGTTTGCCACCAAAATTAAGTAGCATAGAGTGAGAAAAGACTTAAGGATGGCATCAGAAATTATAAGTCATGTAAATTTCTTAAAAATCCATCATGGATTTAATGAGTTTGGGATCAGGAATTAGGAAGGGAAATTAAGGTATAAGAGGCGGGATGATGAATTATTGTGGATTCCTTCTCCACTAGCCCCAGGGCTAGTGGATAAGAATTATTTGCAATTAATAATGTCTGATCCCATGAAAAAAATTCCTGATCCCTAATTGCGGATCGGTCAACTTTTATACCCCCTAAAACTACGCAATATAGGGGGTGGACTTGCTAGCAAGTCCCCAATCTGAACTCAGATGGAACTCAGACTGAACTCATATTAAACCCATACTGAACTCTACTTGAACACCCACATAAAACTGTTCTGCTGAGTGGTGTTCATCCCTGATTGTATGGTTCCTTTGTCAATAGCTCAATGTGTGTTCAATCTGGGGTGAGTTTGGGTCCAAGTTTGTGGAGTCGCTAGCAAGTACGCCCCCCAAATTTTGTGGTGTAATAAGTAAAGGTGCAAATGTTGTACACATAAGTGTAATCAATGATTAAACACAATATATGCCATTATAATAACTATATACAAGCATATATCCACCTTTCATAAGTCTTATGCACTTAATATTAAGTTGGAATATGAAAAGGTAAACTTAAGAGCCTTAAAAATAAGGATACATAATTTTTAAGTAGACTTAAAGCTGTTTTCCTTGTTTTATCGAAAAAACAAGAATTGCACTTTAAAGCACTTAAATGCTCAATATATGCACTATAAATTTAATAAAATTAAAAAGGTGCCTAGACAGATAAATTTGTCTTAATTAAGACTTTTTTTTTGGCTATTCAAATGCATAAAATTAACACTTTTCAAATTTGGTGTTTTTTATGCCAGAAATGGCTTCTGTGTACTGGCCACATACTGCCTGCATTTTTACTATGTGAATGAATTCATTATTAGCACACTATAATTACCCCAGATTGCATTCCCACTATGGGGAAACATGCTTAAATAAGCAACAGGTGCTTAATTAGTGTCCTAATTTAATTATAAGTGCATTGACCTCATTATATGCATTAATTTCATTAACAACCTCAAAATTTGCACCTTCAATTCACTACCACGCTTAAATTTGCCTTAATTAGTCAAGGATTTACCCATGCAAGCACTTGCAAAGTACTGCATTCAGCTACCCCATGTCTCAGGTCATTTTTTGGGTTGCTCAGTGGTTTCTCCATCAATATTGGTCATAATTGGATGAGGATTTCATGTAGTTATTTTGAATAATTAGCCACTTCATTTCTAGTTTTGATCCCCTCAATATAGCATAATATTTAGTGTTATTCTTTCTTTTTTTACTCTTTTATTTTAAGGTTGATGTACAGGTTTATTAGCTAAAATGAGGCATCATTAGCTGTGTATAGGATTGGTAAATCAGGGGGACACATTGGAGAATTATTGGGTATAAAAGGAGGGGGTTTTCGGTCTTATTTTCTACATTCTTTATCATTACAATTAATAAATATAACAGTTACAATTAAAATACATTTCATTAGTACTTTTAAAGTCTTTGAATTAGTGTTTGAATCATATTCTCCATTTTTCTACAAACTATAAGATTGTAACCCATTTATAAATAGTGGGATAAAAATTACAGAGACCCTTATCTTGAGTTATATTTTAATAATTATTTGATTTGTACTGCAGTATTCATATAGGATCATTAAAAACTTCTAGATAACTGACTATTCAAGCAATTCACGTCTCCATACTTGAATTCAGCCTCAAAAATATGATATTTCCATTGGTGGATCTAGCAAATTTTCCACCCAGGTTGTATCAGTGTAGCATTGTAGCTTAGGTGGTTCATTTTCAGGGTAAAATCTCGGTTTCATGTTGGCAGAGAATTTAATATAACTCACCAGGTGTTGCAGAGTGTTCCAGTGATTACCGTCAGGCTTAGAAGCAAACCTAGCCAGATAGTTTACAGAAAAAAATAAATTGGGTATGTTTGATACTGCTAAATAACTGAGAGAACCAATAATGGATAAGTATACTTTTGAATCAATTATTTTGTCACATATTGTTGAGTCTTCTATCTTGAAGTTAGTTGGTAGTGGCAACATGGTGGTTAATTTTTCAGAGTTATGGTTTTTCAATATTTTAGAAATCAAGGAAAAAATATCTAGTTCAAAACCAGTGGGTGTTTTTGTTACACCCATACCTACTATACTCTCTAGCTTCTCTATCCATCTAATTTTCAAAGATTCCACCAGCTTAGATTTCAGGTCCCTTAACATTTCATAATTTCTGCCTGTAACAACACCATCATTGACATGTAACCATATGATTCATATGAAATCTTAATTAATCAAGATATAAAAGCTCTGGCCATAGTGACTGGCTTTATACCCTAAGTCCCTCAGCTTCCCAGATATCAGTTTCCACAAGCATCTGGCAGCTTTTTGTGTGCCACACAATGCTATTTTGAGGTGCATGACTTTATGTTGGTGAGAAAGAGATATTCCTTCTTGTGGGCAAACCCATACTTCTTCTTATATCAGGATATGTAAATATGTAGCTGTTACATTGAATGACTTAACAGGCCATTTATATTCAAAAGATAAGTAGAGAAGTATCCTAAGAGACAAGAAAGTAGCAGTGGGCTCAAATGTTTCTGTGGAGTTGATTCCGTATTGTTGGTGGAATCCCTTTTATACATACCTGGCCTTGTATAAAGGACAATTAAAGGTGGGATTTTTAATTTTGAAAACCCATTTTGCTTTAATTGTCTTGTTGTTTTGTGGTGGAGATGTTTCTTCCCAAAGGTCAATAACTGACATATTTTTTAATTCTTTTTCACATGCCTCTCTCCATTTAGCAGCATCTGGTGGGTTCATAGACTGTTTTTATGTCTTGGGAATACTGATTCCACCTGAGTTACTGGTCTGTATGACATGTTTGAAATCTTTTTCTTTGGCTTATATAGTGCGCTAAGCAGTTAAATCACTAAAAGTTAGAGGATTTAACATACATTGTAATGATCCCATGCTAACAGATATTTTAATTAGAGGTTCATCTGCTAATTTTAATTGAGGAAGTTTGTCTCCTTGGATTGTAGCCATAGTAGTTTCTATGAATGTGTCGGATTCCTCATGCCATAAAATCCAACCTGATTTATTCTGTGAATAAACAACAATTCAACACTTCAAGCCACAGTGATCTATTTTAGTCCCACATTCTTTGTGAACATGTACTATTGTTTTTTTACCAAAAATCCTGAAATTGGAGTACTGGGGTTCTGCACAAAATAGCATTATAATTGGTGTACTGGACATCACCTTTCAATTAGGTACTCTGTTTTGGACCCAGGCTGACCATTTAAAAGCCAATACCCGGAAACATTGTAGAAAGACTGCTACAGTAGCCTTGCTGTAATCAGAATCCAAGGAAGTAGGATTAATTGAAGAAAAACCTGTCCCTTTTAGTAAATAAAGAGTTCACAATTAACTAAGCTAAAACCTCTACTTTATAAAGAAAGACTGTTTACTATCTAATATCAATGGTGTTAAGAAGTTGAATTGATTTTCTTTTTATCTTTGTTGAAGTAAATACAACAGCTAAGTCCTACTAGAAATCATATTAAAATGATTGATATATATATATTTTTTTGTGAAGAGTTAATATAATCCAGTACCTGAAGTTGAGACCTTTAAAATGGTACCTTTAAGTATATATTTATGAGTTGTTGAGTAAAATTTATTAAGTTTTATGTAAAAGTGTTATATTTATAAGGGTACTAAATTTTCATAATATGTTATGTAAAAAAATAATAGTAGTTGCTGATATGCATTGTTGTGGTTTATAGTTAAATTTTATATAATAATGTCTATAACAGTTCTAATTTTGAGTCTACAAGCTTTATATGCATAGTATGTCACATGCCATACTTTCCCTAGCCAGAGCATTGCAGAGATTGTCCAGAGCTCATATAGACTTCCAGTCTCAATTAGGACCGTAAACCCTAATAAAAAATCTAGAAAAATTATGGATGATAGAGCTTCTTCTTCTTTAAAATCAAAAATCATTTTTTTAGTCCAAACAGCCCTATTCATCTAGTAAAAAATTATCAAAGTAATGTAATTTATAAAAAATTAAAAATAATTAAAGATTATTTATAAAATTATGAAAAATAGAAGAAAAATAGAAAAAATCCTCTAAAATATCCCAACAGTTTTTGATACTCCTGAATTTAATTTCCATAAACTTCTTTACCAATATTTGTATTTCTTGACCATTAATTAATTGATAAATCTTGACTTGTATAAATAACTATTTTCACTTAAAGCCATCTGTTCATTTAAAATAAAAAATAATATAACATTAAATTTTCTTTCCTCAATCTTCCAATATCTTCCAATATCCTCCTTAAATAAACCTTAGTGCTGTACTAATCTAAAGGATGCCACATCTTCCCTCCAATGAATAATGTCCCCATTCTTTAAATTTAACATATTTGTTTAATCAAATATTTATCTTCTCTTCATCCTCTTCAACCATCTGCTACAACCACTCCTGAAAACATTTCACTTAATCTTATAATAAATATTATCATCAACATTTCATAAAAATACCTTTCTGTCCCATGTGAAAATTGCACCAAATACCATTGTAAACAATCCTATAGTACTAGCTATAGGCCTTGAACAAGAGAGTTGGAGTAAAACCAGAGAGAAAAACCCTTGTCCCTTTAGAAAAATAAGTGAGATTTACCCGCTACAGTAAATTGGTTCCTGTTTAACAAAAGCCCCTTTTCCAACACACTTGACTGCCTGATCAGTCAAGAAAGTAGTCCCCAGAAAGACTACCAAACCAAAGAACTGAAATGTAGACCAATTTCCACACCAGAGAAAGCAATGATACTTGATGTAAGTTAAAAATCCACACCAGAGACAGAAATAATACTTGATATAGCTTGCAAGACTATAACAGAGAAAACAGTTTCCAAAGTTAAGTTAAATGAAGAACTCACTTGCAACAAACACAGCCAAATTGTGGCCAAAAAACACTGAAAACTGAGTGAGGAACAAGGATATCACCTCCAGATGGTTGTAGGATAATTAGAGTTGCCCCAAACTATCTTATTCACTATATACACACAGACTACTAACTAAGAGCCCATGCGAACCCACAAATTTGGCATTGCTGAACACCAAATTGCATAAAACCTCCCTAGAAATGCTTCCCAGCCCTCTAGCACTGAGGCGGGTGGTCCGTCTGAAGCGGCCTGACCACCCTGAAGCTAGAAAACCACCAAAAGCACCCAAAATAATTAGAAAAATTGTCAATGGGTCTTTTGGTCTAGAAGGTTAATCTGAAGGTTCTATGAGGATTCTAAGTAGATTTTTGGACTTTCAAAGGCAAGGTACGTATTTCTTTATTCTTTTGATTATTTTACTGAATTTAAAAGTGGTAATGCTTCAAGTATTATTAAAAATTATATCTTTAGAATTACGGGTTTTGTAAATACTAATGGTATAAAGAATAGTAATAATTTTTATTTAACTAATGTGTTATATAAATTGGTAAGTAAGTAAGGAATGATTCAAAAAGTACAAAAAGAGAGAGGCCTTTTATATGCAAAATGTGAGAAATAAAAACATGGAGTTAACACCACCTAATAAAAGGGTGTGAGAGGAAAAAACTAAATATAAAGAGAGTATGTGAAATTCAAAAGATATACTAAATGGTGCGTCAATAAAAGGTATCATTTTATTTGAAATAAAACTTGAGTTCCCTTAGATTGTCACACTTAGTATAAAACATTTGATTTAAAATGTTGTTTTAATGGAAATTTAAATTTCTTAATAAAGGAATTTGAATTTTTTAGAATTTATTATATTTTTAATACTATTTTTATTCCCTTCTCAACTGTATTATTGAGCACGGTGTTAGGGAGTAAAATTGTATGCGACATTTATTTATTTTTATTAATTATTAAAATTACTTAATGTACTTAGCTAGTTAATTGTAAGTAATACATAAGTAAGCAATAAATAATTAATGATTAATAAGGATTTTTAAAGGCGTGGCTTCATCTCAGTAAGATAATTAATTATTTTACTGGATAAGTCTAGTAGCCTGGCTGACTAAAATCATCTACAACTACTAAAACCTTTAAAACACATAATTATACTATAACCACATTGAGAAATGAAATGTAGAGAGAATTCAGCTGATTCCAATGGTACTAAGCACTTAATCCTAAAACTTAAGGTTAGCCAGTTGTAGAAAGACTCATAGTCCTAATATTTGCTGCATAATTCCAGAAAAACACCTAATTATTTAAACAATGCCATTTAAGGCATACCAAAACAACACCAAATAAACCAAAAAAGGGCTCCACCAATGTTGGAAGACCACATCCTCCCTCCAATAGAGAATTTCCACATTCTCCTTTACCACCACCACCATGTTCAGCTTTATCTCCAAATCTGCTACTGACATGGGCCCCTGCCAATACTGCATTGACAACAATCTCATCTGTACCATCTACCCATTGGCTTATCCCTACAGAACCTCCTGTGATTCCTGCCACTCTAGAAAGAAGACTTGCTTCAGAACTGGTCCATTGTCCTCTGAAACATCTTCCCCTTCTACCAGCACCAAAAGATCCAGACCATCTATCCTGATCACCAGACTGGTCCACAAATTACACCCTTCAAAAAAGAGCCATCCCCGCTACTACCACTAGCTCTACTATCCCTGGTCCTTCTGATGGTAAGCCCAAAACTTCTTCATACTGGACTTCAATCTGACAAATTTCCAGTTCATTTCCCTCCTGACAGTGATGATGACAATGTGAGAACCATTGAAGCACCCCCACCTAATCCATTGCACACTATCAAGGACATATTTCAACAGCATTCTTCTCAACAGAAGCATCTCTCATTAAACTACTTTCAATTCACTCCTGCTAGGGACCAACAGGATCTTGAGAAAAGGAAAAAGCTCATACACCAGTTCAAAGCCAATTCTGAACATTTTTTTACATCTCTTGATTCTCTTCTGCCTACTGACTCTTGATTAATCTCTTGACTTAGAAATAAAAAAAAATTCTTGACCTATCCAGACTTCCTAAATGTAGCCAATCATCATAAAAAAATTCCTCAGTTTACAGTCTTGGGGGACTAATCCTCAGTTTTAAGTCTTGGGGGACTAACAGCCCTCATTTTATAGTCTTGGGGGACTCAAAAACCCTCAGTTTATAGTCTTGGGGACTATAAATCTAAATCAAAAAGACAGAACCAGAGATCAAAACATTTAAGACCCAAATAAACAAACTAACATTCTGGGGTAACTGTTCTACAGAACAGCCAGCTCATCAGTTACCCCCACACTTTCCTTAACAAAATTCAGAGACTCCCCCTTGGATGCACTCTGCCAGAATCACACCAACTCCCATTATCAGTTTATAGTCCTGAAGGACTCCACCATTAAAACCTCCTCAGTTTATAGTCTTGAGGGACTGTACCATTTCTCAGTTTAAAGTCTTGGCAGACTTACCAGTGTTCAGTTTAAAGTCTTGATGGACTTCTTGCAATTTTCAGCTTAAAGTCTTGACAGACTGTCTGCAGTTTTCAGTATAAAGTATTGACAGACTGTCCAGGGTTTTACATAGCAAAGGCAGCACCACCTCCATGCACAATGCTCCACAGCCAACCTGCTGAACTTCCACTCTTTCTTCACCTTCTACACATCACTGATAAATTTTTTTATTCATCTCTTTTCACTCCATAATTGCTCCTTCACAGATTATAGCTGGATCGTCAAATTTTCACTCATTGGACCTTCCAAGCTTCACTGCTCCTAAGGACTACGCTTTTAAAAAGTGCATACACATTTGCAGACCTTGCACATTCACTCTTCCTACTTCCCAGGCCAAATTCTATAACAGGGCCTGTGATTCTTGCAACTCCAAAAAGAAAAGGTGTGACAGAGATCCCAACTACCCAACACCTTCTCCTTCACCTTCACACAAATATGTATCCAGATCTCCTACCAGGTCACCAGAGCTTAGACCTGCTTCTTCCTCTTGGTCTTCTGCTCCTTCCAGAAGATCACACCATTCTATTCCCAAAAAAATTTCTAAAAGACTAGCTTTATCTTCTCAAGAATCTTCTTTTCTCTCAGCAAATTCAGCAAAAATGGTGTCAAAATCAGCTCCTAGGCTGCTAGACCGCCTCCAGGTGGCTCTCCCGATGTTGGGTGGCCTGCCTGCCTTGTCAGAAAACAAAAATCAGGCTCAGAACTCTAAAATTCAGCCAGAAAACAGTCAAATTCTTCCATCCAACACCAATAACTCTACACCACAACCTCCTAATGCTCCCAGAGCAATGCTTACTGCCACCATTTCTTCTTCTATCAACACCAGAAACTCCAACATCTCTATAAGACTTCCTAGAGGACCCTCTGCAAAAACCAGAATGGCCAACACTGCTTCTAAAAAAAAAACTCCTGTTACTTCAGGAAGTAACAACTTCACCTCCCCTCTGGCCGCCAATTATTCCTCTGGATCTTCATCAAGCTGATCACAATCAGCCACCAGCTCACCATCTCCTGGTCCTTCCTTCAATAAACCTTTCACTCCTCCACCAGTATCTAGCAAGCATGCACCAAGAAATAATATAAACAATAACAACAACAACAGCCCTGCTGCTGCAACCAGGTCACAGGAACCTACTTCTTCTCCTTCATCTTTTCAACACCATTCAGAGGATGACCATGAAAATCAATACCTCCATCTGGTGGACCCTCCTACAACATCTATTCAACACTCTTCAGCTGTCCAGATTCTGGCTGCAAACAAATTAGAAGATCTCCCAATCTGTAAGTACCAAAATAAAATAACAAAATTCAATTTCTTCAACAGAAAACAATTATTTAACCAATTCTTCTGTTTTAGTTGGAACCCCACCTCCTGCAGCTGCATTTGTAGCTGGCCAACCCCTAGGAACTACTTTGACGCTGGATTACACTGATTTGAAGCCAAACCTTAGCATGATGTGTTCCAAAATGCTCAAGGCCTTTGCTCTCCATGGTCAGTTGAATGATTTTGAGAAGAATCTGAGGAAAAAACTCCTTGATGACCACTGGAAGATGTCTTGAATTATCAAGCACACTTTCCAGCACTCCATTCCTGCTTCTTCTTCTTCTTCCCAAAGTTTACATTCTGACCCAGTTCCTGGCCACTATAGCCCATATACTTTCTCCAGACACCTTCACTTCAAAGAACACAGTTCTTCCTCTAATCCAAACAAGAACAAAAAACACCAACACCATCTGAACCCACCGCTGGAGCCTTCTTCATCCGGTCATTAAATAAAAGAATCTAAAAAATTTACTTCATAGAAAAAAATAATAACAGCTAACAGATATATATATATATAAATTTGTTTTATTTTATTTTTATTATTTTTATTTTTATTTTTATTTTTATTTTTATTTTTATTTTCATTTTTATTTTTATTTTTATTTTTATTTTTATTTTTATTTTTATTTTTATTTTTATTTTTATTTTTATTTTTATTTTTATTTTTATTTTTATTTTTATTTTTATTTTTATTTTTATTTTTATTTTTATTTTTATTTTTATTTTTATTTTTATTTTTATTTTTATTTTTATTTTTATTTTTATTTTTATTTTTATTTTTATTTTTATTTTTATTTTTATTTTTATTTTTATTTTTATTTTTATTTTTATTTTTATTTTTATTTTTATTTTTATTTTTATTTTTATTTTTATTTTTATTTTTATTTTTATTTTTATTTTTATTTTTATTTTTATTTTTATTACTATTTATATTTATATTTTTATTTTTATTTTTATTTTTATTTTTATTTTTATTTTTATTTTTATTTTTATTTTTATTTTTATTTTTATTTTTATTTTTATTTTTATTTTTATTTTTATTTTTATTTTTATTTTTATTTTTATTTTTATTTTTATTTTTATTTTTATTTTTATTTTTATTTTTATTTTTATTTTTATTTTTATTTTTATTTTTATTTTTATTTTTATTTTTATTTTTATTTTTATTTTTATTTTTATTTTTATTTTTATTTTTATTTTTATTTTTATTTTTATTTTTATTTTTATTTTTATTTTTATTTTTATTTTTATTTTTATTTTTATTTTTATTTTTATTTTTATTTTTATTTTTATTTTTATTTTTATTTTTATTTTTTTTTTATTTTTATTTTTATTTTTATTTTTATTTTTATTTTTAGTTTTATTTTTATTTTTATTTTTATTTTTATTTTTATTTTTATTTTTATTTTTATTTTTATTTTTATTTTTATTTTTATTTTTATTTTTATTTTTATTTTTATTTTTATTTTTATTTTTATTTTCATTTTAATTTTAATTTTAATTTTTATTTTTACATTTATTTTTATTTTTAATTTTAATTTTAATTTTAATTTTTAACTTTAATTTTAATTTTAATTTAATTTTAATTTTAATTTTTATCTACTAAACTACTAACATACTAAGAAAAATTTGAAAATGAAATCAAAATGAAATAAATAAAATAATATGAACTAAATAATTATTACAAATGGTATCACACAGCCAATTGATGAGCTGATCCCCTGATACTTTACCCACATCCAAGTGCACCTTGATGTGGATACTCAATTAAATATTTTAAATGATTTATGATAAAAAAAATTAAAAAATAAAGAAAATAATAAAAAGTGAAACACAGAAAAAAAATGAAATAAATAAAAAAAGAAAATAGCATTGCCTGGCCAATTGATCAGCCTTTCCCCACCAATGCTTGCCCACATCATGGTGACCCTGATTTGGTAACACCATAATTTTGTGATTTTTCCTTCTTCACATCCTAATAAACCCCATAAAAAGTTAAAAGAAAAAAAGCAAAAAAAAGAGAATAATCTAAAGCCACTATCTAACACAACCATGAACAAAAAAACCAGAAAAAAAATAAATAAAAAAGTCCAATCCAAAGAAATGATCACTGGGTGGGCTCCCTCCAATAAGTAAAAATAATGGGAGACCACCAGTGATCCGCCGCCACTCCAAGAAAACAAAGATGCCAGTCCAAAGCCAGTTTAAAGTCATAGTGGACTAAAACTGTCAGCCAGGCTACTAGACTTACCCAGTGAAATAATTAATTATTTACTGGATGAAGCCACACCTTATCATTTTAATTATTATTTAATTATAATTTAGTTACATTAAAATTAGTTATAATAAATTAACTAATTACAGAATGTCAAAATTAAAAAATTAAATAAATAATTAAAATTAAAAATATAATTTTGTCCCTTATATTTTTCACTAACACCGTGCTCATTTGACAGGTTGGAAAAAAATAAAATTTTATATTAAAAAATAGATATTAAGATAAAATAAGATTTAAATATTCAAATAATATTAAATATATACAAAAAATTCAAATTTCTTATTTAGGATTGACTTCTACAGTAAATATTAAATATATTGATGTATTTCTGACATACTCTGTAAATACATCTTTTTGACCCCTTCTTTTTAGAATAACTTTATTATTTGAAATACTCTTTCTGGAATGTTCTTTTCTCTCTCTCTTACTACTGTTTTTCGAATTTTATTGCCGTGCTTTGTCTCTCCTTTGCCTATAAAAGGCCTCTCTTTTTGTTGTCTTTTAATCATTCTTTTTACCAACTCACTTATTACTACAACTACAAAAGTTAAACACTTATTTCTTATATTTTATATCTTTAGTAGTTACAAGGACGTAATTCTAATCTATAACTTATATAAATATTTAAATCTACCTCTTATTATTGAGTAAAAGAATCATCTTTGATTGAGAAAATACGTACCTAATTATTGAGAGTCCAATAAATCCTTAAAATCTTCATATAAAACCGTACCAAAGCTTCTAGACCAAAAGTGAACCTTGACAAAAACTGTCAGGCTAAGGTGAAGTACAAAGACATGAACGAGCTTGAATGGTCAGTTGTCTAGAAGATTTTAATGGTCCTATATGAATACTGTAGTACTAATCCACTAAGTTGTAAAATTTAATCAAAATTAAAGGTCTCAGTAATATAATTCTCACTAATTTTATATATGGCTTACAATCTTTGTAGTTGGTAGAAAAATAGATTCTATAATTCAGATACTATTCAAAAGTCTTATAAAAGTACTAATTGATATGTATTGTAATTTATTTGGTTATATTGGTAAATTGTAAATGATAAAGAATGTAGAAACAAGAGCCAAAAACCTCCTCCTTTTATACACACTGAGTTCCCCAATAAATCCCTTGATATACCATCCAATACACAGTTAATGACGCCTCAAATCCACTAATAGACCTTCCCATCAACATCCCTAGTAATCCATGACATAATTAGACAAGTAACAACCGCCAAAATCCTGTAATAATAAGAAAAATCCATCAAAATTAAAGAAAAAGACAAAAAGAGAGTATATTCGTATAAAACAATAATATAAAAGACTAAAGGAGACTTTTTAAGGTTAATAATAGCTTAATAAAAAGGGGTATTTACTGTAGAAATGGAGGGGCTAATCCTGACATTATACTACGTGAAATTCCCATCCAAAAATAACCAAAATTGACTGAGAAACCACCAAAAAACTTAAAACAAAGCGTGAGATGTGGGGTAACTACATGCAGTCCTTGGCAGGCGCTTGCACGGGTAAATCCTTGACTAAAATTAGGCAAATTTAAGCGTGGTAATGAAATAAGATGCCAAGAATGAGGTTATTAATGAAATTAGTGCATATAAACAAGGTCAATGCACTATTAATTAAGCTAGGACACTAAATAAGCGCCTGTAGCCTATTTTAGTGTGTTTCCCCACAGTGGGCGTAGAATGTGGGGTAATTATAGTGTGAAAAAGCTAACTTTGCTAAAAATGAAGATATTCACACGGGAAAAAAGCAGACAGTATGTGGCCAGTACACAGAAGCCATTTCTGGCATAAAAAACACCAAATTTGAAAAGTGTTATTTTTATGCATTTAAATAGCCAAATCAATAGTCCTAAATGAGCTCAATTGATCTGTCAAAGCACATTTTTGATATTCTCAATTTTATAGCGCATATAGTCAACTTTTAAGTGAAATAAAGCGCATTTCTTGTTTTTTGTGTAAAACAATGAATATAACAGCTTTAAGTGCACTTAAAAATTATGTAGCCTTATACTTAAGGTTCTTAAGATTACCTTAACATATTCCAACTTAATATTAAGTACATAAGACCTATAAAAGGTGGATATATGCATGTTTATAAGGTGTTATAATGGCATTTTTTTTGTGTATTATCATAATTTTACTTATGTATACTGTTTGTGTACTCTCATTTATTGTTCCCATGTATAGTTCATGTGTTTAACATAACTTATAAGTAATTTTTACTCAGTCCTGGGGATATACAGGCTGAAACTCGCCCACCCAAAAAAAACAATAAAAAAATGATAAGTTATATATTTTATTTATTTATTTGTAATTTTCAGGTATTCAAAATAATTCTGTAGCATTAAAGATTATACTTTAAAAAAATAAAACATAATAAAATATTATGAGTACTGGTTTTCTAACCGCTCAGCTGGTTGAAGAGAAATTTATTTCTGTTTAAATTTTTTAAGAAGGGTGGATAAATTAGAAATTTCTTTTTCAGGTATCCATATATCAAATTCATTTGATTTCCCTTTAAATCTCAGTAAATACTCAGTTCTTTTTTCTTTAGTAAGGATTCTTTTCTTGAGTATTTTTTCAATCTCTTCTTTTTCCACAATTTCTTCAGGTTGCTTTTTAAGCCTTCCCCTTCTTTTTGGAAATAAGTCAGGATCATTTGCATGGTAAGGTTTCAATAATGAGATAGGGAAAACTGGATGTTTCCTATCATATGGAGCATATAATATGACTTCAACTGCATTATTACCAACCATTTTATTTACTACAAAAGGTCCTACAAAGGGATCCTTTAATTTAACATTACCTTGTAAGTTAAAATGTAGTGTTGATATGAGGACTTCATCTCCCTTTTTGAATTCAAATTCTTTATGAGATTTGTCCCACCTTTTCTTTTCATATTCAAATTCTTTTTGTATGCATTCTTCTGAATTCTTTCTACACATTTTTTGCATATGAATAAAGTATTTAGTACCAGGGTGTATATCTAACCTTGGTAATTTATTTAAATGATTTACTGGGGTATTTGGTACGTATCCCAGCCAGAGTTCAAATGGTTTCTTCTCTGTTACAGAATGAGTTGTGCTGTTATAAGCAAATTCAAGGCCAGGAATTAATGTTACCCAGTCATGTGTGAATTTCTCATTGTCTTTGTATTCTAATCCAAAGGCACAATATCTTCTGATCATGTCTTCTAGAGTTTGTATCATTCTCTCAGCCAGTCCATTAGTTTGTGGATGGTGTGCTTTAGACGATTTCAATTGACAACCTGATACTTCCATCAAAGATGTCCAGAACTCTGAAGTAAATTTAGGATCTCTGTCAGAGATTATGGCTTTGGGGAACCCAGCAGTATTCATCATCTGAGTCCACCATAATAATGCCAAGTCTTTTGCAGATACCTCTTTATGGGTAGGGATAAACTTACACATTTTTGTTAATCTATCCACAATTAACCAGCAAGAATTGAGACTTTCTTTTCCTGCTAATGGCAAGCCAGTTACAAAATCCATGTTTATAATTTCCCATGGAGCTTTTGGCTGCTCTATTTGTTGTAACAACCCAGCTCTCTTACCAGTTAATCTTTTAGATTTCTGACAAGAGTCACATGTTTCAATGTATTTTTGTACATCTTCTTTCATGTTTATCCACCAGGCTGTATTTTTAACTCTGGTTAATGTTCTGTTAAAGTCAAAATGACCAGCTAAGATGTCATCATGACAAGTACTCAACATTAACTCTTTCATAGAAGGTGGTAATACTATAACATTACTTAACTTTTTTCTGTAATATATATATCCATCTTCAATTGATAATTTACCTTTTTCCAATGCATTTTTATACTTTGGAGGCAAGGTTTTAATTAATGCACTTATGGAGGCATTTGTTGGATCATTAAGAATGGTAGATAGTTTACACAAATGTTTATCAGATGAATAATTTTCTAATATAGTTTGCATAAATTCTCCTTCTAAATCCACTATATAAATCCCAAATATATGTATAACCTCATTTTCAGGTACATATGCTGGGTTGTCAGCATCATTTGGCAAAGGACTTCTAGATAATAAATCCACATTAGAATGCAATGTTCCTGCTCTGTGAGTTATTGTCATTCTTCCTCTGTACTCTTGTACAGCTAGTTGCCATCTAAACATGTGCCTATTAGGTGTTTTCATGTTTAGCAATGATTTTACTGCACTGCAATCTGTTATAAGTTCAAACTTCTGGTCTTCCAGATAGTAATGAAGCTTCTCCAAGGCACACACCATGGCTAAACATTCTAACTGTGTGGCACCATACCTTAATTCAGTTTTTCTTAAGGTTCTGGATATATAACAGATAACTAATTCAGATAATTTTCCATTTATTATCTGTTTTTGCTGTAAAGCAGCACCAAAAACCTATGAAGCTTGCATCAGTGTACAAGATAAAAGGTAAGGTGAAATCTGGCAGTCCCGAAATTGGAGCTGTCATTAAACATTATTATAATTTATTAAAGGCGTGTTGTCTTTCATTATTCCAAATGAAAGCCTCATTTTTCCTGATTAATGTTGTCAAAGGAGCTGCAATAGATTGGTAATTTTTTATATATTGTCTCTAATATCCACACATACCTAAAAAACTTTGAATTTCTTTTACATTCTTAGGTATACCAATGTTTTTTATTGCTGCCACCTTATTCTGGTCAACACAAATTTGTAATCCAGATACAACATGTCCAAGTACTTTCAAAAATTGGAGTCCAAATTTACATTTCTTTCATGCAATTGTCATATTAATTTCATCCATTCTTTGAAAGACTCTTTTCAGGTGATTTAAATGTTCATCATATGTCTTTGAAAACACTATGATGTCATCAATATAGACCAATAGCCATCCTTCAACCATTTCCTGATGAAAAACACTATCCATCAATTTTTGGAAGACTGAAGGCGCATTCTTTGGGCCAAATGGCATTCTCACATACTTATATAAACCCATATGTGTGGTTATTAATAAGTAATTTTTAGAATTTCTTTCCACAGGAATCTGGTGGTAACATTTGTTTCCATCCAGACAGGAAATATATTTTGCTTCTTGTAAAGTAGCATGGATAGAAGCTATCCTTGGTAGAGGGTAAATATCATCTACTGTGTATGTATTCAGAGCTCTATAATCACTGCATAATCTTGCCTTATCTTTTTCATAAGAGATCAATACTGGTGAAATGAAACAATACTTAGGTGTTGTGTCCACTTTTTCAACAATACCCATTTCCAACAACATTTTTATATTGTCTTCAATATCTTTCCTTTTTGCAGGAGATGCTGGGTAAGGTTTCTTTTTTAGGCTGCCAGGAATATTATCCAAATCACAGCTCAGAGAGATTTTCATCTCATGGTCTTTGACCAATCCTAGTTCATTTGAGCCATGAGCAAATGCCATAGGATATAATTTAATCAATCTCAAAATATTTTCTTCTTCAATTTTTGAGAGTTGAGGACTGAAAGAGGCCTTTTGGATTTTATTTTCCAATTCAACCACTTCATTGGTGGTTCTTCCACCTTGCAGTTGTTCTTCTCTAGGAGAAATGGCATACACTGAATTTTAAGAACATATCTTGAATTTTCTCTTACCATTCACTCCTATGGTGAAACAACTTTTTTCAGGATCTAGTTTAATTCCAAATTTTGTCAATAAATCATTGCCAATAATAAACCAATCACTACGATTATTATTATCCATTACTACAAATTCACAAAATGCTCTTACATATCCATTATTATATTTAAAGAATAAAGCAGTTTTGTATTTGCCAATTGGATTTAATATTGAACCAAAACCCTTCCAGTTCTTTGTCTGAACAGGTTCTAGTTTTTCCTTATACTTACTGTCAAGTTTCATTAATGTATTAATAGAAACTACACTACCTGCAGCCCCAGTGTCAAGAATGGCATTCATTTCTCTTCCACATATAATAACAGGTGCTCTGATAGGTGTTATTTTGTAAGTATCATGAGATACATCTTTGATTATTTCAGCTTCTTCAATGGAAGTTAAAGATGTATCTGTATGAGGTATAGCATCATTCAGGAACATTATAACCTGTTCTAATACAAATATCTCATTTTCATCATCACTGTAAGATATGTTACTTTTACAATCCTCACTGGATTACACATTTTCATCTTCATGATTACTTGGTTCAGAATTCTGGGAGGTTTCAATAACATTTATTCGTTTCTTACACATGTGACCCTTAACCCAAGGTTCATTACATTTATAACAAGTGTTATTCTCTTGTCTTTTAGGGACAAGGGGAGCAGAAGGTTTTTTCTTCTCCACTGGTAATTTACTTGTAGTAGGTTTTACCACATCAACACTTTGTCTATAATTAATATACTTGGTTTCATATTTGTGGTTTAATAATATTTCATTACATATATTAATGAACCCAGAGGTATCTCTGATGGTTTCAGTTCTAGCTACAATAATGTCTCTAACTGATATAGGTAACTTGTATATTATCTTTTCTTTCCACTCTTCATAATCCATCTTTGGATCCATGGCTTTCATGATTTTTATTAAATTCATTAAAAATACCATAGGTTTATCTCCAGAATTTGGATTATATCTGGCCTTTTCATACAATCTTTGTTGAGTGATTCTAAATTTTGGGCCACCAAATTGCCTTTCAATTAGTGCCTTCCATTCATTCCAGGAGTAATAAATTCCCTCACTCAATACAGATTCAAACCATAATAAGGCCACATCTGTAAATAAAGATATTAACTTTGAAGTAATTTCTTCATCAGGTAATTTGTATGAAAATTTTAAGTTATCAATTCTTTGTATGAATTGCTGCCAATCAGATTTTGAATCTCCGTCAAAAGATGGGTATTGATCTAACTTAGGCCAGTTCTTTTGGCTAGTTTTTGCTTCCCTAACCTGAGGAATATTGAGTAATTCACTTAATTTAGAAAGATGATCATGTATTTCATCTTTTACTGATTTATTATTCTCAGAGCCCATGATACTATGTTCATGTTCCATCATTGGTGTTTCATTTGAATGTTTCATGAGAACAGGTACTCTTGCTACATAAGAAGTGTTATCTTTTATTCTTTCAGTATTTTTCAACATGTTTGCTACTTCTATTTCCACTCTTTGTAACCTATCCTGTATTACTGGTACATGAGTTAGGGTGTCATTTACATTTGAAAAAGATAATTTAACACGTCCCTCAATGGTAGCCATAATATTCTGAGAGTGTTCTAATTTATTTTCTAAATTTCTAATATCAGATTTTAAGCCCTTATTCTCATCAACTAATTCATTATTTGAATTTTCAATAATTTTTAATCTATTGGCTGTTGCACTCAATGATTGTGTTAGCTGTAATAATACCTTTTCTGTATTATTGTTTGACTCTTTTGAGAACTCTTCCAATTTTTCAATTCTCAATAATAATTTACTTATTATCTTTGATTCCATTGGATTTTCTTTTAAAAAATATTCTATTTTTTCTGTGTCCAACTCAGAAGACTCATCATTTGATTCCAATTTTATATTAATAGCATTATCCTGGTGATTAATAAAAGTATCTACATTGTCTTTGTGCAAAGACAAGTTTAACATATTTTTTTCAAATGAATAATCTTTTAAATCATTATCAATTATATCCAATATTTCCTTATCAATCTCATTACCTATAAGTAATTCATTGTTAGGTTGATGCAATTGATCATAAGAAGTTGGATGACTCACCAAGGTCTTACCCCATTTCCCCTGCCTCTCCTTGGCTTTCCCCTGTAAGGGTGACTTCTGGATCCTTGTTGAGGAGGATTGTTGTAATTTTGGGGGTACCAATCCCATTTCCATTTGCTTACTGTAATTTTTTGGTCCTCCTCTTGGGCTGGAGGTGTTGCTATGGAATTGTTGGGTGCCACTGTTGGTGGTTGAGTCTTTATGTCCTCTAGAGCTTGATTGACTTCTATGAAACCTTGAGCTGCTCTCTTTTCCAGATTGTTGATCTGGTCCACTATGTTGTTGAATCTTATTGTCAAGGTGTTCAGTAGGGTGGATAGGGAGTGAACTTGTTCTTGTAATGTATTTTTTGACTTCTTTATTGAAACCTGCTTTAAAAGCTTTTCCCTTTCCTCCAGAGACATTGGTGGAGTGTTGTTGATTATGGGAGAGTCCTGGCCCTCCATTTGAATTTCCTGTAACAGGTCTTTCAGCTCTAGGTCTTAAGTTATAAGGTTTTGCCTTATTACTTACAATGTTATTGTTGTCACACATTTTCACGTGGAATTTAAAAAATAGAAAGTTTAGATATGAAAACTTTAAAAAGGAGTTTTATCAGTATTTATCAATACCACTGAAGACAATTTTATTGCTTACTTATTGGTATGAAGTAAATCTTTAAGTGCCAAAAGTCAAATATGCTTTTTATGTGGTCACTTGATTTAACTGGTCTACAATATGTAGCCATGTTTTTATATTTAAAAGAAAACAACTGTCAGTAAGATTCTTTCTAAATATTTAATGAATGTTACAAACCAATAGAAAGAAAAGATTAAGAGTCCTGTTAAAAGAAAACAATTAATCAGTTTAATTGGTTTATTATCTGCAAAGATCACAAATTTAATTGGTCTATTGACAGACTCCCACTAATAACAATTTTATGTTAAATTAGTGGTAAAATTGTTGATTCAATATCACAATTTTATTATATAACAGGGCTTCTTTTTCTGAAATCACTATATAAGTGACACCAACCTGTTGTAATTATCCAAATATTTCTATAGGGATATTATACACGTGCACCTTCTTTTGAAAATTTCACTTACTGGATTATAACAGAATTCTTTAGGAAAGGTCCCCGATTGTCAGGCTAAGGTCAAGTACAAAGACGTGAACTAGCATGAATGGTCAGTTGTCTAGAAGATTTTAATGGTCCTATATGAATACTGTAGTACTAATCCACTAAGTTGTGAAATTTAATCAAAATTAAAGGTCTCAGTAATATAATTCTCACTAATTTTATATATGGCTTACAATCTTTGTAGTTGGTAGAAAAATAGATTTTATAATTCAGATACTATTCAAAAGTCTTATAAAAGTACTAATTGATATGTATTGTAATTTTTTTTGGTTATATTGGTAAATTGTAAATGATAAAGAATGTAGAAACAAGAGCCAAAAACCTCCTCCTTTTATACACACTGAGTTCCCCAATAAATCCCTTGATATAACATCCAATACACAGTTAATGACGCCTAAAATCCACTAATAGACCTGCCCATAAAGATCCCTAGTGATCCATGACATAATTAGACAAGTAAAAACCGCCAAAATACTGTAATAATAAGGGAAATCCATCAAAATTAAAGAAAAAGACAAAAAGAGAGTATATGCGTATAAAACAATAATATAAAAGACTAAAGGAGACTTTTTAAGGTTAATAATAGCTTAATAATAAGGGTGATTTACTGTAGAAATGGAGGGGCTAATCCTGACATTATACTACGTGAAATTCCCATTCAAAAATAACCAAAATTGACTGAGAAACCACCCAAAAACTTAAAACAGAGCGTGAGATGTGGGGTAACTACATGCAGTCCTTTGCAGGCACTTGCACGGGTAAATACTTGACTAAAATTAGGCGAATTTAAGCGTGGTGATGAAATAAAGTGCCAAGAGTGAGGTTATTAATGAAATTAGTGCATATAAACAAGGTCAATGCATTATTAATTAAGCTAGGACACTAAATAAGCGTCTGTCGCTTATTTTAGTGTGTTTCCCCACAGTGGGCGTAGAATGTGGGGTAATTATAGTGTGAAAAAGCTAACTTTGCTAAAAATGAAGCTATTCCCACAGGAAAAAAGCAGGCAGTATGTGGCCAGTACACAGAAGCCATTTCTGGCATAAAAAACACCAAATTTGAAAAGTGTTATTTTTATGCATTTAAATAGCCAAATCAATAGTTCTAAATGTGCCCAATTGATCTGTCAAAGCGCAATTTTGATATTCTCAATTTTATAGTGCATATAGTTAACTTTTAAGTGAAATAAAGCGCATTTCTTGTTTTTTGTGTAAAACAATGAATATAACAGCTTTAAGTGCACTTAAAAATTATGTAGCCTTATACTTAAGGTTCTTAAGCTTACCTTAACATATTCCAACTTAATATTAAGTACATAAGACCTATAAAAGGTGGATATATGCATGTATATAAGGTGTTATAATGGCATTTTTTTGTGTATTATCATAATTTTACTTATGTGTACTGTTTGTGTACTCTCATTTATTGTTCCCATGTATAGTTCATGTGTTTAAAATAACTTATAAGCACTTTTTACTTGGTCCTGGGGATATACAGGCTGACAAAAACCTGGATAACAAAAACTAGAACTAGGATTCAACTAGGACAAACACAATACTTGAAACAGACATTATGGGGTAACTGTTCTATAGAGCAGCCAGCTCATCAGTTACCCCCACACTTGCCAATATAAAATCTAGAAGCCCCCCCTGGGTACCTTCTAACAAAATACAACATCCAACTCAAAAACCAAAACCAATAATCATGAAGGGTCCGGCACTTGAAGACCAAAAGAATTTCCAGTTTAAAGTCATAGAGGACTAAAACCTGTGAAGAAAAACTAATACTAGGGTTCAACCAAATTAAGTGAAGGGGTTGGAAACAGAAAATCTGGGGTAACTGTTGATAGAGTAGCCAGCACATCAATCACCCCCACACTTGCCATACAAAATCTAGAAGCCCCACCCATGGGTACCTTCTAACAAAAGTTTCCAACAAAACAGATGCACAGCATCACCACACAAAAATCCAAAATTAAAAAATGGTCCATAGTTTATCCTCATTGCGGAGTCAATCTTCTTCACTTCTAGTGCCTCTTGGGTAAAATCTCTTCACCTGATCAGCAGCCACTCTCTTCTTTAAGACTGCACCATCCAACTCTTCCAAGACATAAGAACCTCCAGAAACTTGAGATCTGACTCTTTAAGGTCCATTCCATCTGTCAGAAAACATCTTTACCCACTGACTCTCCAAACTTCTATTATACACAAAAACTAAACAACCAGGTTTCAAGGGATTCCTGAGTCTATGAGCCAACTTCTTGTCCCAGTATCTGACTGACTGACTTCTTATTTTCATCATTCTAGAGTATCCCTTCTCTTAACATTCCTCTATACATTCTAACTGTTTCAACCTGGCACAGAGAAAATCATATGTTGAGCACACATCATCCCAATCGATTCTGAGATATGAGACGGCTTCCAAATCCACTGGTAGAACAGCTTTCTGACTAAACATTAATTCATAAGGAGAATAGCCAGTTGTCATCTTCACAGTGACTTTATCAGCAAATAAAACCAAGGGTAAATAATTCCTCCACTTTTCAGCACTATCTCCACACATTTTCACCAAAGAATTCTTGATAACTTGATGGCCTCTTTCAACTATGCCTTCAGCTTCAGGATAATAAGGTGTAGCCACCCTGACTTTAGAGCCCATACTTGCCACAGCTTCTTTGAATTCAGCTCCAAAGTCTGGCCCACCCTCAACAGTCACCAACTTCATCAAGCCATATTTAAATACCCATTCCTTCTTCAAAAATTCTGCCACATTTTTGGCATTCAAATTAACCAGAGGTGCTGCTTCTACCCAACCAGACAGATCATGCCTGGCAACAATCAAGTATTTATACCTTCCCTCTTTAATATGGAAAGCATCCAAACTGACTCTTCCAAATACAGTTGATTCACCAGTAGCACGGCCAACCTCTATTGGCTTCCAGTGACTTCTTCATTGACATTCTTCACAAGATTTAACCCAACCCTGCACAGCCAACTTCATACATGGCCACCAAAATCTGTCTGCTACTCTTCTATAAGTCTCCGAAAAGCCTCTATGACCAAGATCTTCATGCAAAGACTTCAACACCAACTCTTGACCCTTCTTCTGAGTCACCACAACTTGAGGATTTGGATGTCTCCTCCTCATCAACCTTCTTCCTGACACATAGAATCCAGGACTTTTCTTTTTGATTTCCACCCAAGTATCATCATCACAAATGTCTGGCCTCTCCAAGGTCAAAATACATCCAACAAAAAAAATAAAACCTAGTCTGACCCCAGGTCTCATCTTCAAAATCCAACAACACAACATCCAAGGGTACAACCCTATCATCAAAGTCACCCATGTGCACATGAGCAACACAACTGGCCAAACCAGGACACCAATCCCTAAAATTTAGTCCATCCTGTCCCTTCCACTGAACCTTATGAGAGTCCAGTTCAATAACAAAAACACCATTTTACAAATTTGAGCCATCCCAAACAACAGCCCCATCTTCATCAACAAAAACATCCTGATAACCAGAATCAAGATCAGAACCTTCCAGTTTAGCCTCTTGGGGGAGGAGAGAACAATCATCCAGTTTAGCCTCATAGGGGAGGTGAGAAAAATCTTCAGCACCATTTTTCATGGCCCTAATTACTGGAAAATCTTTGTCAAACTCTTCAGAATTAGAATCTTCATCTGTGGGTGGTCTCCTTGATAATCCATCTGGAATTGTAAAATTTTTACCTGGCTTGTGCACCAGGTCAAAAGAAAAATGGTGAATAAATGCCACCCACCTAGTCATTGGAGCATTTGGAAGACTAGGTATGTTGATCATTTGAACCAGAGATTTAGCATCCACCTGCAGCTCAAAATTCTGCCCCCACAAAACAGTTTGTAGCTTCTTCAAAATTTTTTCTACACCACACAATTCCAACTTTGGCTTAGAAAACCTAGATTTCACCTCATTAATAACCACCGACTCATACCTTACTGGCCTGATCTTCCCAGCTTTATCTTCCTGAGACAAAACAGCACCAGCAGCAATATAACTCGTGTCCACCGCCAGATAAATTTTTCCAGCTTCCCTACCATAATCCGACTTGTGAAGAATAATATCTTCACCCACTACCTTCTTCAAATTCTGAAAAGCCTCTTCACACTCTTCAGTCCATTCCCACTCTGCATCTTTCCTGATAAGCCTCCTTAAAGGTGACTCCAGCAAAGACAAATCTTTAATAAAAATCCTGAAATACACACAAACTCCTAAAAATCCCCTGACTTCAGTAGTATTTTTAGGCCTTGGCCATAACTGAACTTTATTAACCTTCTTCTTTTCCATAATTCTCCCTTCTTTACATACCACATGACCAAGAATTTCAAGTGCCAGAAGACAAAAAAAAAACTTTGACCCAGAAATGGTCAAATCAGCCTCTTCAATTCTAAACAATACTCTCTAGAGTAAATGCATATTCTCAAACAAATCTCCTTATACCTGGGTTCTCCTTCAGAATCTCATTTCCATAATCAGTGGAGGGTCCTTTAGTTCCACTGTCATCAATAAAAATACCAGCATGAGTAGGAACCTCATCCTGTAAAATCCAAGCCATTTGTGCTTGATAAACTGCTACTTAATTAGTTGCTACTTGAGGCAACCTAGTGATCTGAATTCTTCCCAGGGGAGTCTCAAATGTTGTGAGTGGCCATGAATCTGTGTGAAGCTCCCTTTCATCATTACCACCCATAATATAACCCAAACCATAACACACCCTTCCAGAAAAGGCTTCCACAAAGTCCTCTGCACATGGCGGCATCCCTGCATCCTTTATAGTAACTCTATTCAGGGCTCTAAGATCATGAAACACCCTGAGATTTCCATTCTGCTTTTTAACACAGAAAACCAGACTTGAGTAACTAGAAGTTGATTGTTCATACAATCCAGTCCTGACTCTTTCCCTAACAATCTCCACAAAATCATCCCAGATAGCAACAGGAATTGGAATAGGTTTGATTTTCCAAGGTTCATGACAAATCACAGGAATCAAGTAAGGTTCCCCATAAGAGTGTTTCAACACACCCCTTTCCTCTTCAACAAATGCCACCACCTTGTCCCTCAGCAAAATAACGTGCAACAACAACTTCTTCTCCTTATCAGACAACCAACCATCAGGACCAAAATTAGCAACCTTCAACCTTTCCATTTTCACCCTAGCAGTTTCCTCAAATTCAGGAGGATTCTTCACCAGAGGAGTACAGTATGGATCCCTTGATAACAGAGGTCTCTTCAACAGAGGATTAAAACCAACAGGCATAGGCTCATTGACAGGCCTAATCTTCTGTGCCACCTTCTTGTACTTTGCAGCTCCACCATCAACTTGAGGGATCTTCAGGACGTCTTCTCCACCAGACCAGGTACAAAAACCAAGGGTTTCCCCATTTCTCACATGTGTGGCCAAGGTAATTTTTTTGAAAGGTGTAGAAGAAACCCTAGCGGTGCACAATTAGGAGGACTTATTTTTACTCCCCAATCTCACCACTCCAAAAATTTTCTGCAATCCCACATCTTCATCCTCACTTCCATCTTCCAAAACTTCAAATCTTGATTCATCATCAGAATCACATCTTCTAAAATATTGCAGTTTATCCTCATGCAGTAGGCCAAAAACTAGATCTTGATGATCTTCATTCTTCAAAAATTTGTGCAGTTTAACCTCTTGCTGGAGGCCCAAAACTAGATCTTGCTGATCTTCATTCTTAATAAATTTGTGCAGTTTAACCTCTTGCTGGAGGCCCAAAAATTGATCTTCATGATCTTCACGAAAATATTTTGAATCTTTTTTCTTCATTATCTTCAGATTTTTTTCTTGATTTTCTTGAATTATCTTGAAATTTTTATTTTCTTTTCGTGGGTTTTCTTCTTGCCTACAAAAAAAACCAGGGTTTTCCCCAATGCTCATAGACGTGGCCAAGGTAATGTTATTGAAAGGTGTAGAAGAAACTCTAGCTGTGCACAATTGGCAGGACTTACTTTTAGACCCCAATCTCACCACTCCAGAAATTTTCCTCATATAATTCAATAAAGATATATAACCCATCTTCCTTTTTGAACTTGAATTAAAATTAATTGAAAATCTTGAGAAAGAACAGAGACTTGATAAAAAACTTAAAGAATACTTGCAGAGAAGAGAAACATTAAAAAGAGAAAGTTGAAAATCCACTTGGTATATCTCCAAGGGAGCTGACCTACTACAACCTGGGATTTCCTAATCTTGGGGAGAGGTTGTAGCACGAGGGTGATCAGCCCTCATTACTCTAATAAAGACAGAATCTCATTAGAGCCTGAGCCACACTCCAAAAATCCAGAGGGGTTACCCACTTCTTTTCTTCTCATGAAACAATCCATGCATTGACACATGGATGACATTCCAGGCCTGGTTTCCCAACCATCATCTCCAGGAGATGACAACCTCATGTGAAGCCTTCTTTCCTCTTCACCAGTCAACTCCAAACTGATTCCCATGTCAAATTAGTAATTAATTCTTGCTTTAAAATCCATCAAGAATGGCCCACCCAAAACAGCTTTAACATTACATTTAGCAATGTAAAAATGAGCCTTTCCGGAGGCTCCACCAACATCAAGATTCACAAATTTGGAGGCTCTCATCAACTCAGTGACATGACCACCTATACCTCTCAAATTCCCACCAATACCAGTTTTGATGGGGAGGCCCAAATGAGTAGCCTCAAACAAGGAAATCAGGTTGATCTGAGAACCTGAATCCACCAATGCCCTAGCCTCCCTGCCATTCAGAGTGACATTGACATATCCCAGAGGAGCAGAAAAATGAGTTTCCAACCCCTCACCAAACTTCTCAGCAGAATCACATATGTATTCTAACTCCCCAGAAGACACTCTTCTTCTGGTAAACAACTTCTTTTGTCTATCAGCCAACCCAGGACTGATAGCATGAAATTCCCCATAAGTGAGGGAAACCTGACCCTGGTTCATCATTTCCAGAACAGAGTACAAAACATTAGATTAGCCAGAAACTACTGGCCTCTCAAAGTGAGCCCTTGGCTTCACTACCTTGGTCCTAGAATTTTCCTGAGGACCAGAACCACCAACAGATTTTCCATCAACAGGAATCAACCCAGATCCTTCACAAGAACCATTAACTCCAGAAGGCCTTGGCAAATGAAGCCAAAGGAACATCCTCCTCAGAGTCAGAATCCACATCCATGGGTATTGGCTCTCCATTCATGTCCAATGCACCAAAGCTAGGGGGCCCCATATTAGCAATCCCCTACTGCATGTTGTACAGCTCATCTTTGCTGTACTTCCTCCTAGCTGCACTCAGCTTAGGGTCTGCCTTAGAAGCCTTAGGCTTTGTTTGGGCCTGAGAGCTACTCTTAGGCCTTCCCACCTTTCTTGCCTCTACATCATAGACACCAGCCAGGCATTCACCACTTGACCGTCCACCACAAGAATATAATTCCAACCCACCAAAGGAAGTAGAAAAAGAGACTTTATTAACCTCCTTCCCTTTTCCCTTGACATCATCATCTTCCTTAATAGAAGACTTCCCCTGATCAGGAATCTCCTCAAACCTTGGCCTCCTCTGATTGAGACCAGCCCTTCTCCTGACCAAATCAACAGGAGCCTTCCCCTCACTGGGCTTAACAAATTTACCATCAGGGAACTTGAACACCCTCCCGTCAAACTCCACCTTTCCCCCTGACACATCTATGTTCAGATTGGACTTATGTACCCTCCTACTGCAATAAGAGCAGACCCAAGGATCACTACTACCAGCCCTCTGGTCAAAATCTCTGGGCTGAGAAGGAGCCTTATTGGCCTTCTTAGCATCCTGCACAAAAATGTGTAGCTGTTTTTTCAGGTCAGCCAACTGTTCCACCACTGGGTCCCTCTCCTGTTTATGAACCTTCACCATATTCTTCTCCTCCTTCTTTACTCTGCTCTCCTCTTCAGCCAAAGCCTCATTGACTTTGCTGACATACTTGGAACACCCCTCTTGATAGGTGTCCACCACCAATAAATTAAAATTGGCCTCCACCACCTCCTTTACCTTGTCCAAGGCAGGAAAATTCTGGTCCCCATTAGAAAGAGTCTTCATCAAGTCCTTCCTTGATAGCTCCTTCAAAACATCCATCCTGAAATCTCTATCCTGGGCAGACCAAAAAACATCTTTGGCAGAATTTTCATGTGCCAGCTCCTCCACTTCCACCAAATATTTCACCACAGGATCAAACTGTAGCAGAAACTTCCTGTAACTGTGCAAGTTACCAACACCACCAAAAGACTGCAATTCACTGAAAACCTTATTCAGATCCACCATAGTGAACTTGACACCCCAATTATCTATCATCTCCCTACACAGTAGCTTCCAATCCCTCTTCTTGTAGCCAGGCATGGTAACAACCACCTTCTCCACTTCCCTATCAACAATGAAGAAGATAATTTGCTTCACCATTTCTAGGTAAGAAGCACCATCCACACCAGCAGCAATTTCATACTTCTCCAGAAACCACTTCACATCTTCACCATTAAACTTGGTACCATCCCAAGATTTAATCCTTACACATTCCCTAACCATCACAGCAGGAGGACCTTCCCCCCCACTGACAGTCACCACAGGAATAGAAGAACCAGAAGCCATTCTTCCAATCCAAAATCACCAGAAAGGGCCAAAAAAAGACAACAGAGATTCCAAAGAACTAGCAGATCCTTATACCCCACATTGTGTGCCAGAAATGTAGACAATCCTATAGTACTATCTATAGGCCTTGACCAAGGGAGTTGGAGTAAAACCAGAGAGAAAAACCCCTGTCCCTTTAGAAAAAAAAAGTAAGATTTTCCTGCTACAGTAAATTGGTTCCTGTTTACCAAAAGCCCCTTTTCCAACACACTTGACTGCCTGATCAGTCAAGAAAGTAGCCCCCAGACAGACTACCAAGCCAAAGAACTGAAATGTAGACCAATGTCCACACCAGAGAAAGCAATGATACTTGATGAAGGTTGCAAATCCACACCAGAGACAGCAATAATACTTGATATAGCTTGCAAGACTATACCAGAGAAAACAGTTGCTAAGTTAAGTTAAATGAAGAACTCACTTTGCAACAAACACAGCGAATTGTGGCCAAAAAACAGTGGAAACTGAGTGAGGAACAAGGATATCACCTCCGGATGGTTGTATGATAATTAGAGTTGCCCCAAACTGTCTTATTTACTATATACACACAGACTACTAACTTAGAGCCCATGCACACCCACAAATTTGGTGTTCCTGACCACCAAATTGCATAAAGCCTCCCTAGAAACGCCTCCCAGCCCTCTAGCACTGAGGCAGGCAGTCTGCCTGCCTGAAGCGGCCTGACCACCCTGAAGCCAGAAAACCTCCAAAAGCACATGAAATACTTATAAAAATCATCTACAACTACCAAAACCTTTAAAAACATAATTATGCTATACCAACATTGAGATATAAAATGTAGAGAAAATTCAGGCCATTCCAATGGTACTAAGCACTTAACCCTAAGACTTGAGGTTAGCCCGTAAAACACAAAAAACAAAATTCAACAGCAATCTTTTAAAATGAAAAATGAGGAATCATCCCCCAAACACTTAGACTATGAAAAATGTCATCAAGACATAAAATATAAAGAAAAACCAGGGCTATCCAGTTGTAGTACCTACATCTCTGTAGTCTGAATATTTGTTGTGAAATTCAAGAAAAACACCTGATTATTTAAACAATGCCATTTAAGGCACACCAAAACAACACCAAATAAACCAACAAAGGGCTCCGCCAATCTTGGAAGACCACACCAGTGTAGAAAGATTCTTACAGTTGCCTTGCTGTAAGCAGAATCTGAAGGAGTTGGATAAACCATAGGAAACCCTGTCCTTCTAAGTAAAATAAGGGTTTCTCAAATAACTAAGCTTACTAGTCTACTTGAATTGATTTAGAATGAAGATGAAACTCTTATTTTATGAACACTTATTGAGATTTAGAAATAGCAGCTGTTGGAAAAGAAATACTGATAACAACAATTAAGGTGTTCCAGTGAAAGATCTGAAAAGATATACTTATATATTTTAATAAAGATTTTATTTCAATGAGTTAACCATAAAAACAAGTCCCTGAGATGGAGACCTTTCCAATGATACCCTATATGTGATGAAAATATAATTGTTGTGTTGTATTTCAAAAGTATTATAAAATATAAATGTTATAAGGGTATTGCAATTTATTTAAATTTGTTGTGTAATAAAAAAAATATGAATATGGTTGTTAATTATTCAAAAAGACCCTTCTTATCAAGACTAAAAGACAAAAACCTCTAGAAGACTAAGATTCCCCCCTTTCTATCTGATTCTCCTACTCCTGATCATTCCAACAATATTCTACATGCATAGGATCTACAATAAACTATTGATCTAGTAAGCATAATAAATTTCTAAGCAAATTTTGCCACAATAGCCAAATTTTTAACCAAGTGACCAGAGTTTCCCATTGTGATAAAATTTTGCCACAATGAGCTCTTTTTGCCATGATGAGCTAATTTTGCCAGATTGAGCTAAATTTGCCACAGTGAGATAATTTTGCCACCATGACAGAATTTTTCCAGTACACTTTGCTTTTGCACTGGAAAATCACTGGAGCAAACTGGAGCGCACCGGAGCACCGGAGCTCAGTTGCCATTTCATCAGCACACCATATCCACCAATAATACTAAAAGACACTAAATCAAGAAAACACTAAGAAAACAGTAAAATATGATAAAAACCCATCAAGACATAAAAGATAGAGTAAAATCTGGGCTATCCATAGATAATAATCACCTTCTTAAATTCCAAATATACAGCCTGATAATACAGAAAATTTCTACTAATCTTCCAAAAATAAACCCAAAAGAGCCCCAGAAAATACCCAAAAGATAGAGAATCACCCCAAAAATCAATTAAGACCATCTCCAAATCCATAAAAACATCAAATCAAAAGAAAAATACCATCATATAACCATTCAAAAATGCCACAAATCAGCCCCAAAATATCCATAATAACCAAATTAACATCTGGTAACACCAAAATTTCCTTTCAACCAATATTCAATCAAATTTTCACCTAATTGGCATACCCAGATGTGGAATGCCACATCCTCCCTCCAATATGGAATGTCCTTATTCCCAACTTTGCATTATTGATTGCCCAAAATCTTCTATCTCTCTCTTCCACCACCATCATATCCAATCACACCATTAACTAGGTTTCTTCTAAATCAAACTTCAATCTCATCATTTTAAAATGTACTTCAAAGAACTAGCCGCTCCATGTGAATTATGCATTTGCTACCAGGTAACTGTCTAATGTCTAATCCTGATCTTCCTTAAAAGAATTTTTCAAAACAGCTTCCTTATCCAAAGTCCGATCTTCTTCAATAGATCCCAGCCTAATACAGCCTTCTCAAGATACAGATCCTATAATGCCAGTTCCTCCTATAAATTTCACTGAAACAATTTTTCCTGGCTCAAAATGTGAGAGCTGATGATTTTGGTAAAGTGAAGACGGATTATATTAATCATTATCTTAATTTTCATTGCTATCTTTTTCTTGACTTTACTGTTGAGTTGAAGCGTAAAATTTTGACCTATTTTCAAGAAACTCCAGCCAATAATCATGAAGATATATTTGAGAGAAGATTCCTAATGCAAAGTTTTGATAATGATGTCAAACAATTTTATAGAAATTATCTTTTCTAATTAGTTTATTTTGATAAAAATTGTTTTAGCTGGTCTATTACAAATTTAAACTGTTTGTCTTCTTCTCCTGCTCTTTATATAAATCATAATAATAATAATAATAAAATAAATTTTTGTGATGATTCCACTACTGAGAGCAAGGTTTGAATCCCTTCAGACTCCCATATACCAGTCTTCCATCTATGTCACAGCATGAGAGAGTGGATCTCCCTAATGAGCCAAATACACTTGATTCCATTCTCATAGGTCCCCCCACTGAGCCAAATTCTTTGATTCCTATCTTGCCATGAGGTCCTCCAAGCTTCCACCAAACATCACAAAACTGAGGCTTTAAAATAAAACAATAATAAATCCAACTACCACCCTGACTTCTGATTACTTCATCACAATTTTCATCCATCTGCTATTCAGCAACCTTTTCAAAATACTTTTAGACAGGCTTCCAATATTTGATTTTAATCTTTTAGACCATTTTAAAGCAATAAAAATATCACCTAATTAAACCATTATGCCTTTTTTGCATCATTACCATCTAAAATTTTATTCTCCTAAAGCTTAACAGCACCTAAATCCAACAATTTTTGAGCGTCCAGTTTAAAGTCTTGGTGGACCAAACTCATGATTGATTGCCAGTTTATAGCCTTAGTGGACTATAGATCATTTATGTGCATTGATATAATGATTTCTTCAAAATTAAGGCCTAGGCTTGTCCAAAGATTAAATAATTTTGATAATCCAGTTTAAAGTCATGGTGGACCAAAGAATGTTGACTTGCAAGTTTAAGGTCATGGTGGACCAGGCTTTCTTAAATATTAAAAGAAATCTTCATAAATTTTCAGTTTAAAGTCTTGAAGGACTAACAGCATCCAAAGGAGAACCAAATTCTTTAAGAAAATCTTGAAAACTATCCAGTTTAAAGTCTTAGAAGACTAAAGATCTTGAATACGAATAAGACCTTAAAGAAAGTCTTGAAAATTAGCCAGTTTAAAGTCTTGGAGGACTTAAAGATCTTGAAATGGGATCCAATTTTTCACAAGCTTCACCTGACCCTTTTTCCTGTATAAAATATACTATGAAAGAAATAACCAAGAAGAAAAGTTGAGAAAGAATTTTATATTTATATATTTGTTTTATTTTAATTAATTTTTTTTATATGATAAAAGAGTGAATTTAGAAATAAAATAAAAAATATTGATTTCTAATGAAAGTTTAAGAAAGAAAAATATTTAAAAGAAGATTTTGAAAAATTTGAAATTTAATAGATGCCCCCCTGAAAATTGATGAGCCGTACCATCAACATCATACCCACATCCAAGTGCAACTTGATGTGGTTACACAGTTTTGAGAATTTAAATATAATAAATTAAATGAAAGTTTTTTTTTATTATATTTTTATTATAATTTTTTATTTTATGATAGAAATTTTTAAACAATGATCACTGGGTGAGCTCCTCAATTTGTAAAAATGATTAGAGACCACCAGTAAGAATTACCCTTACAAAAATTGTAAAGATGTAAAATATTAAAGAAATATATTGAAATCACGAAACAAAAACAAAAAAGAGAAAATAAAACTAAACAAAATAAAAGAAATCTTTAATCCAGCATCAAGAGCGGTGTCTTTTTGATTGTTCCAGTTTATAGTCTTAGTGGACTATCTATAATTCAAAAAACAAAGCCAGGATTCAACTAGAAACAGGGAGAAATCGGTAATTAACATTGTGGGGTAATTGTGTATAGAGCAGCCAGACCATCAATTACCCCCAAACTTACCAATATTTAATTCAGAAGGTTCCCCTGTGAACACTTCTACCAATAAAAAATTTATCAATCCAACATATAACTTACCCATAATTTTTGTTGCTTTTAGGAGTTTTAAGAATTTTCAAACTAATGTCTTCATAAATGTTGTAAAATTTTGTTAACAGTTTTGTCTCCCATACCATAGTAAAACAACTGTAATATTTTTAATAAGAAAGTAGTTTATCCTCATTCCAGAGTGAAACTTGATAATGAATTATTTTTTCTTGTTTAGTTTATCCTCATTGCGGAGTAAACTTTTGTCCTTGTAGTACCTCTATGATAGAACCTCTTAACTTGATCAACAGCTACCCTCTTTTTTTTGTATCACTCCATCCAACTCTTCTAAAAAATATGAGCGGCCAGATACTTGTTCTTTGACTTTATACGGTCCATTCCACCTATCTGCAAACATCTTTCCCCATTGGCTCTCCAAAATCCTATTATACACCAAAACCGTATCTCCAGTTTTCAAAGGTTTTCTAAGTCAATGTGCCAACCATTCATCCAAATATCTTACTGAATGATTTTGGATCTTCATCATCCCAAAATATGCCTTTTCTAGCTGCATCATTCTTACCCATAATAACTCTTCAGTAGTCTTGACCGTGTCCCAGTCAGATCCAAGATATGATTCAGAATCCAAATCAACAGGTAAAACTGCTTTCTGTCTAAAAACAAGTTCATAGGGTGAAAATCCGGTTATCCTTTTGGCAGTAATTTGATCAGCAAATAAAACTAAAGGTAAATTATGCCTCCTATTTTCAGCACTTGACCCACACATTTTGACTAAAGCAACAATAATAGCTTGATGCCCTCTTTCAACCATACCTTCAGCTTCAGGATAATAAGGGGTTGCTACCCTAACCTTTGACCCAAATTTTGACATAGCTTCTCTAAACTCTGTCCCAAACTCAGGACCTCCATCTACCGTTACTGATTTCATAACTCCATATCAATACACCCAATTTTTCAAAATAAATTCTCCCACATTTTTGGCAGTCAAATTAATAAGAGGCACTTCCTCTACCCAACCAGATAAATCATCTCTGGCTACAATTAAATATTTATACTGTCCCTCCTTAATATGAACGGCATCCAAACTAGCCCTTCCAAAGAGAGTATTTTCTCCGGTAGTGTGTCCAGGTTCTTTCTGCCTTAAATAACTTCTTCTTTGACATTCTTCACATGACTGAACCCACTGTTTAACAGCCATCTTCATTCCAGGCAACCAAAATTGATCAGCAATTCTTCTGAACATTTCTCCAACACCTCTATGCCCAAGATCTTCATTCAGTGACTTTAAAACTAATTCTTGCCCTTTCTTTTGAGTTAAAGCTACTTGAGGATTTGGATACTTCCTTTTCATTAATTTTGGAACAGATAAGTAAATGTAGATGACTTTCTTTTTATAGCCACCCATTCATTGTCTTCACAATCTTCTGGCCTTTCTAAAGTCAATAAATTTTTGACCAACAACAAATAAAAACCAGTCTGACCCCAGACTTCATCTTGAAAATTGATTAATATAATATCAATGGGCACTTCTCTATCACCAATATCACCTGCACATGAATGAGCCAATAGACGTTGACCACAAATTTGATTCTTGATTGAACTATGTTGATATTCTTCTTCTAAACCTTTTGACCTCTTAGAAACCAAATTCAAAAATATCTCTTTCTCTTCTTCACCCTTTATACACATAGGTTTTTCCATTCTCTTTTTATCCAAATTCTCTAATTCTCCAACATATACACCTTTCCTTAAACTACTACTATCCCAAACTACCACTCCATCTTCTTCTACCTCTTTTTTACCAAATTTATCTACACCATTTTCATCAATTTAATCATCATAAAAATAATTTTCCTGTTTATCCTCTTGGTGGAGGTCATCACCATAATTATCTACACACAATATTCCTGGCAGTTTAACCTCATGGGGGGGGGTATGGAAAGTATTCAGCTCATTTAGTGCTGGCTTTAATCATAGGTATATCTTCATCAAACTCTTCTGAGTCTTAATCATCTTCAGTGGGTGGTGTTCTTGACAAACCATCTGGAATAGTGAAAGTTTTTCCAGGCTTATGAACTAAGTCGAAAGAAAAATGTTGAATGAATGCTAGCCATCTAGTCATTGGTGCATTTGGTATACTTGGGGAATTAATCATTTGAATTAAAGATTTTGCATCCACTTGCAATTTGAAGTGTTGGAACCACAAAACATTTTGAAGTTTCTTTAAAATTTTTGCCACTCTACACAGTTCCAATTTCAGCTGAGAATATCTTGATTTGACTTTGGTGAATACCACAGATTCATACCTAACTGGCCTAATGTAACCAGCTTTATCCATCTTCTACAAAACTTCCCCAGAAGGAACCTGACTGGAGTCAACTGCTAAATAAATCCTACTAGAATCTTATTCATAATCTAACTTGTGCAGGACTAAATCATTCCCCACAACCTTCTTCAAACTCTCAAAAGCCCTTTCACACTCTTCGTCCCACTCCCAGTCTGCATCCTTTCTTGTCAACCTTCTCAACAGAGCTGCCAATGAAGAAAAGTCCTTGATAAACATTCAAACATAAACACATATGCCTAAAAACCCCCTTACTTTGGTTGTATTATTGGGTCTTGGCCAGGACTGAATTTTATTCACTTTCTTCTTGGACATAATCCTACCCTCTCTACATACCACATGACCTAAAATCCCTAAAGCTGGCACACAACATGAAAATTTTGAGCCCAAAATAGTTAAACCGGCTTCTTCAATTCTAAACAAGATCCTCTCTAAAGTGATTTCATACTCCTAGATGAATTTTTGTATCCCTGGGCTCTCCTCTCACACTTCATTATTGTAATCTGTTGAAGGTCCTTTAATTCCTCCATCGTCAATAAAGATTCCAGCATATTGAGGAATTTCATCTTGATGAATCCAAGCCATCTGAGCTTGATAAACGGCAACTAAATTTTTTGCTCCTTGAGGTAATCTTGTCAATTGTAATTTTCCTAGAAGTGTATCAAAAGTAGTGAGAGGCCTAGAGTCTGGATGCAACTCTCTCTCATCATATCCCTCCATAATATCTCCTAAACCATAACACACTCTACTAGAAAATGCTTCCACAAACTCCTCAGCACTAGGTGGTATCCCAGCATCCTTTATTGTAACCCTATTTAATTCCCTGAGATCATGAACTACTCTAAGTTTTCCATTTGGTCTCTTGATACAAAATACTGGACTAGAATAACTTGATGATGATTTCTCATACAGTCCATTGCAAATCTGTTCTCTGACAACTTCAGTATAAGCTTCTTTTAATGCAGCCGGAATTGGGATTGGTTTTTGCTGCCATGGTTCATGACATACCACAGGAATCTTGTAAGGCTCCCCATAGGAATGCTTCAACACACCCCTCTCCTCTTCTACAAAAGCAATGGCCTTCTCTCGCTTGGCCATCACATCCAAAAACAACTTTTTCTCTTCTCCAGAGAACCAAGCATCAGGTCCAAAATTTACAACACTTAATCTATCAACAGTGATTCTTGATGTTTCAGAAAATTTGGGCGGATTCTTCACCAAGGAAAATTCATAAGAATCTCTTGATAGCCTTTGTCTTCTCAAAGGTGGATTTAATTCAGCTGGTAGCAGTTCATTAATTGGCCCGATTTTATTTGCTACCTTTTTATATTTTGCTGCTTCCACATCTACATAAACTTGAGGTGAAATATTTATTTTTGTGTTTCCATTAAAAATTTTGTTACAGGAATTCTCTTCATCATCATAATTTAAATCAAAATAAGCAGAATGGAATTTTATTTGATTTTTAAATTTAACCTTTTTCCCTTTTCCTTTGTCTAATTTATCAACAAATTTTCCAACACCTTTAATTCCCTTATCCATCATTCAATCACCTGTAAAAAAATTGGCACTTTATCCTCTTGCTGGAGGACCGGAATTGAATTATTACAAAAATTATTTTTTTGTGTTTTAATTATACTAAGATTTTTTAAAGAATTTTGATGAAATAATTTCAGTTTACCCTCTTGCTGGAGGTTAGAAAATAAACCGTTCCAATTTTTATTCAACATAATATTTCCCATCTACCTTCTTGATCCATTCTTGAATGTGATTGAAAAACTTGACAGAGAAGTGAGACAAACCAAAAATTTAAAGACATAATAACAATTTAATGTATTATTAACAGAAAAAAATTGAAAATCCACTTGAATTATCTCCAAGTGAGCTGACCAATTGCAATCTGGGATCTCATCATGGAGAGAGATTGCAACATTAGAGTGATCAGCCTCTGCTACCCCCAAAAATGAGAGTCTCCATAATCCCCCACTAAACAAAATTCACCAGAAGCCATCTGTTTGATATGCCCCTTCTTGTTGCAATTACAACACTGCAACAGAGTAGTGATCCCTGGATGTGTCTCCCAACCTTCATCTCCAGGAGGTGCCAACTGCATATTTAGCCTCCTCATATCCTCTCCAGTAATCTCCAAACCAATACCCATGCCAGACTGATAGCCAATCCAGGCCTCAAAATCCATCAAAAAATGACCACCAAGAACAGTTTTAACTTCCCCTCTGGCCACATAAAAGTGAAACTTACCAATAGATCCACCAATACCTAACTTAACATGCTCAGCTGTACATATCAGCTCTGTTGCATGCCCTAAAATACCTTGGAGGTTTCCCCCAGTACCAGTTTTAATTGGCAAGCCTATAATTGTCGCTTGCTCTAAAGAAATTAAATTAATTTGAGACACTGAATCAACCAGGGACTTCACTTCTTTACCATTAAGAGTCACCACCAGGTAACCCAGGGGAGTATAAAAATGTGTTTCAAAATCCTCCCCAAACTTTTCAGCATTTTCACAAATATATTACACCTCTCCAGTAGAAACCCATTGCCTTGTCAGATGCTTCTTCTGCTTCTCTGCAAGTGCCATACTAATAGTGAAAAGCTGCCCCAAAGATAAGGGAGTCTGAAGTTGATTCACCCTATTCAAAACGTTGTCCATCACATTTTATTGACCAGATACTACTGGCCGCTTGTACTGGACATTTGATTTAACAAGCTTGGCAGTGGGCACCTCTTGAGGACCCACATTGCCATCTTCACCCCCCATAATAACATCTTCACTAATGATAACCCTAGCTCCATCACCAGCTTCTTTCACTAATCCTGATCCATTGCTAGTCCTTCTTACTCCCTCAACTGGGATAAGACTGCTAAAATTTGGTCTGGGTAGTGATGCCAAAGGTACATCCTCCTCAGAATCCAAATCATCATCTGACATAGGCTCACCATTTAAATCAAGTTTGCCATAACTATGGGGCCCCATATCAGCCATCCCCTTCTTCATTCTATAAATTTTGTCCTTAGAGTAAGTTCTCGACTTTTTGATTGCCTTTCCAGGTTTAGCCTTTAGTTGGATCTGAATGCTAATTTTAGCTTTAGTAGCAGCTGCTCTTCTAGCAGCATTGACATCATATTTGCCAGCCATACAGTTAAACTCAACTCTAGCAACTGTTGACAGCTCCAAACCACCAAAAGAAGTTGAAAATGTGGCCTTACTGACCTCTTTATCTTTACCCTTGTCAGCTTTTCCACCACTTTTACCATCACCATTTTTTCCACCCTTGGCATTATCATCATCATTCTTCACCTCTTCAAACCAGGCTCTTCTTTCAACCGCCATATTCCTTCTAACTAAATCAGAAGGCGCTTGTCCATCGCTGGGCTTGATGAAAGATCCATCAGGAAATTTATAAACCTTACCATCAAATAAAACTCTACCAGCATCAAAATCTATATCCAGAGTTAAACATACTACAGCTCTGTTCCCCCTCCTATTACAATAGGAGCACACCTTTGGCTCATCATAGCCACAACTAAAACTATTACCACCATTACCATTACCATTCCTACCATTTCCTGAGAAGCGGTTTCCATTGCCATTGCCATTATAATTTCAATGTTCATATCATCTAGATTGATAAGATGTTGAAGTTGATGAAGAAGCAATTGGGGCCTTATTGGCCTTCTGAGTCTCTTGGACAAATATTTTTAATTGTTTAGTTAAATCGGCAAAGTGACCAACCATCCTTCTGTCCACAGTACCCTCAAATTTTGTCACTGGTAGTCCCATTTGAGACTTCTTGGCCTCTTGAGCTTTAACCATAATATTGTTATTTTCTGACAAAACTTAACTAACCTTGCTGACATATTGAGTACATGACTCCTGATACTTGTCCAATGCCATTAATTTAAGATGGGCTTGAATTTTCTTCTCAATAACCTCCAATTCCAGAAGTTTTTGCTCTCAATTAGGTAGTTCCTTCATTAAATCATTTCTTGAAAGATCTCTCAAGACGTCCATTTGAATATCCTTTCTGCAAGCTGACCAGAACAGATCTTTAGCTTGGTTTTCATGAGCCAATTAATCCACCAAAATTAGATATTTGACCAGTTCATCAAATTGAACACATAGCTTCTTAAAATCAGCCATCAAAGAAACACCACCCTTTGCTTGCCAGTCACCAACAATTTTATTAAGGTCCAACATAGTAAATCTAACACTTCATCAATCAACCATAGCCTTAGAAAGCTTCACCTAATCCTTGTCCTTGAAAGCCTGCATAGCAATGACCTCTTTTTCTACCTCCCTATCAGCTATAAAAACTCTAACCTGCTTCACCATGTCCACATGAAAAGCACCATCAACAGCAGCAGCTTCATACCTGCTAATAAACCATTTAACCTCCTCCCCATTAAACGTTAAGCCATCCCAAGAAACGATCCTGACTGAAGGCGTAAGAGGAAGAGAAGATCCAGAAGCAGCAGCAGAAGACATCCCAATAAAGTAAGAAAAGCGTTTAAACCATTAAAATAAGAAAGCCTCTTGCAGTCTAATAAAATAAATCAATAAGACTTCCAATGAATAAGCCTCTTGCAGTCTAAGAAAGTCCTAGATCCAAGTAAGTCCTAGAAAAAGCTAGAGATTTCTAACCCCACGTTGGGCGCCAAATATGTAGGTAGACTCTTACAGCTGCCTTGCTGTAAGCAGAATCCAAATGAGTTGGTTAAACCATAGAAAACCCTGTCCTTCTAAGTAAAATAAGGGTTGCTCAAATAACTAAGTTTACTAGTCTACTTGAATTGATTTAAAATATAGATGAAACTCTGATTTTCTGAATGCTTATTGAGATTTAGAAATATCAGCTGTTGGAAAATAAATACTGATGACAACAATTAAGGTGTAACAGTGAAAGATCTGAAAAACTAGACTTATATATTTTTATAAAGATTTTATTTTAATGAGTTAACAATAAAAACAAGTCCCTGAGATGGAGACCTTTCCAATTATACCCTATATGTGATGAAAATATAATTGTTGTGTTGTATTTCAAAAGTATTATAAAATATAAATGTTATAAGGATATTACAATTTATTTAAATTTGTTGTGTAATAAAAAAATATGAATATGGTTGTTAATTATTCAAAAAGACCCTTCTTATCAAAACTTAAAGACAAAAAACTCTAGAAGACTAATTTTCCCCCCTTTCTATCTGATTCTCCTACTCCTGATCATTCCAACAATATCCTACATGCATAGGATCTACAATAAACTATTGATCTAGTAAGCATAATAAATTTCTAAGAAAATTTTGCCAAAATAGCCAAATTTTTAACCAAGTGACCAGACTTTCCCATTGTGAGAAAATTTTACCACAATGAGCTAATTTTGCCAGATTGAGCTAAATTTGCCACAGTGAGATAATTTTGCCACCATGACAGAAGTTTTCCAGTACACTTTGCCTTTGCACCTGAAAATCACCAGAGAAAACGGGAGCACACCGGAGCACCAGAGCTCAGTGGCCATTTCATCAGCACATCATATTCACCAATAATACTAAAAGACACTAAATCAAGAAAACACTAAGAAAACAGTAAAATATGATAAAAAACATCAAGACATAAAAGATAGAGTAAAATCTGGGCTATCCAATGATAATAATAACCTTCCAAAATTCCAAATATTCAGCCTGATAATCCAGAAAATTTCTACTAATCTTCCAAAAATAAACCCAAAAGAGCCCCAGAAAATACCCAAATAATAGAGAATTACCTCAAAAATTCATTAAGACCATCTCCAAATCCATAAAACCATCAAATCACAAGAAAAATAACATCATATAACCATTCCAAAATGCCACAAATCAACCCCAAAATATCCATAATAACCAAATTAACACCTGGTAACACCAAAATTTCCTTTCAACCAATATTCAATCAAATTTTCACCTAAGTGGCATACCCAGATGTGGAATGCCACACCGGGTAAATTTTTGATATCTAACCCTAGTCTTCCTGGATGAACTGCCTGTAATCTTTGCAGGCTTAATAAAATTGTGTGTAACCTTCCCATTATTCCTTACAGCACTAACATCTATACTGGACCAGCTGCCCTTCCTGATCCAACAATACCTTAAAAGATACTATCTAAAACTCCCACCTTCTTTAGAAACATAAAGGCAAAAAGAGCTTCATCTAAAAATCCTAATCCTGAGCTACCTTCTCTTCTCAGGATACTAATCCTATATTGCCGGTATCATGCTTTAGCTTTACTGAAACCTTATTTCCTGGCTCAAAAAGTTAGTCCTTTATTTTAATTTTAATAATACTCCTACTAATTCCAAATCTATCTAAAAATTCTCTTTCAACTTCTAACTTATTCTCCTAAGCTCCTGAAATCACCAATACAGATGAAATTGGCCTGGTGCAGAATGATTACATTAATCACTATCCAAAATCTTATAGATATCTCTTTCATGATTTTTTTGATGATATGAAGCATGAATTATAAACTTATTTTCTAGAAACCCCTGCTAAATATATTGAAGCTCTAATTAAGAGAAGAATATTAGTGCAAAGTTTCAATAACAAGGTTGAAAGACTAAAAAGAGATTATTTTTTTTGATTGTCTTCTATTCTTTTAAATTTATACTTTAATTCTTTTTGGTACTGATGAATTTTATATATTGTCTGGTTAATTTGATTCTTTCTATTTGTCTTTTAATAAATATATTTTGAAATATACATTTTAATAAACCCTTTTTTCCTTGTTATTATTCCACTACTGAGAGCAAGGTTTGAATCCCTTCATACTCTCTTCTACCAGTCTCAATCTTTCTCACAGAATGAGAGAACAGGTCCCCCTGATGAGCCAAATAATTTTGATTCCATTCCAGTTGGGTGTCCCCCTGAGCCAGATACTATGATTCCATTCTCGCCATGAGATCCTTCAAGCTTTACCTAAAATAGTCTACCAATCATGGCAAAAAATTAAGTGGCACCTGCTAGCAGGTGCTTATCTCTATATTCAGTTTTGATTTAAGAGTAAATTTGATTTGATGTTGCATGAGCTAGTGTGCTCATTGTTCAGTGTGAATTTTTTCCAGAAGAATTACAGCTGAGCTGTAATTGAGTTAATTAAAAAGGTTTAAGGTCATTGGGGACTAATGATTGACATTTTGGTGTTTTTTTCAGTTTAAGGTCATAGAGGACCAAATCCTTATAGTTCATTTCCAATTTTAGGAGATAGAGGAACAAATATTGCATCAATTCCCTCTTCCTACTACTTTCCTTGAGCCCATTTTCACCATATTTTTCCCCATTTCCTATTTTCCTATCCAGGTTATCCTTTCCATCCTAATTATCAAATTTTCAAGATGTCTCTTTCCAACTTCACTCCTTCTAGTGACCGAGCCTGTGATTACTGTTTCATTACCCATCAAGAGTGCACCTACAATTATAACCAGAAAAGATACACCTATAAGAGGGGCTGTTTCAAATGCTTTGAAAGGAAAAGAAAATGCTCTGGCCTTAAATATGGCTCATTCCCCCTCCCTGCTCCCATCTTTGCCTCCCATCACAAGCCTTCTACTCCTTCTCCAAAATCATCCACCTCTAAATTTTCTACTCTTTCACACCATAAGCTTTTTTTATTATTTCTTCTGACTCTGAGTATCTGGTTCCACCTTCTTCTGCTCTTTCTTCTGCTCCTTCTCTCCAATCCTAACTCTATTCTGTTATCCCTAGAACTCTCACTGCTCCAAAAGTGATGTTAAAGCCTCCTAAATCAGTTATAGATGTTTCTCCTTCTCCTTCTTCTTTTTTCCACCTCCTATAAAAGATCCTATTCCTCCTCAACATAAATTTAGCAGCCCTCATTGTCTTTCTTCTTCCTCAAAGAGACCCAGATCTCCCAGTCCTCCAATAATTTGCTGTTTTGGTCATCCAAAAATGGCTAGGTTCTTTTTTGTGTATTTTGGTACTGTTTAGTGATGTCTTAAATGGAATTGATTTCTTTTTATGGTGTTTTTCTAAATTCAGGGGCTAAATATTGAAGTTAAAGGTATGAATCTAATGTCATTGGGTAGCCCTGGTTTTTTTCTACATTTTATGTTGCAATCACTACGCTATTTACGGGGTGGACTTGCTAGCAAGTCCTCAACCTGAACTCAGATGGAACTCAGATGGAACTCAGACTGAACTCATACTGAACCCATACTGAACTCTACTTGAACACCCACCTAAAACTGTTCTGCTGAGTGGTGTTCATCCCTGAATGTATGGTTCCTTTCTCAATAGCTCAATGTGTGTTAAATCTGTGGTGAGTTTGGGTCCAAGGTTGCGGACTCGCTAGCAAGTCCGCCCCCCATAATGTGTGGTGAATGATTTTTTTTTTTAGATTTAAGGTGTTTTATGTTGTTTTATGGTGTTTTAGGTGTTTATTAGTGGTTTTATGGCTCCAGGGTGCCCATCCACTTCTAGTTGGCCTGGCCACTTAGAGGCACCCACCTCTACTGTAGCATGCTGGGGAGCGCTTCTAGAGGGTTTTTATGAAATTTGGCTGGTAGAAAATTCAAATTAGTTGCTGTAGCATTGATTTTCAGATGGGTGGTCTGTGTGTACATACTTAATAAGACAGTTTGAGGAAAATTTAATTATCATACAACCATCTGGTAATAAGAACACTGTTTCTTACTCTTTTTCACTGTTTTTTTGGCCACAATTGGCTGTTCTTTTTTTCAAGGTGAGTTCTTCATTTAACTCTACTTTGAAAACTGGTTTTTCTGGTGTAGCTTTGCAACCTGCATCAAGTATTATTGCTGTTTTCTGTGGAACAAGTGTTAGTGTTTTGGAATTCTGGTATAAATATTTCTGAATTTCAGGTCTTCTTTGGTTTGTAGTAATCTGGACTACTGTCTTGACTTTTTAAGCAGTCAAGAAGTTTCTTAGAAGGGTTATTGTAACAGTCTCCAATTTGCTGTAGCAAATTAATCTCACCTGGTATTTCTCAAAGGGACAGTGGAATTTCTCTCTAGTTTTGCTCCAAATCCCTTGATAAAGGCCTATAGCTATTACTATATGATTTTTGACATCTTAAGAAAAGATATTCCCTCAGTTAATAAATCCCCAATCCCTGCTACTTCAAGAAACATCCTAACTTTCCTAAAACAACCTTCATATCATAAAATTCAAAATACCTACTCTTCACTTCTTGAAGAAAAGTATCTGCCAAGACTACTTTTAAATCTTAAGATTTACACAATGAAATTTAGTAAGCAATTAATTTTTTCATTCTTCTTTTAAATTTATCTCTTGAATTTTATTTATTACCTGATATATATTTTTCTGGATCCCATTATTCTCTGTCTGCTTATTTTATCCCTGATCCTGAACTCACATCAGCTATGGTGAAATGTAAAGAGGTTGCTCAACAATTATATTCTATTTTCAACATTAACTTAGCCCATTACAAATATTATCCACCAAAAAATCATGCCAAAGAACTTTCAAGAGAGAAAGTTTTAAAATTGCCACTAGGCATGACCATAAACAATGTCATCACTTTGAAGAGATTCAATAAAAAAATAGATCCTCTCCTGTAAAGTTCACTGTGCCACATTCATAGAAAGATAAACTTCCTTAAATCTTCAGGCTCCTGGTAGAAATTATAAAGAAACTAAAAAAAACTATATATATAAAATCCTAAAAAAATACTACTATTTTTTTATTTTTTTGTTTTTAAAAATTTTTTAAAGTAGATGAAATTTTGAAATAGAAAATATGTAATTATAATTTGAAAATTACAGTTAAAAATTATTTTTAAAGATTTTCTGAAATTTTGAAATTAAAAATAAATATATAAAAAATTTCCTCCAGCCATTTGATCATCCGTACCCCTGACATCATACCCACATCCAAGTGAACCTTGATGTGGAATACACAAAAAAGAATTTGAAAATAAATATAAATGTTTTTGTAAAAAAAACTCTTGAAAAATGTAACAAACAAAATAGAAAATGATCACTGAGTGTGCTCCCCACAATTTGTAACAATGATTGGAGACCACCAGGGATCATTATCTCTTAAAAATTAATATTTTAAAAAAAATTTTAAAATAAAATAAAACTTAAATATAATAAATTCAAAAATTAAAATAAAACATAAAAAAATCCTTGAATCCTGCTTTGAATGAGTGTAATTGATTGATGTCATGTTAATACAGTTAATAGTCTTAGTGGACTCCCTATATAACAAAATCAAAGCCAGGAATCAACTTGAAACAGGGAAACTATGGTAAAGAAAATTTTGGGGTAATTGTGTATAGAGAATCCAGACCATTAATTACCCCTAAAATTTCAAATATTAAATTTAAAATGTTCCCCTGTGAACACTCCTGCCAAAAAAAAATTACATCTAACACAATTCTTCATCATAAAATTTGAGACATTTGAATTTAATGATCGTTAATTTTAATGATAGTTTTTTTTATACTCTCTTTCAGAGTAAATCTTCTTTAAACAATGAAATAGGGTTTATCCTAATTTTGGAGGACTTCTTTTTAACAATGTTAGGTAGTTTATCCTCCTTTTGGAGTTATACTTCAGCACACCTTGTTCCCCTAGGATAGAACTGCTCAAATTTATCAGCAGATACACTCTTTTTTAAATCAACTCCATCCAACTCTTCTAATACATATGAACCACTAGATGCTTGCTCTCTAACTCTGTATGTTCCACTCCACCTATCTGCAAAAAATTTTCCCCACTGACTGTACAAACTCTTATTATACACCAAGACCATATCACCAATTTTAAAAGGATTCCTTAGCCTATGAGTCAACCTCTTATCCCAATATTAACTGACTGATTCATAATATTCATCATTTTTGAATATGACTTTTCTAGATTTTCTTCTTAATTTTATAACTGAACCATTCTTTCATATAATAATTCTTCAGTAGTTTTGACTATGTCCAAATCTACTCCAAGATATGATTCAGCCTTTAAACTATGTGGAAAAACTGCTTTCTGTCCATGTCCAAAAACTAGTTCTATGTGGAATATCTTGCTGTCCTCTTGGCAGTAATTCTGTCATCAAATAAAATTAATTGTTAATAGTGCCTCCACTTTTCAGCACTTTATTCACACATTTTAACTAAAGCATACTTGATAACTTGATTCCCTCTTTCTAACATTCCTTCAGTTTTGGGATAATATGGGGTCACTACCATAAGCTTTGATCCAAATTTTGATATAGCCTCTCTAAACTGTGTGCTGAATTCAGGACCTCCATCGGCTGTTACCAACTTCATCATTCCATACCTATATACCCAATTTTTTATCAAAAAATCTTCCACATTCCTGGAATTAAAATTAATAAGAGGTGCTGCCCATTCACAGACAAATAAATAATTTTTGGCTACAAGTAAATATTTATATTTTGGCTCCTTAATAGGAACAGCATCCAAAATAAAACTACCAAAAAGAATATTTTTACTGGTTGCATGTCAAGGTTCCTTTGGCCTTGAATAAATTCTCCTTTGACATTCTTCACATGACCAAACTCATTTTTTAACAGTAAACCTCATTCTTGGCCACCAAAATATATCAGAAATTTGTCTATAAGTTTCAACAACTCCTCTGTGTCCAAGATCTTCATGCAGTAATTTCATAACTATTTTTTGCCCTTTATTTTGAGTAATAACTACTTGAGGATTTGTATACCTCATCCTCATTAATCTTCTACCAGATAGAAAAAATTCCAGGATATCCTCTTGATAGCAACCCATTCATCATTATCACAATTATTTGGCCTTTCAAATGTTAATAAATATATAAAAATTTTACAACAAAATAATGTCTGTCCCCAGACATCATCTTAAAAATACATTAATATTATTTCAACAGGCACTTTCCTATCTCCTAGATCACCTGCATATGAATGAGCTAATAATTTTAATCCTAGACCTTGCCTTTTTATCATTACAGATTTTGAATTTTCCATATTTGAACCTTCCAACCTTTTATCAAAAAAAATTTCTTCTTTTTCCCTTTTTCCCTTTTTCCCTTTTTCCCTTTTCATCATCTTGATATTAATCTTTGTCCAACATCCTTCTGGCCTAATTTTTATTAACACCCAACCTCTATTTAATCATATTTTCTAAAACTCCAACATCTACACCATTTAACAAATTTTTACTATCCCACATTAGTTCACCATCCTGATCCATATACACAATATCTCCAACCTATTTTTTTACCTAATTTATCTACCCCATAATCAAACTCCCCACGCACATAATTTATCATATTTTTATTATTTTCCAGTTTATCCTCATGGTGGAGGCATTCATCAAAATTATCCACAGATATAAATCCTTCCAGTTTAACCTCATGGGGGAGGTAAGGAAAGTCTTCAGCACCTTTTGTAATGGATTTAATCATAGGGATATCTTCATTGAATTCCTCTGAGTCAGAATCTTCTTCAGTAGGTGGTCTTCTTGATAATCCGTCTGGAATAGTAAACGTCTCACCAGGCTTATGTACTAAATAAAAAGAAAAAAGCTGAATAAAAGCTACCCATATAGTCATGGGGGAATTAGGTAAACTTGGTGAATTGATCATTTGAATTAAAGATTTAGCATCAACTTGTAATTTGAAGTGTTTTCCCCAAAAGATATTTTGAAGTTTCTTTATGATTTTTTCCACACCACAAAATTCCAATTTAGGTTAAGAATATCTTGATTCCACCTCAATAAAAACCACAGATTCACTGCATACTGGTCTAATATAACCAGATTTATCTATTTGAGACAGAACCACTCCAGCAGCAATGTGTCTTGAATTCACTGCTAAATAAATCTGCCCTGAATATTTTCCATAATCTAACTTATTTAGGATAATATCTTCCCCTACTACTTTCTTTAACCTAATAAATGGCTCTTCAAGCTCTTTATCCCACTCCCAGTTAGCATCCTTCCTACTAAAATGTCTCAAAGGAGAAGCCAGTCAAGAAAATTCCTTGATAAGCATTCTAACATCAACACAAAGGCCTAAAAACCCTCTTTATTTGGTCATATTTTTGGTTCTTGGCCAGGACTGAGTCTTATTTACTTTCTTCTTCAACATAATCCTACCCTCTCTAAATAACACATTACCTAAGATTTCAAAAGTTGGCACACAACAAGAAAATTTGGAACCAGAAATTGTTAAACCAGCCTCTTCTATCCTAAAAAAATCCTCTCTAGAATAACAGCATATTAACAGATAAAAATTTTTATTCCTGTATTCTCCTTAAATACCTCATTACCTTAATTTGTTGAAGGTCTTTATATTCCATCATCATCAATAAATATACCTGCATATTGTGGAATTTTGTCTTGTAGATTCCAATTCATCTGAGCTTGATATACAGCAACTGAATTTGTTGCTCCTTGAGGTAATCTTGTTAGTTTTAGCTGTCCAAGTGGTGTATCAAAAGTTGTGAGAGGTCTAGAGTATTAATGCAACTCTCTTTTTTCATATCCCCCCATTATATCTCCCAAACTATTTCACACTCTCCCTGCAATAATTTCTGTAAATTCCTCTACACTACGTGGTATTCCTGCATCTTTTATTGAAACCCTATTTAGTTTCCATGAATCATGAACTGCTTTAATTTTGCCATTAGGTTTTTAATACAGGATACTGGACTTGAATAACTTGATGATTATTTTTTGTATAATCCAGTTCTAATTCTTTCTCTTATGACTTCAATATAATCTTCTTTTAAAGCAGCGGGTGGTATAATCGGCTTCTGTTGCCATGGTGCATGGTAAAAAACTGGAATCTTATAGGGCTCCCTATAAGAATGCTTTAACACATCTCTCTCTTCCTATAAAAATTCAATGGACTTCTCCCTCTTAACCATTACATCCAACAAAGACTTTTTCTCCTCATCTGAAAGCCATCCCTCAGGTACAAAATTAACAACCTTTAATCTATTGACAGTGATCCGAAATTTCAGAAATTTCAGGCAGGTTCTTGACTAAAGGAAAGTCTTAAGGATCTCTTGATAAATTTGGTCTTCTCAAAGGCGGATTTAGTTCATCTGGAAGTGGTTCATTAATTGGCCATATTTTATTTGCTATCTCTTTATATTTTTCTGTGCCAACATCCACTTTTACTTGAGATAAATTATAAATTATAGTTTTGCCATTATATAATTTGTCATAATAAATTTCTTCAGCTTCAGAACCAGAATCAAAAATAGAGTAAGTTAAAATATATATATATATATTTTAAATATTTTTTTATCACTACCACCCCCTTTTCATTTGTATAATTTATCATATAATTTTCCAACACATTTTTCCCTTTCATCTTGCACTAAAAAATCACCAGTAAATAATGTTGGAAGTTTAACCTCTTTCTGGATGAAAGAAATAGAATCATCACAAATATTATTTTTTTTCTGATTTAATTATACTAATATTTTTTTGTTTATTTTGATGTGATGATTTCAGTTTATCCTCTTGCTGAAGGATATAAAATAATCCTTCACTAATATCCCCATTTTTAACTAAATTCCCTTTCCAATTTTAATCTAAAATAATAGTTCCCATAATTCCCTTTGAACCATTTTTAAATTTTATAGAATAGTTTGATAAAGATAATAACCATAGAAAAATCTAGCATATGATGACATTCCAATGAAATATTAACAGCAAATAATTTAGAATCCACTTGAATTATCTCCAAGTGAGCTGACCTAATGCAATCTAGGATCTCTTCTTGAGGGGAGATTTCAAAATTAGAGCAATCAGCCCTTACTACCCCAAAAAATTAGATTATTCATACTTTAACCAGAAGCTGACCTTTTAATTCACCCCTTCTTGGTGCACATACAACACTGGTAAATTTTGGTAAGGCCAGGCCTTGTTTTACAGCCATTATCTCCTGGAGGTGCTAATTGTAAATGAAGCCTTCTCATCTTGTCACTAGTAAACTCTAAACAAATTCCCATTCCACTCTGATAAGCTATCCATTTTTCAAATCCCATCAAAAAGGGCCCACCAAGATCTTTTTTTACTGATCCTCTCTCCACATAAAAGTGAACTCTTCCAACAGATCCACCAATACATAACTTGAAATGCTCTGCTGTATTGATAAGTTCAGTAGCATTCCCACCTATGCCTCTTAAATTAGCACCATTACCAGTTTTAATTGGAAGACCTATTATAGTTTCTTGCTTTAAAGAAATTAAATTAATTTTTGACCCAGAATTCTCCAGGGTCTTAATCTCTTTACCATTTACCATCACCATTAAATACCCTAGAGGAGCAGAAAAATTAGTTTCCACTTCCTCTCCAAACTTTTCCGCATTTTCACATATATATTCCTCTTCTCCAACAGATACCCTTCTCCTTGTCAGATACTTCTTCTGCATTTATGAAAGGGCCAGACTAATTGTAAATAAGTCCCCCAAAGATAAAGGAATCTGGAGTTGATTACTCTACCCAAAACCATCTCCATAGAATTATCTTGATTAGATACTACTGGCCTTTTATATTGAAATTTTTTTGTAATAAACTTGGTTCTGGGAACCTCTTGAGGACTAAAATTACAATCTTAATATAAAATAACCCTAACTCCATCACCAGCTTCTTTCACCAATCCAGATCCATTACTGGTTCTCCTTACCCCCTCCATAGTAGTATGACCAGCAAAACTTGGTCTTGGAAGAGACACTATTGGTACATATTCCTCAGAATCAGATTCTTCTTCCACAGGCATAGGCTCACTATTTAAATCAAATTTTACATAACTGGGAGGCTCAATATCCGCCATCCCCTTCTGAATTTTATAAATTTTTTCCATAGTGTAAGGTTTCCACTCAATCTTTTTAATTTCCACCTTGCCTGTTTTACCCTTAAGTTGGCTCTGAATGCTACTTTTAGCTTTAGTAGCAGCTGATCTTCTAGGAGCATCAACATCATATTCACCAATCATAAAGCTTCCATCCACTCTAGCAACTGTTCCCAACTCTAATTCACTAAATGAATTTGTAAAAGTGGCCTTACTGAAATCCTCTTTATTACCCTTATCTAATTTTCCTCCATAATTACCACCATTTTTGTTACCAACTTTAGAATTTTTATCATCATCAGTTAATACTTCAAATCTGGCTCTCCTTTCAGCCATCAAATTCTCATAACTAAATCCAAAGGTGCTTTCTTGTCACTGTGTTTGATGAAATATCCATCAGGGAATTTGTAAACCTTTCCATCAAATTTTACTCTACCAGCCTGCAAGTCCATATTCAAAAAATAACTGTCTTCTGCCTTGTTCCCCCTCCTATTAAAATAGGGTCACACCCTAGGTTTTCCATAACCACCTCTATAATACTTTCCATTCCCATTAAGCCAGTTTCCATTTCCATTAAAGCCATAGTTCCTCCTCTCATAACCCTTAGATATATAAGAAGAAGAAGTTGAAGTTGAAGCCACAGGCACTCTTTTGGCCTTATGAGCTTGTTGAAAAAATATTTTGAGCAACTTAGTTAGGTCAGATAAATGATCCACCATTTAATTATCAACATCCACCAAATTCTTAGCAACAGGCTTACCCAACTGAGCTTTCTTTACCTCTTGAGCATTGACCATAATGTAATTATTGTTGTCCAAAACTTCACTAACCTTGCTCACATATTGAGTGCAGGACTCCTGATACTTGTTCAAATCCATTAATTTTAAATAAAACTGAATTCTTTCTTTGATGACCTCAAGAGCAGGAAGTCTCTGTTCTCCATTTGGTAAGTACTTCATCAAGTTTTTTTTAGACAGCCCCTTCAACACAACCATTCTGATGTCCATGATGAATGATGACCAAAATAAATCCTTATCCTAATTTTCATGGCCTATTTTCTCCACCAGAATTAAATATTCCACCACTTGATCAAACTGCCTACATAACTTTTTGAAGTCCACCAGAGTTGTAACTTTTCCCTTTTCTTGCAAATAACTGACAATCTTGTTAAGGTCTACCATAGTATACCTCACTACCCATCTATCAACCATCTCCTTTGACATTTTCAACCAATCTCATCTTTTATAACCATCTTCAGTTTTCCCACATTTCACATCTTATTTTGGGTTTCTTAGTGGTTTCTCAGTCAATATTGTAGATATTTAGAAGAAGATTTAATGTAGTAATTTGGAATAATTTGCTCGTTCATTTTTACTTTTAATCCCACTTAATATTTTGTTATAATTAGTGTCATTCATTCTTTTTTTAGTATTTTATTTTAAGATATTACACACATACTCTCTTTTTTTTACTTTTACTTTTATTTTGATGAATTATCACCATTAGTTCATGACTTTGGTGGGTTATTTCATTCTAATTGTGTTACTGGTCATGCCTTATGTTGATGGGCAGGTGTGTTAGCTAGATTGAGGTGTCTTGGCCATGTATATGATTGGTAAACCAGGGAACATATTTGAGAATTACTAGGTATAAAAGGAGGGCATTTTGGGTCTTAATTTCCAAATTCTTTATCATTACAATCAAACAATATAACAATTACAATTTTAATACATTTCATTAGTGCTTTTAAAGTCTTTAAATAGTGTTTGTATTATTATATCTATTTTTTCACCAACCATAAATTTAAAACCATTTATCATTAGTGAGATTAAATTACTGAGACCCTTATTTTGAGTTATATTTAAATACTTATTGGATTTGTACTACAGTATTCATATAGGACCATTAAAATCTTCTACAAAAATTTCAGCTAGGCTACTAGACCTACCCAGTAAATAATTATAATTATTTGCTAGAGTAGAGCTATGTCTTACATCTCACATTATTAGTTATATTTACATTATAATTACTTATAATTTTTTAATTATTTAAATATATAATAATTTTTTTCCCTTGTTTTCTTACTCCTTGACAGCATCCTTATGACAGCTGAAAAGTAGATTGAAATATAATAATACTGAATATTACTTTTGAAATCTAAAAAAGAAAGAGAAATCAAATATTTTATTACCCTTGACATGTACAGTAAGTTCTGTGTACAGATCATTCTTTCTAATAATATTATAATTTGAAATTTGATCTTGGAAATTTATCCCTGTTATTTTCTTGTATGTAGTATGTTGTACCATATTTTTTCTCTCTCCTTTGCCTATATAATGCCTCTCAATTTTTTTGTTTCATTGATTCCATTATTTACTTACATTAAAATTATATATACAAATTAAATACAATTACCACTATTACAAGTTTCTTATTATTTACAATTAAATATTCTAAATCATAAAGTAATAAAAAAAATTACATTATTTACCTTTTAAATTGAACAAAATATAAAGATTAAATACTTACCCCAAATCTTGAAATCTTGAGTTATCCTAACCTTCACTGCTGTTGGCTTGTTGAAATTACCTTCTAGAACAAAAGACCTCTCTGAAAGCTGGGGGATTTTCCAAATTTTTGTTCACCCATTGATACCTTAACACCAACAAATCTGTGGGACCATTTACTCCAGCGACTATAGCAATTTTTGGAAAAAAAAACAAATGTAAAATGCCAAAGCACATGACTGTAATTTTTGCTGTTTTAGAAAGTTCTAAAGTACTAAGAAGTAGACACAATGCGAGATGGGTAAGTTAATTTTTTAAATTTCTAAAAAGAAGTGCTTTCCACTCTTATTTCAATAATGTACAACACTAATATCTGACTAGATAGTTTATAAGTTGATAGATGAGTTAAAAGATAAGGAAAAAAAAAAGACAAATATTACTATCTGGAAATTACTATTCTTAATAAGCGCTAGTATCTACAGCTACTCCCTCTTGAAGCACTCTCCTTGAATATGCCTTCTTATGGAAATAAAATAACTCTAATAATTTTTTATCCTACTGAATCTATATATTCTCTCTGTGTTGCACTTTTTCACTATACTATATAAAATACACACACAGACGCACAATTTCAAAAAGACTCAGAATATCTCCAATATGCTCTTAAACACTTAATCACAGAGAAATCCAATCTCTTACTGTTATGAGAGTAATCACAAAAAAGACAAATCACTAAATATCACAAAAAATTTTGAAAGTGTCAGTGTATCTAGTATTTTAGTATGATATAATAGTATTTATTTATGGTCCTACTATTTATTGATAAAGAATTTAGTGATTAAACCTCAGGGGAAGACTAATAAAATAGTTATACTCAAATAAAACTCACAATACTTGGACTTAAATGCATGCTAGTGGTGTAATATAGATGAATATAATATAGTTATAGCTTATATAAAGATAATATCAATTTATAATGGCTTTATAATATATTTATAAATGCTAATAGTTTTATTGTAGTGTTTGTTTGAATTTTAGTAAGTGAATGATGATAAATAACCGTCAAAATCCCTCCTTACTTATACCCAAATCCCCTGGAGTGCACAGACCTTCAATCCAGATGATGTCACTGCTATCCCCAGCAATTACAGCACTGTGAGGGCCCATCACCTCCCCATGGCGTCCACTTCAAGCAGATTCAATACTCAGACCTCCAGTAAGGACCCTCCATCACTATTAATGATAACACAGACCTATACCATAAATAGAAAATCCAGATAAAAGCGGATACCGTAAAGAAACAGGTTAAATAATCAATCCAAAAGAGATTTAATGAAACCCAAAGCATATAAAGGAAACAAATGAAGTGTCCAAGCCTCCAATAACATCCCCAAGTATATTAACCCAGCAATGACCTCCCAACCCATAAATACGTGAATATCCATTCAAGGAATCAGATTAAGTTGTCCAAACTGAGTGTATGCGCCTGATATAGATGTCTATGCTTCTGTAGGCATTGTGAATCCACTGATTTCGTCCATATGACCTAAAATAAGTAGAAAAACAAAGGTTATAGGCTATAAAGAGGCTAAAACCTCCTTATAGACCTAAATATACATAATATACTGCATATTTCACTGAATATGAGCTTTATGTATGCATTTAAGCTTATGTAAGTCAATAATTCCTTAATATCACTTAAGATAAGTATATTATGACTCCATTAACACCTTAATAAGTATTATTAGCTATGGATAAGCTATTTAAACTACTATAAGTTATATAATAGTGTAATAATTATATATATATGTAATATAATCATATATATAATTGTTTTAACCTTATTTTTAAGATATAAGCTTAATGTACTTAAGGTTATCTTATTTTAAGCATAAGAAATACTCAGTCCTAGGAATATATAGGCTGACAGAAAGTATATAATATGAGGCTCTAATGTTTTTATTTGAATTCCTGATTTGAATATTAATTTTCCTACCTAAGTACTACTAAAACTACTCCTATTAGATAGCCTTTCCTTCTTATACTTTTCAGACCCCCAGAAACAGTTCCCTAGTTGATCTCCAGCACTCTCTCTAGAACTACATTAGTAAAACAATAACTAATCCTTTAGTAAAGTAAATAAACCACTTGTAACAACTTCAGCACCTAAAAATACCTTATGCTTAGTAATATTAGTATTAACATGTTTCACTCATATTCCACATGTGTGTTTATGACTATAACTTTGCATTGTTTCAGTGCTACTTCCCACATTGACACATTTCAGTGCTGATTCTTGTCTCTTTGACTCTTGGGTAGTTTTGTGATTGAGTCCCCATCCTTCTTGCTTCATTACTAAGTCCATAGTTCTGACAATTCACTTAAATAGTTAGTCTTTGAAACTTACATTACCTGTTTCAGTAAGTTACCACACTAGCTGCTGTACAGTATAATATGTACTTGAGGCCTTCCTTGAGCCATAATTCTTTCCTTAACACATAACACAAAATTATTTGAAAATTCAAATCCATAATGTTCAGCGCTTGCATTCCTAAGTTGATAACACACAATTCCCTTTGTGCAGAACATCTTGCTTCAAAATCCATGTACACAGACCCTAAATCCTCTTCCACACTTCTCTTTCCCTTTGTTCTTTAAAACACACAATTACATATTTATAATAGCACTATATACTGCGCTATGATTCCCCTTTTTTCTTCCTGGGCTACACAAACTGATTGGTGGAAAAGATAATTTAATTGGAATGCACATACCACATACTCCCTCTAATTGCAACAGTTCTCAGGAGCCTATAAATACCCTGCACCTTGCAGCATTTCCTTCATCCATCTTTTAACTTCTTCTCCATTTTCTATAAATCATCCTCTTTATCATTTCCTTCTTCTTCCACTAAGTATTTATACCCTCTAATATTCTTTTATCCCTTTTTATATATAACATCTAAATAATGAACACAAGAAACACTACCATAAATACCAAGAATACTTCCAACATCATCAAAACTATCCAAAAGTTTATGTGCAAGCAGCCCCCTTCTCCTCCTCTTATGACACCTATCACTATGCTGATGGGTTAGAAAATATGCACCCACTGCATCAAAAATGGCAAAACCCCCCTGCCACTTTAAAAAGCCTGCTGTGGAAACACTTATTTTAATGTAAGTTTTCCTTCATTTTTCTTCCTTTCCTTTAATCCTAACATTACTAACTTCCATTTCCATTTCTTCCTAGTCATGCAATTTTTGCAAAAGTTTCAAAAAGAAATGTAGCTACGATGGGCCACCCACTGTTGTGCGTCTAGACACAAATGCCTCTACTACAGAAATTATGAGTCAGATGACCTTCAAGCCCCCTGCGCCTGCACCAGCTACACCACCTGAAAAGAAATGTGTCAAGGTTGGTTTCCAAGCGCCTACTCCCAGTAGTGTTGCTTCAATTCCTAGATCACTCTTTTCAGAAGAGAGTACCCATACTGTAAGTTCCTTTCTCTTCTTCTTCCTCTCCTGACCTAACACTTATACCCTTCCTTTCTTTTCTAGAATGTGCCAGCCACTCCTTATGCTTAGAGGCCTCCTATTCCAAACAAATTACTGTTCCTTCCTGCTCTGGAAGAAGATCTCTCCTGGGATGCCGCTACTCATACACCAACTCCAGACTGGACTTCCATGAAGCCAGTTGGTGATGCCCTCATACCATATGATTGGCCCATTAATACCCCTTTGTTTGACAACAAGGAAGAGCCCACCATGGCTCAAAACTGGGAATTCACAGAGCATATTTCCTGCGTGCCATATGATGCAACCATGCGTCAAATGAACAACATGTTCACTTCTGTCAAGGAATTCCTCAAGGCAGTCCCGGTCTATACTCACACTGAGTATAATTAATGCACACAACTAATCACTACCTTGAAACAAAACATGCTAGTGGCTGTTAATTACTTGTCTTTCTGCATCCCAATCTTCGATGATGCAGAATACTAAGAAAAATCTTCTTTCCTTCATCTACATTGTATCTTTCTTCCTATAACGTGTACATAGCCTGTAAAAAGTAATAAAATATCTTATATTCTCATCTTAAATTCTTTGTGAGAGCCCTTCAGCTACAAGATGAGTTGCCAACAAAAAAAATCATCCTTCTTCCAAACTTTCCAGCACATACTTTTACTAAGTGCTTCTGAAAGATAAAACAACAAAAAACAAAAAAAAACTTAAGATCAGCACTACTCTCTATAGCAGCAAATAAATCCTCTGAATCATATACGCATGAGTTCCCTTGAAATCTTGAAATTTTTTCAATATATGACTTTCCCTTGACTGCAACAGATTCCACTTTTCACTTGGGTCCCTTTTTCTATGACAAAAATCCTTCACATCTTCCCTAGAGACCATTGAGTGTTCAAGTCAGATATTGCGCAACTGATGCCTTTTCTATAATGCCATTCTTTGCCTATAAATAGCCCATCTAATAATCTACATTTTATCATTTTAGTATAATGACTCAATATGGCACCATTCCCAGAGATCAAGCGTGAATTTTCTGCAAACGTCTCAATTTCCATTGCACCTTTTCTAGACCTCGGGGTTATGCCTCCTTTAAACCTGCCTGAAATAATTGTTTCAGATATCAAAAGACTTTTAACACCTCCCTAAATCAAAATAGTCCTCAGCCTAATGGCTACATTCATTTCCCACCTAGTTACACCAGTAGCGCTCCTATAATAACCACTACTAGTCCTACCAGCTTTAATTCTTCTACCATTACTGATGTCCCTTACAAATCATCATCACTTCCCACTTTTTTCAGGCGCAAAATATCTATTCAGTCTAGCACTGCACCTTCTTCCGCCCAAAGCTTCAATGCTTCTATGCATTCAGGCTTCTCTACAGCTGCTCCAGAAGTGGTTTCTGTCTCCTCTCTGTCAGCGCGCCCCCATAACTTATTAGCAAGTAAGGTCCTTTCATTATACTTATGCCTCCATAACCTACTGACTCCTGTTCTATCTTGTAGGCTTCATCAAATCCATCTCCCTGGGATGGGTTCCTATTCCACTACCTTTTGTACATTCCATGCAGAAATTTTCCAGACTTTACCTTATATACAACACTATGTCTCTATCCTATAATCATGCACCAGATTTTTCTGAAGCTGAGCTCAAAGCTTGCTATACCCAGCTAGAAATGATAGGTAAGCTAACAAATGAGTTCAGTTCTTTGACTATTCTTTGATTCCCTACCAATCATTGTTGCTTTGTCATGCCTGAAGAATGGAAAGGATATCCTTATAGCTTTAAGGACAAAACTGAATAAAGCACTAGAAAATTCCCTATAAGCCTTCTTTTTCTTATATCTCTGTACATTGTCTCCATATTTTTCTATGCCTTTAAATGACTATCCTATACATGGGGCTACTCTTATATACCTGTCTTCAATATTAGCTGTCTTTTAAATTTGGAGTGCCTAACTTTGCTCCCTCTACTTTCTTTAAAAGACTATACACCCTCTAAAAAAGACATAGAATATACTTTAAACATTAAAATTTTTACCACCTTTACAGCAATAAAAAAATACATGATGTAAATAAGTTATTGAATTGTAGAGCACCCCATCTATAAATTGTTATTCCACTCTTGTTTGATTAACCCATTGGCTGAATTCCCAGCTTCTTTTGCGTTTACATGCCACATATATCCTTCAATTTATTTGCCTATTATGTCATGTATCCTCAAACAATGAGAATATATGATTCCATTGTTCTCTATGCCCTCATATGAGCGCTTATGCCAGTTTCCTGTTCAGCCATAGTCCTTCTAACTTCCAGTTAGTGACCTCTACCCATCACAACTGTGTCAAAGCCTCCTGTGAGTCCTCTTAGAAACATAAACCTTAAAAATAACTATTTCATTTAACCTCTTCCTGGAGGAATCATAAAAAAGCATGAAAGAACATTGATAGTTTAGCATCTTCCCAGAGGTTATTCTAGTAGTTTTCCCTCATTCTGGGGGCAATCCTATACCACTGGAGCACCCCTTGGATGGAATCTTTTGATCTAATCTACTACTACATATCAATTCCATTCAGCACCATCCAATTCCTCCAGTAAATAAAACCCCCCAGTTATTTGCTTCCTTATCCTATAAGGACCATTCCATCTGTCAGAAAACATTTTACCCCATTGGCTTTCTAGACTTCTATTATAGACCAAAAAAAAATCTCTTGGGTTAAATGGCTTCCTAAATCTATGTGTTAAAGGCTCATCTCAATATTTAACTGATTTGTCCCTGATATGCATCATTCTATCATATGCCGTCTCCACAAACTCATCTTTCCTTTCAACTTGCACTACCCTCGCTAAAATTAAATCTTCAGTTGAGCACACTTGATCCCAGTTGCATCCTAGAATTGATCCAGCATCTAGATAAATAAGTAGTACCGCCCTTTGACAAAACATAAATTCATACAGTGAAAACCCAGTTGTCCTTTTAACTGTAATCCTCTCTGCAAACAGAACTAGTGGAAGTATTTCTTCCTCTTTGCACCATTATTTCCACATAACTTAACCAACTCATCCTTGATAGCTTGATACCCTCTTTCTGCAATTCCTTCTGCTTCAGGATAATATGGTGTTTCAACCCATAGCTTAGTGCCTATATCTTTAACTACATCTTGGAACTCTCCAGCGAATTCAATGCCTCAATCCATGGTTACCATTTTCATTACCCCATACCTATAAATCCATTCTCTCTTTAAGAATTCAGCTACATTACTCACCTTAAGGTTTACCAACAGCACTGCTTCAACCAATCCTGATAGATCATCCCTAGCTACTACCAGGTATTTAAAGAGCCCTTCTTTTATATGAACTGCGTCTAAACTTATCTTACCAAAAACAGTATCTTTGCCCGCTGCTCTACCTTTCTCTTTTGGCTTTCTGTAACTCCTTCACTGACATTCCAGACAAGTTTTAACCCAATCTCTTATCTTGTTCTTCATATTTGCCCACCAAAATCTTTCCCTGACTCTGTGATATGTCTCATCTTGACCTCTATGACCTAAATTCTCATGCAACTCCTTGAGTATTTTCTCCTTAATTTCCCTAGTTTGAATGACTAACTGATGAAACAAAGACTGATTCCTCCATAACTTTCCATCTTTAATAAAATGCTTTTAGCCTGCTTTTTGATATTGTGCCAAACCTTTTCATCACAAAAATCTGGTCAAATACTACCTTCCTGATATAACCTTAACAATTCTGCTTCCTCATCAGTAGGTGCATCATCTTCAGAATACTCCCTATTTACTGGATGAGTATTACTATCTTGACTTCCCCTTGAGTTTTCTGATTCTTCTGCTGTCTCTTCCAGCACACTCCTTGATGCTACATTAACTTCAGCATTCCCTAAACCCGGTTGAGGACCACCTTTGCTACAAACATCCTTTGTGTCATAATCATCTAGTTTTTTGTCTTTGAAAACACCCCGTAATGTAACTAGTTCATTGTCTTTGCGGACGTGTCTATCAAATCCTTCATAACAATAATCTATTCTATTTACCCATCTTTTATCTTCTTTATATTCTTTGGCTTCTGAGTCTTCTTCACACAAGAGCCTCCTGGATAACAAATCTGAAATTGTGAAAGACTTCCCTGGCTAATTCACTAAGTCAAAAGAAAAAAAAATAATCTGCCCCACCCACCTAGTCATAGGCCCATCTGGAAAACTCAGGCTACTAATCATTTGCAACAATGATAGTGCCTCAACCTGTAACTGAGAATGTTGCAACCAAAGCATCCACTGTAGCTTCTTAAGCATTTCAACTACTCTGAATAACTCCAGCTTAGACTGAGAGTACCTAGACTACACTTTATTAAATGTCTTATATTCATAAAGGAAAGGTCTGTCATTACCTTCCTCATTCTCCTGCATCAAAACTGCGCCTACTGCAGACACACTAGAGTCCACCTCTAGAGTAATTTTCCCGGCACCTAGTCCATATTCCAATCTTTTCAAAAGGATATTTTTTCCTACAATACTTTTTTATAACTTGAATGATTCTTTGCATTCCTCCCTCCTATCCCATACAACATCTTTCCCCGTTAAGCGCCTTAAAGGTGAAGACAGCAAAGAAAAATCTCGAATAAACATTCTTACATATGTACAAATGCCTAAAAACCCTCTAACATCCATAGTATTTCTTGGTCTTAGCCATGTAAGCACCTTATTCTTCTGCTTTTCAGCAATGATACTCCTTTCCTTGCATAGAACATGTCCCACAATATCTAGCGCTGGAGCACAACAGGCAAACTTGGATCCAGAGAATGTTAATTCTGCCTCCTCTATTCTAAATAGCACTCTCTCCAGGGTAATCACATATTCCCAAACAAAACTTCTAATATTCCGATTCTCCTCTAACACTTCCCCATCATAGTCACTGGCTGGTCTTTTTATACCACCATCATCAATGAAATTTCCAACATGCTCTAGAATTTTGTCCTGCAGTATCCACATCATATGGGCTTGGTATACGGCCACAGAATTTGTTGCCCCTTGCGGTTACCTTGTCAACCTGAAATGTCCCAGTGGTGTTTCAAATGTATTCATGGGCCTGGATGATTCATCCAATTCAGGCTCATCATATCCTCCCATGATATCACCAAATCCACAAAATGTGCATCCCGCAAAAGAATCCACCAACTCTTCTGGAGTTAATGGCATTCCTGCATCTTTTACGGTAACCTTGTTCATCTACCTAAGATCATGAACAACCCTCAATTTACCAGAGTGCTTAACAACACAAAACACTGGACTTGAATAACTAGACATAGACTGTTTATAAAAGCCAGACCTTAACCTTTCCCTAATTAATTATGTATACTCTTCTCTTATAGCTTCTGGTATTGGAAAAGCCTACTTCTGCCACAGCGCATGAGGTATAACTGGAAAAATATAAGGTTTACCTTAAGAGTGTTTCAAAAAACCTCTTTCTTCTTCAGAAAACACAATAGACTTCACCCTAAGAACCATAACATGTAACATCAACTTCTTTTCTTTCTGAGATAACCAATCCTCTGGTGAAAAATTTACCATCTGAAGCCTCTCCATTGTGATTGTACTAGTAGGCATAAATTCAGGCATAAAATTTGTCAAAGGAATATCATAAAGATTCCTAGACAGCGCCGGCCTCTGCAAAGGAGAATTAAAATCTGGAATTAGTACATTTACTGGTTTTAACTTGACAGCTACTGGTTTATAACTTGATGAAAAACAGCTCTTGCTGCTTCCTTCATTAATTATAATAAAATCCCTTCTAATATAACTATGGGTTGTACCTCAATCCTATTTTGTCTTTTCTCTTTGATTTAAGTATAACAAAATTCTTAATAAAAAAAATTAAAAAGCCTAGGTATGATACATTCTACTGTGATATTACCAAGACACCTATGAAGTACCACTTTACATATACCCTCTTGTTGGACTGACTGGTCAATATCCAGGTTCCTCTCATCCTGGGAGATAGTAACACCTAAAATGCCAGTCCCTAATGAAAATGTTGGCACCTTCCTAGTGGTTGCTTTATCTCATCCTCTGTACTTCCTCATAAATCTCTCTCTACCTTTCTCCAATCTTGCAGCTCCAGAGTACTTAGTTTCACAGGCACCATCCTTAGACACTACTAAGACTGCTGTTACTGAAATACCACCATCACCCATAATCCTTATTCCAATAGTCTTATTCAAGAAATACTCAATAGTTTCAGAATAATCCATTAAAAATTGCATGCCTAAAACTGGTTTAACTACACCCATTGGAACATAAAAATGAATATCTCTTGTTGCTCCCACAACTCTAGTGTGCACATACTCTGCTACACCTATAACAGGCAACCTACCTCCACCAATTACTGTGACAGCACCATCACCATCTTTTACAGGAAGACCTAGCTCCACAGCATCATCCACTGAAACCACATTGATTTGTGAACCTGTATCCAATAATGCTCTAATCTGCTTACCATTTACAGTAATTGTCAAATACCCTAAGGGACCTGAAAAATGTGACGCCCTAGGAGATCCAACAACTGGCTGAAATGAATTCTCTCCTAAATCAAATTCAGTGCAATCAGAATCCTTTTCTTCCTGCACTTATCCATAATTCCATTGGCTACATCTGGCGCTACTGCTGTCAGAACCCCCAATGGAACTGAAACCATAGTTTTTAAACATTGTGAAACTAAATCCTTGGCTGGCTTAGGAAAATCAGAGTGAACTGGGTGTTGCATTTTCTATTTATGTTGCATTACCTTTGCACCAGCTTTTCCTCTTTGAGGTGGGCTCTTTAAAGTATTATTCCATGCTCCTCTAATTCCTTCAGCAGGTACCGCCCTTTGTTGTACTACCTCTGGATACTTTATTGTCACAGGTTTTTCATCAACCTGATGATCCACACCACACCCACCAGTTTGCATATCATCTATTACAACATCTTCCATAGGATCAGGTGTATTTTCTCTAGAAGTATACCCTACTTCCTCTATATCCTCTGGATTGGCATACCAAGCACCACCTCTTCTTGGCCTACTAATAGTTGGTGGGGCCATTTTATTGTGCTTCACTGCAAACATCTCCAAGCATGCTGCAGTAAGTGGTGCTGCGACCACTCCTTCTTTCACTTTAAAATACAAAACTGCACAAGTAACTGAAAAATTAATTGATTTCACATCCTTGCCTTTCTCTTTAGCTTCAAGATCTTTGCCCTTGCTTGACTTGCCCTCCATACACTTCTTATTTATATAATTGATGACCATGGCTTGCATCCCTCAATCCTTGTCTTTAGCAAGCTTAGTCCCATTTTCCAACATAAGCATTGTTCCATCTTTGTAAACTATTCTCTCCTCTTTATCCTTTTGAAGCACATTAAACCTCATCCTAGTATGCCCTTCTTTATTACAATAGTAACATACCATAGTAGCAAAGTGCAACAGTTGGGAAGAACTCTTGGGCCTATACACCTCCTTCATTTTTTCTGCTTCAATTATTTTCTCCTCCAATTTTTCAATCCTAGCCATAACAGAATATTTCACTTTAGTGAAAGCTTGAGCTTTAGGAGAAAACACCTGAGGAGATGATGGAAAATCAGACACATCCTCATCAACTTCCTCATTATCCAAAGAGACTTTAACTGCACGAAGCTCAACTTGACACAATTTCATTTCAGCTTCAACTGCTGTCTCTACTTCCTCTAATCCAGGGTACTTATAATTACCATCCCTCTTATTGACTAACTTTCCTTTGTTATCCAAGCGCCTCTTTTCCCATTTTTCCACTTTGGCACTAACACTTCACAAAACCAAGTTAAAGATGCATTATTATCACTAAAATCTTCATTAATGACCAAATACTTTACCATTCAATCAAACTCTTACATAAAAATTTTAAATTACTTAGGGTCTCAAATACCCCCTCCAACTTTGCCCTTCTTTACCAAGACATCTAGATCCTTAATCATGTACCTAGTTTCCTCAGTAATCTTCAGCCATCTCATAAGCATCTGTTCCTTTAGCGCTGACCAATCATGCTGTTTGTGACCTTTTAGATCCTCCAGATTGTCCTTGCACTTGTTTGATACAAAGAAAAATACTTGGTGCACCATATCATATTTGGTTGCTCCATGAACTTCAGCGCCCTGTTCAAACCTAAATGAGAAATTCTTGGTATTAATTCTGGCAAAAAGCAAGCTTTCATCTTTAAACCTAATAATTGTAGTTACCCTCTTTGGAGACAATGCTTTCGTATTGGGAAATTTAACCCTCTACTGAAATCCCCTAGATATTGTCACAGTTTTTTCCATCTCAGAAATAAAAAAATTGAAACAGAATCCACAAAAATAAACACACACTTGATAATTAAATCCAAATATATCCACAATAAAGCCCTATTCTATCCTCTGATAACGGCTATTGATCCACTTGTTGTAGACCTTATGACTCATCCTGTCAGCCTAAATATCCTTAGGACTGAGTATTTCTTATGCTTAAAATAAGATAACCTTAACTAGATTAAGCTTATATCTTAAAAATAAGGTTAAAATAATAATATATATTATTTTATGATATATATATATAATTATTATTCTATTATATAATTTATAATAGTTTAAATAGCTTATCCATGGCCTAATAATATTTATTAAGGTGTTAATGGAGTCATAATATACTTATCTTAAGTGATATGAAGTAATTATTGACATACATAAGCTTATATGTATACATAAATCTCATATTCAGTGAAATATGCAGTATATTATGTATATTTAGGTATATAAGTGGGTTTTAGCCCCTTAATAGCCTATAACCTTTGTTTTTCTGCTTATTTTAGGTCATATGGACGAAATCAGTGGACTCACAACGCCTACAGAAGCATAGACACCTATATCAGGCGCATACACCCAGTTTGGACAACTAAAATTACTTCCTTGGATGGTTATTCACGGATTTATGGGTTGGAAATATGTTTTTGGGTTAATGTGGATGCTTGGGGATGTTATTGGGGGCTTGGACATTTTATTTGTTTCCTTTATATGCTTTTAGTTTCATTAAATCTCTTTTTGATCTTTTATTTTACCTGTTTCTTTATGGTATCCGCTTTTATCTGGGATTTCTATTTATGGTATGGCTCTGTGTTATTATTAATAGTGATGGAGGGTCCTTACTGGAGGTCTGGGTGTTGAAACTGCTTGAAGTGGACGCCATGGGGAGTTGATGGGCCCTCACAGTGCTTTAATTTCCGGGGATAGCAGTGACATCATCTGGATTGAAGGTCTGTGCACTCCAGTGGATTTGGGTATAAGTAAGGAGGGATTTTGACGGTTTATTATCATCATTCAATTACTACACTTCAAATAAACACTACACTACAATTATTAACATTCAGAAATATATTATAAAGCCCTTATAAATTGATATTATCTTTATAATAGCTATAACTATATTTTATTCTTCTATTTTCCACCACTAGCACGCATTTAAATCCAAGTATTGTGAGTTTAATTTGAGTATAACTATTCTATTAGTCTTCCCCTAAGGTTTAATCACTAAATCATTTATTAATAAGTAGTAGGACCATAAAATAACACTATTATATCATACTTATATACTAGACTGTACTGACAATTGGGGGTCTTTCCTTATATTTTACTTATTATTTAGTATAAGCCTTGGGACGTGATTTTTACCTTAGTACAACTCAAAATTAACCAAATATTTGGGTCTGCGGCATATTAGTGGGTCATCATAACTCATTGATTGCGGAAAAGAACCCTTATAATAATTGTACTAATTTTTTATCATAAAAATTAGATATTTACAGTAGTAACTGTACCCAATATAAACCCAATTTCACTTGGTATTTGGACACCAATATAACACCCAATTAAATTGGTATTTGGCTAAAGCTTGGTAAGCTAATTATTCACCCTTATAGAGGTCTAGTTAAACTTATTATTATATTTTTAACAGATTTTTTCGAATTTTTCTTATATTTTATTTAAATAAATAAAGATATAAATTCAGGGTAAGCTCCATTGCTTTTTTATTAGTAGTATAATTACTAATATCTTTTGTCTACTAATTCCACAGAGTTTTTTCCTTTTGTAGACGTAAAATATTGTTATTCTGAACAATATGAGTGCTCCTCAGGATAGTGTAAGTGAACAGCCTGCTTATAATACCAGGTCTAAAGCTAATAAAAACTTTCCAGGACATCACCATGGAGGGACAACAGTACCCCCAACCAGAAAGCATGAGTATAGAGGAAAAGGACGCCCTCTTAAAAAAGATAACTATCAAAAAGACGTCTCCTCCTCTTCAGGATCAACTGTCCCATCTGGCCAAACAGGTTCTGAAGCTAGAGGAATCAAAATCTCTCATGTTCAAAGAAGTAGAGCAGTTGCAAAACAATTGCAAGGTAGGATTTCAGCAGATGAATCAGGCAATGGCAGAATTAAAGGGAGGCCAGCCCAGTCAATCAAATCAGCAACCCCCTATCCAAGGAGGGTCCACTCACTCCCAGGAGAAAATCCTGGTAGACAAATGGAAATGGGACTGGTTTCACCAACAGTGGACAAGCCACAGTTGCAACAGGGATCCACCCCCTCATCTGACTTCCTCAGCTCACCCTTACAAGGGAAAAAAGCGCCAAAAATCAGGACTGGCAACCATCCCTTGGTAAGTAACTTACCCTCTCAGATTAGACATAATACTGATAATTACAATATAGGTAATTCTATTGATGTTAAATCTGTACAAAAAATAGAGGAGGATTTAAGAAATTTAGGTTTTAGAGTAGATACACCTGACTTGTCTTTTATCCATAATAACAGTACTATATACAATGATAATACAGTTGATCCTCAGTTGCAACCACCTACTAGTGAGATGAGAAGTTCACAGGAGAGTGAGAGAATTGAAAAGGAGGACATGGAATATTTTAACAATAATCCAACTGTCCATAGAATTGTTTCAGAATTGTGGAATAGAATGACTGATTGTGAGGAACAGACAGTTAAGCTCACTAGTGATACAATTTCATCCTTAACATTGAACATTTCTCAATTAGCAACACATAATAAAGAATTAGAGAAAGAACATTTGTCTCTAACTCTTAAATATGATTCATTGAGTAATAAATATAATGACCTTTCAAACAAATTTTGTGAGTTAGAAAAATTATATGAAACACACTTATTAAAAACTGAATCAAGAACAAAGTTATCTTTTGCACAGACAAATCAAAGTGTCTCTGAGTTGCTACAAAGATTAACTAAAGTTGAGATTGAAACTGCCAATCTACTAATGAACCAGGATAATCATAAGTATAATCAATATAATAATAATCCTTTCATTGGCAAAAGTGAATCTCATTCCTTCCCTGTACTACCACAATTAAAACCATCTGGTGGTAGTGTCAAATCTGAAAATGTAAGTCACAAATCCGTGCAGGAAGAAATACAAGACCATTTATCAAAAGTAAATGAGTTGTTGAATTTACCTAAGATTAGTGAGATAAAATCCAATCAGAAGAACTGGCCTAAGATAGATCAGTACCCAACTTATGATGGGGAAGCCAGCTCTGATTGGCAACATTTTATTCAAAGAATTGACAACTTGAAATTCTCATATAAGTTACCAGATGAAGAGATAACATCAAAATTAATTTCTTTATTAAAGGATGTTGCTTTATTATGGTTTGAAGCTGTCTTAAGTGAGGGTAGAGACTACTCTTGGGCTGAATGGAAACAACTTATTGAAAAACAATTTGGAGGTTCTAAATTCAGGCTTACTCAGCAGATACTGTATGAGAAGACTAGGTATAATCCGTTGAATGGTGACAAACCTATGGTATTTTTAATGAATTTAAACAAAATATTAAAAGCCATTGAGCCTCATATGGATTTTAACTTATGGAAAGATAAGATAATATACAAATTACCTATATCTGTCAGAGACATTGTTGTAGCTAGAACATTAAATGTTACTGAATATTCTGACTTTATTAATATTTGCAATGAAATATTATTAAACCATAAGTATGAATCAAGGTATTCCACTTATAAGCAAAATGTTGAACCTGTAAAAACTCAGAATTCAAAAACACTTCAGGAGAAGCAGAAAAAACCTACTGCACCTGTAGTACCTAAAAAGTATGAAACAAATACTTGTTATAAGTGTAACAAACCTTGGGTAAAAGGTCACAAATGTGAGAAAAACATAAATATTGTTGAAAATCAACGTGAATCTGAAACTGAAACTGAAAAAAGTAAAGAATCAAGTGATTATGACAGCAATATCTCATATAGTGATGAAAATGAAGTCTGTATGTTGGAAGATGATTTGTCCATCTTTGAAAATCCAATATTAAATATGGACTCAAATGAATCTTTAATGAATTTTGAGGATGCTGAAATCATTAAGGATATACAAGCTGATAACTTTAGAATGACACCTATCACGGTTCCAGCTATCATTTCTGGTGAAAATGTTAATATAGTATTAGACACAGGAGCTGCTGGTTCAGTTGTTTCCACTAATACATTACAGAAAATTGATAGTGAATATAAGTTTAAGCTTGAACCACTTCAGAATAAAAATTGGAGAGGTTTTGGATCAGTACTACACCCCATTGGTAAATACAAAGCTGCTGTTTTCTTTAAACACCAACATGGTTATGTAAGGGTAACTTTTGACTTTGTAGTAATGGATAATACAAATTGTAGTAACTGTTTTATCATTGGAAATGATATTCTGACTAAATTTGGTGTAAAATTAGACCCTGCTAATAACAATTTTACAATTGGCATGAATGGTAAAAGGAAATTTAAAATAAATTCTTTTAACACAGTCTTACACATTGAGTCAGTAACAAATTCCCCGTCTAAAGGAAGAGAATCCAATGAGATGGAACTTCTGGAAACAGAAATTTCAAAAGCATCATTTGGCACTCAGATAAGTGAAACTGAGAAAGATAATATTTTGGAATTAATTAAAGCTTTTCCAATGGCTTTTGCACATGGTACAAATGAACTTGGCCTTGTAAAAGATCATGAAATGAAAATTAGTTTAACCTGTGACATGGATAATATTCCTGCTAGTCTTAAAAAGAAACCATATCCTGCTTCACCAATGAAGAGGAAAGACATAGAGGATAACATTAAGATGTTATTAAAGATGAACATTCTTGAGAAGGTTGAAACTACACCAAAATATTGTGTAATATCACCAGTGCTGATTTCTTATGAACAAGATAAAGCAAGACTGTGCGGTGATTATAGAGCATTAAATACATTTACAGTAGATGATATTTATCCCTTGCCAAGGATTGCCTCTATACATGCTACCCTTAAAGGTGCTAAATATATAAGTTGCCTAGATGGAAATAAAGGGTACCATCAAATTCCTGTTGAAAAGAATTCACAGAACTTTTTGTTGATAACAACACACATGGGAATTTATAAGTATGTCAGAATGCCATTTGGACCAAAGAATGCTCCTTCAGTATTTCAAAAGTTAATGGATATAACATTCCATAATGAAATGATAGAGGGATGGTTAATGGTATACATTGATGACATCATAGTGTTCTCTAAAACTTTTGATGAACACCTAATCCATTTAAGGAAAGTATTTCAGAAAATGGATGAAATAAAAATGACCCTTGCATTGAAAAAATGTAAATTTGGGTTTGAATCTTTAAAAGTGCTTGGTCATATTGTATCTGGCTTACAAATATGTGTAGACCAAAATAAAGTGGCTGCAATAAAGAATATTGGCATTCCCCAAAATGTGAAGGATGTACAATCTTTTCTTGGAATGTGTGGTTATTATAGACAATATATAAAAAACTACCAATCAATTGCTGCACCACTGACCACACTGATAAAGAAATCAGAAGCTTTCATTTGGAATAATGAAAGACAACAAGCTTTTAATAAGTTGAAAGAATGTTTAATGACAGCTCCTATCTTGGGATTACCAGATTTCCAATTACCTTTTGTATTATATACAGATGCAAGTTTTATTGGACTGGGTGCTGCTTTGCATCAAAAACAACTTATTGAAGGTAAAATGTCAGAAGTAGTAATCTGCTATATTTCACGTACTCTGAGAAGTGGTGAATTAAAATATGGTGCTACTCAACTTGAATGTTTGGCAGTAGTATGGGCTCTGGAAAAGCTACATTATTACCTTGAAGACCAAAAATTTGAGTTAATAACTGACTGTAGTGCAGTTAAGTCACTCTTAAACATGAAAACTCCTAATAGACACATGTTTAGATGGCAATTAGCTGTACAAGAATACAGAGGACGGATGACTATTACACATAGAGCAGGAACCTTGCACTCTAATGTAGATCTGTTATCTAGAGTACCTCTGCCTAATAATGATGATAATCCTGCTTATGTTCCTGAGTCAGAGATTATTAACATTTATGGCATTTATATTGTAGATCTTGAGGATGAATTTATGCAATCAATTCTTGATAATTATAATTCAGATCCTGACTTAAGTAAATTAACTACAATATTAAATGATCCATCTAATGCTTCAATGAATGTTTTAATAAAAACATTACCAGATAAGTATAAAGAGGCATTAGAGAAAGGAAAATTTTCCATTGAGGATGGTTTTATATATTACAGGAAAAAATTAAGTAATGTAATTGTAATTCCCCCTTCAATGAAGGAGTTAATGTTAAGTATATGTCATGATGATATATTAGCAGGTCATTTTGACTACCATAAAACATTAACCAGAGTAAAAAACACAGCTTGGTGGATTAACATGTCTGAGGATGTTCAGAAATATGTTGAAACATGTGATTCTTGTCAAAAATCTAAAAGATTAACAGGAAAAAGAGCTGGTTTATTACAACAAATTGAGCAACCAAAAGCTCCATGGGAAATCATTAACATGGACTTTGTAACAGGTTTGCCAATAGCAGGGCATAAGAGTTATAACTCCTGCTGGGTAATTGTAGATAGATTTACAAAGATGTGTAAATTTATTCCTACCCACAAAGAGGTTTCTGCAAAGGACTTAGCTTTTTTATGGTGGACACAAATGTTAAATACAGCAGGTTTCCCCAAAGCAATAGTTTCTGACAGAGATCCTAAATTTACTTCTGAGTTCTGGACGTCACTTATGGATGTTTCAGGGTGTCAATTAAAACTTTCTACAGCACACCATCCACAAACTGATGGGCTAGCAGAAAGAATGATACAAACCTTAGAAGATATGATAAGAAGATACTGTGCTTTTGGTCTTAATTTTAAAGACAATGACAAATTCACGCATGATTGGGTAACCCTTATCCCAGGTTTAGAATTTGCATATAATAGTACAGTACATTCTGTCACTGGCAAAAAGCCATTTGAGTTATGGTTGGGTTATGTACCTAATACCCCTGCTAAAACTCTTAATAAGTTACCTAGATTGGATATTCATCCAGGTACTAAATCTTTTCTTCAGATGCAGGAACTATGCAGAAAACATGCTCAAGAATGTATAAATAAGGCTTTTGAGTATGAAAAGAAAAGATGGGATAAAGCCCATAAAGAACAAATGTTCAAAGAGGGTGATGAAGTCCTTATTTCAACGCTACATTTCAATTTAAATAATAATGTTAAATTGAAGGATCCATTCATTGGACCATTTGTAGTTAAAAAGATGGTTGGTAATAATGCTGTTGAGGTTATTCTATATGCACCATATGATAGAAAACATCCAGTATTTCCTATTTCTCTTATAAAACCATACCATTCTAATGATACTGCTCTCTTTCCAAGAAGATCAGGAAGGCATAAACAGCAACCTGAAGAAATAGTGGAAAAAGCAGAAATTGAAAAGATACTTAAAAAGAGACACCTTACAAAAGAAAAGGGAGTTGAGTATCTACTAAGATTTAAAAATAAATCAAGTGAATATGACCAGTGGATTCCAGAAAATGAAATCTCTGATCTTAAAAATCTCTTGAAAAAATTTAAATCTAAATAATACTGTTCATTCAGTATATGTATTATAAAAATTATTTTTTATTTTTTATTTCATTCCTTAAGATTAATTAAAATGTCTTAACATTTTTTTTATTGTTTTTTTGGGGTGAGGGAGTGTCAGCCTAAATATCCTTAGGACTGAGTATTTCTTATGCTTAAAATAAGATAACCTTAACTAGATTAAGCTTATATCTTAAAAATAAGGTTAAAATAATAATATATATTATTTTATGATATATATATATAATTATTATTCTATTATATAATTTATAATAGTTTAAATAGCTTATCCATGGCCTAATAATATTTATTAAGGTGTTAATGGAGTCATAATATACTTATCTTAAGTGATATGAAGTAATTATTGACATACATAAGCTTATATGTATACATAAATCTCATATTCAGTGAAATATGCAGTATATTATGTATATTTAGGTATATAAGTGGGTTTTAGCCCCTTAATAGCCTATAACCTTTGTTTTTCTGCTTATTTTAGGTCATATGGACGAAATCAGTGGACTCACAACGCCTACAGAAGCATAGACACCTATATCAGGCGCATACACCCAGTTTGGACAACTAAAATTACTTCCTTGGATGGTTATTCACGGATTTATGGGTTGGAAATATGTTTTTGGGTTAATGTGGATGCTTGGGGATGTTATTGGGGGCTTGGACATTTTATTTGTTTCCTTTATATGCTTTTAGTTTCATTAAATCTCTTTTTGATCTTTTATTTTACCTGTTTCTTTATGGTATCCGCTTTTATCTGGGATTTCTATTTATGGTATGGCTCTGTGTTATTATTAATAGTGATGGAGGGTCCTTACTGGAGGTCTGGGTGTTAAAACTGCTTGAAGTGGACGCCATGGGGAGGTGATGGGCCCTCACAGTGCTGTAATTGCCGGGGATAGCAGTGACATCATCTGGATTGAAGGTCTGTGCACTCCAGTGGATTTGGGTATAAGTAAGGAGGGATTTTGACGGTTTATTATCATCATTCAATTACTACACTTCAAATAAACACTACACTACAATTATTAACATTCAGAAATATATTATAAAGCCCTTATAAATTGATATTATCTTTATAATAGCTATAACTATATTTTATTCTTCTATTTTCCACCACTAGCACGCATTTAAATCCAAGTATTGTGAGTTTAATTTGAGTATAACTATTCTATTAGTCTTCCCCTAAGGTTTAATCACTAAATCATTTATTAATAAGTAGTAGGACCATAAAATAACACTATTATATCATACTTATATACTAGACTGTACTGACACATCCACTGAAGCTCCGGCTTGATTATGCCCTTTTGAAAAAACCCTGCAAAACAAAAAATTTAATCAAAACACTGGTTACAATAATACCACTGTTGGGACACCAATTGTAGAGAGTTCAAAAGTACTAAGCAGTAGACACAATGTGAGACAGGTTGGTTCTTCTTTTCAATTTCTAAAAAGAAGCACCTTCCACTCTTATTTTGAAGACAGTGCACTAATGTGTAACACTAATATCTGACTAGATAGTTTAAAAGTTGAGAGATGAGTTAAAAGATACAGAAAAACAAATATTACTATCTGGATACTTTGATTCTAAATAAGTGTTAATCTCCACAGCTACTCCTTCTTGAAGAACTCTCTTTGAATATGCCTTATTATAGCAATTAAATAACTCTAATAATAGATTATCCTACTGAATCTATATATTCTCTCTGTAGTGTGCTTTTTCACTATACTATATGAAATACACACACAAACTCACAAACTCTAAAAGACTCAGAATATCTCCAATATGCTTTTAAACACTTAATCATAGAAAAATCCTGTCTCTTACTTTTATCAGAGTAATCACAAAAATAGGCAAATCACTATATATCACAATATATTTCAAAAGTAAATAATATGAGTCTTTAATGTTTGTATCTAATGACTGATTTGAATAATAATTTTTCTCTCTAACGACTACTCTCCCTTCCTATTAGATAGCCTTTCCTTCTTATATTTTTTAGCACTCCAGACACAGTTCCCTAGGGGATCTCCAGTGTTGTTTCTAGCACCACATTAGTATACTAAATACACCACTTGTAACAACTACATCATCTAAACATACCCTATGCTTACTAATACTAGTATTAACATGTTTCACTCATATTTTACATGCCTGCTTATGTCTGTACCTTTGAATTGTTTCAGCGCTTCTTCCCACATTGACACCTTTCAGCGCTGATCCTTGTCTCTTTGACTCTTGGGTGGTTTTTTTGATCGAGTCCCCATCCTCCTCGCTTCATTACTATGTCCATAGTTCTAACATTTCACTTAACTAGTTAGCCTCTGAAACTTACATTACTTGTTTCAGTAAGTTACCACACTAGCTGCTGGTCAGTATACTATGTACTTGAGGCCTTCCTTGATCCATAATTCCTTCCTTAATGCATACCATACAATTATTGGAAAATTCAAATCCATAATGTCCAGTTCTTGCATTGTTGAGTTGATAACACACAATTCCCTTTGTGAAGCACATCTTGCTGCAAAATCCAAGCACACAGACCCTAAAACCTCTTCCCTGCTTCTCTTTCCCTTTGTTCTTTTAAAACCATAATTAAATAATTATAATAGCGCTAAATACTGTGCTATGATTCCCCTTTGTTCTTCCTGGACTACACCAGCTGATTGTTCCAAAAGATAAGTTACCTGAAATACACATACCACACCAGAAGTTATTCTGGTAGTTTTCCCTCATTCCGGAGGTTATTTTGTACCACTAAAGCACCCCTTGGGTAGAATCTTTTGATCTTATCTGCCACTACACGTTGTTTCCATTCAGTTCACCCAATTCCTCCAGTAAGGAAGTACCTCCAGTTATTTACTTCCTTATCCTATAAGGACCATTCCATCTGTCAGAAAAATTTTTGCCCCATTGGCTTTCTAGACTTCTATTATAGACCAAAACAACATTTCCTGGGCTCAATAGCTTCTTAAATCTATGTTCTAAACCCTCATCCCAATATTTAACTGATTTGTCCCTGATCTGCATCATTTTACCCTATGCCTTCTCCATCAACTTATCTTTCCTTTCAACTTTCACTACCCTTGCTAAAATTAAATCTTCAGTTGAGGGCACTTGATCCCATTTGCATCTTACAAATGATCCAGCCTCTAGATCAATAGGTAGTACCACCCTTTGACCAATCATAAGTTCATACGGTGAAAACCCAGTTGTCCTTTTAACTGTAATCCTATCTGAAAACAAATTTAATGGCAATTATTTCTTCCACTTTGCACCATTATTTCTACATAACTTAACCAACACATCCTTCATAACTTGATGCCCTCTTTCTACCATTACTTCTGCTTCAGGATAATATGGTTTTGCAACTTGTAGCTTAGCGCCTATATCTTTGACTATATCTTGGAATTCTCCAGCAAATTTAGCGCCTCCATCCAAGGTTACAATTTTCATTACCCCATACCTATAAATCCATTCTCTCTTTAAGAATTCAGCTACATTACTTTCCTTAAGGTTTACCAATGGCTCTGCTTTGACCTATTTTTATAGATCATCCCTGGCTACTACCAAGTATTTAAAGCGTCCTTCTTTTATATGAACTGCTTCTAAACTGATCCTACCAAAAAAATTATCTTTGCCTGTTTCTCTACCTTTCTCTTTTGGCTTTCTGTAACCTCTACACTGACATTCTGGACAAGATTTAACACAATCTCTTACCTTGTTCTTCATATTGGGCCACCAGAATCTTCCCTGAATCTTTGATACATCTCATCTTGACCTCTTTGACCTAAACTCTCATGCAACTCCTTGAGTTTTTTCTCCTTTAATTCACTAGTTTGAATGACTAACTGAGGAAATAAAGACTGATGCATCCATAACTTCCCATCTTTAATGAAATAACTTTTAGCATGCTTCTCAATATTTCACCAAACATTTTCAACACAAAAATCTTGTTGACTACTACCTTACAGATATAACCTTAACAATTCTGCTTCCTCATCAGCAGGTGCATCATCTTCAGAATACTCCCCATTCTTTGGATGTGTATTACTATCATGACTTCCCCTTGAGTTTTCTTTGTCATCTGATTCTTCGGCTGCCTTGTCCAGCGCACTCTTTGTTGCTACATTAACTTCAGCTTTCCCTAAAACCAGTTGCAGACTACCTTTGCTACAAATATCCTTTGTGTCATAATCACCTAGTTTATTGTCCTCGCAGACACCTCATAATTTTACTACTTTATTGTCTTTGAAGAGGTGTTTATAAAATCCTTAATAACAATAATCTATCCCATTTACCCATCTTTTATCTTCTTTTAATTCATTGGCTTCCGAGTCTTCTTCACACAATGGCCTTCTGGATAAAGAATCTGGTATTGTGAAAGACTTCCCTGGCTTATGCACTAAGTCAAAAGAAAACAAATTAATCTGTGCAACTCCCCTAGTCATGGGCGCATCTGGAAAACTTGGCCTACCAATCATTTGCACCTACAAAAGCGCATCAACCTGGAACTCAAAATGTTGCCCCCAAAGCATCCACTATAGCTTCTTAAGCATTTTTGCTACTCCACATAGCTCCAGCTTAGACTGAGAGTACCTAGACTCCACTTGAGTAAAAGTCATTGATTGGTAAAGACAGGTCTGTCATTACCTTATCCCCTGCAACAAAGCTGTGCCTACTGTGGACACACTAGAATCCACCGCTAGAGTAATTTTCCCAGCTCCTGGTCCATATTCCAATCTTTTCAAAAGGATATCCTTTCCTACAATCCTTTTTAATAACTCAAATGACTCTTTGCATTCCTCCCTCAAATCCCATACAGCATCTTTCCTCATTAAGCCCCTTAAAGTGAAGACAGCAAAGAAAAATCTTGAATAAACATTCTTACATATGTACAAATGCCTAAAAACCCTCAAAATTCCGTAGTATTTCTCGGTCTTGGCCATTTAAGCACCTTATTTTTCTTCTTTTCAGCAGTGATCCTCCCTTCCTTGCATACCACATGTCCCACAATATCTAGCGCTGGAAAACACCAAAAAAACTTGTATCCAGAGATTGTTAATCCTGCCTCCTCTATCCTAAATAGCACTCTACAGGTTAAGTGCATATTCCCAAACAAACCTTCTAATAGACAGATTCTTCTCTAGCACTTCCACATCATAATCACTGGCTGGTCTTTTTATAAAACCATCATCAATGAAAATTCCCACATGCTCTGGAATTTTTTCCTGCAATATCCACATCATTTACGCTTGGTATATCACCACAGAACTCAATCTGAAACGTCCCAGTGCTGTTTCAAATGTAGTCATGGGCCTTGATTAATCATTCAATTTAAGCTCATCATATCCTCCCATGATATTACCCAATCCATAACATGCGCATCTATCAAAAAAATCCACAAACTCTTCTGGCATTGGTGGAATTCCTGCATCCTTTACTGTAACCTTGTTCATCTCCCTAAGATCATCAACAACCCTCAATTTTTCATATTGCTTAACAACAAAAAACACTGGACTTGAATAATTAGACATATACTGTTCATACAAGCCAGACCTTAACCTTTCCCTAATTAATTCTTTATAATCTTCTCTTAAAGCCGCTGGTATTGGAAAATCCTTCTTCTCCACAGCGCATGAGGTATAACTGGAAAAATATAAGGTTTACTGTAAGAGTGTTTCAAAAAACCTCTTTCCTCTTCAGAAAAAGCAATAGCCTTCTCCCTAAGAACCCTAACATGTAACATCAAATACTTTTCTTTCTGAGATAACCAATCCTCTAATCCAAAATTAACCATCTGAAGCCTCTCCACCTTGATTCTACTAGTAGGCAGAAATTCAGGCAGAAACTTTTCTAAAGAAGTATCATAAGGATTCCTAGACAGAGCCAGCCTATCCAAAGGAGAATTCAAATCGTTCATTGGTACATTTACTGGTTTAAACTTGACAGCTACTGGTTTATACATTGATTTAAAACAGCACTTTCTGCTTCCTTCATTACTTAAAATCAAACCCTTTCTAATATAACTACGGGTTGTACCTAAATCCTGTATTTGTCTTTTCTCTTTAATATAAGTATATAAAAAGACATTTAATTTTGTGGAATCCACTGGTCATATTCACTTGATTAATTTTCAAACCTTAATAGATACTAAATTCCCTTTTCTTTTTTAAGTTGTTTCTTTTTATGTATCTTTTCAGTTTCTTCCTTTTCAACTATTTCTTCAGGTTGCTGTTTACGCCTTCCTGATCATCTTGGAAATAGAGCAGTATCATTAGAATGGTATGGTTTTATAAGAGAAATAGGAAATACTGGATGTTTTCTATCATATGGTGCATATAGAATAACTCCAACAGAATTGTTACCAACCATCTTTTTTACTATAAATGGTCCAATGAGCGGATCCTTCAATTTAATATTACAATTTAAATTGAAATTTAGTGTAGAAATAAGGACTTCATCACCCTCTTTGAACATTTTCTCTTTATGGGCTTTACCTCATCTTTTCTTCTCATACTCAAATGCCTTATTTATACATTCTTGAGCATGCTTTCTGCATAATTGTTGCGTCTGAAGAAAATATTTAGTACCTGGATGGATATCAAATCTAGGTAACTTGTTAAGAGTTTTAGCAGGGGTTTTAGGTACATAACCCAGCCATAACTCAAATGGCTTTTTGCCAGTGAAAGAATGTACTGTACTATTATATGCAAATTCTAAACCTGGGATAAGGGTTACCCAATCATGAGTGAATTTGTCACTGTCTTTAAAGTTAAGACAAAAAGCATAATATCTTCTTATCATATCTTCTAGGGTTTGTATCATTCTCTCTGCTAGCCCATCAGTTTGTGGATGGTGTGCTTTAGAAAGATTTAATTGAAACCCTCAAACATCCATAAGTGATGTCCAGAACTCAGAAGTAAATTTAGGATCTCTGTCAGAAACTATTGCTTTGGGGAAACCTGCTATATTTAACATTTTTGTTCACCATAAAGAGCTAAGTCCTTTGCAGAAACCTCTTGTGGGGAGGAATAAATTTACACATTTTTGTAAATCTATCTACAATTACCCAGCAGGAGTTATAACTCTTATGCCCTGCTATTGGAAAACCTGTTACAAAGTCCATGTCAACTATTTCCCATGGAGCTTTTGGTTGCTCAATTTGTTGTAATAAACCAGCACTTTTGCCTGTTAATCTTTTAGATTTTTGACAAGAATCACATGTCTTAACATATTTTTGAACTTCATCAGACATGTTAATCTACCAAGCTGTGTTTTTTACTCTGGTTAATTTTTTATGGAAGTCAAAATGACCTGCTAATATATCATCATAACATATACTTAACATTAACTCCTTCATTGAAGGGGGAATTAAAATTACATTACATAATTTTTTCCTGTAATATATAAAACCATCCTCAATGGAAAATTTTCCTTTTTCTAATGCTTCTTTATACTTATTTGGTAATGTTTTTATTAAAACATTCACTGAAGCATTAGATCAATCATTTAATATTGTAGTGAGTCTACACAAGTCAGGATCTGAATCATAATTATCAAAAATTGATTGCATAAATTCATCCTCAAGATCTACAATATAAATGCCATAAATTTTAATAATCTCTGACTCAGGAAAATATAGAGGATAATAATAATTATTAGGCAGAGGTACTCTAGATAACAAATTTACATTAGAGTGTAAAGTTCATGTTCTATGTGTGATAGTCATCCGTCCTCTGAATTCTTGTACAGCTAATTGACATCTAAACATGTGTCTATTAGGAGTTTTCATGTTTAGGAGTGACTTAACTGAACTACAGTCAGTTATTAACTCAAATTTTTGGTCTTCAAGGTAATAATGTAGCTTCTCAAGAGCCCATACTACTGCCAAACATTCAAGTTGAGTAGCACCATATTTCAATTCACTACTACTCAGAGTAAATGAAATATAGCAGATTACTACTTGTGACATTTTTCCTTCAATAAGTTGTTTTTGATGCAAAGCAGCACCCAGAACAATAAAACTTGCATCTTTATACAATACAAAAGGCAATTGGAAATCTGGTAATCCCATGACAGGAGCTGTCATCAAACATTCTTTCAACTTATCAAAAGACTGTTGTCTTTCATTATTCCAAATGAAAGCTTCTGATTTCTTTATGAGGGTGGTCAATGGTGCAGCAATTAATTGGTTGTTTTTTATATATTGTCTATAATAACCACACATACCAAGAAAAGACTGTACATCCTTTACATTTTGCGGAATGCCAATATTCTTTATTGCAGCCACCTTATTCTTGTCTACACATATTTGTAAGCCAGATACAATATAACAAAGCACTTTGAAAGATTCAAACCCAAATTTACATTTTTTCAATGCAAGGGTCATTTTTATTTCATCCATTTTCTGAAATACCTTCTTTAAATGGATTAAGTGTTCATCATATGTTTTAGAGAACACTATGATGTCATCAATAGATACCATTAACCATTCCTCAATCATTACATTATGGAACGCTATATCCATTAACTTCTGAAATACTGATGGAGCATTTTTTGGTCCAAATGGCATCCTGACATATTTATAAATTCCCATATGTGTTGTTATCAACAAAAATTTCTGTGAATTCTTTTCAAAAGGAAGTTGATGGTACCCTTTATTTCCATCTAGGCAACTTATATACTTAGCACCTTTAAGGGTAGCATGTATAGAGGCAATCCTTGGCAAGGGATAAATATCATCTACTTTAAATTTATTTAATGCTCTATAATCACCGCACAGTCTTTCTTTATCTTGTTCATAAGAAATTAGCACTGGTGATATTACGCAATATTTTGGAGTAGTTTCAACCTTTTCAAGAATGTTCATTTTTAATAACATCTTAATATTTTCCTCTATGTCTTTCCTCTTCATTGGTGAAGCAGGGTATGTTTTCTTTTTAAGACTAGCAGGAATATTATCCATATCACAGGTTAAGCTAATTTTCATCTCATGATATTTTACAAGGCCAATTTCATTTGTACCATGTGCAAAAGCAATTGGAAATGATTTAATGAAGTCCAAAATATTATTCTTCTCAGATTCACTTATCTGAGTGCCAAATGATGCTTTTGAAATTTCTGTTTCCAGAAGTTCCATCTCATTGGATTCTCTTCCTTTGTACGGAGAATTTGTTACTGACTCAATTTGTAAGACTGTGTTAAAAGATTTTACTTTAAATTCCCTTTTACCATTCATGCCAATTGTAAAATTGTAATTAGAAGGGTCTAATTTCACACCAAACTTAGTCAGAATATCATTTCCAATGATAAAACAGCTACTACAGTTAGTATTGTCCATTACTACAAAGTCACAAGTTACTCTTACATAACCATGTTGATGTTTAAAGAAAACAGCAGCTTTGTATCTACCAATTGGATGTAGTACTGATACAAAACCTCTCCAATTTTTACTTTGAAAGGGTTCAAGCTGAGACTTATATTCACCATCAATTTTCTGTAATGTATTAGTAGAGACAACAGAACCAGCAGCTCCTGTGTCCAATACTATATTAACATTTTCACCAGAAATAATAGCTGGAACCGTGATAGGTGTCAGTCTAAAGTTATCAGCTAGTATATCTTTAATCATTTCAGAATCCTCAAAATTAATTAACGATTCATTTGAGTCCATATTTAATATTGCATTTTCAAAGATGGAAAAATCATCTTCCAACATACAGACTTCATTTTCATCACTATATGAGATATTTCTGTCATAATAACTTGATTCTTTACTTTTTTCAATTTCAGTTTCAGATTCACATTGATTTTCAACAATATTTATAATTTTCTCACATTTGTGACCTTTAACCCAAGGTTTGTTACACTTATAACAAGTATTTGTTTCATACTTTTTAGGTACTATAAGTGCAGTAGGTTTTTTCTTCTTCTCATGAAGTGTTCTTGAATTCTGATTTTTTACAGGTTCAACATATTGTTTATAAGTGGAATACCTTGATTCATACTTATGGTTTAATAATATTTCATTGCAAATATTAATAAAGTCAGAATATTTAGTAACATTTATTGTTCTAGCTACAACAATGTCTCTGACAGATATAGGTAATTTATATATTATCTTATCTTTCCATAATTTAAAATCCATATTAGGCTCAATGGCTTTTAATATTTAATTTAAATTTATTAAAAATACCATAGGTTTGTCTCCATTCAACGGATTGTACCTAGTTTTCTCATAAAGTCTCTGCTGAGTAAGCCTGAATTTAGAACCTTCAAATTATTTTTCAATTGGTTGTTTCCATTCAGCCCAAGAGTAATCTTTACCCTCACTTAAAACAGCTTCAAACCATAATAAAGCAACATCCTTAAATAAAGAAATTTATTTTGATGTTATTTCTTCATCTGGTAACTTATATGAGAACTTTAAATTATCAATTCTTTGTATAAAATGTTGCCAATCAGAGCTGGCTTCCCCATCATAAGTTGTGTACTGATCTATTTTAGGCCAGTTCTTTTGATTGAATTTTATCTCACTAATCATAGGTAAACTCAATAACTCATTTACTCTTGATAAATTGTCTTGTATTTCCTCCTGTATGGATTTGTGACTTACATTTTCAGATTTGACACTCCCACAAGATGGTTTTAATTGTGGTGGGATGGGGAAGGAATGAGATTCACTTTTGCAAATGAAAGGATTATTATTATATTGAGTATACTTATGATTATCCTGGTTCATTAGTAGATTGGCTGTTTAAATCTCAACTTTAGCCAATCTTTGTAGTAACTCAGAGACACTTTGATTTGTCTGGGAAAAATATAACTTGGTTCTTGATTCAGTTTTTAATAAGTGTGCTTCATACAACTTTTCTAACTCACAGAATTTGTTTGAAAGTTAACTATATTTATTACTTAATGAATCATATTTAAGAGTTAGAGACAAATGTTCATTCTCTAATTCTTTATTACGTGTTGCCAGTTGAGAAATATTTAATGTCAAGGATGAAATTGTATCACTTGTGAGCTTAACTGTCTGTTCCTCACAATCAGTCATTCTATTCCACAATGCTGAAACAATTCTATGGACAGTTGGATTATTATTAAAATACTCCATGTCTTCCTTTTCAATTCTCTCACTATCTTGTGAACTTCTCATCTCACTAGTAAGTGGTGGCAACTGAGGATTAACTGTATTTTTATTATGAATAGTAATGTTATTATTGACAAAAGACAAGTCAGGTGTATCTACATCAAAACCTAAATTTCTTAAGTCCTCCTCTATTTTCTGCACAGATTTGAAATCAATAATATTACCTATATTGTATTTATCAGTATTGTGTTCAATTTGTGAGGGTAATCTTCTTACCAAGGGATAGGTTCCAGTCCTGATTTTGGGCGCTTTTTTCCTTTGTATGGGTGAACTGAGGAAGTCTGATGAGGAGGAGGATCCCTGTTGCAGCTGTGACTGGATAATTGTTGATGGAACCGATCCCACTTCCATATGTTGACCAGGATTTTCTCCTGGGAGTGATGTGAACCTATTGGGGTAGGGGGTTGCTGACTTGGCTGGCCTCCCTTTAGCTCTTCCAGTGTTTGATTCATTTGCTGGAATCCTACCTTGCAATTGTTCTGCAATTGCTCTACCTCCTTGAGAATGAATGACTATGATTCCTCCAACTTCAGGACCTGTTTTGCAAGATGGGATAGTTGATCCTTCAGAGGAGGAGACGTCATTTTTATGGTAATCTTTTTTAAGAGGGCGACTTTTTCCTCTATACTCATTCACTCTCCCTGGGGGTATGACTGACCCTCCATGGTTATGTCCTGGAGCAATGTTTTTGTTAGCTTTAGACCTGGTATTATATGCAGGATTTTCACTTACATTGTCATGAGGAGCACTCATATTGATAAGAATAAGAATATATGAGGTCTACAGAAAGGAAAACCTATTGGAATTAGTAGATTAAAAGTATTAGCAATGTTATTACAAATAAAAAAGCACTGGAGCTTACCCTTAATTTAAATCTTTATTTATTTAAATAAAATATAAGAAGAATTTGAAAAAATCTATTAAAAATATAATAATAAGTTTAACTAGAGCTTTATAGGGGTGAATAATTAGCTTACCAAGCTTCAACCAAATACCAATTTAATTGGGTGTTATATTGGTGACCAAATACCAAGTGAAATTGGGTTTATATTGGGTACAGTTACTACTGTAAATACCAAATTTTTATTATAAAAAATTAGTACAATTATTATAAGGGTTCCTTTCCGCAATCACTGAGTTAAGATGACCCACTAATATGCAGCAGACCCAAATATTTGGTTTGTTTTGAGCTATACTAAAGTAAAAATCACGTCCTAAGGCTTATGATAAAAAATCAATAATAATCAAGGAAAGACCCCCTATTGTCAGTATGTCTAGTATATAAGTATGATTTAATATTATTTATTAATGGTACTACTACTTATTGATAAATGATTTAGTGATTAAATCTCAGGGGAAGACTAATAAAATAGTTATACTCAAATAAAACTCACAATACTTGGATTTAAGTGTGTGCTTAGTGGTGGAAAATAGATATATAGAATATAGTTATAGCTTATATAATGATAATATCAACTTATAAAGGCTTTATAATATATTTATAAATTCTAATAATTGTGTTGAAGTGTTTGATTGAATTGTAGTAAGTAATTGATGATGAATAACCCATCAAATCCCTCCTTACTTATACCAAAATCCCCTGGAGTGCACAGACCTTCAATCCAGATGATGTCACTGCTATCCCCGGTAATTACAGCACTTTGAGGGCCCATCACCTCCCCATGGCATCCACTTCAAGCAGATTAAACACCCAGACCTCCAGTAAGGACCCTCCATCACAATTAATGATAACAAAGACCCAAACCATAATTACAAAATCCAGATAAAAGCAGATACCATAAAGAAAAAGGTAAAATAACTAATCCAAAGGGAATAAAATGAACCCCAAAGCATAAAAAGGAAGCAAATGAAATTTCCAAGCCCCAATAACATCCCCAAGCATCCATATTGACCCAGAAACAAGCTCCCAACGCATAAATCCCTAAATATCCATTTAAGGAAGCAGATTAAGTTGTCCAAACTGAGTGTACGCGCCTGAAATAGGTGTACATGATTCTGTAGGCATTGTGAATCCACTGAATACGTCCATATGACATAAAATAAACGGAAAAACAAAGATTATAGGCTATTAAGAGGCTAAACCCCACTTATAGACCTAAATATACATTAAATACTGCATATTTCACTGAATATGAGATTTATGTATACATTTAAGCTTATGTATGTCAATAATTACATAATATTACTTATGATAAGTATATTATGACTCCATTAACACCTTAATAAGTATTATTAGGCTATGGGTAAGCTATTTAAACTACTATAAGTTATATAATAGTGTAATAATTATATATATATGTATTATAATCATATATATAATTGTTTTAACCTTATTTTTAAGATATAAGCTTAATGTACCTAAGGTTATCTTATTTTAAGCATAAGAAATACTCAGTCCTAGGGATTTCTAGGCTGACACATATATCCACCTTTTTTAAGTCTTAGGTACTTAATATTAAGGTGTTATATGTTAGGGTAATCTTAAGAACCTTAAATATAAGGCTAAATAATTTTTAAGTACCCTTAAAGCTGTTGTTTTTATTGTTTTATGCAAAAAACAAGAAATGTGCTTTAAATCACTTAAAAGGTGATTATATGCGCTATAATTTTAAGAATATTAAAAATGCGCTTTGACAGTTCAATTTGTCTTAATTAAGACTATTGATTTGGATACTCAAATGCATAAAAATAAGACTTTTCAAATTTTGTGTTTTTTATGCCAGAAATGGCTTCTGTGTACTGGCCACATACTGCCTGCATTTTTCCTGTGTGAATAGCTTCATTTTTAGCAAAGTTAGATTTTTTTCACTATAATTACCCCACATTCTATGCCCACTGTGGGGGAACACACTAAAATAGGCGACAGGCGCTTATTTAGTGTCCTAGCTTAATTAATAATGCATTGACCCTCTTTATATGCACAAATTTCATTAATAACCTCAATCTTGGCACTTTATTTCACTACCACGCTTAAATTTGCCTAAATTAGTCAAGGATTTAACTGTGAAAGTGCCTGCCAAGGACTGCATGTAGTTGCCCCACATCTCATTCCCTTTTTTGAGTTTCTAGGTGGTTTCTCAGTCAATATTGGTTATTTTTGAATGGGGATTTCACATAGTATAATGTCTGGATTAGCCCCAACATTTCTACTGTTAATCTTCCTTATAATAAACCAATTATTAGTCTTAATATTACCTCTTTAGTCTTTTATTTTAATGTATCACTACGCAATATAGGGGGTGGACTTGCTAGCAAGTCCCCAACCTGAACTCAGGCACAACTCAGATGGAACTCAGACTGAACTCATACTGAACTCATATTGAACTCTACTTGAAGACCCACCTAAAACTGTTCTGCTGAGTGGTGTTTATCCCTGATTGTATGGTTCCTTTGTCAATAGCTCAATGTGTGTTCAATCTGTGGTGAACTTGAGTCCAAGGTTGCAGACTTGCTAACAAGTCCGCCCCCCATATTGCGTGGTGTATAATACACATATACTCTCTTTTTTTACTTATTCTTTAATTTTGATGGATTATCTCTATTATTACAGGATTTTGGTGGGGATATCATTCTAATTATGTTATGGATCACTATGTATGTTTTTGGACATGTCTTTTATTTGGAATGAGGCGTAATTAACTGTGTATAGGGCTGGTAAAACAAGGAGGTAATTGGGGAAGTTATTGTGGATAAAAGGAGGGGGGTTTTGGTCTTGTTTTCTACATTCTTTATCATTACAATCAAATATATAACCAATACAAATTACAATACATATCAATAGAACTTATAAAGTCTTTGAATAGTATCTGAATTATTAAATCTATTTTTCTACCAACTAGAAGATTGTAAGCCACATATATAATGAGTGAGATTAACATTACTGAGACCTTTATATTGAGTTATATTTTAATACTTATTGGATTTGTACTACAGTATTCATATAGGACCATTTAAATCTTCTAGAAACTGACCATTCAAGCTAGTTCACATCTTTTTACTTGACCTCAGCCTGACAAGCTCTTTGTAGCTAATTCAATGGTCATCTAAAGCCTTTTTTATACTGTTTCAACGGATAGAATATTGAAATGTGGATTAAGCTAAAAATAAATTATTGAGATAATTTATAGAATTACTAACATTTCCAAAAAGTCTTCATATTCTGAAAATATAACAGCCTTGGGAAAAATTATCCCCCTTTCTCCCTTTAAGAAATTTTCTAAATGACTGATTATGTCAAGGGGTCCTTTTGGTCTAGAAGCTTTATTCAAGGGTTTTACAAGGTTTTTTAAGGGATTCAATGGACTTTCAAAAGTATAGTACATATTTCTTAATCAAACTGATTGTTTTACTCAAATAATAAGAGGTAGTTTTAAATATTAATATAAATTATAGATTAGAATAATGATGTTGTAAATACTAATGTTATAAAGTATAGAAATAATTTTTGTATTGTAAATGTAATAAAAAAAGTAAGTAATGAAGGAATGTTCTGAAAAGCACAAAAGTAAGGGGCCTTTTATAGGCTAAACATGAGGGGATAAAAAAAACAGAATTTACACCATCTACTGTAAGAATGTGAGAAAGAAGATGACTAAAAGGAGTTATATATGACATATGAATAAATGAATTGGTACATCAACAAGGGCATCAATTTTATTAGTAATAAAGCATGAGTTCCTTGGACTGTCACAATTTGTTACATCACAATTAATTAATCATATTACTTTCACGGAATTCCAGATCTCTCAATGAAGTAATATAATAATTTTAAAGTTTTTTTATTATAATTTTATTATTAATTTTTATTCCCAATCAACTTGTACTATTTGAGCAAGGTGTTAGGGAGTAAAAATGTATGGGACATTTATTAATTATTTATACTACTTAATATACTTAACTAGTTAGTTGTAAGTAATAAAATAGTAAATAATTTATTATTAGTAAGAAAAAGGGGCGTGGCTTCAACTCAGTAAAAATATTAATTTTTTTACTGGTGAAGACAATCCTATTGTACTAGCTATAGGCCTTGACCAAGGGAGTTGGAGAAAAACCAGAAAGAATAACCCCTGTCCCTTTAGAAAAACAAGTGAGATTGGCCTGTTGCAGCAAATTGGAGATCTGTTTGCTAGTACCTCTAATTAAACACTCTTGACTGCTTGATGAGCCAAGAAAGTAGTCACCAGACAGACTAACAGACCAAAGAACTGAAATGTAGACCAATGTCCACACCAGAGACAGCAAAGATACTTGATGTAGGCTGCAAATCCACACCAGAGACAGCAATAATACTTGCTATAGCTTGCAAGACTATAACAGAGAAAACAGTTTCCAAAGTTAAGTTAAATGAAGAACTGACTTGCAACAAACACAGCCAAATTGTGGCCAGAAAACAGTGAAAACTGAGTGAGGAACAAGGATATCACCTCTGGATGGTTGTATGATAATTAAGGTTGCCCCAAAGCTTTCTTATTCACTATTTACACACAGACCACTATCTAAGAGCCCATGCGCACCCACAAATATGGCTCCTGTACCCACCAAATTGAATTAAAAACCCTCCTGAAGCGCTCCCCAACCTTCTAAAACAGAGGCGGGCGGGCCATTTGACATTGGAGGTGCCGCCTGAAGCGGTATGGTAAGGTAAACTCTTACAGTCGCCTTGCTGTAAGCAGAATCCAGAGGAGATATGTGGATTTAGTGGAAAACCCCGTCTTTCCAACAAAAATAACAAAATGGGAATTCTAAATCACTAAGCTAACCAGTCTACTTGGATCTGATTGATAAAAATAATGAAACTCTAAAATATTTAACGCTTATTGAGATTTAAATAAAAGTGGCTGTTGAGAAAGAAATACTGATTACAACAATTAAGGTGTACCAGTGAAAGATCTGAAAAGATTGACTTTTATTTTTTTATAATAATTTGAATTTTTATGAGACAGCAATAATCAAGTCACAGTGATGAAGACCTTTCTAAAGATACCCTGTATGAAGTGTGATTTAAATTGTTGAGTAGTTTTTCTAAAATGTTATTTATAAAATATAAAGTTATAAGGGTATTACAAATTTATTTAATTTGTTGAGTAATAAAAATGAGACCGTGGTGGTTAAAGATTAAGCTTTATGATGTCTGATTGTAAGATGATGCCCAATTTTGAGTCTGAGAGACTCTTAAGTATACCTAGTCACGTGCCTAAGTTTCCCCTCCAGAGCTCACCCAGATTCAATCTGGAGCCCGTACGGAGCTCGTACGGAGTCCGTACGGAGTCTGTCCGGACTTCCAGACTCATTTAGAACCTTTAAAACTATAATAAAAAATCTAGAAAAATTACACATGAAAGAGCCACTTCCCCTTTACAGTCCCAACTAATTTTCGTAGCCTGCGCAGCTCTAATCACCCTGTAAAAATTCATCAAAGTTAAGTATTTTCTAAAAACGAAAATATTTCTATAAAACTTTAAAATTCATTTAAAAATATAAGAAAGATAGTAAAAATTCTGGGAAAATTTCCCAAGGTTCTTGAGTGACTCGACTTGCTACTTATAAATTTTTCAGACTGTAAAAATAATTTTTCTCCGTAAAATAAATTGTTTTCGCGTAGGCATTTGCTTTTAACCAGTTACTTCATATTTAAAACTCAAATAAATTAAATAAACCCTTTTTAAAATAATAACATTGTCAATCTTTACGTTGTAATAACTCCATTTACTTATTTAGGTGCCGTACTAAACTTTAGGCTACCACATCCTCCCTCCAATTAAGAATGTCCCCATTCTTAAACTTGCATATGTGATCGAACAATTCCAAAGGAATTATCTTTTCTTATAAATTAATTTGATAAATTTTTTTAGCTGGTCTTCTTTTAATTTTTTAAAATAAAAACGTTGTTTCTTCTTCTCTGGCTTGATATAACATAAAATAAAATAAATCTTGTGATGATTCCACTACTGAGAGCAAGGTTTAAATCCCTTTAGACTCCCATTAACCAGTCTTCCTTCATGTCACAGCATTGAGAGAGTGGATCTTTTTAATGAGCCAAATACTCCTGATTCCAATCTCATAGGGCCCCCCACTGCGCCAAATTCTATGATTCCAATCTCGCCATAAGGTCCTCCAAGCTTCACACCAAAAATGGCCTAACACTGAGGCACTAAAAATCATTCCCTAAAATCCAACTACCATCCTAACTTCTGATTCCTTCATCACAATTTTCAAACTTTGCTATACAGCAAACCCATAAAATACTTTTTCCAGGCTTCCAATAATAATATTAACTTTAGACCATATTATAGCGCCACAAATTTCACCTAATTAACCATTATGCTTTCCTTAGCATCATCTCCACCTAAAATTTTAACCTCCTAAAGCTTATCAGCACCCAATTCCAGAAATGATTGAATAACCAGTTTAGAGTCTTAGTGGACAGTGATAAATTAAAAGATTGAATTGAGTTATCCAAAAAAGATTAACATTCCAGTTTAAAGTCTTGGTGGACCAAACATATAATTGATTGCCAGTTTATGGTCTTGGTGGACCAAAAATCGTTTAAGTGCATAAATAACTTGAAATATTCCTAAATAAGGCCTAGGCTTGACCAAAGATTGAATAAACTTGATAATCCAGTTTAATTTCATAGTGGACCAAACATTTGATTGACAAGTAATCCAGTATAAGGCCATAGTGGACCAATGAATGTTGAATTATCCTGCAGATATTAATTTTCCAGTTTAAAGTCATAGTGGACTAAACAATGAATGAACTACCAGTTTAAAGTCATGGTGGACCAAACATTTGATTGATAAGAAATCCAGTTTTAGGTCATGGTGGACCAACAACTTGATAATAGTCCATTTTAGGGTCTTGGTGGACCTAACATTTGATAACACTCCAGTTTAAGGTCTTGGTGGACCTAACATTTGATTGATAAAAAAAATAAAAAAAATCCGTCTCCAAAAATATCCATAAAATCTTGAACATCCTTGAAATTTAGCTTAAAGTCTTGAAGGACTAATAGCTCCAATATTTGTATAAAAAACCTTAAGGAAAGTCTTGAACAGTAGCCAGTTTAAAGTCTTGGAGGACTAACAGATCCAAAATACGTATAAAAAACCTTAAAGAACGTCTTGAACATTAGCCAGTTTAAAGTCTTGGAGGACTAACAGATGTCTTGAAGTAAAATCCCATAGGTATTGAGTTCCCCTAGACCCTGTTTCCTGTCTAAACTAAATGAATAAAACTAAAAAAGAATGAAGACTGAAAAATAAAACTAAGAAATATAATAATAATTTTTGATTTAATTAAATAATTTTTTCATTTTTTTACTTTATTATTTTATTTTTATTTTTATTTAATTAATTTTAATTTTTTAATTTTTTATTTATTTATTTATATTATTTTTTTAATTTGTTTTTAATTTAAAAGAAAAGATTTAGAAAAGATAGTTTTGAAATAAAAGTGAAAATTTAATTTTTAAAGAATGATAAACAAATGTGAAAAGAAAGATAAAAAAAGTAATAATAAAAAAAATTATCAAAATTAAAATTTTAAAAGATGCCCCCCAGCCATTTGATGAGCCGTACCCTCGACATCATACCCACATCCAAGTGCAACTTGATGTGGTTACACAATTTTGAGAAATTGAAAAGAAAGTAAAATAAATGGAAGTTTTAGAAGATAATTTTTATAATGATGATCACTGGGTGGGCTCCCTCCAATTTATAAAAATGATTAGAGACCACCAGTGAGCATCACCTTTACAATAATTCATAATATATATTAAAGAAAAGAAATCACAATCTAACATAAAAAAATCAAAAACAAAATAAAATAAAAAGAATCTTGAATCCGGCGTTGAGAGCGGTGTCTCTTGATTTGTTCCAGTTTATAGTCTTAGTGGACTTCCTATAATTAAAAGACAAAGCCAGGATTCACCTAGAAACAGGGAAAATTTTGGAAACGAACATTATGGGGTAATTGTGTATAGAGCAGCCAGCCCATCAATTACCCCCACACTTGCCAATATTAAATTAAGAAGAGTCCCCTGTGAACACTTCTTCCAATAAATTTTTAAAATTTTCCAACACAACTTCACCCATATTTTAAGAATTTTAAATTTTGAAAATTTTCAAAGAAGGTTTTCTCGCATTTCGTTATGTTTCATCACAGTTTTGTCGCCCATATGCAGTGTAACGATAGTAAAGTATTTTGATAAAAAGAAGATAGTTTATCCTCATTGCGGAGGTCAATAAAATTTGATAAATGTCATAGTTTATCCTCATTGGGGAGGGATCCATAAAATTTCGTCAATATCATAGTTTATCCTCATTACGGAGGGATCCATAAAATTTTGTTGATATTATAGTTTATCCTCGTTGCGGAGGTATTCATAAAATTTCGTTGATATCATAGTTTATCCTCATTGTGGAGGTATCCATTAAATTTTGTTGATATCATAGTTTATCCTCATTGCGGAGGAATCCATAAAATTTTGTTGATATTATAGTTTATCCTCATTGCGGAGGTAGACTTCGGCACTCCTGGTGCCTCTAGGATAGAACCGCTTCACTTGATCAGCCGCTACCCTCTTCTTCAATACAACTCCATCCAACTCTTCTAAAACATATGAACCGCCGGAAACTTGCTCCTTGATTTTATACGGTCCATTCCACCTATCCGCAAACATCTTTCCCCACTTACTTTCCAAACTCCTATTATACACCAAGACCATATCTCCTGGGTTCAAAAGTTTCCTTAATAGATGTGCCAACCGCTCATCCCAATATGTAACTGATTAATTTTGGATCTTCATCATCCGCAAATATGCCTTTTCTAAATATTCTTCTTTCTTTTCTAGCTGCATCATTCTTGCACACAATAATTCATCAGTTGTTTTGACCGTGTCCCAGTCAACTCCAAGATATGATTCAGCTTCTAAATCAACCGGTAAAACTGCTTTCTGTCCAAAAACAAGTTCATAAGGTGAAAATCCAGTTGTCCTTTTGGAAGTGATTCAATCAGCAAATAAAACTAAAGGTAAATAGTGCCTCCACTTTTTGGCACTTGTCCCACACATTTTAACTAAAGCATCCTTAATAACTTGATGCACTCTTTCAACCATGCCTTCAGCTTCAGGATAATATGGGGTTGCTACCCTAACCTTTGATCCAACTTTCTCTACGGCCTCTTTAAACTCTGTCACAAATTCAGGACCTCCATCTACCATCACCAACTTCATCACCCCATACCTATATACCCAATTATTTAACAAAAATTCTGCCACATTTTTTGCAGTTAAATTAATAAGAGGCGCTGCCTCTACCCAACCAGATAAATCATCTCTGGCCACAATTAAATATTTATACCGTCCCTCTTTTATATGAACGGCATCTAAACTAACTCTCCCAAAGAGCGTATATTCACCAGTCGCGCGTCCAGGTTCTTTTGGCCTTAAATACCTTCGTCTTTGACATTCTTCGCATGACTGAACCCACTTTTTAACAGCCATCTTCATGCCAGGCCACCAAAATTGTTCAGAAATTCTTCTAAACGTTTCTCCAATGCCTCTATGCCCAAGATCTTCATGCAGTGATTTCAAAACTCATCCTTGCCCCTTCTGTTGAGTTATAACTACTTGAGGATTTTAATACCTTCTCCTCATTAAACGTCGACCAGATAGGTAAAAGGTAGATGACTTCCTCTTGATAGCCACCCATTCATTGTCTTCACAATCTTCTGGCCTCTCTAAAGTCAACAAATATTTGACTAACAAAAAATAAAAACCAGTCTGACCCCAGACTTCATCTTGAAAATCAATTAATATAACAGCAATAGGGACTTCTCTATCACCAATATCACCTGCACATGAATGAGCCAATAATCTTTGACCCCTAAATAAATCTTTAATCGAGCTATTCCGACATTTTTCTTCTGAACCTTTGGATCCTTTGTAAACCGTATTTAAAAATACCTCTTTCTCTTTATCCACCCTTTTATTTAAATTCTCTAATTCTCCAACATATACACCATTCCTTAATTTACTACTATCCTACACTACCAATCCATCTCCCTCTACATACACCACATCTTCTTCTACCTCCTTTCTACCAAATTTATCTACACCTTTTCCAACACCTTTATTAACATAAAAACTATTTTCCAGTTTATCCTCTTGGTGGAGGTCATCATCACCATAATCTAAACACAATAGTCCTGCCAGTTTAACCTCATGGGGGAGGTATGGAAAGTCTTCAGCTCCTTTAGTGCTGGCTTTGATAATAGGTATATCTTCATCGAACTCCTCTGAGTCTGAATCTTCTTCAGTGGGTGGTCTCCTTGATAAACCATCTGGCATAGTAAAAGTCTTTCCAGGCTTATGAACTAAATCAAACAAAAAATGTTGAATAAAAGCTACCCATCTCGTCATGGGTGCGTTCGGTAAACTTGGGGAATTAATCATCTGGATTAACGATTTCGCATCCACTTGCAACTCAAAATGTTGCCCACACAAAATATGCTGAAGTTTCTTCAGTATTTTTGCCACACCACATAATTCCAATTTTGATTGAGAATATCTTGATTCGACCTCAGTAAATACTACAGATTCATACCTAACTGGCCTGATGTAACCAGCTTTATCCATCTGAGACAAAACTGCCCCAGCTGCAACCTGACTTGAATCAACTTCTAAATAAATTCTGCCAGCTTCTTTTCCCTAATCCAACTTGTGCAGGACTAAATCCTTCCCTACAACCTCCTTCAACTTCACAAACGCCTTCTCACACTCTTCATCCCACTCCCAGTCTGCATCCTTTCTCGTTAACCGTCTCAATGGAGCTGCCAATGAGGAAAAGTCCTTGATAAACATTCTAACATATACGCAAAGGCCTAAAAACCCTCTGAATTCTGTCGTATTCTTGGGTCTTGGCCAGGACTGAATTTTGTTAACTTTCTTCTTGGACATAATCCTACCCTCTCTACATACCACATGGCCTAATATTTCTAAAGCTGGCACACAACATGAAAATTTTGAACCCGAAATAGTTAAACCAGCCTCTTCAATTCGAAACAAGATTCTTTCTAATGTAATTGCAAACTCCCAAATGAATTTGCGTATCCCGGGATTCTCTTCCAACACCTGGTTATCATAGTTGGTTGTTGGTCCCTTAATTCCTCCATAATCTATAAAGATTCCAGCATATTGTGGAATTTCATCTTGAAGGATCCAAGCCATCTGAGCTTGATAAACTGCAACCGAATTTGTTTCTCCTTGAAGTAATCTTGTTAACTGTAAACGTCCTAGTGGCATATCAAATGTAGTGAGAGGCCTTGAGTCCGGATGTAACTCTCTCTCATCATATCCACCCATAATATCTCCCAAACCATAACACACTCTTCCTGAAAACGCTTCAACAAACTCCTCAGCACTAGGAGGTATCCCAGCATCCTTTATTGTAACCCTATTTAATTCCCTAAGATCATGAACAACTCTAAGCTTGCCATTCGGTTTCTTGATACAAAATACCGGACTAGAATAACTTGACGTTGATTGCTCATACAGTCAAGTGTGTATCTGCTCTCTGAAAACTTCAATATAGGCATCTTTTAATGCAGCCGGAATAGGAACCGGTTTCTGCTGCCACGGTTCATGACATACCACAGGAATCTTGTAAGGCTCCCCATAGGAATGCTTCAACACACCCCTCTCCTCTTCTACAAAAGCAATGGCCTTCTCTCGCTTGACCATCACATCCAACAACAACTTCTTCTCTTCACCAGACAACCAACCATCCGGTCCAAAATTAACAACACCCAGTCTCTCAAAAGTGATTCTTGACGTCTCAGAAAATTCAGGCTGATTCTTTACCAAGGGACTTTCATAAGGATTTCTTGATAACCTTGGTCTTCTCAAGGGTGGATTTAATTCGGCAGGTAGCGGTTCATTAATAGGTCAAACTTTATTTGCTACTTTCTTATATTTGGCTGCGTCCACATATAAATAAACTTGAGGTAAAACATTTTCTTTAGTATCGCCATTAAAAACTTCATCAAATGAATCTTCTTCATCGTCAGAATCGGAATAAGAAAAATTAGAAAAATATTTTATTTCATTATTAAATTTTACCCTTTTTTCCTTTCCCTCGTCTAATTTATAAATAGATTTTCCAACACCTTTGCTTCCCTTATCCAACAGTAAATCACCCGTAAAGAAAGTTGGCACTTTCACCTCTTGCTGGAGAACCGGAATTGAATTTTCACAAAACTTATTTTTTAGTGTTTTAATTATACTGAGATTTTTTATTGGATTATAATAAGATTTTTGAAGTTTAACCTCTTGCTGGAGGTCCGGAATAGAAGGAGATACTTGCAGTTTAACCTCTTTCTGGAGGTCCGGAATAACATTTTCACATAAATTATTATTTTTTGTTTTAATTATACCGAGATTTTTTATCGGGTTTTGATGAGATAATTGCAGTTTTCCCTCTTGCTGGAGGTCCGGAATAGAAGGAGATACTTGCAGTTTAACCTCTTGCTGGAGATCATAAAACATACCCTTCCAATTTTTATCCAACCTAATTTGGCCCATTTTTCCTTTTTCACCATTTTTAAATTTAATAGAAAAACAGGGTAAATCCAATAAACATATAGAAAAGTCCAAAACGTATTTTCACCCCAAAGTTATATTAACAGAAAGTAATTGAGAATCCAATTGAATTATCTCCAAGTGAGCTGACCTATTGCAATCAGGGATCTCATCTTGAGGAGAGATTACAACATTAGAGTGATCAGCCCCTGCTACCCCAAAAAATGAGGGCATTCATCCCTTTCCAACAAACATAATTCACCAGAAGCCTTCCGTTTTATATTCCGCTTCTTGGTGCAAACACAAAACTGGCACAGAGTAGTAATTCCTGGCCGTGTTTCCCAACCTTCATCTCCAGGAGGCTCTCACCGCATATGTAACCTCCACATATCTTAACCAGTGATTTCCAAACTAATTCCCATGTCAGCTTGATACCCTATCCTGGCCTCAAAATCCATCAAAAAAGGACCACCAAGAACAGTTTTGACTGCTCCTTTGGCCACATAAAAGTGAACCTTACCAACAGATCCACCAATGCCTAACCTGACATGCTCAGCTGTACCCATCAGCTCTGTTGCATGCCCTCCAATTCCTCTGAGGTTTCCCCCAGTTCAACTTTTAATTGGCAAGCCTATACTCGTCGCTTGCTCCAATGAAATTAAATTAATTTGAGACCCTGAATTGACCAAGGCCTTTACTTCTTTACCATTAAGAGTTACCACCAGGTAACCCAAGGGAGTGGAAAAATGTGTATCTACATCTTCCCCAAACTTTTCAGCATTTTCACAAATATATTCAGCCTCTCCAGTGGAAACCCAACGCCTCGTCAAATGCTTCTTTTGCTTTTCAGCAAGCGCCGGACTAATTGTAAATAGCTTCCCCAAAGATAAGGGAATCTGCAGTTGATTCACCCTATTCAAAACTCCGTCCATCGCATTAGCTTGACCAGAAACTACTGGCCGCTCATACTGGACCTTTGATTTAACAAACTTGGCCCTGGGTACCTCTTGAGGTCCAACCGAGCCATCTTCACTTTCTATAACCCTAACTCCGTCACCAGCTTCTTGCACTAATCCTGATCCATCGCTAGTCCTTCTTACACCCTCCATTGGGATGGGACCGCTAAAACTTGGTCTGGGTAGAGACGCCAACGGTACGTCCTCCTCAGAATCCGAATCATCCTCTGGCATAGGCTCACCATTTAAATCAAACTTGCCATAACTAGGGGGCCCCATATCAGCAATCCCTTTCTGCATTTTGTATAATTCGTCCTTAGAGTAAGGGTTCAATTTGTTGGCGGCAGTTTGAGCACTAGAATTTTTGTCCTTAGAGTAAGGGTTCACTTTGTTATTGGCCTTTCCAGGATTAGCCCTCAGTTGGCTTTGAATGCTACTTTTTGCCTTAGTAGCAGCTGTTCTTCTAGAAGCATTAACATCGTATTTGCCAGCCATACAGCTACCCTCCACCTGGGCAACCGTCGCCAGCTCTAAACCTCCAAAAGAAGTAGAAAATGTGGCTTTACTGACCTCTTTCTCTTTACCTTTGTCAGCTTTTCCACCATTACCATTACCATTTTTGCCACCCTTGGCATTAACATCTTTATCTGTCACCTCTTCAAATCTGGCTCTCCTTTCAGCCGTTAAACTTCTTCTGACCAAATCAGAAGGAGACTGTCCATCACTGGGCTTGATGAAAGAACCATCAGGAAATTTATAAACTTTACCATCAAATAAAACTCGCCCAGCATCCTTATCCTTATCAAGAGCAAAACATACTGTTGCTCTGTGCCCCCTCTTATTACAATAGGAGCACACCTTTGGCTCATTGTAGCCACCTCTATAACTACTACCACCATTCCCAACATTTCTCCCACTGCCTGGGAAGCGGTTACCATTATTATTTCCATTATAATTTTGATGTTCAAAACCTCTGGACTGATAAGAAGTCGACGTTGACGAAGAAGAGATTGGGGCCTTTTTAGCCTTCTGTCACCACAGAAAAAATGGGGGGGTATTGCTAGCAATACCCCTTGCTTGAACTCCGTTGAGCCACAAATCTATGCTTGAATTATGCACACATCATCACCATGTAGGAAATTGTTTGGACTTACATTTAGTCAGAGATTTGTCACAAATTGAGCTCAAGATGAACCTACATTGATCACCGTTTGATCTTGTAAAATCCTAATTTGATCATCAGTTGAACTCCCTTTGATCTCACTTTGATCTAACATAAGCTTTTGCATATCCAATATGTCAACTATTCACTTTCAAAAAGATTCGTAATGAATTTCACATGGAATATTAGAAACGAAACCAGTAATTTTGAGTAAATGGCTCATCAAAATGATTAATCTACAACAAAATACCATCAAAATTCAATCTGATTACTGAAAACTTTTGGTAAAATGACTAATAGATATTTAAATTGGAAAATAATATTCCATTTCTCAATTTCAAATTCAAAATATAAATCCTCTTTTGAAATGTGAATTTTGTAGATTCCTTGCCTTCCTATATTATGAGTAATATTTGAGGTATTTTACACCTTTGTAAATATAGTGTTGTGCTGCTAGAAATTATCTCTGTTTCAATTCAACTTTATTGAAGCTTGATTCCAGAATGATACATATTTTATAACTATTTTGAGAAAAAAGTCACTAGTAATGAATTTAGCCTTTTATCTGTCCTTTATTAAACCTCACTTAATCCTACTTAAATCCAAATTGACCCACAAAAACCTTATTTGGGATATTTTTTAGCCCAGAATGATTCAAGATTGGAGCAAAATATTATTTTAAATATCCAATATGCCTATTGATTAAATTTCTTCAAGCTTACTTTAAATTCACATTAACATTAACTTTCACATGAAATATTAAACACAAATCTTGAAAATATAGTATTTAAAATCATAATAAATATAATATAATATGCTTACAACAAAATTTTCTTTCTGGATTAATTGAAACAAAAAATTGTTCATTTGTGAAAATAGAAAAAATACTATCAATCCTGAATTTAGAATTCATTTTTAAAAATTTAATGCCCCCTCACTTTCAAGTTTACCATGTATTTCGAAAATTATATTTTTAATAATTTTGTGAATAGTACACCTGAGATATAAACTTGGGGATATTAAAAACTAAAACATCAGCAAATTGAAATGTTTTTTATTGTTATGAATGGAAATAATGATTGAAAAACACCATTAGAGCAAGTTTGATTTTGAATAATAGGCATACTTTCTCATGTAAATTTCAATAAAAATAATTTTTATTCTTACATAAGTTGCGGTGGATACATTTGAGCTCAAAAAGAATTAAAATTGACAAAATAAGACTTCTATAATTCATATTCAAAAATGAAATCACCCTTCATTATCTACCTGTAAACTATTTTAAATTGAATAATTTCAAAGTCAGTATATACTGATGTAATTTTTTCTTCTAAAAAATTTATTATATAGATTAATAGTCATAAACAGTTGACATAGATGTTAAATTTATATAAGCAATCTTTAATTCATAAAATGATAAAACTATCTTTTATGTAAAAAGTGATGAAGGAAAAAAATATTATTAAATTTTTGATGCACTATCAATAAAATTGAAGATAGAGCATATCAAAAGTTTAAACTTAATTTCAATTTTGATATCATCATTTTATTTTATTTTACTTGAGTAGAAAACAGATTTTAAATCTCAATATAATTTAAAATCCCATTAGTTTTTAGATTTCAACATTTGAAACTACGAAATAAATATTTATGAAAGAATTTTACAATATTTGCCCTTCTAAAAACTCATAAATCCAACTTCAAATCTTCTAACCTTCACAAGTAACCACAATGCATTCTGAAAATACTCTATATTTAAATAATTAAAGGTAAATAAAATTATGTTTTTATTCTTTATTTCAATTTTTGATAAATAATATATATATATACATATATATATATATATAATTTCTTAAAAAGTCTAAGAGGGAACTTAATAGTGGTTTTGGCATTAGATATATAGATTCAACTTTCAAAAAATTTGTTTGGAATAAATTACAAAGACAAAAAGGATATATTTTGATGAAAGAATACTGATTTAGGTTCTCTTAAAATATTATTAACCATTTTTATGGAATATTAATCCATGGTTATCATTCTTTATGATATTATCATAGAATTTTTTCCTTTTTTAATATAATGATTTTCTATTGTGTGGTATGTAGGCTAAGATAAGTTTAAAAGATTTATTGAAGATATATATACCAGAAACAGTATAATCTGTAGATTTATAACTATAACTTACTTTTTGATGTTTTACATCATTGATAAGTAGCTCATGCATTACACAAGTAAATAATTATAGTCTCTGGAAATAATTCCTTGTGAATTTCAAATTTTTTGTTATTCTTAAAATCATTACTCAAATAAACTAAAAATTTCTTCAAATATTGATTGAAAGAAGGAGTTACAAAATCTTATTTTGTAGTTATAAAAGTTTGAGTTATTTTTCATATTATCAAGTATAATGAACATTTGTAAATTTTAACTTGAAAACTAGTGATCATAGCAAAGTAATACTGGAAGAATCAGATAAAAAGGGTGGAATAAAGTCATAGCACAACAGGAAATGATACAAAATTGTTGATTTTTATCTCACAAAATTCAACATATTTTTAACATATTTTACCACCTTTAGATAATGTTTAGTGGATTTTAACATTATTATAACAAGCAAACTTAACAATGTTTTGATTTTTTTAACAAAAATAAATATTGTTAGATCATTTTTTTAAAAAATATGACTTATTTTTATGCTTTATCTACAATAGTTAGTAGTTTTTTTTGCAGAAATTACTTGTTTTGATATTCTATTTTTGAATTTTTTAAGAGACTTCATTGCATTAAAGTTTTGTAATAATTTTTCATTAAAGAATCATATTTTAAATCTAGAGATTTGGTTTTGAAATAATATATATTTTCATGTTAATTGACTCATTATTTTTGGATTGATAAATTATGTTAAAATTGGGATTGCTTATTTCTAGTGAGTGTACATCATAGTTTGTTTTCAAATCAAAGATTAATAAATGGTGAAATTTGGTAAAATTCTAAATATCTTTTAAACCTTTTTGATTTAAATAATGTTTAATGTTATGTAATCATTCTATAAGTAGAACACAGTTAAAATCTGATAATGGTACATTGCTTTCAATTTCTAATACTAAAATTCTATTCTACTTGAAACAATGTAAACTAAAGCTTGGTATCTCATAAGAAACTCACAATTTTCAAAAATCATATTTCCAACTTTTTAAACATGATACACATTAAAATATATTTTTAGAATAATTTTCTAATTAGTTTCAAATACTAGAAAATAATGACCTCAATTTATTTTAATACTTAAACCATTCTGATGAGTGAATTTCACAATCCTCTAAGTAACATATGGTTACCATTTATACACATATGCATGATTTCTCCTTTTGTTTAATTTTAGCTGAATCTAAAAAGTAAAATCACATGTTGAATATCATCTATAGATAAACTTCTTATATTAGAAGCTAATATTTCATATGAGAAATTTGTTATTGAGTTTGGGAAACATTAATAAGTGTTGGGTATTATAATTGAGCCATTTATTCAAGTAAATAAAAAAGGATGACCTTCTAAATATTTCATATATATATATATATAATAAAAATTAATTATATAGTAGCATTTAACCATGTTTTTATACTAATGTCATATAGAAAAGGGATTGAACTAAAACTTTCAGTAAAGAAAATAAAAATAAGATAAGTTAATATTCTTGTTTATATTCTCATATTTTTGAAATGGCTTACTTAAGGGAGAAAATTATTTGGTTTTAGAGTACAAGAATTTCTAGATAAAAATCTTCACAATATAGTTTGACCCTCTCAAAAAGAAAATTCCTCAAATTTTACTATCACATTTTATATATTTGTTAAGTAATAGAAAATGGAGTTGTGTCTTTGACAATGAAGCTTTAGAAAATGAAATAAATGATTTAAATTTATAATATAATTTTTGAAACAATAAATCATGTATTCAAAAAAAATTATATATCTTACAATCAAGATAACAGTATTAATTAAGCAACTCTAACAACTTTGGAAAGAAAACAAGAAAAAAATAATTAGTAAAATGCATAAGTTATTTTTAGAATTTAAGGAAACTTAATAGCTCTACCTGTAAACTAGCCTTAAAGCAGGTTTGGATTTAACGTGTGGAAATTCATACATAGTACCCTTCCATCATTAGAGCAGAATAAAATTTATGTAGTTTTATTTTTTTAATTTATAATAGTAATTTTATTTTTGACTTTTTCATTAGTATAACTATATATTTTTTAACTTTTTTGTTTTTCATAACATAAGTTCAAAGCTGCACATCACTACTTCAAGATGAAACTCCATATAATGTAATAAATGAATGATATATTATAATGAATTTTACTAGAGACTTTTCAAAAATGGTGATTAAGAATACTTATTATAATTTTTTAAATTTTTATTATTATTCTATCTCTTGAAAGGAGATGGCCATATCTCAATTTAATTAGTTTTTCCTCAGAAAAATTTATTCTTGATCTAAATAAAATTGCATCACTATTAACTAGATGTTAATATACAATTTTAACAATTTTTTTATCTGAACATAGTTGAAAGTATGTATAAATTAAAGTGTTTCCACATAGTCTTACTATTATCCCACCATTATTTTCACATTTAGATTTCATTATAACTGTAAAATAAGTTTTTCAATAATTTTAATAATACCTTAATATTTAATAATTTAATTACATAGTAGATTTTTTATTCTTTTTTTTATATGAGGCTTATTATATAAACACCACTTTTAGATTTTATCCATTTTGATGTCTGATAATTTAAATTTTCATTTAACTACCCAAATTATATCACAAAAAATTCAAAAGTATATTTTTTTAATGTACTCTTTTTGATAAACTTATCATTTCTTATAGGTTATTCTTCAACTATTTATTGTAATTAATTACCCACTCATTTATGGTCTGTTATTGTTGTTCATTACATACAGACAAAATAAGGATACTCTCATATTATATTGGACTTTTAAATTAAAAAGTAAATACTAGTGGCTGGTATTAAATATGAAGTTGTTATAACTAAGTTGAACATTAATTAATTATTAAATGGCATTTTATATTACAAATTTTATTGAATGTATATAAAAATAACACTCAAGAAATATATATAAGATATATATATAACCATTGTATATCAAAAATGAAGTACTTATCAACATGGTCTTTTTAAATGATTTTCAAATTTACTTAAAGAGACATTAATATTACCAATTCAAATTTTATATCAAATATAACAATATTATTATTTCATTTTTAATTATTTTACAAAAAATTTGAGTTTCAAAGTAATTTAATTCAGTATTTAATGAATGTTTTTGAAAAATATTTTTAAAAATAGAAATAACCCCTCACAAAAAAAATATAATTTTTTTTACTTACAATTTGCACCATATTTCTACCCTTAAAATATTGGTATTCTTCTAACAAAAATATTTTTTAAATAAATTTAAAATTTTTTTCATTATTCAATTACAAAATTTCAAATTTATAATTTATTTTACCTTACTAAAAAATTTACTTGAAAATTTAATTTTGTATTTCCAAAAAATAAACTTAAATGTCAAAAATTAAAAAAACAAAATTGAAAATATAATTATGAGAAAGAGGTAGATTAAATTTATAATATTCATATAAAAAAAATTTATATATTTTATGGTGTTTGAATTTTAAATTTAATGTATTAAAAAATAATTATTAAATAACCAAGCCAAATGAAATTGGCTTGGAGTTTTGGTATCACTAGCACTTATTTTTTTCTTATACTCACATTTTAATTTTTAATTTTTTTTTTTTTCTACATTTCTCATAATTTTTTTTATGATTTTTAATGTTTTTAAGACCGAAGTTGCTTTCAAACAACTTCGGTCTAACGTTTCTCTCACTTTCCCACCAGATTGCACCTGGTAGGGAAAGTCGCTTCCATTTTAGAGACCAAAGTCCCTTCCAGGGACTTTGGTTTCTCTGTGTGCATTGCACAGCCAGAAAAAAACTGGCTGTGCAATGCACTGCATGCAGCACATGCAACACGCATTGCTGCTGCAAGTAATGCACATTTCATGCAGCAGAAATGCGTGTTGCATGCAGCAGCAATGCAGGCTGCATGTGCTGCATGCAGCGCGCATTGCATGTGCTGCGCATATCTCATGAAGCTGACTTGATATTAGCTGCATGAGATATGGTAGCGATTGTGCAATGCGCGTTACTTGCAGCAGCAACGCGCGTTGCACACTGCTTTGGCCGCCTCCCAGCCAAGTAAATTAGCTGGGAGGGTGGCAAACATTACAGTAAGCAATCGAAGTCGCTTTTAGCGACTTCAATTGCTTGAAAGAGACACTTCCAGCCAGGTTTCCCCTGGCTGGAAGTACTAAATTGCAATGTAAGGGACCCAAGCCAATTTCAAAGGCTTGGGTCATAAATTAAGGTTTCTAAAAAGCAGCCAGTATAAATCTGGCTGCAATAAAAAGTAAATTTTTTTATATAAAATACATAAAAAAATAAAAATGTGTTCGAATAAAATATACAACACTCTTCAGCCAGTAAGAAACAGCCTTCCATTGTTACACATAGAAACAAAATCAAATGTTTCTTTCATCAACATTGGCCATGTTTCAATATTTTGAACCAAGTAAGATCAGGAAAAAGGTCACGGCAAAAAATTGCATAATTAAAAGTCTCCCAATTTAATATGGTGCGGAGGTTCATATTTTAGAAATAGGTGGTGCACATTATAGTTCCCTTTAAAAAAATTCAAAAATGAATTAATTTTAGCGCAATGTAAATTTAAATGTGATGAGTGTATGTTTTTTAGCTACGTGAAACATGGTAGCTAGAATTATGTGGCGTCAACTTTTTTTAGATGTGAAATTCAGTGTTCCACAAATGTGCATCTGTACAACATGCAGCCAAGTAAATTCTAGCTGGAATTAGTATATGCATAGGAAAAAATGATCATGCTGTGTACAGTGCCTTGGCAACATCATTCTTGGAATTTAGATGAAGTTTATCATATGACTTGGAGAGCTGCATTTTTTTGAAAATGTGATCAGTGAAAATTCATGATATATACATCTGTTTGCCACCCAATTTATTTTTCCTTTCTCTTTCTCACTTACCTTTTTCAAAAATTATCAATCATATTTTTTCTTTATCATTTTGAATTATTGGTACTATTTTCTTGACCTTATCTGATTACCGGTAAGCAAATTTTTCTTGCTATTGCATTTCATATCATTTTGGTTTGTTACACTTTTTTACACTTTTGACAAGTTAATCTAATGATTCTAATTCTGAATTTATTTTTATGGTATCTTTTACTGTACCCTTTCGATTCATTATAAAATAATTCTTTTTCAGTTAACTTAAAGTTTTTTTATTTGTTTGTCAATTTACTTTTCTTTATTCCTTATCAAAAATGTTCAATTTATTTATCTCACCATTTATTTTTTAAGACAGTGATTATAAAATAAACTTTATAATTAATTTTGATCAATCAGCTACAAATGGAAGAAGATTTTATAGACATGTAAGTTCATGTTTTGCTTATCATTTTTCTATATTTCTTTAATACTTTCTCAACCATTATATTATTAATATGAAAAGTAAAACATCATCTCGTACTTGCTGAAAGCATACAGGATAATGTTTTGCTTTTCATAATAATAATTAGATTGATTGTACTGTACCTTTAATTTATTGATTTTTAAGTTGTTTCAAAGTCTTGTACTTGCTGAAAGCATACAGGACAATGCTACAATTTAAAAATTAATAATTTATTGAAGTATAACTTTCTAAGTCAATATATTGATCAGAGCAAGATTTTTCATTTTATATATGTGGATATCATAATTCCGTAAATTTTTTAATATTACTAGTGTATTGGAGTTATACTTTCATTATATTATTAATATTAAGTGTAGAGCCAAATCTCGTACTTGCTGAATGCATACAGGATAAAGCTATACTCTTTATATGTATAATTTAAAAAAGTACCTTTGAAACGCTTTCTTAATATTTGAAATAAAGAAAAAGTATATAAATTTACTAATATGTAGATATGCTAACTTTTGTATTTCTAATATTGAAGATATGATAAAGTTAAAGGTATCATTGACTGATAACTAAAATTATGTTACTATTTTCTAATTTTTGATTTTTTTCTATTTTAAATCAAAATTGAATTCTCTTAGGATTGAACCATCAATGAGTAACGATTTGAAAAAAAAATGGCCAGGGAAGAACTCTAACAATAGGTGGGCGAAAGACATTGCTACTGGAATGAAACTTGTAAACGCTCTTGGAATGGATACAAACAGGAAGAAGCCACATTTCTATGCACGATCTTATGCAAATAATATGACAGATTGCAATAATTATTACAATTTTTTTCCTGGATGTAGTATTTATAAACCAAAAGGTGTCTTAATACCTAATGTTCTTGTGCAGAATTTTGAAATTCATGAGCTCAAAGAACTAGATATGTTAGAAGCTACGGTGCAATGCATTAAGGATCTTTCTTACTGCAAACATGAAATTAAAAATAATGGTTATCATCGAAGAGCTGTTGGTTTTGGAAAAATGTTTGGTGGTGGCTTTATTTTAGATAGAAAGAAATCTTTACATATTCGTAAGTATCACTTATTTTAATTTAAATACTGAATTTTTGAATGCTTTTCCTTGCAGATGAATACACTGATGATATTGTAAAAACGGATGAATATAAAAAACGAATGAAGAGGATTGCAATGTACTTTGAATATTTTTTTAAAAAAATATCATATGTAAAGTACAATGAGGCAACTAATCTTTGCGCAAAACTTGGTATTCCTGGATTTTCAAAAGTTTCTAGTGAAGAAGAGGGTGTACCGTTTGCTAGTAATTTAACTTGGACATCTGGAGGGAATGGTAATGGGTTCTCTAATGAGGTTCATCTCGATAAGGATGCAAGTGAGTATACTTTAGGAATCTTTTTTCCTAAAGATACAGAAAAAAACACCATTCATATGAAGTATGATAAGACCCAACCACGACAAATAGGTGGAGAACTTATGTTTCCTGAAATTCGAAGTAAAATCAACTTTGAAGCAACTAATGGAATAACAGTGACATTATGGCCTGCCAATCAACTAAGGCATTTTACCTCAAGATGTCATGAAATTCCTGGCTTCACTAGGATAGGTTCTTCTATTCAAATCAGCACTAGACTTTTTCATGCTATAGAAAAGCTTAATGTTTTTGATATTGATATTTCAGAATACTTAGAAATTAAAAAAGAAAAATTTGGGTTAGAATATTTGATTAGTGCTTTGAGAGTTTTTTTGAAAAGAGATGACTTAATAGAGGAAGAAATAGAATCAGCAAAGTATTATTTATCTAATGTTAAGACAAATCTAAAAAATCTAGATATATAAATATTAAAAATTTATATTATATATACCCAACTTAATGCAAATTTAAACATGATGAATACTGGGAGTAGCTGTAACATTTTCAGTTTTGATAATTATAGTATTATCTATTTTTTTTATTTGTGAAATAAAATAATTTTTTTTCATAATATTATAAGAAAATTTGATTTACTTTTGAGGAAATATATAAGTTGTGAAATCTTTAAATGTCATTTTTATTAAATTGGTAGCAAAGGTTCTAAAATAAAAAAAACTATAATAAAGAATTTGAAATATATTAGCCATAAAAATGTGCTTTTAATGCTACCAAATTAACTGTATAGTATTTTAGGTCAAACAGGCTTATTAATAAAAAAGTTAATAATAAAGAGTTGAAGAAAGAATTTTGAATCAATAATAGATTAAATTGTATTTTTTTAAGAATATACTCATTTTATTATTTAAATTGTTCTACTTCTGATTAAAAATGTTGCAATCAACAAAAAAATTTGTAATAATTAATAGATTATATAATATTAAAGGTAAAGTAACAAAACTAGAGCAGTTATCATATTTTTATATAAACAATAAAATATTTAAGAATTTAATACAAGTATTTGAAATCATATAAGTAGATTTTAAAATCTTTGTTATTGCTGGACTTACAATAATTTTTTTTAATAATTAATTTAGAAAATCATGTCAAAGGTTACTTAATAAATTTCAAAGATGGTCACATTTTTGACGTATTTGAAGGAAAATAACTTGAATTATACAAGATATATCATATAGACAGAACTTTATCTATTTACATGTTGGAATATTAATTTATTGAAAGGCTATGTTTAGCAAAAAAAGGTGATACTGGCTGAATGGAGCTCCAGTGATTAAGAAAATCTGCAGAAATAGCCCTAGCAATTCCCGGAGGACTTGGGGTATCAAATTTTAAAGGAAATGGATCACACTTGCCTATAAAAGGTTTTATTAATGTTAAAATATAGTTATTTAAACTTTTCCAAATTATTTCTTCCATCAAATGATTTTTTTTTCATGTAAATTAAGAAACTTAACTTCTGATATTACATCCAAGCAATCAGTTGCTGAAGCCAATCTATGATCTTGAGAGCCTAGAAATAAACCACGGACACCATTGATTATATAGAATGTGAAAGATTGATATCAGTGGTTGGAGTATTCAGAATTTATTTTGTTTAGTGCAGCCTTTTGTTTCTCTCTCATTATAGTCAGTTCAGTATTTTCGTTTTTCTCACTTGATTGTTGAGCTTCACTAGTCTTGCCACTTGATATTGTTGCAGCACAATATTTTGATTTAAGAATGATAATTGACATAATTATATCAATGATAATATTGCTGATTTGAAGAAGAGTTGACATTGATATATCACGGGTTTGAAGTGCAGTGGGACCAACTTCTAAGCCATCAGAAATTGGACTCTTCAGATTTGAAAGGTGAGCTAGAAGCTGAAGACAACGTTCAATTGGACAATCTGAGTTAATGTTTTGATGTGATGGAAGCTGGCTGAATTCATGTGCGGTCAGATAAAGTGAAGATGATATAAGAGATACCCATGAAGAACGGCAGTGGTCACTTGGGATCATTAATCTCATGAGAATTCGGATAAGATTGGATTCAGGGTGATCCGTTTTCTTTGTTGAGGAAAGAATTTCAGTATTTAAACCATCAGGATCACATAAATCTTCCATTTTTTTGAAATCAATATTATCGAGTACCCATAGCTGTGAGCTATCAATCTCTAAAAAAATATTTGCTACAAAAGGAAAAAAAAAATAAGTAAAAGAACAAAAGTCAAGACTAAAAATTATGGTAACTTACATAACTCAGTAAGTTTTGAAAGCCAATCTTCTCCACAAGATTTTTCCCAATGAAAAGTAAACATTGGAATATTTGACATGGGTTCTTGGGAAGAAGTAGAAGAGCGTAATTCGAGGAGAGTAACAATTTCCAACCACGACCTGAGGACCTTTGCCATGCTGATTCTACCTTTATAAAAATTATGAATTTTACAGAATTCCTCCTGCAAATCAGATTCTTTTAGAACTGAGGGTGAATAAGTTAGAGGTTTTTTTGATATCTTGATTGGAGTTGATTTCATTGGTAGAGAAGCTTTCAAAGTGGTCAAAGTAGGTAATTTAGGAGTTGATGGGTATTGCTTCTTAGAAATGAAGGAATTCGGTGATGAGCTGTTTGAATCATCATCTTTATCAAACATATCAACATGTCTTGAAGAAGATTTTAAACTTTGCTTTTTTTGATGAACAAGCATAGCTTCATATTCTGACAGTTGATCATCGCTATTTTCATTTCTCTTTTCATCATCTTCATCAGGGAGAGGGCGTTTATGGATGGAACAATCTACAGCAGGTGAGTTTCTGGTACAAAATATCAAAAGAAAGATAAAAAGTACAATATGTAAGCAATAAAAGAGATATATGATAGAATTTTAAAGATAAAAGAATAACAATAAAAAAAAGGAAACAAGAATATACTCATTATCAAAACCTTTGCTTTTTTTTTGAGATTTATTATTTGATAAATCAGAAAATTCATTAGCAGAAGCCGGTTTAATACGTCGAACAAAAGAGGAGCCTTGGGATAATCTCTTTTTCTTGGAGCGGATAACAGGTGTTTCAAGAATTTCCTTAGAAGTTGAAGCATGAGTTAAATCTGATGGTTCATCTGTCTCATCATCATCCCTAATGACAATGATTTCATCAGGAGGAATCATACCCTCCTCATAAGCTACAAATATATATGAAGAAAAAAAAATATTAATAATCTTATCTACTAATTTAAAAGGAGACAAAAAAGGTGATGAACATACATTTTTCAAGGCTTTTCACATATTGGAGTAAGTCATTACAAGGGTTAGATAAATATGAAGGAGAAGGATTATTGTTAAGGATCTTGACAAGCTCTTCTGTTTTATCTCTAGCCAATTCAAGTAAGTTGCGATACTGAACTCTCGTTATTTCCTGCCTCTCATTGCTAAGTACAGGAGGGTTAGGTGCCATGCCATGTGGCAGACATGGTGCAAGCTCAAAAGCTTCAAAGCGAGTATCAATCAGAGAGTGGGATGAAACACAATCGGGTGCTGGAAAATCAAATTTTTGAAAAAAAAAGATATAGAACATAAGTGAAATATATAAATTAAGAGAGAGGAACATGATATACATACAAAGTGGAGGTGTAGGATTTTGTATACTAGACATATTGATTAATGAATATTAAAAAAAAGTATTTGATATCAAAAAGTTATGATGTAATATGATGAATAATTATAAGAAACTCTATTCTAGAAAATTGAAGTTGATAATTTAATAGGATAAAAAATTGAATAAGATTAAAATTAAAGTGAGGATGAAAGAAACAGAAAACATAAAGCGGGGGATTTTATATTATTTGAGCTTTTTTTAACATGTATTATTCATAGTGGGGTAAACTGAGTAGCATGCTAAATCACAATCTGTTTATATTGAAGCGAAATTTGATGTAGCTAACAGAAAATACTAGTAATTCTTTGGGGACTTTTAGTGTGAAAAACAAATAATAACAAATGTATATCCCATATGCAAATTGCCACGGGTAAATACAAAATTTTTTAAATTAGAATTTACTCCTAAACAATGGAGATACACTTAATTAGTATATTATATGAAAAAAAGGATAATCCTTTATGAATATTTGTTAAATTTACTTTCAGATGAAAATGCGAGATTCACATATATACTGATATGCCTCATCAAACAAGAAATGAATTATAAATATAAAATTGGTAACATTAGAATTTAAGATAAGAATTTGTTTTTTAAGTGACAGGAGGAGTGTCAGGCTAGGGTGTGGGCACTGTGACCAAACCTTTGATAAACTTGGATACAACTAAGGGAAAAAAAATTGAATAGTTTTATTTTGCAATATATCTTAGTCTGCACAAGATATTGCATTGTTGTCCCTAACTATACCAATATTTTTACTTTTCAAAAGTTATAGGACTACTAAGTTGATAAAATATTATTATGAATCACCCAATGAAATACCTTAAGCAACATTCAAAATTATTAAAATATTAATATTCAATTTGAGATTTGGATTAGCTAATTTTTCACAACTTACCACAGTTTTGATTAATATAATAAAACTTGAAAAAAATTGTTGAGATAACCTAGAAATGGGTGCAAGAAAATGATGAAACATATGACTTGAAACTTAACTCATACACTATTGATAAACTTCATGGATCCTGATTAATTTCTATCGAAATTAATTTTGAGACTAGCATATTGAATTTTAGCTATGACCAAGTACTGTAAGTGCCATGGTTTGTATTCAATATATTGGTGTTGAAATTAATTTTGACAGGAATCAACAAGTATCATATGGCACCATGCATGAAACACTGACAGAAACCATCAAATTTATGAGGCAATGAACCTCATAATTTCGATCGAAATTAATATAGACCCCTGCATATTGAATACAAGCCATTTCACATGGACTACACAGACATAGATAAAATTCAACATGCATGGCTTAAAATTAATTTTGATCGAAATTAACCAAGGCATTAAAACATCAATTTTTATATGGTGTACTTGATCAAACCAGTTTATCTAACTGCTTAGCTTACCTATACTTATAGGAATTTTATGCATAGTCCATGTCCATATTAATTTCGATCGAAATTAATGTTGACTAATACATAATGAATACATGCTATGCCACTTACACTTGCCAGGCATAGCTACCATTAAATATGCCAGTATCAAAAATTAATTTCGATCAAAATTAATGAGCATGATAATCATGAATTTCTGGAGTCAACTGCTTATTTTTATGCATGGTGCCTTGCCAACATTAATTTCGATCGAAATTACTTTTGATACTGGCATATTGCATGTATATATGCCGGAAAAGTGTAAGTGGCATAGTGTGTATTCATTATGTATTGTTCAACATTAATTTCGATCAAATTTAATGTTGAAATTTGCATATTGAACCCAAGCCAGAAAACAACCCAGAAGATTCTTCATAAAACTTCCCATTAATTTTGATCGAAATTAAGGCTGACCATATACATATTGAATGGTAGTTATATCTGGTCTGAGTAAGCGGAGATTACTTATATTCAATATGTATTGGTCAACATTAATTTTGATCAAAATTAATGAGCATTTTGATCATGAACTTTTTCAGTCAGTTAGTTGTTTCAATGCATAATGGCATGCCAACATTAATTTTGATCAAAATTAATGTTGAAATGATATAATGCTTTTTTGCATGACATGTAAAGGACGGCAAGTATTTTTAAGTATTGAAATTTACTATACATGTTGAGGGTAAATATAAAATTTACATATCCATATTAATTTCTATAAAAATTAATGTTGACCAATACATAATAAATAGTAAATATGCCTGGCTAGTGTAAGTGGCATAGCTTTTTTTCAATCTGCACTTGGCAACATTAATTTCAATCAAAATTAAGGTTCATGATTATCATCAATTTATTCAGTCAGTTGCTTACTGTTATGCATGGTAACATGTCAACATTAATTTTAATAAAAAATGAATTTGACATGCCACCAAGCATTTTTATGTAAGATGAAAAGTAGGGTACTCTATTCTTAAGTAAACACATTACAATGCATATTGAGCATGTAAGTATCATTTACACATTAATATTAATTTCAATCAAAATTAATGTTGACCAATAAAAATTGAACACAAGCTTTACAACTTACACACACCAGATATAACTACCATTCAATATGTATATGGTGCTCACTAATTTCGATCGAAATTCATGAGCAGTTTTATGAAGAACTTTTTGGGTCGTTTGCTGGTTTGGGTTCAATATGAAAATGTCAATATTAAATTCTATTGAAATTAATGTTGACCAATACGTAATGAATACACACTATTCCACTTACACTTTCCAGGAATAGATACCATGCAATATGCCAGTATCAAAAGTAATTTCAATCGAAATTAATGTTGGCAAGGCACCATGCATAAAAATAAGCAGTTGACTCCAGAAATTCATGATTATCATGCTCATTAATTTCGATCAAAATTAATTTTTGATACTGGCATATTTAATGGTAGCAATGCCTGGCAAGTATAAGTGGCATAGCATGTATTCACTATGTATTGGTCAACATTAAATTCGATTGAAATTAATATGGATACATAAATGTGACATAAAGAGGTATGGACCATCAATTTGTTGAAAATACATTTTTATATCTCATACATTATTTGTTTTTCTTAAATAAAATGTTACTCTCTCTCAATATCACTTTATAACATTTACCAAGCTGCTTTGAAAAAAAACAGAATACATAAAATTCAATATAAGATAGCTATATTACACAGAAGATCACCGTTATACCTAAGTTATAATGATGTTGATGCTCTATTAATTGATTCCCAAATCTTTACCAGATCAATATCAGCTCCAACCCCAAGTGACTCAAGTTCATTCACAGATAATCCTTGCGAAAATGTTGCTGAATAGCAATTCTTGGGGAGGTATTTGGGAACATTGAATATACCATTTTGTGCAACTGTCCTTTCTGATGACCGTGAATATGTTTTTAATGCTGATTTTCTTTGAGCTGGTGTATGGGCTAAGTCCTTTGTCATCTTATCCATTTTTTTAAACAAATCATTGAGTTCAGGATTTCGCCATCCAGGAATAGCTCGGATAGGTGCAGTTGGGGCTGGTTCTGGGCCTTCCTCGATATCAGAGATGCACCTAGTATCATGAAAAAGCACATCACTGCAGAGATCTCTTGCTAACTTGTAGCGTGCACTAGCAATCTGAGTTCCACCTAAATCAGCTTCATAATAACAAAAAGCAAAGTAAAATAAAAAACTTACCTTGGTCCGATAACGTTTTACTTGTGCCCTTGCCCTCTTTTCAATCTTTTCTCTTGCTACCCTTTCCTCTTCTTGCCCAAACAACCTTATCATCTCCTTCCCCTTATTAACTACCCATTTCTCAATAACACATTGAGTGAAATGAAGCTTTGACTGATCGATTTTATTCAAGGTGGTGAGCCATCTGGTACAGTGGTCGCATACTATGCTTCCCATGACTTGATTCCAAGTTGATTCTGAAAAATCATGGCAAGTCCAATCAAACGAGAATTTCCGAAAACCTTTTTGTTGCAATTCATGCTCTAAGTTTCTTTTGACAGAAAGTGGGATAGGTGCTCCTCCTTTTAGTCCTCGAGGCTCAGGTGCTGGAAAAAATTCGGGTAGTCGAATTTTGGATCGCAAGAAGGCTATAGAATTGGTTATCAGAAATTGTCGATCAGCTGCAGAATTGGCACGGTTAGAAGATTGGACTTGGGTTAGGACAGTTTGAATTGGCTCCAATCTTTCCAATTTTCAATCTCCAGAGGTGTTGGGCTCGCAGGATATTTTGATATTTGTGTTGGTCCCCCAAGACAATACTTCAGAAAGTGGTAAATATTTCTATTTAGACTGTCCAAGCTCCTGATAACATCATTCCTTCTAACTAAGCCTCTTACAGCCCTTAACCCCCGTTCTCGCTCATGAGACTCTTCTGAATTGAGTCTTTGGTAATCACTGATACCCATAATGATTGAGGGATTCACTAACAATTCAAATAAGTTAATTAAATTGGTTATTTTTCAATAAAAGAATACACTACAAATTTGACTTACCTGCTCCACTTGTGCTTGCTCCTTGTTGAGGCGGAAAACAATCAGAATCGGTTGGGTCAACAGACATCCCTTCAAAATTATCATCCATAATGAACTGTAATAAAATAAAATAAAATAAAAATAATCAGTTGTTAAAATTTATACCTATCAAAGCTAAAGTAAAAAAAGATACTATGTATATAGTCTTGTAAACGTGTATGTTCTCTTGTCGAAAAATAAAGTGAATAATATATAGCTATCAGCTAAAGTTGGAAGGTCAAACTATTTATAGTAGATGAATGAGCAAGAAGATCATTCATTAAGTAAAAATTTTATCATATTTCTCATTATCATGATTTTATTTCTTTCATTCTTACATTTAAGATAAAAATGACTCATTGAAAGCATGGGTTCTCTCGCAATAAAAGCAACCAAAGTAATTGTTCACTGATTTATGATAAGGTAAGTTGGATGCATTGCATTTTTTAATCAAGCATTGAATTATTTCTTTCACCATTTACAAATATCACCAATCCTACAAATTTCCCCAATCCCAAATTAACACAAAGATGTTAGTCAACAGAAAATAAATTTGATTAATTTTTTCACTCACTACTGTCTGCAGTCCAATGGCAGTGACAACCTCGTCTTTGATTCCAAACATTCCTTTTTTGTGCTCGACAGTAGCTGCATGTTCAATTATTACATCTTTCTTAATCACAATTTGAGTTGCTTTGGCTACTCTTACTAACCGACAATGCACTTGTGGGAAAAGCTCATAGGGATCCTTTGATGTTTCTTCTGGACGGAGCTCTTTGAAAGGACTTACTATTAAATATATATTTGATCATTCTCTTCCTTTGATCTGAAAAGATCATCAATTTGCCCAAACTGGCTATCTTTTCCATAGTAGAATTCAATTTTTGAATTAGCAATGTGTCGATGGTAACTAGTAAACCTCTTTCCATGTATCAATATGCTTGCTACATTTTCAACTACCCAATCCCCACTTTTCTCCGATGGTGTCAAAGCCCGTCTTGAAGTTTCTTTTCCCATTCGTGCCCTTACCCATTTAGTAAATAATGCCATACTTAGATGGATCCATTTGTTTTGTTTATCGAGATCAATATGGATTTTTTTAGTCTCACATTGATCATTATCTTCAGCTTCACCAAGATCTAATACCCTAGACTTCCGATACCAATGTTTGAGCATTGTTAGCGGTATCTCTCCTGTGGTAAATATTAATAAATTAGCACAGCTGAGTTTTTAAATCATTGCTTACAAAAATTACATACGTGGATGGTGATTGTTTGGAATTTCAGATAATATATGATTCACCCGCTCTCCAGACCAAGTAGCTGTACCTGATGGTGGACCAAGACGCTTTATCATTTCAGGATAATGTTGAGTGATATGCAGATTTGGCTTTGCATTAATATTCTTCCAACCCTCTTCAAGGCACTCACGATACTCTAACAGAAATTGATCTAGATCTTTAAGCTCATTAGTCTGTATATTTTTTAATGTCAAAAAATTGGTGATTGAGCATAATGTTACAAGTGACTTGAGAAGATAATATTCTCTTGGTTTATCAGCTGAGGAAGCTGAAGATTCAGATTCTTTAAATTTTTCAAACCAAAGGGGTATAAGTGACAAAGGGAAGTAGAGAGTATACAGCATGTGCCATTCTGCTGCCTTGAGGGATCCTGCCTTTTTAGATCCTACTGATTTTGGAACTCGTGTTAGCCAGGAAGGTCTTCTTACTTGATCAATCATCTTCCATACAACCTGTAGCTCTGCTGCTGTGATTTGTGGATTACTACTACCTTCATTTTCTTTCTCCTTACCTTTCCTTTTATTTTCTTCATCTCTAGCTGTCTCATTTGATGAGTGAGATCCTTCACTCTGTGATATGCTAATGCTTCTTTGCCTTAAGTTATACAATGAATTCCTACTATCACTGCTGTGAGACTGTATTGAGGCCAAATCACTATATGGAGGAATAAATTTGGAGCTGGATGACCTACTCTGGCTTCTTGATCGATTTGTTCCCAATCCTTCATTATCTAGTCCATGATAACTTGATGACTGTCTTGAACTCATACGTCTTTGCCGCTTGTGCTGTCTCGTGTGTCCTGTATCATCATCATCATTATTCGTGGTGCTTAAGCTACTTCTACGTTTTTTCGAATGTTTGTGCAGTGAAGTATCAGAAAAGAAATCATCATCTTCTTCTCTTACATGCCAATTTTTATCCTTTTCCATCTTTCTTTCTAGATCTTTTGCTGCATTTTGGATTTAAAAATAGCTTAGACTGTGATCTTTTAGGTTGCCAAGCATATGTGAATGCATAACATCAATTGAGCAATATTCAGTTGGACACCAATATTCAAGGTTATTCAGCTCACTCCATCGTACCCCATGATTTTGAACAATTGATACACGCTCCCAATGTGACTTAGAATTTTTCCACTTTGTTGCCCAGCACATATGATCCTCATGATTCCGTAATGAAAAATTTCCCACATTCTTTTCACTAATTTCATCTTTAGAGATATTACAGAAAGAGCAGAACATTTTTGCAGAGTGACTCGAAAAGCCAGCCAATTTTTGTATTGCAGGAATGTCACCTATCAAAGAGAACAATGCAACTCTTAATTTCCGGCCTCGTGGATAAAGATGTGTCTTTTCAATAAATATACCATCCCATAGAGTTTTTAGATCATTAACCAGTGGTTTTAGAAGGTGATTAAGCTGTTCACTTGTGGGTTCTGTTGGTCCAGGTATAATAGCATACAAAAAAAGATTTTCCATTTTGTATCTATCTTCTTGAGGTAGGTTCATACACACCATCATAATATTGCCTACAGACTTCTGATGACCTCCAATCCTATTGCCACCAGGCCTAAACAATTTGACATATAAAGTAAACATTAAGTTGCCTGAAGTTATCGTATATTCATCATCATTTCTATCCAGAGCTGGAGTGGTTATGGAAAAGTTTTTCCAAATTTAACCATCACAAACATCCTTCATCAAATCACACTCTACACGTTCTGCCACAGGGGTTTTCTTCTCAATCAGAAGCTCAAATTTGAACAGTTTGATCTTTTCCTTAAGCCAGTCGATAAAAGAATGGTGATGAAATGTTTTAAGAGATAAGTATTTTACATGTTCTTAATGTTCCTCCATCAAATACAGCCTTTCATCACATTTAACTGCAATTTGTCCTGCTCCAAACATTTTTAAATAGTGCTTTGATGATGAAAGAAACGGTTGATTGCAACATAGTATAGATGGTTGAGATTCAGAGTTATACTCATAAAGAGCAAAGCATTTAGGACAGCATGTTTTAGTGAAAAATGATTGATTGAGCTTTAATCGACTAAAAACTGTATCTATCGAGCGTGGGACCAGGCGGACAATGCTATCAGAATCCAGTATTCCACTATCACTTAGAAGTTTGAGCTTCTTAATTTCTTCATCCAAAAATTGAGTACAACCTTCTTTGCTCAAATGATGAATCAGAGAAGGCTTTGCTGCCTGCCACATAATTATTTGGCTATACCGTTCCCCAAGATTTGAGTTTCTAGAGACTGTTGAAGATACTTCTGCCCCCAATAGCAACTGCCCCTATGTAATAAATCATTGAAACATCATAAAGACTTTAATTCTCACATTGAACTATAGATATACAGCTTACTGTTTCTGTGGAGCGGGAACTTCCAATGTTAAGTGGATTGTTGGAAGAAATTATTTCTGGGCCTTCCTATTTCTTTCCTCTTGATGTTTTGCATAAGAATTAGAGCTTTTGAAAGCCATACCAACTTCAAAGGACCCAGAAGAAGTTTGATACTTTCTATTGACACATCCAAGATCTTGACATTGACATACATGAAAAAATGGAGGCATTGTAATTGTGATAATTGTAGGAAAAGTTAGCTATTCGAAGTTACCAATTGAAGGTATTCCTTTTTTTGAAAGGCACTAGCTAATATGAGCTACATTTTTTTATCAAAAGAATATGATGGAATATGTGTTGAAATTATTTAAGTTTAAATGTTTAATTTTTAATCAGATAAATTATATATTAATTTAAAGTTATGCAGTCTACTTTATTTGTATTCTGTATACTCTCTGCATTTGTACAACAATGCATGCATGTTTATCAGAATATTTTCTATTATAGAAAAAATTCTGTTGTACGCACAAGCATCTTAATTATTTTTCTATCAAATGCCTTCTGAGTTATATCTAACTACCCTATAATTATTTGATTTTGATAAAAATTCTTAGTTATGGACTATAAGAAAAGTAATCCATATTTTTAACATAATTATTTAAAAAATTACCCCAAAAATCAAAGTTAAACCCAAAAATAAGGTTAATATTTTGTAAAAAACAATCACAAACATATTTCTTTCACTTTGAAAATTGGTCTGTACTAGGTAGAATTTTCTATAAAGAAAAAATCAAAAATACTCAAATAATAGATGCTACAAAAGTGTAAACCTTAAATAATTACATAAAAGCTGAAACCTTGTATAACTTTTCATACATAAATGTGATGAAGTGACACTCTAGTCTATTTATTCAGGTTGAAAAAAATTACTCAATAGAATATGTATTACTATCATATTGGACCAAAAATAATTTTTTGGTAATCAAAAAATGAACATAGCCTCACATTTAACAAATTATTTTTGTGGAAGAATTTTTTGAAAAGAAAAAAAAATCCGTTTCTTAAATGAGTCTGCTTTTATCACATAATCATTCTCTTTATTTTATACCATTCCTTTTGAGTTCAAGTTGCATATAAAAATATAATTTATGCATATTATAATTCCATAAAGTTGAAATATTTCTTATTCTTAATTTTTGTAATATTTCTCCTTAAATCAACTTTGATCATAAAGTTTTGGAGCTCAACAATTTATCCTTCCTCTTTGTTTAATTTAATTGAACACTTTCTTAATCTAATTATTTATGATCCCTAGTAGCTCTTACTTTCCTCATGGAAACCTGCCCACAAACACAAGAACACTTAATAGAATTTTTAATGAGACTTTGCCTCCATTCAATTCTCACTTTTGTAGATCTATACACAATTTTTGTCGTTCACTTTTGGATATGTCACCAGAATCAAATGGATGGAAAAAAACCCTACTGAAGAGCAATTAGAAAGATTTTCATCATTCGACATGAATTCTTGCAACATTGCCTTTGAACTACCTCATCCAGAATCAAATTCAGCAGTTTCGGAAAAGTTTCCACCAATTTTCCGTGAATCTTTTATTGAGCACCTTCGCATGTGTGGTTTCCCAGGATCAACTTTTGCTTGGAACCTAGATTGGTTTGACAAATGGAACCAGGTCTTGGCAAATATTCTCATTAAACACTGGGACAATGCCTTAAAAACCAATAATTTGATTGCATATCCAATTGACTCAACTCAAATTAGCTTCTCAAATCAAATAGGAGTTCTTCACCGTTGGTTTTTAGGTCATGCTGATAGATTAAGACTTGGGAAGGATTCTCATAGCTCTCAAGAAATAATCAAAGTGAGAAAGCATAAATATAGAATAAAAAAAAAGTATGAAAATCCCTTTTTTTTCAACCGTTTTTATTTATGACCTTTATTTCAAATAACAAAGATTCTTAGAATTCAGTTAACCAAACTAAACTTCTTAAACAACTTCCACATTGTGAAACTTATCACAACCTTTTCACAAACATCAAGTGTTGTTCAGACACCGAAATTGATAATGATGGATCGTTAAGACGTATCTTAATGCAATGGAGGTCTGAAGATTTTTCTAAAGTTGCACAATATCTTGACCAACAACACTTTGATATTCGAGATAATTCAACCTACTCTGGAGGTGTGCTAAAGGACTTGGCCTTGTACAAAAGAATCAGTTTGGTTTCAACATTATCCCCTAACCTTAATCCTTCTCATGTCCCCCGGGGGTTGCCGAATGACTGTTATTCTCCCTTATATCTTGCATCTCTAAATCCTCAACAACTCAGACTTTTAAATCCTCAAAATCCCATAAATTTACCTGCTCTCCTTGAAATTCTTTCTTCCTCTAATGTGAGTGATTGACAAACTCCCTTAATAATAGGTTTGCACACTCATACTCCTCATTTCCACTGTTTGGGACACTTAGCCTTGAAAAAAAAAACATAATTTTAATGATTACTATTATCATTAAAATTTATAGAAATGAAATTTGGCTTACATTGTTAGCTCCATTTTTTTCCTTTGAATCTTATACATGCTGAATTCTATACTTCCTTGTACAAAATAATTCAAAACATTTACTTCATTTTGCTGCCCCATTCTATACAGCCGATCAACAGCCTGTTGCTCAACTGCTGGATTCCAATTTGGCTCCTATTTCAACATTGAACATATAAAAAATTTAATATTTTTGTTCTTAATATGAAATAAAAGACATTGAGCTCACCATTATATATACATTTTGAGCACACCTGAGATCTATACCCACTCCTGAAGCCTGAATTGTTCCAACCAAAACTTGGCAATTTTTATTAAAATGGAATTCATGCATATTTTTGTCTTGCTTTGTCCTGCTGAGTTCACCCGTAAGCTGGGTATACCTAATATTGTGGTCATCTAAAGCCATTTTTATTCTATTTTGAAATATTAGAAAATTGTTTTTAATAAGCCAACACAATTTTGTAAAACAATTCATTATAGAATCACTTACATCTGCAAAAAGTCTGCAAAGTTGGAGAATATAACAGCTTTTGGAAAATTTATACCCCTTTCACCAGACAAAAAGTTTTTTAAGTGGCCTATAAGATGACAAATCTTTGCGGAATGCTGCCAGGTGAAATCAAAAGTTGGAGTTTCATCCAGATTTTTGTAGATTGGATGGTTGCAGAATTTTCTTAAAATCATCAGCTCTCTTAGAAACTCAGATGAGTCCCAAGGGAAGTCAGTGCTTCTGGAGGGCCCATATCGCTCAGTGAATCCTTCTTGAAGCACATCAAGTTTAGACCTCCATGGATCTGCTAATTGAACCGATATCCCCCTTTGAATCTTTTTTGGAAGAGACAAAATTGCATCCTTTGTTCTACGTAGGCTTATGACTTTCATTAAGTGATTGATTGATTTAATAGAATTAGCCTTTCCTTTTTGCAAATCTGGAAAAAGGAAATTCTTCCATAACCAGTCTTCTTGCCACTTTTCGATTCTAAGAAAAAATATGAGACTTTGAAGGTCAGTGGGCCTGTTCTGAAGTGGAGTTCCAGTCAAGCATAGTCGGTGTTGGGATTCCAAGTCAAATATTGTTTGAGCCCTCTGCAAGTAAGGATTTTTAATGTAACTAAAAGAATATTTATAAAAATTGATTATAAAAATTAAGTTTTAAGTTTTAGATATGGAAATGGGCACTAACTGAGCTTCATCTAAAACAACTCTATACCAAAAGAGCATTTGAGTCACCGGTATCTTTTTTTGGCTTTGATTTTTTGACATCGTTGGGCTAGCTATTTCATAGGTCGTTAAAACAATAGCAGTGTCCTGTAGCTCATTGACATTAGTATTTTGACAATCCTTCCCATAAATAACCTTGAAAGGAAGCGCATTATCTTCAAAGTGCACACTTATTTCTTTGATCCAATTCGATAGTGTTGCCAGGGGGCATATAATCAATGTGGCTGAACTCCGATTAATACCTTCTTGATTTTCTGATACCTGGAATTGTCTTGCTTCACCTTGAGTTGCACTTATAAGAGAAAGAGTTGAAAGTGTCTTTCCCAAACCCATATCATCAGCAAGTATTGACCCGTTTCCTTCAGGCGTTAATTGATTGTTAGGAAACTGATCTTTATAGTCATCGAATCCAGTTCTAAGCCAATGGTTGTCCTGGTGCCTCCACATGATATCCAACTTTTCCTTTAACATTCGTTCATTGTCAATCATAAAATTTATTGCTTGAAGTTGATGTGTTTTGAGAACTGTTTTGATTCCTCGGATAAGTTGATCAGCTTTCCAATCTTGAGTACTCTGAGATATTTGGAAAGAGCCTTCAAAAATTACATGCGGGATATTAAAAAAGATAGTGGAGTCGTAGTTCAGGATTGGACATAAATCGATTTGTGCAGAAGAAAATGCTTCTTTAGCAAGACTGATTAGTGTACTTGAAGAAAGGAGGCATCCCCAAAGTTGATACTGATTACCAAAAACTGGAACCAAGTAAGCATGAAAATAGAAAGGCTTCATAGGATTCAAGGCACTTCTTTGGTTTAAATGGTGAGATCCAGAGCCAATGTCACCCAATAGTGGTCCAATGTGCTGACTCTGCACTTGAGAAAGATTACCAACAAGGGTTGGTTTTCTTTCTTCAAATAGTCCAAAAATATGAACATTCAAATGGCCTCGCTGTAAAATCGTGGGGGTCAGTGAGTTTTGAAATCTTGAAATTACATTCATATAAATTTGATCGATTGTTATTGAGAACTGTCCAACACATCTGAGACTTGACATATTAAGTAAGAATAGTATCTGAAGATAGTGGTTGTTAAAAGATGAATTGAAGCAAAAAATGAATAATCAGTTTTGAATAAAACGACAAAATAACTTTTTAGCATATGCTATGCTAAGCTCATAATTCTTTCACATGTATTATTATTATCTTTTTAATAAATATTGGAATTAAATCAATGATAACTGAAATGAATAATATGGCTTAAAAATAAATCTTGAGCCTATAGAGTAAATTTTGGTTTGTGGAGGAAGAAAAATTTTCTCAATAAAAATGTGCTTTGTTGTTACATTATAATCACAAAATAGAATAATTTCACTCTTATTACACTTATTTATGTTTCTGTCTAATAGTAAAATGCTTTAGATGTCAGTTCAAAATCCAAATTGAAACTACTACCTAGAACGATGTCTTGATACTAACATACTTTTTGTAAGTCTTTGGACAGACACTTATGGTGATCTCAATAATATTAAAATTGATTTGAATTGTATGTTTTATCAAATATCTATGTAGTGTAGTGTAATAATTGAGATACTACAGTTTAACCTTCTGTTACCAACTTGGCAAGAAAATATATGTAGATATTCTTAGAACGAATATCAAATTTTGCTTTCCACAAGATGGGAAAGTGAATATTATGATATGTTAAGTGATATGTTCAAGCTTTGCTCAATCTGTGCTCAGCTCAAAATCAAAGTAATCACCAAGCTCCAAGAAACCTGTGATTGAGTTTGGTTGAACCTAGGTCTAACTGATTACCAAATCTTTGTCCAATTAATTTAAATCTGGTTTCACAATGAGCTCCCAACAGCCTTCCAACAGCTTTCCAACCACTTCCCAACATTTTTAAATGAGGGGTATTGCTAGCAATACCCCCCCAAATTTTCTGTGGTGTGTGTCTCTTGAACAAATATTTTTAATTGTTTAGTTAAATCGGCCAAGTGATCGACTGTCAGTATAGTCTAGTATATAAGTATGATATAATAGTGTTATTTTATGGTCCTACTACTTATTGATAAATGATTTAGTGATTAAACCTCAGGGGAAGACTAATAAAATAGTTATACTCAAATAAAACTCACAATACTTGGATTTAAATGCGTGCTAGTGGTGGAAAATAGAAGAATAAAATATAGTTATAGCTTATATAAAGATAATATCAATCTATAATGGCTTTATAATATATTTCTGAATGTTAATAATTGTATTGTAGTGGTTTTTTGAATTGTAGTAATTGAATGATGATAATAAACCGTCAAAATACCTTCTTACTTAGACCCAAATCCACTGGAGTGCACAGACCTTCAATCCAGATGATGTCACTACCATCCCCGGCAATTACAGCACTGTGAGGGCCCATCACCTCCCCATGGCGTCCACTTCAAGAAGTTTCAACACCTAGACCTCCAGTAAGGACCCTCCATCACTATTAATAATAACACAGATCCATACCATAAATAGAAAACCCAGATAAAAGCGGATACCATAAAGAAACAGGTAAAATAAATAATCAAAAAGAGATTTAATGAAAATAAAAGCATATAAAGGAAACAAATAAAATGTCCAAGCCCCCAATAACATCTCCAAGCATCCATTTTAACCCAGAAACATCCTTCCAACCCATAAATCCGTGAATAACCATCCAAGGAAGTAATTTCAGTTGTCCAAACTGGGTGTATGCGCCTGATATAGGTGTCTATGCTTCTGTAGGCGTTGTGAGTCCACTGATTTAGTCCATATGACCTAAAATAAGCAGAAAAACAAAGTTTATAGGCTATTAAGGGGCTAAAACCCACTTATATACCTAAATATACATAATATACTGCATATTTCACTGAATATGAGATTTATGTATACATATAAGCTTATGTATTTCAATAATTACTTCATATCACTTAAGATAAGTATATTATGACTCCATTACCACCTTAATAAGTATTATTAGGCCATGGATAAGCTATTTAAACTATTATAAATTATATAATAGAATAATAATTATATATATATATAATAAAATAATATATATTAATATTTTAACCTTATTTTTAAGATATAAGCTTAATCTACTTAAGGTTATCTTATTTTAAGCATAAGAAATACTCAGTCCTAAGGATATTTAGGCTGACATCGACCATCTTATTATCTACATTGCCCTCAACTTTTGCAGCAGGTAATCCCATTTGTGCCTTCTTGGCCTCCTGGGCTTGACCATAATATTGTTGTTTTCGGCCAAAACTTTTCTAACCTTGCTAACATATTGAGTGCAGGACTCTTGATATTTGTCCAATGCTAACAACTTGAGATGGGCCTGAATGTTCTCTTTGATAAACTCCAGAGCCGGCAGTTTCTGCTCACCATTAGGCAGTTCCTTCATCAAATCTTTTCTTGAAAGATCCTTCAAGACGTCCATACAAATATCCCTACTGCATGCTGACCAAAAAAAATCTTTTGCCTGGTTCTCATGCACTAACTCGTCCACCAGTATGAGATATTCCACCACTTCATCAAACTGAACACAGAGCTTTTTGAAGTCAGACATAGAAGAAACTCCACCTTTTGCTTGCAAGTCACCAACAATTTTATTGAGGTCCAACATGGTAAATCTAACACCCCATCTATCAACCATAGCTTTAAAAAGCTTATCCCAATCCTTGTCCTTGAATGCCTGCATAGCAATAACCTCTTTTTCCACCTCCCTATCAGCAATAAAAAATCTAACTTGCTTCACCATATCCACATGAGAAGCACCATCAACAGAAGCAGCTGCTTCATACCTGCTAATGAACCATTTAACCTCCTCCCCATCAAACTTTGGGCCATCCAAAAAAAACAATCCTAACTGAGGGAGTAAGAGGGTTAGAAGATCCAGAAGCAACAGCAGAAGAATACATCCAAATAAGTATTGAAAAGCGTTAACAATCGATAAAATAACAAGCCTCTTGCAGGCCAATAACAAAAATCCAATTAGAGTTCCAGAAAATAAGCCTCTTGCAGGCTAATAACGTTCTTGATCCAAGTAAGTCTTTAAAGAAAGCTAGAGAAATCAAACCCCACGTTGGCCGCCAACTATGGTAAGGTGAACTCTTACAGTTGCCTTGCTGTAAGCAGAATCCGGAGGAGATATGTGGATTTAGTGGAAAACCCCGTCCTTCCAACAAAAATAACAAAATGGGAATTCTAAATCACTTAGCTAACCAGTCTACTTGGATCTGATTGATAAAAATAATGAAACTCTAAAATATTTAACGCTTATTGAGATTTAAATAAAAGTGGCTGTTGAGAAAGAAATACTGATTACAACAACTAAGGTGTACCAGTGAAAGATCTGAAAAGATTGACTTTTATGTTTTTATAATAATTTGAATTTTTATGAGACAGCAATAATCAAGTCCCAGTGATGAAGACCTTTCTAAAGATACCCTGTGTGAAGTGTGATTTAAATTGTTGAGTAGTATTTCTAAAATGTTATTTATAAAATAAAAAGTTATAAGGGTATTACAAATTTATTTAATTTGTTGAGTAATAAAAAATGAGACTGTGGTGGTTAAAGATTAAGCTGTATGATGTCTGATTGTAAGATGATGCCCAATTTTGAGTCTGAGAGACTCTTAAGTATACCTAGTCACGTGCCTAAGTTTCCCCTCCAGAGCTCACCCAGATTCAATCCGGAGCCCGTACGGAGCTCGTCCGGAGTCCGTCCGGAGTCCAAGCGGAGTCCATACAGAGTCCGTCCGGACTATCAGACTCAATTAGAACCTGTAAAACTATACTAAAAAATCTAGAAAAATCACACATGATAGAGCCACTTCCCCTTTACATTCCCAACTAATTTTCGTAGCCTGCGCAGCTCTAATCACCCGTGAAAAGTCATCAAAGTTAAGTATTTTCTAAAAACGAAAACATTTCTATAAAACTTTAAAATTCATTTAAAAATATAAGAAAAATAGTAAAAATTCTGGGAAAATTTCCCAAGGTTCTTGAGTGACTTGACTTGCTACTTATAATTTTTTCAGACCGTAAAAATAATTTTTCTCCATAAAATAAATTGTTTTCAGTAGGCATTCGCTTTTAACCAGTTTCTTCATATTTAAAACTCAAATAAATTAAATAAAACCCCTTTTAAAATAATAACATCGTCAATCTTTACGTCGTAATAACTCCATTTACGTATTTAGGTGCCTTACTAAAATTTAGGCTACCACAGTGGCCTGGCCTCCCTGAAGCCAGAAAACCAATAAAAACAACTAATCTACTTAGAAAAATTAGCCACAACTACTAAAACCTTTAAAACACAGAATTTCACTATAACAACATTGTGACATGAAATATAGAGAAATATTAGCTCTATCCAATGTTATTAAGCACTTAACCCTAAGACTTAAGGTTAGACCGTAAAACAGGAAAAAAAATTAAATAGCTATCTTTTATAAATGAAAAATGAGGAAATGACCCCTTAAAACTTAGAGTATGAAAAATGTCTACAAGACATAAAATATAGAGAAAAGCTGGGGCTATCCAATGATAGTATCCAAATACCCGCAGACACAATATCCACGGAATAAAACCAGAAAAATACCCAATTCCTTAACAGATGTCAATTAAGACGTGCACAAACAGCGCCAAATCACACAACAAAGGCCCCTGCCAATGTTGGAAGACCACACTGGGTAAGTCTAGTAGCCTGGCTGACACTTCCTCACTCTAAAAAAAACAATAAAAAAAATGCTATGATTTTTTCTTTTTATACTTTTTTAGTAGAGTAGGAAGATTAGATATCTCCTTCCCAGGTATCCAAGAATCATATTCAGATGATTTATTCTTGAATCTCAATAAGTATTCTGTACCTTTTTCAGCAGTGACTATTCTGTCATTTTAAAATTTTTTCATTTTCTGTTGTTTCAGTTATCTCATTTGGGGTTTTCTTTGGTCTTCCCCTCCTCTTTGGAAATAAATCACTATTGAATGTGTAAGGTTTCAGAAGAGATATTGGAAAAACAGGATGTTTTCTTTCATATGGAGAATACAAAATAGCCTCAACTGAATTATCTCCAATCAACCTTCTGACAACAAATGGACCAAAAAATGGATCTTTCAATTTTTTATTACCTTGTAATTTGAAGTGGACTGTAGAAATCAACACTATATCACCCTTTTTAAAAGTGTATTCTTTATGGGATTTGTCCCATCTTTTCTTCTTGAATTCAAATGATTTTTCAATACATTTTTGAGCATGATTTCTACATGGTTGTTGCATTTGAAGAAAAGATTTTACACCAGGATGTATATCCAATTTAGGTATTTTGTTATTGAGAATTTGGGCAGGAGTATTTGGAACATATCCAAGCCAGAGCTCAAAAGGCTTTATTTGAGTAACAGAATGTACAGTGCTATTATAAGCAAATTCCAACCCAGGAAGTATAGTAACCCAATCATGAGTGAATCTGTCATTATCTTTATACTCAAGGCCAAAGGCACAATACCTTCTTATCATGTCCTCTAAAGTCTGAATCATTCTTTCAGCTAAGCCATCAGTCTGTGGATGATGGGCAGTAGAAAGTTTCAGATCACAACCACAAACATCCATCAGAGACATCCAAAATTCAGAAATAGATTTAGGGTCTCTGTCAGAGATTATGGCTTTAGGAAACCCAGAAGTATTAAACATTTGAAACTAACATAAGATAGCTTATTCTTTAGTGGAAACATTCTTGTGGGTAGGGATAAATTTACACATTTTAGTGAATCTGTCCACAATAACCCAAATAGAGTTATAACTGTCTTTTCCAGAAATAGGTAATCCTGTTACAAAATCCATGTTTATTATCTGCATGGTGCATCAGGAGGTTTAATATGTTGCATTAATCCTGCTCTTTTACCAGTCAATCTTTTGATTTTTGGCAAGAATCACAAGATTCAACATATAATTTTGTGTCTTCAGACATATTAACCCACCAAGCAGTGCTCTTAATTCTGATCATTGTTTTTTCAAGATCAAAATGTCCAGCTAATATGTCATCATGACAAATTTTCAAGATGATTTCTTTCATAGAAGGAGGAATAACAATAACATTACTCAACTTCCTTCTATAATATAGATATACTTCATCTATAGAAAATTTACCTTTTTCCAAAGCCTTCTGGTACTCTGGTGGAAGGATTTTAATTAAAGCTTGTATTGAAGCATTCTTTGGATCATTTAATATGGTGCATAACTTTTTTAAGTCAGTGTCCTTGTCATATGCATCCAGAATAAGCTGTAATAGCTCTTCCTCCATATCAACCACATATATCCCATGAATATGAATAATTTTATCTTCAGGATCATAATCAGAATTAGAGTCATCATTTGGTAAAGGTAACCTTGATAACATATCCACATTTGAGTAAACAATACCAGCCCTATGAATAATTGTCATTCTCCCTCTGTACTCTTGAACAGCCAACTTCCATCTGAACATATGTCTGTTAGGTGTTTTCAAGCTTAAAAGGGATTTAACTGCACTGCAGTCAGTGACAAGTTCAAATTTCTGGTCATCTAGGTAATAATGTAGCTTCTCTAGAGCCCACACTACAGCTAAACATTCCAATTGATGAGCACCATATTTCAATTCACTATTTCACAAGGTTCTTGAAATATAACAAATTACTACTTCTGAAACCTTTTCATTCATCACTTGTTTTTGATGGAGGGCAGCACCAAGACCAATAAAACTGGCATCAGTGTACAAAACAAACGGTTGATTACAGTCAGGTAAAGCAAGAATTGTTGCTGACATCAAACAGTGTTTCATAGTGTCAAAGTCTCTTTGTCTTTCACTATTCCAGACAAAAGCAACATCCTTTCTAGTTAATTGGGTAAGGGGTAAAGCTATGACTTGGTAATTTTCAGTGTACTGTCTATAGTATCCACACATTCCCAAAAAACTCTGGAGCTCCCTAACTGTGGTAGGAGCCTTCACCTATTGTATGGCTGCCATTTTGTTTTGGTCAACACATATCTGTAAGCCTGAAACAACATGACCAAGAACTTTTAAAGAATGGAAACCAAATTTACATTTCTTCAAAGCAAGTGTCATATTTATTTCATCCATTTTCTGGAATACTTTACACAGGTGGTTAAGATGATCCTCAAATGTTTTTGAGAATATAATGATATCATCAATATAAACCATCAGCCATCCTTCAATTATCTCTTGATGGAATTTGTTATTCATGACTTTTTGGAAAACTGAAGGGGCATTTTTAGGGCCAAAAGGCATCCTAATATACTTATAAATACCCATATGAGTAGCAATCATCATAAAATTCTGAGAATTTTATCTCAACAGGTACCTGGTGATATACCTTGTTATCATCCAAACAGCTGATATATTTAGCACCCTGTAAAGTAGCATGTATAGAGCTAATTCTAGGTAAAGGGTAGATATCATCAACAGTATAAGTATATAGTGCTCTATAATCACCACATAACCTGGCTTTATCTTTCTCATAAGAAATTAGGACAGGAGAGATAACACAATATTTAGGTGTTTCAACTACATTTTCAATAATATTCATTTTCAAAAGGGTAGAGATATTGTCTTCAATATCTTTTCTCTTTGTGGGAGAAGCAGGATAAGTCTTCTTCTTTAAACTAGGTGGTATATCAGTTAATGGACAAGAAAATGAAAGTTTCATTTCCTCTTTAACTAATCCCAGTTCATGTGACCCATGAGCAAAGGCCATAGGAAAAGACTTTATTAAGTTAATGATGGAATCTTTATCCTCACCAGAAAGTTGTTCTCCAAAAGAGGCATTGTCAATTTCAGACATAAGGGCATGCATTTTATTTGTAGATCTTCCTTTATATTGAACCACAGAATTACATGTGTTCAATTCTGGTTTTAATATTTTTTTAGGGGAGGAAATCTTAAATTTTCTTTTCCCATTCATCCCCATTGTGAAACATTGGTTGGAAGGATCCAATTTTACGCCATACTTGGTTAAAATATTATTCCCTACAATAAACCAATTGCTTAAGTTATCATTTTTCATGAAAACAAAATCACAAATAGCTCTTACATAACCATGGTTATATTTAAAAAACACTGTGGCTTTGTATTTACCAATGGGAGACAAAACAGAGCCATATCCTCTCCAATTTTCAGAAATGATAGGCATTAGTTTTTATTTATAGTCTTGATCCACTGAAGCAAGTGCTCTTTCAGATACTACACTTCCTCCAGCTCCAGAATCCAGAACAACTTCAATGCTGGCTCCATTGATCAAGACTGGTGCCTTGAGAGGGGCAATAACAATTGAGCCATCCTCAATGTTTTTTATGATCTCAGCATCTTCAACTGTAGATAAATCATTATTATCAATATCAATAGTATTTAAATAATGGATATCCTCTTCCAGCATCAAGATTTCTTGTTGAGATTCATATGAAATATTGCTGGCACAATCACTTGAAGTATCATCAAGTGCTACTGTGTCATCAGCATGCTCCTCCGTTTGTTCTACAAGATTTATCTTCTTGTCACAAACATGGCCCTTCTGCCAAGGTTTGTTGCACTTGAAGCAAGTGTTTGTTGCATACTTTTTAGGTGCAACAGGGGCAGAAGGCTTCCCCATACTTTTCCAGAGTTTTCTGTTGAAAAGTTGAGGGTTTTTCCTAAGTAGTTCTAGGAATGAATCTTCTGGCATCATACTTGTTGTTTAGAAGAATCTCATTACAAGTATTGATGAAAGAAGAAGGTTCTCTGGTGAACTCAGTCCTAGCCACTATCAAGTCTCTCAAAGACATTGGTAATTTATAAAGGATCCTGTCCTTCCATAACTCAAACTCCATTTTTGGGGCCATAGCTCTTAAGATTTTAACAAGTCTTTAAGAACTCAATAGGTTTATCAGTAGAAGAACTATATTTTGTTTCCTCATACTGCCTTTGTTGAGCCATCCTAAACTTGGAGCCCCCAAATTGTGCTTTAATTAATTTCTTCCAATCTTCCCATGAGTGATCATTCCCATCTAATAGGACAGATTCATACCACATAAGGGCTACATGGGTAAGTAAAGAAATTAACTTAGACACAACTTCCTCATCTGGGATTTTGTAAGAGTTTTTCAAGTTATCAATTCTGCAAATAAATTGTTGCCAATCAGAAGAAGAATCACCATCAAATGTTGGATTATGGTTAAGTTTTGGCCAATTCTTTTGATTTGAAGGAGTCTCCTTAGTACTAGCTTGTTTCTGAGTAAGAAGCAGCTGTAACTTCTCTAATTGGGCTGTAATCTCATTGTTCAATCCTTCTGTTGAAGATCCTGGTGCATCATCAATTTTTGATGGAAACTCAGTGGTATCAACAGGTGTTTCTGGAACTATTTTTACCTTAGATGAACTAGCCACAGGTAATATTTGAGCATCCTGCACTATATGTTCCTTTAAAGAAATTTCAGAATATTCCTGGTCATTCAAAAATTAGTTCAATTTCTTTTCAATGGTTGTTAGTCTTGTTTTCATTCTTGGAAGACTAGATAAACTCTCATTGATAGTTGCAAAAGATAACTTATTTTTTTTTGAAAAGATGAATAATGGTCATTCAATCTCTTCAGATTCATCTTGTCTATCTCCAGCTCTTCACAAAAGATAGATACAGTGTCTTTTAATTTGGACTAATCATTTTTGATATTTTGCCACAAAGCAACCTTCTTTTCATGAGTTGCCTTATAATTAAACAAATCATCAGAGACTTTCTGCAATTCACTCCTTAAGGATTGATACCCTTGCTCAGTTAATAAACCATTAAACTTCTGAGTTAATTGCATATTGTTCATAATATGATTCTGTTTTGCAATAATTTCTCTCAAGTACTCATCATTAATCTTTGCTACATCTGGAGTGTTTCTCAATAAGGAAACTGAGTAACTTTCCAGACTCTCATAGAACTCAGGGTCAAGAGTTTCATCAATTACAGCCATATCAGGGTTAATCATTGAAGTAGAAATTAAAAGTAAAGGGTTAGATACATGAGTTATTTTTCTACTGCTCCCAGCCTCTACTGGTCTCAAGGTTTATTCTTCCCTCTCAGATTTACCTGAAGGAGCAGAATCAGCTACAAGAAATGGCACTTGAGAATCAATAGAGGGGCTTAACAGGGTTGGCTTGGCAAGACCATATTGGATTTTCTTCTTCTTCTGCCTCCTTGATAGGGTTGAGGAGGTGTGGGGTTGTATTGGTTGGGTCTTGACGGACCTTCCTGAGGCAACTGATGCTGATTTTGAGACAGGTTGTCCCACCGAGTGTTTAACCAATCCCACTGCCACTTGGAAACTTCCACTTTCTCTGGCTGCTGAGGAGCCAATTGTTGATGATCCCTGGGGGGAAGATGTTTCCTCTTCTCTTGAAGAAAGGCATCTATCTTTCTTACCTTTTCTTCCACAGCATCTACCCTTGCCCTTACTCTCAAGTTTTCTGTCCTTAGCTCCTTTATGTGAGTTGACAGATTCTTTACCTGTTGAGGCAATGGCATCTTTTTTATCCTGAATCCTTTTGGAAGTTCTTCTGGTGGCTTTATTACAGGTTTCTGATCCTGAGTTGTGTCTACTAGGATTTCCACTTCTTCCATCTCCACATCCTGTTTGGGACAAGGATTTATAATTTGAAAAATTCTTCTTGTTAAAGGAGAACTTGCAGAAGTAGGCTCATCATAATCAATTAAGTTAAGTTCCTCTTCACGTGCAGCAGAACCACTTTGGTCAGTCATTCTTTTAAGATTCAACTGAAATGAAGAAAGGAGACAATAAGATGAATTAGTCTTTTATTTTTAATTTTTATTTAAAAGAAATAAAATAATAATAATAATAATAAATCTTTTTTAGGATAAAAATAAACTAAATAATAATTAATTTATTAATTAAAAACAATTTAAACCCAGGATTATAAAATAATCAACTGAAGAAATAAATTAAAAATTTTTATTAATAATTTTAAGATAATTATTATCAGGATTTAAATCAACTGATCAATTAACTACCAGGACTTAATGTCAACTGAAGTAATTAAATATGAATTTTATTAATTAAAAAAATTTTTAATTTCCAGGACAATTTGTCAACTGGAACAAATAAAATTTAAATTATCAGGACAAAAGTCAACTGAAAATTATAATAATTAATATTAAAATATAATTTTTTATTACATCTAGGACAAAGAACACAATTGCTCTATTATTGTCAACTAGGAAAAATAAAAAAAATAATAATAAAATTAATTTCAAATTACCAGACACCTCCTCCTGTAAAATGAGAAAATTAATGCCACTTACAGAGTGGTGAGTAAAAGGAAATACGTAGTAGAAGAAGAGTGCAAAGTGACCCATAAATAGTAATATAAATAATTACCACGATATATAAAACATTTAGTCAATATATGAACCTAATTTTTGGAGCGCGGTTCAATTCCCATTTGCAGCAAAAAATTTTGTCACGTTGTAGACAATCCTATAGTACTAGCTATAGGCCTTGACCAAGGGAGTTGGAGAAAAACCAGAGAGAAATTCCCCTGTCCCTTTAGAAAAATAGAGTGAGATTTACCTGCTACATTAAATTGGTTCCTGTTTTGCTAAAGCCCCTTTTTCAACACACTTGACTGCTTGATGAGCCAAGAAAGTAGTCCCCAGACAGACTACCAGACCAAAGAACTGAAATGTAGACCAATGTCCACACCAGAGACAGCAAAGATACTTGATGTAGGCTGCAAATCCACACCAGAGACAGCAATAATACTTGCTATAGCTTGCAAGACTATAACAGAGAAAACAGTTGCCAAAGTTAAGTTAAATGAAGAACTTACTTACAACAAACACAGCCAAATGTGGCCATAAAATAGTGAAAACTGAGTGAGGAACAATGATATCACCTCCGGATGGTTGTATGATGATTAAGGTTGCCCCAAAACTGTCTTATTCGCTATGTGCACACAGACCACTATCTAAGAGCCCATGCACACCCACCAATTTAGCCCCTGTACCAGCCAAATTGCATTAAAAACCCTCCAGAAGTGCTCCCCAACCTTCTAAAACAGAGGCGGGCCGGCCGCCCGACATTGGAGGTGTTGCCTGAAGTGGCACAGCCTCCCTAAAGCCAGAAAACCACTAAAAATACCCAATCTACTTAGAAAAAACAACTACCACTACTAAAACCTCTAAAACACAGAATTACACTATAACAACATTGAGACATGAATTTTAGAGAAAAATTAGCTCTATCCAACGGTACTAAGCACTTAGCACTAATACTTAAGGTTAGCCCGTAAAACACAAAAAACAAAATTAAACAGCTATCTTTTTAAATGAAAAATGAGTAAATGACCCCTTAAAACTTAGAATATAAAAAATGTCTCCAAGACATAAAATATAGAGAAAAACCAGGGCTATCTAATGATAGTACCCACATACCCGCAGACCCAATATCCACGGAATAAAACCAGAAAAATACCTAATTCCTCAGAAGATGTCAATTAAGACCTGTCCAAACAACGCCAAATCACACAACAAAGGCCCCTGCCAATGTTGGAAGACCACATCCTCCCTCCAATTAAGAATGTCCACAATCTTTCTTCATCAAACCACCATGTTCAACCTTCTTCCTAAACATGCCTCTGAAATGGGTCCTTGCCAATACTGCATTGACAATAATCTAATCTTCACCATGACACCACCTGTCCATCCATACAGAACGTCCTTCAATGTCTGCCAATCTAGAAAGAAGCCCTGCTACAGAACAGACCTGGTCCATTATCTTCTGCAGCAGATTCACCTCCACCTCAACTTGGTCCATCTTCTACCAGCACCAAAAGATCTAGGCCATCCATCCTGATACCCATATAAATCAAAAAGCTTCAACCTTCCCAGAAGAGTGACACAACCCATAAAACAACTAGATCCACCATCCCTGGTCCATCTGATGGTAAAGAACTTTCATTTCTTCCTTCAACTTTAAAACTGATGGCTTCTCAGTTCCTCCATCTTCTGATAGTGATGATGACAATGTAGGATCCATTGCACCACCAACACCAAACCACTTGCCCACTATCAAGGCCAAGTTCCAACAAAACACATCTCAACAGAAACACCTTCTGCTAAACTACTTCAAATCCACTCCTGCTAGAGATCCACATGACATTGAGAACAGAAGACACCTCATTCACCAGTTCAAGGCTATTTCTGAACACTTCATTTCATCTCTTGATTCCCTCTGTAATTCCACTAGTACTTGAGTTTGATTCAGAAAAGAAAAATTGACCACACCCTCTATAGGATGTAACCACAAAACAACCCTCAGTTTTAAGTTTTGGGGACCATCCTCATTTTATAGTCTTGGGGGACTCAAAAACCCTCAGTTGAAAGTCTTGGGGGACTCAAAAACTCTCAGTTTAAAGTCTTGGGGGACTCAAAAACCTAAATCATAAACCCAGAACAAGAGATCAACCACATTAAGACACAGAGAAAAAACTAACGCTCTGGTGTAATTGTGAATAGAGCTGCCAGCCCATAAATTACCCCCAAACTTGCCTTTGCTAAATTCGGAGGCTCTCCCTGTGGATACCCTCAACCAATCTTTCAAAACCAATTCCAACAACAAAACCCATTCCTCAGTTTAAAGTCTTGGAGGACTGAACCAACAATAATCCTCAGTTTAAAGTCTTGGGGGACTAACACAGTGTTCAGTTTAAAGTCTTGGCGGACTAGCAGAAATTCCAGTTTATAGTCATAGAGGACTGGAATAAAATTTGCATAAAAAAAGACCCAGCCAGTTTCATGCAATACACTCACGGCCAACCTGCAGAACTTCCACCTTCACTTCATCATCTACCCATCACTGACAAAAATCTCCTTCTTATCTCTTTCCATTATCCTTTCTCACCACAGATCATGGCTGGATCCCCTGCTGTTGACCCGTCTACTCTTCCTTGCTTCACTGCTCCCAAGGACTATGCCTGCGAACAGTGCATCCACATGTGCAGACCTTGCACATTCACTCTTCCAACTCCTAAAGCCAAATTCTACAACAGGGTTTTTGATTCTTGCTACTCCAAAAAGAAAAGATGTGAAAAAGATGCCAACTACCCTATTCCTCCTCCTTCACCTTCTCATAAATACATCTCCAGATCCCCTACAAGATACCCAGAGCTTGGTCCTTCCTCTTCCTCTTTATCATCCGCACCTTCCAGAAGATCCAGAAGCTCCGCTTCCAGAACACTTCCCAAAAGACCAGCCTTAGCTTCCCAAGAAACTGCCTTTATCTCTGCTAAATTAGCTCCAAAAGCTTCAAAATCAGCTCCTAGGCTTCTAGACCGCGTCCAGGCGGCCCGCCTGCCTCACTAGACAGTGAAAATCAGGCTCAAAACCTCAAAAAAACACCAGAAAAAAGCCAAATTCAGCCAAATAACGAAAACAACTCCACACAATTAGCTCCCACTGCTGCCAGAGCAATGCAGCCAACCTTTCCAAGGTCCACAAGCTCCAAATTTTCCCAAACTTCTAGGAGACCTGCCAGAGGACCCCATGAAGAAACCAGAGCACCCAACACTGCACCAAGGCAACAACTTCGTCCCCAGTTAAGACAACGAAACTACACCTCTCCTCTGTCAGGCAACTATTCTTCTGACAGTTCCATTCCCTCAAAAGCTCCATCTAGAAGAGATCAATCTGCTTCCAAGTCACCCTCTCCTGCTCCATCTTTTAACAACCTTGGTACTACATCACCAGCACCTCCTCCAGCTGAATCCAACAGGAATATCATCCGCAACAACAACAACAGTCCCGCTGCTCCAGCTAGGCCCCAGGAACATCAGCTTCCTAGTTCACCTTCTCAAAATCTTTCAGAGGAAGAGCAAGAGAATCCATATCTTTCCCTGATTGATCCACCTACTATGACAATTCCAAATTCTTCAGAAGTCCAAATTCCGGCTGCTTACAGATTTGATGAGCTTCCAATCTGTAAGTTCCACATAAATTCATCTAATTTCTTCAACAAAAATAATTACTGATCCAATTCTGTTTGTCTAGTTGGCACCCCTCCTCATGAATTTACTATTTGAGTTGGCCAACCTCTAGAAACTTCTTTGACCCTGGATTATGGAGACATGAAACAACACCTAAGCACCATTTGTTCCAACATGCTGAAAGCCTTCACCCTCCATGGACCTTTGAATGACTTTGAAAAATCCCTGAGAAAGCGCCTGTTGGACAACCACTAAAAGATGTCTAGGATCATTAAGCACACCTTCCAGCACTACATTCCTGCTTCTTCTTCTTCCTCCTCTGAACTTCCGTCCAAACCCATTCGTGACCATTATAACCCATATAATCTCTCCAGCAAGATGCACTTCAAAGAACACAGTGCTTCCCACAACCCCAACAAAAAACAAAAACGACATCATAATCCGGACCAGCCTCCAGAAGCTTCATCATCCAGGAAATGAGCTCCTGCAAAAATATTAGAAACATAATAATAATATAAAACAAACTAATAAAAATAATTTCAGAAGAATTTTTTTTTTTAATAGTACCTTATCCTACTAAACTACTAATCACAAGAAAATTTGAAAATAAAATGTAAATGAACTAAATAAAATAATATGAAATAAAATAATTATATATAAAAAAAATTGGTATCCATTAGCCAATTGATGAGCTGTTCCCCTGATACCTTACCCACATCCAAGTGCACCTTGATGTGGATACACAATTAAATATTTTAAATGATTAACAATAAAATTTTAGAAATTAAAGAAGATAATAAAAATAATGAAAAACAGAAATAAATGAAAAAAAAAAATAAAAAAAAGAAAATAACATTGCCCGGCCAATTGATGAGCTTATCCCCACCAATGCTTGCCCACATCCAGGTGACCCTGATGTAGTAACACCCTATATTTTGATTTTATAATTTTAAACACCCCCATAAAAAAATTCAAAGAAAAAAAAGAGAAAAAAAGAAAATAATCTAAACCACTATCTAGCAAAAACATAACTACAACATCAAAGACAGTCCAGCTCCATAGATGGTCCAGTAAGAGAAAGTCCGGTCCATAGAAATGATCACTGGGTGGGCTACCTCCAATAAGTAAAAATGATGGGAGACCACCAGTGATCCACCGCCAATACAAAAGAGCCAAAGATAAAGAATCCAGTCCCGAACCAGTATAAAGTCATAGTGGACTTAAACCTGAAAAATAAAGAACAGAACTAGAATTCAACTGAAACAAACAAAAGACTTGAGACAGACATTCTGGGGTAACTGTTCTACAGAGCAGCCATCTCATCAGTTACCCCCACACTTGCCAAAATAAAATTTAGAAGCCCCCCCCTGGGTACCTTCTAACCAACAAAACACAACATCCAACACAATAAACCAAAACCAATAAAAGTGAAGAGTCCGGCACATGAATACCAAATTAATTTCCAGTTTAAAGTCATAGAGGACTAAAACCTGTGAAAAGAAACCAATACTAGGGTTCAACCAAATTAAGAGAAAGGGTTGGAAACAGACAATCTGGGGTAATTGTTGATAGAGCAGCCAGCCCATCAGTCACCCCCACACTTGCCAAGGCAAAATCTAGAGGCCCCACCCATGGGTACCCTCTAACAAAAGTTTCCAACACAAAAGTTGCTCTGCAACACCAAAATCCAAAATTTAAAGAACGTTCCATAGTTTATCCTCATTGCGGAGTCAATCTTCTTCATGCCTAGTGCCTCTGGGATAGAACCTCTTCACCTGTTCTGCAGCCACTCTCTTTTTCAAGACTGAACCATCCAACTCCTCCAAAACATAAGAACCTCCAGACGCCTGAGATCTGACTCTGTAAGGTCCCTTCCATCTGTCAGCAAACATCTTTCCCCACTGACTCTCCAAACTTCTATTATACACCAAAACCAAACAACCAGGTTTAAAGGGATTCCTGAGTCTATGAGCCAACTTCTTGTCCCAGTACCTGACTGATTGATTCCTAATCTTCATCATTCTAGAGTATTCCCTCTCTTGACATTCCTCTCTACATTCCAACTGTTGCATCCTGGCACAGAGCAAATCTTCTGTTGAGTGCACGTCATCCCATTCAATTCCAAGATAAGAGACAGCTTCTAAGTCCACTTGTAGAACAGCTTTTTGACAAAACATTAACTTGTAAGGAGTATAGCCAGTTGTCCTCTTCACAGTGACTCTATCAGCAAATAACACCAAGAGTAAGTAATGCCTCCACTTTTCAGCACTATCCCCACACATATTTACCAAAGCATTCTTGATAACTTGATGGCTTCTTTCAACCATGCCTTCAGCTTCAGGATAATAAGGTGTAGTCACTCTAACTTTAGAGCCAACACTAGCCACAGCTTCTTTAAATTTGGCACCAAACTCCGACCCGCCATCAACAGTCACCAACTTCATCAACCCATACCTATAAATCCACTCCTTCTTCAAAAACTCTGCCACATTCTTGGCAGTCAAATTAACCAGAGGCGCTGCCTCAACCCAACCAGACAAATCATCCCTTGCAACAATCAAGTATCTATACCTGCCCTCTTTAATATGGACAGCATCTAGACTGACTCTTCCAAAAACAGTTGTTTCACCAGTAGCACGGCCAACCTCTTTAGGTTTCAGTTGACTTCTTTTTTGACATTCTTCACAAGATTGAACCCAACCCTACACAGCCAACTTCATACCTGGCCACCAAAATCTGTCAGCTACTCTTCTATAAGTCTCCCCAAAGCCTCTATGACCAAGGTCTTCATGCAAGGACTTCAACACAACCTCTTGACCCTTCTTCGGAGTCACCACAAATTGAGGATTAGGATGTCTCTTCCTCATCAGCCTTCTTCCTGACACATAGAATCCAGGACTCTTCTTCATGATTGCCATCCAAGTAACATCATCACAACTATCTGGCCTATCCAAGGTCAACAGATATTCCACCAAAATAAAATAAAACCCAGACTGACCCCAGGTCTCATGTTCAAAATCCAATGAAACAACATCCAAGGGTACGACTCTGTCATCAAAATCACCAGTGTGAACATGAACCAATTGACCAGCCCAACCAGGACACTAATCCTTAAATTTTGGCATGTCCTTTTCTTTCCACTGAATCTTGTGAGAATCCAGTTCACTAAAAAAAACACCCTTTTCCAATTTCGAGCCGTCCCAAAAAAGAACTCCTTCTTCATCAACAAAAACATCCTGATCACTAGAATCAAGATTAGATCCATCCAGTTTAGCCTCTTGGGAGAGGTCAGAACAATCATCCAGTTTAGCCTCATGGGGGAGGAGAGAAAAATCCTTAGCACCCTTTGTGCTGGCCCTAACCACTGGAACATATTCATCAAACTCTTCAGAATCAGAATCCTCATCTGTAGGTGGCCTCCTTGATAATCCATCAGGCAACGTAAAAGTTTTCCCTAGTTTGTGTACCAGGTCAAAAGAAAAATGTTGAATAAATGCCACCCACCTAGTCATTGGCGCATTTGGAAGACTAGGTGTATTGATCATCTGAACTAAAGATTTTGAATCCACCTGCAGCTCAAAATGCTGCCCCCACAAAACCGTCTGTAGCATCTTCAAAATTTTTGCTACACCACACAATTCCAACTTAGGTTGAGAATACCTAGATTCCACCTCATTAAACACCACAGACTCATATATTACTGGTCTGACCCTCCCAGTCTTATTCTCTTGAGACAAAAAAGCACCAGCAGCAATATAGCTTGAGTCCACTGCCAGATAAGTTTTTCCAGCATCAACACCATAATCCAACTTGTGAAGAACAATATCTTCACCAACAACCTTCTTCAACTTCTGAAAAGCCTCTTCACACTCTTTAGTCCATTCCCAGTCTGCATCTTTCCTGGTAAGCCTCCTTAAAGGTGAAGCCAACAAAGAAAAATCCTTAATTAAAATCCTGACATACACACACACACCCAAAAATCCCCTGACTTCAGTGGTGTTCTTAGGCCTTGGCCATGACTGAATTTTATTAACCTTTTTCTTTGCCATAATCCTTCCCTCTTTACATACCACATGACCCAGAATTTCCAAAGCAGGAACACAACAACAGAATTTTGACCCTGAAATGGTCAAACCAGCCTCTTCAATCCTAAATAACACTCTCTCTAGAGTTATTGCATATTCCCAGACAAACCTCCTTATTCCAGGGTTCTCAGCTAACACCTCATTATCATAATCAGTGGATGGTCCTTTAATTACACCATCATCAATAAAAATATCAGCATGAGTAGGGACCTCATCCTGCAAAATCCAAGTCATCTGCGCTTGATATACTGCCACTGAATTAGTTGCTCCTTGAGGCAACCTAGTGAGCTGAAATCTTCCCAAAGGAGTCTCGAAAGTTGTGAGAGGCCTTGAATCCGTTGTGGTCTTCAAACATTGGCAGGGGCCTTTGTTGTGTGATTTGGCGCTGTTTGTGCATGTCTTAATTGACATCTGTTAAGGAATTTGGTATTTTTCTGGTTTTATTCCGTGGATATTGGGTCTGCGGGTATGTGGGTACTATCATTGGATAGCCCTGGTTTTTCTCTATATTTTATGTCGTGAAGACATTTTTCATATTCTAAGTTTTAAGTGGTCATTTCCTCATTTTTCATTTATAAAATATTGCTGTTTAATTTTGTTTTTCGTGTTTTACGGGCTAACCTTAAGTCTTAGGGTTAAGTGCTTAGTACCATTTGATAGAGCTAATTTTTCTCTATATTTCATGTCTCAATGTTGTTATAGTGAAATTCTGTGTTTTAAAGGTTTTAGTAGTTGTAGCTAATTTTTCTAAGTAGATTAGTGGTTTTTATTGGTTTTCTGGCTTCAGGGAGGCCGGGCCGCTTCAGGCGGCATCTCCGACGTCGGGCGGCCTGCCCGCCTCTGTTTTAGGAGGTTGGGGAGCACTCCAGGAGGGTTTTTTATGCAATCTGGCAGGTACAGGCGCCAGATTGGTGGGTGCGCATGGGCTCTTAGTTAGGGGTCTGTGTGTACATAGTGAATAAGACAGTTTGGGGCAACCTTAATCATCATACAACCATCCGGAGGTGATCTCATTGTTCCTCACTCAGTTTTCACTGTTTTCTGGCCACAATTGGCTGTGTTTGTTGCAAGTGAGTTCTTCATTTAACTTAACTTTGGCAACTGTTTTCTCTATTATAGTCTTGCAAGCTATAGCAAGTATTATTGCTGTATCTGGTGTGGATTTGCAGCCTACATCAAGTATCTTTGCTGTCTCTGGTGTGGACTTTGTTCTACATTTCAGTTCTTTGGTCTGGTAGTCTATCTGGCGACTACTTTCTTGGCTCATCAAGCAGTCAAGTGTGTTGAAAAGGAGCTTTAGCAAAACAGGAACCAACTTACTTTAGCAAGTAAATCTCACTCTATTTTTCTAAAGGGACAGGGGATTTTCTCTCTGGTTTTTCTCCAACTCCCTTGGTCAAGGCCTATAGCTAGTACTATAGGATTGTCTAAATTTCTGGCGCCCAACGTGGGGTAGAACTTGCTAGTTCTTTGGAATCTCTGTTTTCTTTGGATGGCTCTTTTTAGTATTTTGGACTGGAAAAATGGCTTCTGGTTCTGCTATTCCTGTGGTGACTGTCAGTGGGGGGGATGGTCCTCCTTCTGTGATGGTTAGGGAGTGTGTGAGAATTAAAACTTGGGATGGTACCAAGTTTAATGGGGAGGATGTCAAGTGGTTTCTAGAGAAGTATGAAACTGCAGCTGGAGTGGATGGTGCTTCCTACCTGGACATGGTGAAGCAGATTATCTTCTTCATTGGTGATAGGTCAGTGGAGAAGGAGATTGTGGCCATGTCTGGCTACAAGAAGAGGGATTAGAAATTTTTGTGTAGGGAAATGGTGGATAGATAGGGTGTCAGGTTCACTATGGTGGATTCGAACAAGGTTGTCAGTGAATGGCAATCTTATGGTGGCGTTGGTAACTTACATAGTTACAGAAAGTTTCTGCTACAGTTTGATCCTGTGGTGGAATATTTGGTGGAAGTGGAGGAGCTGGCACATGAAAATGCTGCCAAAGATGTTTTTTGGTCTGCCCTGGCTAGAGATGTCAGGATGGATGTGTTGCAGGAGTTGTCAAGAAAGGAATTGATGAAGACTCTTTCTAATGGGGATCAGAAGTTGCCTACCTTGGATAAGGTGAAGGAGGCTGTTGAAGCCCATTTGAAGTTATTGGCTGTGGACACCTATCAGGAGGGGTGTGCCAAGTATGTCAGCAAAATCAGTGAGGCTTTGGCTGAGGAGGAAGTTAGGGAGAAGAAGGAGGAGAAGAATTTGGTGCAGGTTCCCACACAGGAGAGAGACCCAATGGTGGAGCAGCTGGCTGATCTGAAAAAACAGCTGCACATTTTTGTCCAGGAGGTCAAGAAGGGTAATAAGGCACCTTCTCAGCCAAGAGATTTTGAAAGGAGGGCTGTTAGGAGTGATCCTTGGGTTTGCTCTTATTGCAGTAGGAGGGGGCACAGGTCCAATGATTGTTGGGCACTGAACATAGATGTGTCTGAAGGAAAAGTGGAGTTTGATGGCAGGGTTTTTAAGTTCCCTGACGGTTCTTTTGTGAAGCCCAGTGAGGGGCAGGCTCCTGTTGATTTGGTCAGGAGAAGAGGTGGTCTCAATCAAAGGAGGCCAAGGTTTGAGGAGATTCCTGATCAGGGGAAGTCTTCTGTTAAGGTAGATGAGGAAGTCAAGGGAAAGGGGAAGAGGGTCAATAAGTTCTCTTTTTCTACTTCCTTTGGTGGTTTGGAGTTGTATTCTTGTGGCGGACAGTCAAGCGGTGAATTCTTGGCTGGTGTTTATGATGTGGAAGCAGGGAAGGTGGGTAGGCCTAAGAGCAGTTCTCAGGCCCAACCAAAGCCAAATGTTTCAAAGGGTGATCCTAAGCTGAGTGAATCTAGGAAAAGGTACAGGGAAGAGGAGCTGTACAAGATGCAGAAGTGTATGGCTGATATGGGCCCCCCTAGTTTTGGCGCATTGGATATGAATGGTGATCCAATGCCAATGGAGGTGGATTCTGACTCTGAGGAGGATGTCCCTTTGGCTTCATTGCCAAAGCCTGTTGGAGTCAGAGGTTCTGGTGAGGGATCTGGTTTGGTTCCTGTTAATGGTAAATCTGTTGGTGGTGCTGGTCCTCAAGAATCTTCTAGGACCAAGGTGGTGAAGCAAAGAGCTCACTTTGAGAAGCCAGTAGTGTCTGGTCAAGTTAATGTTATGGACTCTGTCCTGGAAAGGATGAACCAGGGTCAGGTTTCCCTATCTTATGGGGAATTGTATGCTATCAGTCCAGGGTTGGCTGATAGGCAGAAGAAGTTGTTGACCAGGAGAAGGGTTTCTTCTGGTGAGGTAGAATACATTTGTGATTCTGCTGAAAAATTTGGTGAGGGGTTGGAAACTCATTTTTCTGCTCCTCTGGGATATGTCAATGTCACTCTGAATGGCAGGGAGGCAAGGGCATTGGTGGATTCAGGTTCTCAGATAAACCTGATTTCTTTGTTTGAGGCAACTCATATGGGCCTCCGCATCAAAACTGGTATTGGTGGGAATTTGAGAGGGATTGGTGGCCATGTCACTGAATTGGTTGGAACTTCAGAGTTTGTGAAGTTAGACGTTGGAGGAGCCTCAGGGAAGGTTCATTTTTACATTACTAAAGGTAATGTAAAAGCAGTTTTGGGTGGACCATTCTTGATGGATTTTCAGGCAAGAATAGGTTATCAATTTGATTTGGGAATCAGTTTGGAGTTGACTGGTGAAGAAGAAAGGAGGCTTCACATGAGGTTATCATCCCCTGGAGAGGATGGTTGGGAGACTAGGCCTGGTTTATCTTCAATGTGCCAGTGCATGGATCGCTGCAGGAGAAGGAAGGAAGTGGGTGCTGCCTCTGGTTTTTTGGAGTGCGGCTCAGGCTCTATTGAGAGTCTGTCTATTTTAGAGTAATGAGGGCTGATCACTCTAGTGCTACAACCTCTCCCCGAGATGAGGAAATCCCAGGTTGTAGTAGGTCAGTTCCCTTGGAGATATACCAAGTGGATTTTCAACTTTCTCTTTTTAATGTTTCTCTTCTCTGCAAGTATTCATCAAGTTTTTTATCAAGTCTCTCTTCTCTCTCAAGATTTTTAATTATTTTTAATTCAAGTTTAAAGAAGAAGATTGGTTATATATCTTTATTGAAAGATATGTGGAAAAGTTTTGGGGCGGTGAGATTGGGGTCTAAAAGTAAGTCCTCCCAATTGTGCACCACTAGGGTTTCTTCTACACCTTTCAAAAACATTACCTGGGCCACACCTGTGAGCATTGGGGAAACCCCTGGTTATTTTTATAGGACAGAAGAAAACTCAAGAAAAGAAGATAAAAATTTCAAGATAATTCAAGAAAATCAAGAAAAAAATCTAAAGATAATGAAGAAAGAAGATGCAAAATATTTTTGTGAAGATTGTCAAGATCTATTTTTGGGCCTCCAGGATGAGGTTAAACTGCAGAAGATGTTGAAGAAAGAAGATCATCAAGATCTATTTTTGGACCTCCAGCATGAGGATAAACTGAACAATTTTAGAAGATGTGATTCAGAAGATGAATCAAGATTTGAAGATTTGGAAGTTGGAAGTGAGGATGAAGATGTGGAATTGTGGAAAATTTTTGGAGTGGTGAGATTGGGGTGTAAAAGTAAGTCCTCCCAATTGTGCACCGCTAGGGTTTCCTCTACACCTGTCAAAAACATTACCTTGGCCACACATGTGAGCAATGGGGAAACCCTTGGTTTTTGTTCCAGGTCTGGTGGTGAAAAATTCCTGAAGATCCCTCAAGTTGAAGGTGGAGCGGCAAAGTATAAGAAAGTAGCGCAGAAGATTAGGCCTGTCAATGAGCCTATGCCTGTGGGTTTCAATCCGCCTTTGAAGAGACCTCCTTTGTCAAGAGATCCGTACTGTACTGCTTTGGTGAAGAATCCTCCAGAATTTGTAGAGACGGCTAGGGTGACTGTGGAAAGATTGAAAGTTTTTAATTTTGGTCCTGATGGGTGGTTGTCTGAGGAAGAAAAGAAGTTGTTGTTGCACGTTATTGTGCTAAGGGAAAAAGCTGTGGCCTTTGTTGAGGAGGAAAGGGGTGTATTGAAGCACTCTTATGGGGAACCTTACTTTATTCCTGTTGTTTGTCATGAACCTTGGCAAATCAAACCTATTCCGATTCCAGCCGCTATTCGAGAGGATTTTGTAGAGATTGTTAGGGAAAGATTCAGGACTGGGTTATATGAACAATCAACATCCAGTTACTCAAGTCCGGTGCTCTGTGTAAAGAAGCAGAATGGAAAGTTGAGGGTGGTTCATGATCTTAGAGCCTTGAATAGAGTCACTATCAAGGACGCTGGTATGCCACCAAGTGCAGAGGATTTTATTGAAGCTTTTGCTGGAAGGGTGTGTTATGGTTTGGGTGGTTATGATGAGAGGAAACTACATACGGATTCAAGGCCTCTCACAACTTTTGAGACTCCTTTGGGAATATTTCAGCTCACTAGGTTGCCTCAAGGAGAAACTAACTCAGTGGCAGTTTATCAAGCACAGATGGCTTGGATTTTGCAGGATGAGGTTCCTACTCATGCTGGTATTTTTATTGATGATGGTGGAATTAAAGGACCATCCACTGATTATGGTAATGAGGTGTTATCGGAGAACCTTGGAATAAGGAGATTTGTGTGGGAATATGCAATAACTCTAGAGAGTGTGTTGTTTAGTATTGAAGAGGCTGGTTTGATCATTTCAGGGTCAAAATTCTGTTGTTGTGTTCCTGCTTTGGAAATTCTGGGTCATGTGGTATGTAAAGAGGGAAGGATTATGGCGAAGAAGAAGATTAATAAAATTTAGTCATGGCCAAGGCCTAAAAATACTACTGAAGTCAGAGGATTTTTGGGTGTATGTGTATATATCAGGATTTTAATTAAGGATTTTTCTTTGTTGGCTTCACCTTTAAGGAGGTTGACCAGAAAAGATGCAGATTGGGAATGGACGGAAGAGTGTGAAGAGGCTTTTAAGAAGCTGAAAAAGGTTTTTGGTGAAGATATAATTCTTCACAAGTTGGATTATGGTGTTGGTGCTGGAAAGATTTATCTGGCAGTGGACTCAAGCTATATTGCTGCTGGTGCTGTTTTGTCTCAGGAGGATAAGACTGGGAGGGTCAGGCCAGTAAGGTATGAGTCTGTGGTGTTTAATGAGGTGGAATCTAGGTATTCTCAACCTAAGTTGGAATTGTGTGGCGTAGCTAAAATTTTAAGGAAGCTACAGACAGTTTTGTGGGGCAGCATTTTGAGCTGCAGGTGGATGCAAAATCTTTGGTTCAGATGATCAATACACCTAGTCTTCCAAATGCTCCAATGACTAGGTGGGTGGCATTTATTCAACATTTTTCTTTTGACCTGGTACACAAACCAGGTAAAACTTTTACTATGCCTGATGGGTTATCAAGGAGGCCACCTACAGATGAGGATTCTGATTCTGAAGAGTTTGACGAAGATGTTCCAGTGATTAGGGCCAGCACAAAGGGTGCTAGGGATTTTTCTTTCCTCCCCCATGAGGCTAAACTGGATGATTGTTCTGACCTCCCCCAAGAGGCTAAACTGGCTGTATCTGATCTTGATTCTGGTGATCAGGATGTTTTTGTTGATGAAGATGGAGTTGTTGTTTGGGACAGCTTAAAATTGGAAAAGGGAGTTTTTGTTAGTGAACTGGATTCTCACAAGGTTCAGTGGAAAGAGAAGGACGTGCCAAAATTTAAGGATTGGTGTCCTGGTTGGGCTGCTCAATTGGCTCATGTTCACACTGGTGATTTTGATGACAGAGTTGTACCCTTGGATGTTGTTTCGTTGGATTTTGAAGATGAGACATGGGGTCAATCTGGGTTTTATTTTATTTTGGTGGAATATCTGTTGACCTTGGAGAGGCCAGATAGTTGTGATGATGATACTTGGTTGGCAATCAAGAAGAAGAGTCCTGGATTTTATGTGTCAGGAAGGCTGTTGATGAGGAGGAGACATCCTAATCCTCAAGTGGTGGTGACTCAGAAGAAGGGTCAAAAATTGGTTTTGAAGTCTTTGCATGAAGACCTTGGTCATAGAGGCTTTGGGGAGACTTATAGAAGAGTAGCAGACAGATTTTGGTGGCCGGGTATGAAGTTGGCTGTGCAGGGTTGGGTTCAATCTTGTGAAGAATGTCAAAGAAGAAGTCACTTGAAACCTAAAGAGGTGGGCCGTGCTACTGGTGAATCAACTGTTTTTGGAAGGGTCAGTCTGGATGCTGTCCATATTAAAGAGGGCAGGTATAAATACTTGATTGTTGCTAGGGATGATTTGTCTGGTTGGGTTGAGGCAGTGCCTCTGGTAAATTTGACTGTCAAGAATGTGGCAGAGTTTTTGAAGAAGGAGTGGATTTATAGGTATGGGTTGATGAAGTTGGTCACTGTTGATGGCGGGCCAGAGTTTGGTGCCGAATTTAAAGAAGCTGTGGCTAGTGTTGGTTCTAGGGTTAGGGTGGCTACACCGTATTATCCTGAATCTGAAGGCATGGTTGAAAGAGGCCATCAACTTATCAAGAATGCCTTGGTGAAGATGTGTGGAGACAGTGCCAAAAAGTGGAGGCATTATTTACCCTTGGTTTTATTTGCGGATAGGGTCTGTCAGCCAGGCTACTAGACTTACCCAGTGAAATAATTAATTATTTACTGGATGAAGCCGCACCTTATCATTTTTAATTATTATTTAATTATCATTTAGTTACATTAAAATTAGTTATAATTAATTAACTAGTTACAGAATGTTAAAATTAAATTAATTAAATAAATAAATAAGTAAAATTAAAATTATAATTTTGTCCCTTATATTTTTCTCTAACACCGTGCTCATTTGACAGGTTGGGAAAAAATAAAACTTTATATTAAAAAAATAAATAAATACAAAGATAAAATAAGATTTAAATATTCAAATAATGTTAAATATATACAAAAAAATCAAATTTCTTATTTAGGATTGACATTTACAGTAAATATTAAAAATATTGATGTATTTCTGACATACTCTGTAAATACATCTTTGTGACGCCTTCTTTTTGGAATAACTTTATTATTTGAAATACTTTTCTGGAATGTTCTTTTTCTCTCTCTCTTCCTACTGTTTTTAGAATTTGATTTCCGTGCTTTGTCTCTCCTTTGCCTATAAAAGGCCTCTCTTTTTGTTGTCTTTTGATGATTCTATTTTACCAACTCATTTATTACAATAACTACAACAACTAAAACTTATTTCTTATATTTTATATCTTTAGTACTTACAAAAAACATAATTCTAATCTATAACTTATATAAAATATTTAAATCTACCTCTTATTTTGAGTAAAAGAAATCATACTTGATTGAGAAATACGTACCTAACTTTTGAGAGTCAAATAATCCTTAAAATCTTCATATTATACCGTACCAAAGCTTCTAGACCAAAAGTGACCCTTGACAATTGGGATCCTTTCCGAAATATCGAGGGTGCAACGTTACTTGAGGCGTAATCGAGGGGACCATTGGCGTACAAGTACCTGTAAAGGATGAGTGGAGGCGAGAAAACAACAAACGTCATACGTCACGTGATAAAATTTTTTGCTGCAAACGGAAATCGAACCGCGCTCCAAAACTTAAGTTCATATACTGACTAAAGATCGTATATATTGTGGTAATTATTGTTATTACTATTTGTGGGTTACTCTTCACTCTTCATTTGCTACGTATTTCCTTTTACTCAGCACTCTGTAAGTGGCATTAATTTGCTCATTTTGCAGGGGGAGGTGTCTGGTAATTGGAATTTATTTTTATTATTATATTTTTTTTTATTTTTCCTGGTTGACCATAATAGAGCAATAACTGTTCTTAGTCCCAGAGGTAATAAAATAACTATATATTAATATTAATTATTATCATTTTTCAGTTGACAATTGTCCTGATTAATTTGAATTTTAATTGTTCCAGTTGACAAACTGTCCTGACAATAATATTTTTTATTAAATAAAATAATTATTATAATTTTTCAGTTGACATTTGTCCTGATTAATTAAAATTTTTTAATTGTTCCAGTTGACAAATTGTCCTGACAATTATTTTTTTTTTAATAAATAATTAACATTTCATTATTTCAGTTGACTTTGAGTCCTGGTAATCCAATAAATCTTTTTAAGTAATAAAATTCATATTTAAATTACTTCAGTTGACATTAAGTCCTGGTAGTTAAGTAATCAGTTAAAATAATTTTTATTAATAAAGAGTCATATTTGATTATTTCAGTTGAAAATAAATCCTGGTAATAAATTAGTTGATTTAAATCCTGAAAATAAAAATTAATAGAAATTCTAATTTATTTATACAGTTGATTGCATTATCCTGGTTTTAAATTTTTTCTTTTATTAATTTTATTTAAGTTGATTTTTATCCTAAAAAGATTTTTTTTTATTATTTTTATTTTATTTCTGTTAAATAAAAATTAAAAATAAAGACTAATTAATTTTTTGTCTCTTTTCCTTCATTTCAGTAGAATCTTAAAATGACTGATCAAAGTGGTTTTGCTGCACGTGAAGAAGAACTAGACTTAATTGATTATGATGAGCCTACTTCTGTAAGTTCTCCTTTAACAAGAAGAGTTTCTCAAACTAATAAATCCTTGCCCCAAACAGGATGTAGAAATGGAAGAAGTAGAAATCCTAGTGGACAATACTCAGGATCAGAAGCCCAGGACAAACCCACCAGAAGAGCTCCAAAAGGCTTCAAGATAAAAAAGATGCCGTTGTCCCAGCAGATAAAGAATCTGTCAACCCACATAAAGGAGTTAAAAACAGACAGCTTAAAACTAAAGGTAAGGGTAGATGCCTTGGAAGAAAGGGGGAAAAGAACAGATACTTTTCTCCAAGATAAAAGGAAACCTCTTCCTCCCAGGGATCAACAACAATTGGCTCCCCAATCCCAAGAGATGGTGGAAGTGTCCAAGTGGCAGTGGGACTGGCTCAACACACAGTGGGACTACTTGGCTCAAAATCAGCATCAGTTACCTCAGGTAGGTCCATCAAGGCCCACCCAGGCCAACCCCACTCCTCCCCACCCTTATCAAGGAGGCAAAAGAAGAAGGAAGCCCAATATGGTGATACCCAGAAAACCCTGGTACGTCCCTCTATTGATTCTCAAGTGCCTTTTCTTGTGGCTGACTCTGTTCCTTCAGGTAAATCTGGAAGGCAGGATGAAACCTTGAGACCTATAGAAGCTGGGAATAGTAGACAGTTATCTCATGTATCCAATCCATTACTTTTAATTGCTACCTCAATGATTAATCCTGATATGGCTGTGATTGATGAAACTCTTGACCCTGAGTTCTATGAGAGTCTGGAAAGTTACTCAGTTTCCTTATTGAGAAACACTCCAGATGTAGCAAGAATTAATGATGAGCACTTGAGAGATATTATTGCCAAGCAAAATCATATAATGAACAATATGCAATTGACTCAGAGATATAATAGTTTGTTAAATGATCAGGGTTATCAAGCATTAAAAAGTGAAGCACAGAAAGTCTCTGATGAATTGTCTCATTACAAAGCAACCCATGAAAAGAAAATTGCTTTATGGCAAAATATAAAAAATGATTTTTCTAAACTAAAAGATACTGTATCTGCCTGTTGCCAGGAGGTAGAGATAGATAAGATAAATCTGAAAAGATTGAGTGACCATTTGTCATCTTTTCAACATAAAAATCAATTATCTTTTGCAACTATCAATTAAAGTTTATCTAGTCTTCCAAGAACAAAAACAAGACTAACAACCATTGAAGAAAAATTGAACTCATTGTTAAATGACCAAAAATATTCTGACAATTCTGTGAAGGAACATATAGTGCATGATGCTCAACCAGTACCTGTGGCTAGTTCATCTAAAATAAAAATTGATCCAGAAATACCTGTTGATAACACTGAGTTTCCATCAAAAACTGATGATGCACCAGAATCTGCAACAGAAGGATTAAACAATGAGATTTCAGCACAATTAGAGAAATTACAGCTGCTTCTTACTCAGAAACAAGCTGTACTAAGAGACTCCTTCAAATCAAAAGATTAGGCCAAAACTTGACCAGTACCCAACATTTGATGGTGATTCTTCCTCTGATTGGCAACAATTTATTTGCAGAATTGATAATTTAAAAAATTCTTACAAACTCCCAGATGAGGAAATTGTGTCCAAATTAATTTATTTGTTCACTAATGTTGCCCTGATGTGGTATGAATCTGTTCTCCTGGATGGGAATGACTACTCATGGGAGGATTGGAAGAAATTAATTAAAGCACAATTTGGTGGCTCCAAGTTCAGAATGGCTCAACAAAGGCAGTATGAGGAAACTAGATATAGCTCTTCTACTGATAAACCTTTTGAGTTTTTAATGAAACTTGTAAAAATCTTAAGGGCAATGGACCCAAATATGGATTTTGATTTATGGAAGGACAGGATCCTCTATAAATTACCAATGTCTCTGAGAGACTTGATTGTGGCTAGGACTTTGGTCTTGGTGCTGCCCTCCATCAAAAACAAGTGATAAATGATAAAGTTTCAGAAGTAGTAATTTGTTATATTTCAAGAACCTTGAGAAATAGTGAATTGAAATATGGTGCTACTCAATTAGAGTGTTTAGCTGTAGTATGGGCTCTAGAAAAGCTTCATTATTACCTAGATGACCAGAAATTTGAACTTGTCACTGACTGCAGTGCAGTTAAATCCCTTTTAAACTTGAAAACACCTAATAGACATATGTTTAGATGGCAGCTGGCTGTTCAAGAGTACAGAGGGAGAATGAAAATTATTCACAGAGCTGGTATTGGTCACTCAAATGTGGATATGTTATCAAGGTTACCCTTACCAAATGATGACTCTAATCCTGCTTATGATCCTGAGGATGAAATTATCCATATCCATGGGATATATGTGGTTGATATGGAGGAAGAGCTATTACAGCTTATTCTGGAATCATATGATAAGGACACTGACTTGAAAAAGTTATGCACCATATTAAATGATCCAAAGAATGCTTCAATACAAGCATTAATTAAAACCCTTCCACCAAAGTACCAAAAAGGTTTGGAAAAAGGAAAATTTTCAATTGATGAAGGATATCTATATTATAGAAGAAAGTTGAGTAATGTTATTGTTATTCCTCCTTCTATGAAAGAAATCATCTTGAAAATTTGTCATGATGACATATTAGCTGGACATTTTGATCTTGACAAAACAATGATCAGAATTAAGAACACTGCTTGGTGGGCTAATATGTCTGAGGACACAAAATTATATGTTTAATCTTGTGATTCATGCCAAAAATCAAAAAGATTAACTGGTAAAAGAGCAGGATTAATGCAACATAATGAACCTCCTGATGCTCCATGGCAAATAATAAACATAGATTTTGTAACAGGATTACCTATTGCTGGTAAAGACAGTTATAACTCTTGTTGGGTTATTGTGGACAGATTCACAAAAATGTGTAAATTTATCCCTACCCACAAGGATGTTTCCACTAAAGAATTAGCTTTCTTATGGTGGTCTCATATGTTTAATCACCACACAATATGGGGGGCGGACTTGCTAGCAAGTCCGCAACCTTGGACCCAAACTCACCATAGATTGAACACACATTGAGCTATTGATAAAGGAGCCATACAATCAGGAATGAACACCACTCAGAAGAACAGTTTTAGGTGGGTGTTCAAGTAGAGTTCAGTATGGGTTCAGTATGAGTTCAGTCTGAGTTCCATCTGAGTTCCATCTGAGTTCAGGTTGAGGACTTGCTAGCAAGTCCACCCCCTATATTGCGTAGTGAATACTGCTGGTTTTCCTAAAGCCATAATCTCTGACAGAGACCCTAAATTTACTTCTGAATTTTGGATGTCTCTGATGGATGTTTGTGGTTGTTATCTGAAACTTTCTACTGCCCATCACCCTCAGACTGATGGTTTAGCTGAAAGAATGATTCAGACTTTAGAGGACATGATAAGAAGATATTGTGCCTTTGGCCTTGAGTATAAAGATAATGACAGATTCACTCATGATTGGGTTCCCTTACTTCCTGGGTTAGAATTTGCTTATAATAGCACTGTTCATTCTGTTACTCAAAGAAAGCCTTTTGAGCTCTGGCTTGGATATGTTCCTAATACTCCTGCCCAAATTCTCAATAACAAAATACCTAAATTGGATATACATCCTGGTGTAAAATCTTGTCTTCAAATGCATCAACTATGTAGAAATCATGTTCAAAAATGTATTGAAAAATCATTTGAATATGAGTAGAAAAGATGGGACAAATCCCATAAAGAATACACTTTTAAAAAGGGTGATGAAGTGTTGATTTCTACAATCCACTTCAACTTACAAGGTAATAACAAATTAAAAGATCCATTTGTTGGTCCTTTTGTTGTCAGAAGAATGATTGGAGATAATGCAGTTGAAGTTATTCTGTATTCCCCATATGACAGAAAACATCCTGTTTTTCCAGTATCTCTTTTGAAACCTTACACATCCAATAGTGATTTATTTCCAAAAAGGAGGGGTAGACCAAAGAAAACCCCAAATGAAATCACTGAGACAGCAGAAATTGAAAAAATTTTAAATGACAGAATAGTCACTGCTGAGAAAGGTACAGAATACTTATTGAGATTCAAGAATAAATCATCTGAATATGATTCTTGGATACCTGGGAAGGAGATATCTAATCTTCCTACTCTACTAAAAAAGTATAAGAAGAAAAAATCATAGCATTTTTTTATTATTTTTTTTTTAGAGTGAGGGAGTGTCAGCCAGGCTACTAGACTTACCCAGTGAAATAATTAATTATTTACTGGATGAAGCCGCACCTTATCATTTTTAATTATTATTTAATTATCATTTAGTTACATTAAAATTAGTTATAATAAATTAACTAGTTACAGAATGTTAAAATTAAATTAATTAATTAAATAAATAAGTAAAATTAAAATTATAATTTTGTCCCTTATATTTTTCTCTAACACCGTGCTCATTTGACAGGTTGGGAAAAAATAAAACTTTATATTAAAAAAATAAATAAATACAAAGATAAAATAAGATTTAAATATTCAAATAATGTTAAATATATACAAAAAAATCAAATTTCTTATTTAGGATTGACATTTACAGTAAATATTAAAAATATTGATGTATTTCTGACATACTCTGTAAATACATCTTTGTGACGCCTTCTTTTTGGAATAACTTTATTATTTGAAATACTTTTCTGGAATGTTCTTTTTCTCTCTCTCTTCCTACTGTTTTTAGAATTTGATTTCCGTGCTTTGTCTCTCCTTTGCCTATAAAAGGCCTCTCTTTTTGTTGTCTTTTGATGATTCTATTTTAGCAACTCATTTATTACAATAACTACAACAACTAAAACTTATTTCTTATATTTTATATCTTTAGTACTTACAACAAACGTAATTCTAATCTATAACTTATATAAAATATTTAAATCTACCTCTTATTTTGAGTAAAAGAAATCATACTTGATTGAGAAATACGTACCTAACTTTTGAGAGTCAAATAATCCTTAAAATCTTCATGTTATACCGTACCAAAGCTTCTAGACCAAAAGTTACCCTTGACAGGGTCACTGTGAAGAGGACAACTGGCTATTCTCCTTATGAGCTAATGTTTGGTCAAAAAGCCGTTCTACCAGTGGACTTGGAAGCTGTCTCTTATCTTGGAATTGATTGGGATGACGTGCACTCAACAGAAGATTTGCTCTGTGCCATGATGCAACAGTTGGAATGTAGAGAGGAATGTCAGGAGAAGGCATACTCTAGAATGATGAAGATTAGGAATCAATCAGTCAGGTACTGGGACAAGAAGTTAGCTCATAGACTCAGGAATCCCTTGAAACCTGGTTGTCTGGTTTTGGTGTATAATAGAAGTTTGGAGAGTCAGTGGGGCAAAATGTTTGCTGACAGATGGAATGGACCTTACAGAGTCAGATCTCTGGAGTCTGGAGGTTCTTATGTTTTGGAAGAGTTGGATGGTGCAGTCTTGAAAAAGAGGGTGGCTGCAGACCAAGTGAAGAGGTTTTATCCCAGAGGCACTAGGCATGAAGAAGATTGACTCCGCAATGAGGATAAACTACGGACCATTCTTTAATTTTGGTTTTTTTGTGGTGATGCTATGCATCTGTTTGTTGGAAATTTTTGTTAGAGGGTACCCATGGGTGGGGCCTCTAGATTTTGTCTTGGCAAGTGTGGGGGTGACTGATGGGCTGGCTGCTCTATCAACAGTTACCCCAGATTGTCTGTTTCCAACCCTTGCTCTTAATTTGGTTGAACCCTAGTATTGGTTTATTTTCACAGGTTTTAGTCCTCTATGACTTTAAACTGGAAATTCCTTTGGTTTTCATGAGCTGGTCTCTTTATTCTTATTGGTTTTGTTTTTTCTGTGTTGGATGTTGTGTTTTTGTTAGAAGGTACCCAGGGGGGGCTTCTAGATTTTATTTTGGCAAGTGTGGGGGTAACTGATGAGCTGGCTGCTCTGTAGAATAGTTACCCCAGAATGTCTGTCTCAAGTCTTTTGTTTTTTCCTAGTTGAATTCTAGTTCTGTTGTTTATTATTCAGGTTTCAAGTCCGCTATGACTTTAAACTGGTTTGGGACTGGCTTCTTTATCTTTGGTTCTTTCAGATTGGTGGTGGATCACTGGTGGTCTCCCGTCATTTTTACTTATTGGAGGGAGCCCACCCAGTGATCATTTCTATGGACCGGACTTTCCCTTATTGGACAATTTATGGAGCTTGACTTTCTTTGATTTTGCAGTTATGTTTTTGCTAGATAGCAGTTTTAGATTATTTTCTTTTTTTTCTCTTTTTTTCTTTTAATTTTTTTATGGGGGTTGTTTAAAATTATAAAGTCAAAAATATAGGGTGTTGCCACATCAGGGTCACCTGGATGTGGGCAAGCATTGGTGGGGAAAGGCTCTTCAATTGGATGGGCAATGCTATTTTCTTATTTTTAATTATTATTTATTTCATGTGTTTCTGTGTCTCATTATTTTTTTATTATTTTCTGAATTTCTAAATTTTTTGAATTTTGTTTTCTGTTAACCATTTAAAAGAATTAATTGTGTATCCACATCAAGGTGCACTTGGATGTGGGTAAGGTACCAGGGGATCAGCTCATCAATTGGCTGGGGGATACCATTTGTATTATTTTTTATATTTTATTTTATTTCATTTATTTTATTTCATTTCATTTTAGTTATTAATTTTTAATTTTAGTATATTAGTAGATAAAAAAGCAAAAAAAAAAAAATTCTGAAATTATTTTTATTAATTGTTTTATATTATTATTATGTTTCTAATCTTTTTGCAGGAGCTCATTGTCTGGATGATGAAGCTTCTGGAGGCTGGTCCGGATTGTGATGATGTTTGTTTTTTGTTGGGATTGTGGGAAGCACTGTGTTCTTTGAAGTGCATCCTGCTGGAGAGATTATAGGGATTGTAATGATCAGGGATTGGATTAGAGGGAAGTTCAGAGGAGGAAGAAGAAGAGGCAGGAATGGAGTGCTGGAGGGTGTGTTTAATGATCCTAGACATTTTCCAGTGGTCGTCCAGTAGGCTCTTTCTCAAGGATTTTTCAAAGTCATTCAAGGGTCCATGGAGGGCAAAGGCTTTTAGCTTATTGGAACACATGGTGCTTAGGTGTTTCTTCATGTCTCCATAATCCAGGGTCAAAGAAGTTTCAAGAGTTTGGCCAACTCCAATAATAGATTCAGGACGAGGGGTGCCAACTATACAAGAAGAATTGTATCAGTAATTATTTTTTATTGAAGAAATGGAATAATTAATTTGGTACTTACAGATTGGAAGCTCATCAAATCTGTAAGCAGCTGGGATTTGGATCTCTGACGATTTTGTTATGGTCATAGTGGGTGGATCAACTAGGGAAAGATATGGATTCTCATGGTCTTCCTCTGAAGGATCCTGAGAAGGTGAACTGGGATGCTGATGTTCCTGGGGCCTAGTTGGAGCAGTGAGATTGTTGTTGTAGTTGTGGTTGTTATTTCTGTTGGATTCAGCTGGAGGAGGTGCTGGTGATGGAGTACCAGGGTTGTTAAAGGATGGAGCAGGAGAGGGGGATTTGGAAGCAGACTGCTCTTTTCTGGATGGAGAGTTTGAAGAGATGGAACTGTCAGAAGAGTAGTTGGCTGACAGAGGAGAGGTGTAGTTTCTTTGTCTTAGTTGGGGACGAAGTTGTTGTTGTGGAGCAGTGTGTGGTGTTCTGGTTTCTTCTTGGGGTTCTCTGGAAGTTCTCTTAGAAATCTGGGAAATTTTGGTGTTTTTGGATTTTGGAAGGGTGGAATGCATTGCTCTGGGAGCAGTAGGAGGTAGTTGGGTTGAGTTGTTATTGTTGTCCGGATGAATTTGGCTATTTTCTGGCCATTTTTGGAAGTTTTGGACCTGATTTTCACTGTTTGGTGAGGCGGTCTAGAAGCCTAGGGGTTGATTTTGAAGCTTTTGGAGCTAATTTAGCAGTGATAAAATCAGTTTCTTGAGAAGCTAAGGCTGGTCTTTTGGAAAGAGTGCGGGAAGCTGAGCTTCTGGATCTTCTGGAAGGAGCTGAAGATAGAGAGGAAGAGGATGGACCAAGTTCTGGAGACCTGGTAGGGGATCTGGAGATGTACTTGTGAGAAGGAGAAGGCAGAGGAATAGGATAGTGGGCATCTCTGTCACATTTCTTTTTTTTGGAATAGCAAGAGTCACAAGCCCTGTTGTAGAATTTGGCTTCTGGATTTGGAAGAGTGAATGTGCAAGGTCTGCACATGTGGATGCACTGTTTGCAGGCATAGTCCCTTGGAGCAGTGAAGCAAGGAAGAGTAGAGGAGTCAACAGCAGAGGATCCAGACATGATTTGTGGTGTGAAAGGTGAGGAAAAGGATAAGAGAAGATTTTGTCAGTGATGAGTAGAAGATGAAGTGAAGGTGGACGCTCCGTGGGTCTAGCTGTGTGTGTATTGCATGAAATTGGCTGGGTCAGATTCATGCAAGATTCTGACAGTCCTCTATGACTCTAAACTGGAAAATTTATCAGTCCATCAAGACTTTAAACTGAAAATTCTGTTAGTCCTCCAAGACTTAAAACTGGCTGGTTGTTAAAGATTTATTCAAGAATTTAATTTTACTACTGTGGATCTAGTAGTCCTCCAAGACTTTAAACTGGCTGGTTTCAAGATTTTGTCAAGAAGTAGTCCATCAAGACTTTAAACTGAACACTGTGTTAGTCCCCCAAGACTATAAACTGAGGGTTGTAAGTCCCCCAAGACTATAAACTGAGGGAAAAATTTTTGTTTTTGGAGTTGGTTTGAAAGATTGGTGGAGGGTATCCACAGGGGGAGCCTCCGAATTTAGCAAAGGAAAGTTTGGGGGTAATTGATTGGCTGGCAGCTCTATTCACAATTACCCCAGAATGTTAGTTTTTTCTCTGTGTCTTAATGTGGTTGATCTCTGGTTCTGGGTTTATGATTTGGGTTTTTTGAGTCCCCCAAGACTTTAAACTGAGGGTTTTTTTGAGTCCCCCAAGACTATAAAATGAGGATGGTCCCCCAAGACTTAAAACTGAGGGTTGATTGTGGTTACATCCTATAGAGGGTGTGGTCAATTTTTCTTTTCTGAATCAAACTCAAGTACTAGTGGAATTACAGAGGGAATCAAGAGATGAAATGAAGTGTTCAGAATTAGCCTTGAACTGGTGAATGAGGTGCCTTCTGTTCTAAATGTCCTGTGGATCTCTAGCAGGAGTGGATTGGAAATAGTGAAGCAGAAGTTTTTTCTGTTGAGATGTGTGTTGTTGGAACTTGGCCTTGATAGTGGGCAAGTGCGTTAGTGTTGGTGGTGCAATGGATCCTACATTGTTATCATCACTATCAGAAGAGGAAGGAACTGAGAAGTTATCAGTTTTAAAGTTGAAGGAAGGAATGAATGTTCTTTACCATCAGATGGACCATGGATGGGGGAACTAGTTGTTTTATGGGTTGTGGCACTCTTCTGGGAAGGGTGGAGCTTTTTGATTAATCTGGGTATCAGGATGGATGGCCTAGATCTTTTGGTGCTGGCAGAAGAAGGACCAGGTTGAGGCGGAGGTGAATCTGTTGTGGAAGAAAGTAGACCAGGTCTGTGGCAGGTCTTCTTTCTGGAGTGGCAGACATCGCAGGACGTTCTGTATGGATGAACAGGTGGTGTTATGGCGCAGATTAAATTATTGTTGATGCAGTATTGGCAAGGGCCCATTTCAGAGGCAGATTTGGGAAGGAGGTTAAACATGGTGGTTGGATGAAGAAAGAATGCGGACATTCTCAATTTGAGGGAGGATGTGGTCTTCCAACATTGGCAGGGGCCTTTGTTGTGTGATTTGGCGCTGTTTGCGCATGTCTTAATTGACATCTGTTAAGGAATTTAGTATTTTTCTGGTTTTATTCCGTGGATATTGGGTCTGCGGGTATGTGGGTACTATCATTGGATAGCCCTGGTTTTTCTCTATATTTTATGTCGTGAAGACATTTTTCATATTCTGAGTTTTAAGGGGTCATTTCCTCATTTTTCATTTATAAAATATTGCTGTTTAATTTTGTTTTTTGTGTTTTACGGGCTAACCTTAAGTCTTAGGGTTAAGTGCTTAGTACCATTTGATAGAGCTAATTTTTCTCTATATTTCATGTCTCAATGTTGTTATAGTGAAATTCCGTGTTTTAAAGGTTTTAGTAGTTGTAGCTAATTTTTCTAAGTAGATTAGTGGTTTTTATTGGTTTTCTGGCTTCAGGGAGGCCGGGCTGCTTCAGGCGGCATCTCCGACATCGGGCGGCCCGCCGGCCTCTGTTTTAGGAGGTTGGGGAGCGCTCCAGGAGGGTTTTTTATGCAATCTGGCAGGTACAGGCGCCAGATTGGTGGGTGCGCATGGGCTCTTAGTTAGGGGTCTGTGTGTACATAGTGAATAAGACAGTTTGGGGCAACCTTAATCATCATACAACCATCTGGACGTGATCTCATTGTTCCTCACTCAGTTTTCACTGTTTTCTGGCCACAATTGGCTGTGTTTGTTGCAACTGAGTTCTTCATTTAACTTAACTTTGGCAACTGTTTTCTCTGTTATAGTCTTGCAAGCTATAGCAAGTATTATTGCTGTCTCTGGTGTGGATTTGCAGCCTACATCAATATCTTTGCTGTCTCTGGTGTGGACTTTGTTCTACATTTCAGTTCTTTGGTCTGGTAGTCTATCTGGTGACTACTTTCTTGGCTCATCAAGCAGTCAAGTGTGTTGAAAAGGAGCTTTAGCAAAACAGGAACCAACTTACTTTAGTAAGTAAATCTCACTCTATTTTTCTAAAGGGACAGGGGATTTTCTCTCTGGTTTTTCTCCAACTCCCTTGGTCAAGGCCTATAGCTAGTACTATAGGATTGCCTACACCGTATGAAGTTCCCTCTCATCATAACCACCCATAATATCACCCAAACCATAACACACCCTTCCAGCAAAAGCTTCAACAAAATCCTCTGCACTTGGGGGCATACCAGCATCCTTGATTGTGACTCTATTCATGGCTCTAAGATCATGAACCACCCGCAACTTTCCATTCTGCTTCTTTACACAGAACACCGGACTTGAGTAACTGGATGTTGATTGTTCATATAACCCAGTCCTGACTCTTTCCCTAACAATCTCTACAAAATCCTCTCAAATAGAGGCTGGAATCAGAATAGGTTTGATTTGCCAAGGTTCATGAAAAACAACAGGAATCAAGTAAGGTTCCCCATAAGAGTGCTTCAATACACCCCTTTCCTCCTCAACAATTGCCACCGCTTTTTCCCTTAGCACAATAACGTGCAACAACAACTTCTTTTCTTCTTCAGAAAACCACCCTTCAGGACCAAAATTAACAACCTTCAGTCTCTCTGCAGTCACCCTAGCCCTCTCTACAAATTCTGGAGGATTCTTCACCAATGGAGTACAGTACGGATCTCTTGACAAAGGAGGTCTCTTCAAGGGCGGATTTAAATCCACAGGCATAGGCTCATTAACAGGCCTAATCTTCTGCGCTACCTTCTTATACTTTGCCGCTCCACCTTCAACTTGAGGGATCTTCAGAAATTCTTCACCACCAGACCTGGAACAAAAACTAAGGGTTTCCCCATTGCTCACATGTGTGGCCAAGGTAATGTTTTTGAAAGGTGTAGAAGAAACACTAGCGGTGCATAATTGGGAGGACTTACTTTTAGAGCCCAATCTCACTGCCCCAAAACTTTTCCGCATATCTTTCAATAAAGATATATAACCAATCTTCTTCCTTGAACTTGAATTAAAAATAATTAAGAATATTGAAAGAGAACAGAGACTTGATAAAAAACTTGAAGAATACTTGCAGAAAAGAGAAACATTAAAAAGAGGAAGTTGAAAATCCACTTGGTATATCTCCAAGGGAGCTGACCTACCACAACCTGGGATCTCCTCATCTTTGGGAGAGGTTGTAGCACTAGGGTGATCAGCCCTCTTCACTCTAAAAAAGACAGACTCTCAATAGAGCCTGAGCCACACTCCAGAAAACCCGAGGCAGCACCAACTTCTTTCCTTCTCCTGCAACAATCCATGCACTGGCACATTGAAGATAAACCAGGCCTGGTCTCCCAACCATCCTCTCCAGGAGACAATAACCTCATGTGAAGTCTCCTTTCATCTTCACCATTCAACTCCAAAGTGATTCCCAAATCATATTGATAGCCAATTCTTGCCTGAAAATCCATCAAGAATGGCCCTCCCATAACAGCTTTAACTGTTCCCTTAGCAATATAGAAATGAACCTTCCCTGAGGCTCCGCCAACATCTAGCTTCACAAATTTGGAAGTCGCGACCAATTCAGTGACATGGCCACCAATCCCTCTCAAGTTTCCACCAATACCAGTTTTGATGGGGGGGCCCAAATGAGTTGCCTCAAACAAAGAAAGCAGGTTTATCTGAGAACCTGAATCCACCAACGCCCTTGCCTCCCTGCCATTCAGAGTGAAATTGACATATCCCAGAGGAGCAGAAAAATGAGTTTCCAACCCCTCACCAAACTTTTCAGCAGAATCACAGATTTATTTCACCTCCCCATAAGACACCTTTCTCCTGGTCAACAACTTTTTCTGCCTATCAGCCAACCCTGGACTGATAGCATACAACTCCCCATAAGATAGGGAAACCTGACCCTGATTCATCCTTTCCAGGACAGAGTCCATAACATTGGATTGACCAGAAACTACTGGCCTCTCAAAGTGAGCCCTTGGCTTCACCGCCTTGGTCCTAGAAGATTCTTGAGGACTGTCTCCACCAACAGATTTACCATCAACAGGAACCAAACCAGATCCCTAACCTGAACCTCTAACTCCAGCAGGCTTTTGCAATGAAGCCAAAGGGACATCCTCCTCAGAGTCAGAATCAACATCCATAGGCATTGGCTCACCATTCATGTCCAATGTTCCAAAACTAGGGGGCCCATGTCAGCCATACCCTTCTGCATTTTATACAGCTCCTCTTTGCTGTACTTCTTCCTAGCTGCACTCAGCTTAGGATCCACCTTTGAAGCCCTAGGCTTTGGTTGGGCCTGAGAACTGCTCTTAGGCCTTCCCACCTTTCCGGCTTCCACATCGTAAACACCAGCCAAACATTCCCCACTTGACTGTCCACCACAAGAATACAACTCCAAACCACCAAAGGAAGTAGAAAAAGAGACCTTATTGACCTCCTTCCCCTTTCCCTTGACATCCTCATTCTTCTTACCAGAAGACTTCCCTTGATCAGGAATCTCCTCAAACCTTGGCCTCCTTTGATTGAAACCACCCCTCCTCCTGACCAAATCCACAGGAGCCTGCCCCTCACTAGGATTCACAAAAGAACTGTCAGGGAACTTGAAACCCCTGCCATCAAACTCCACTTTTCCTTCAGACACATCCCTGCTCAATGCCCAACAATCATTGAACCTGTGCCCCCTCCTACTGCAATAAGAGCAGAACCAAGGATCACTCCTACCAGCCCTCCTTTCAAAATCTCTAGGCTGAGAAGGTGCCTTATTGACCTTCTTAGCCTCCTGCACAAAAATGTGGAGCTTTTTTGTCAGGTCAGCTAACTGTTCCACCATTGGATCCCTCTCCTGTTTTGAAACCTTCACCAAATTCTTCTCCTCCTTCTTCTTTCTAACTTCCTCTTCAGCCAAAGCCTCACTGACTTTTCTGACATACTTGGCACACCCTTCCTGATAGGTGTCCACAGCCAATAACTTCAAATGGGCCTCAACAGCCTCCTTCACTTTATCCAAGGCAGGCAACTTCTGGTCCCCATTAGAAAGAGTTTTCATCAATTCCTTTCTTGACAACTCCTTCAACACATCCATCCTGACATCTCTAGCCAGGGCAGACCAAAAAACATCCTTGGAAGCATTTTCATGTGCCAGCTCCTCCACTTCCACCAAATATTCCACCACAGGATCAAACTGTAGCAGAAACTTCCTGTAACTGTGCAAGTTACTAACACCATCAAAAGACTGCAATTCACTGAAAACCTTGTTCAGATCCACCATAGTGAACTTGACACCCCAACTATCCACCATCTCCCTACACAACAATTTCCAATCCCTCTTCTTGTAGCCAGACATGGCCACAATCTCCTTCTCCACTGCCCTATCACCAATGAAGAAAATAATCTGCTTCACCATGTCCATGTAAGAAGCACCATCCACACCAGCAGCAGTTTCAAATTTCTCCAGAAACCACTTCACATCTTCACCATTAAACTTGGTACCATCCCAAGTTTTAATCCTAACACATTCCCTAACCATCACAGCAGGAGGACCATCCCCCCCACTGACAGTCACCACAGGAATAGCAGAACCAGATGCCATTCTTCCAGATCAAAACACCAAAAAGAGCCAACCAAAGAAAACAGAGATTCCAAAGAACTAGCTGGTTCTACCCCATGTTGGGCATCAGAAATGTAGACAATCCTATAGTACTAGCTATAGGCCTTGACCAAGGGAGTTGGAGAAAATCCCCTGTCCCTTTAGAAAAATAGAGTGAGATTTACCTGCTACAGTAAATTTGTTCCTGTTTTGCTAAAGCCCCTTTTTCAACACACTTGACTGCTTGATGAGCCAAGAAAGTAGTCCCCAGACAGACTACCAGACCAAAGAACTGAAATGTAGACCAATGTCCACACCAGAGACAGCAAAGTTACTTGATGTAGGCTGCAAATCCACACAAGAGACAGCAATAATACTTGCTATAGCTTGGAAGACTATAACAGAGAAAACAGTTGCCAAAGTTAAGTTAAATGAAGAACTTACTTGCAACAAACACAGCCAATTGTGGCCAGAAAACAGTGAAAACTGAGTGAGGAACAATGATATCACCTCTTGTATGATGATTAAGGTTGCCCCAAAACTGTCTTATTCACTATGTACACACAGACCACTATCTAAGAGCCCATGCACACCCACCAATTTAGCGCCTGTACCCACCAAATTGCATAAAAAACCCTCCAGAAGCGCTCCCCAACCTTCTAAAACAGAGGCGGCGGGCCGCCCACCGTCAGAGGTGCAGCCTGAAGCGGCACATCCTCCCTAAAGCCAGAAAACCACTAAAAACACACAATCTACTTAGAAAAAACAACTACCACTACTAAAACCTCTAAAACACAGAATTACACTATAACAACATTGAGACATGAATTATAGAGAAAAATTAGCTCTATCCAAAGGTACTAAGCACTTAACCCTAAGACTTAATGTTAGCCCGTAAAACACAAAAAACAAAATTAAACAGCTATCTTTTTAAATAAAAAATGAGGAAATGACCCCTTAAAACTTAGAATATAAAAAATGTCTACAAGACATAAAATTTAGAGAAAAACCAGGGCTATCTAATGATTGTACCCACATACCCGTAGACCCAATATCCACAGAATAAAACCAGAAAAATACCTAATTCCTCAACAGATGTCAATTAAGACCTGTCCAAAAAACGCCAAATCGCACAAAAAAGGCCCCTGCCAATGTTGGAAGACCACAACGTGACATATGATGTGTGTCGTTTTGTTGCTCTCTCGTCCTTATAGGTACTCAAATGCTGATGGTCCCTTCAATTTACGGCCTCAAATCACGATGCGCCGTCAATAATTCGGGAAGGCCTCCAATTGTCAAGGGGTCCTTTTGGTCTAGAAGCTTTATTCGAGGGTTTTACAAGGTTTTTTAAGGGATTCAATGGACTCTCAAAAGTATGGTACATATTTCTTAATCAAACTGATTGTTTTACTCAAATAATAAGAGGTAGTTTTTAAATATTAATATAAATTATAGATTAGAATTATGATGTTGTAAATACAAATTTTATAAAGTATAGAAATAATTGTTGTATTGTAAATGTAATAAAAAAAAGTAAGTAATGAAGGAATGTTCTGAAAAGCACAAAAGTAAGGGGCCTTTTATAAGCAAAACATGAGAGGATAAAAAACACGGAATTTACACCATTTACTGTAAGAATGTGAGAAAGAAGATGACTAAAAGGAGTATATATATGACATATGAATAAATGAATTGGTACATCAACAAGGGCATCAATTTTATTAGTAATAAAGCATGAGTTCCTTGGACTGTCACAATTTGTTACATCACAATTAATTAATCATATTACTTTCATAGAATCCCAGATCTCTCAATGAAGTAATAAAATAATTTTAAAGTTTTTTTTTATTATAATTTTATTATTAATTTCTATTCCCAATCAACTTATACTATTTGAGCATGGTGTTAGGGAGTAAAAATGTATGGGACATTTATTAATTATTTATACTACTTAATATACTTAACTAGTTACTTGTAAGTAATACAATAGTAAATAATTAATTATTAGTAAGAAAAAGGGGCGTGGCTTCAACTCAGTAAAATAATTAATTATTTTACCAGGTAAATCTAGTAGCCTGGCTGACAGATTAGATGTATAATCTTTGCTTAATGTTTCCATGTGAAAGGAAATGTTGGAGGTTGATCTGAGATTTCGTAGACAGAGTGGTTACGAAATCGCCGTAAAACTGAAAGTTCTCGGAGAAACTTAGCTGAGTCCCAAGGGAGGTTGGCATTTCAAGAAGGCCCATAATACTCAGAAAAATGTTCTTGAAGCTTGGAAAATTTTGAGTGCCAAGGATCTGATAATTCTACAGATATTCCTTGCTCAATTTTTTGAGGAAGTGATAAGATTTCTTCTTTAGTCCTCCGCAGGCATAAAACATTCATGGGGGTATGTATTGACTTTTTTGAGCTAGAGCTTCCTCTGTTTAATCCATTAATAAGAAAATTAATCCACAACCAGTTTTCTTGCCATCTTTCAATTCTGAGGAATGATATAAGGCTTTGAAGATCAGTTGTCCAGTTCTGAAGTGTTGTCCTTGTCAAGCATAATTGATACTCAGCCTCCAGCTCAGATTTATTCTGATTCTTCTGTGACTGGGTATTCTTGATTAAAATTTTAAATTATATTAAACATTTCATCATCTTTCATAATATTATGTTCAAAAACTTCAGTAATTCAAATGAATGCTTACTGAGCCTCATCTAAAACTATTCTGTACCAAATTAGTTTATGAGTTACCAGAAGAATATTTTGAGCAGTCACCACACAATATGGGGGGCAGACTTGCTAGCAAGTCCGCAACCTTGGACCCAAACTCATCCCAGATTGAACACACATTGAGCTATTGACAAAGGAACCATACAATCAGGGATGAAAACCACTTAGCCAAAAAGTTTTAGGTGGGTGTTCAAGTAGAGTTCAGTATGGGTTTACTATAAGTTTAGTCTGAGTTTCATCTGAATTCCATCTGAGTTCAGGTTGGGGACTTGCTAGCAAGTCCACCCCCTATATTATGTAGTGAGTTTTCTTTGAAGAAGATGGAATTGCTGTTTCATAGGTAGTCAAAACAACTAGTTGGTTATGAAGCTCCTCAAAATCAATTTTCTTTGATTCCTTCCCATAAAGAGCCTTGAAAGGTAGTGCATTATCTTCAAAGTGAGTTGTTATTTCATTGACCCAGTTTGATAGTGTTGCAAGTGGGCAAATGATGAGAGTTGCTGATGTCCTAACTTTCTCTTCTCTACCATCCAAGAGCTGGATTCATCTAGCTTCACTTTGAGTTGAAGTAATTAGGCCAAGAGTTGAGAGAGTCTTTCACAAGCCCATATCATCAAGTAGAATTGAACAACTTCATGCAGAGGATAACTCTTCTTCAGGAAATTGTTCATAATAGTTATTAGAACCTTCTCTCAGCCAGCTGTTTTCAGCATGTCTCCACAGATTTTCTAACTATTCTGATAAGTTATTTTCATTGTCTATCATAAAGTTGATAGCTTTAAAATGATGTTTTTTCAGAGTTGTTTTGATACCACATATAGACAGATTTGCCATTTGATTATCCCTTGTCCAAGAAATTTCAGAAGTTGTTTTAATACAAAAATGAGAAATATTGAAGAAGACAGTGGTATTGTAGTGTGGAATCAGTGTCAAATCAATTTGAGCATTTAGAAATACTTCTTTAGCCTGACTAATAAAATCAGTCAAACCAAAAGGAGGCCACAAATTCTATACTGCCTGTTTAAAGGTAGAACCAAGTAAGAGCAAAAATAATAAGGTATTTGGGGATTTAAAGCCCTGTCCTCAGTTTAAATTTGAGATCAAGATCCAATTTCTCCAAGTAGTTGTCCAATTCGGCAGCTCTGTTTGTTAGAAAGATCACCAATAGGTGTTGCTTCTTCTTCTTTGAATAATCCAAAAACATGAACTAAAGATCTTCCTTGTTGCATAATAACTGGAGTGGAGAATTCATCAAATACAGATCTTTCCCTTTAAAAAATAGGTTGAAAATCTAAAGAGAATTGTCCAATGCATCTTAAATTTGACATTTTAAATAAATGAATTTTTTGGTGATGGTGGTAGTTTAAAGAAAGAGAGGATGAGTGCAAAGTTTTGAAAGATAATAAAGTAGAGAATATATAAAATATTGGATGAATATTTAAAATTGAAATTTTCATGTATGTTAATAATTAATTTTGACTCACATTTTAATAATAACTAAATACAGATAGATAACTGAAAGAAGTGCATTATTTTAAAGCCTAAGTTTTGTGCCAATATATTAAAATTAGTTTCTTTAATAGCATAAATGGAAAATAAAATTCATTACTATTTTTTCCCCATATAATATATATATATATATATTCTCCTACATTAAATTTTTTGAACATTGTCTTATATTTTTTATTCCAAGGAACACTATGAAATTTCTATTAATAAGGGCTCAATATCAACTTTTGTCTAGAAAATTTAAAATTATGTGCAAATAATATTACAGAGTTATATTTTTATCAATAAAATTTTTAAAAAGGACTTAAATAGTATGCTTTTTTATATATTTGTGGAAATAAAAATTATAATTGAAATAATATTCCAGCCCTAGTATACTATGTGTCATTTAAGATAATCCTACTAATATCAAACCTGACTTCCCAACATTAGGGGGTATCAATGTTCAGGGATCCGCAATTAGGGATCAGGAATTTTTTTTCCCAGGATCAGACATTATTAATTGCGGAAGATTCTTATCCACTAGCCCCAGGGCTAGTGGATAAGAAATCCACGATAATGCATTATCCCGCCTCTTATACCCCGATTTCCATTCCTAATTCCTGATCCCAAACTCATCTCATCCATGATGGATTTGCAAGAAAGTCACATGACTCATAATTGCTGATGCCATCCTTAAGTCTTTCCTCACTCTATGCTACTTAATTTTGGTGGGGAACACTTAAGTTTTTTTTCTATCTACACACCCCAACTGCACATTTGGCAGTGAATTCCCACTTCCCTCATCACTTAACCCTTCCACCGGCAACATTGAAACACCTCTCTACTAGGAAGCTACTTCACTCAACAATGAATGCTATTACTTTTCTTTTAGTTCTTTACTATAAATCTGACTCTGATTTGGAAGATGCTTTAGCTTATATGTGTTTTCTTTCCAAAAAGCGTTACATCATCACCAGGGGGCCAAATCTTTATCATGATCCCTGATATGATCTGGCCTCCATTCTCAACATTCCTCATTTAAACTTCACACAACTTTTTAGAACTTCTCCCGATTCTTTCTTCAAACTTTATCAACTCATCTCCAATCATCCTATCTTCCATAACAATTCTCATAACAAACAGCGTAATCCTGCCATCCAACTTGCTGTTGCTCTATGTCGCTTTGGCTCAAATGGAAATGGTGCTGCCGTAAGACGTTTGGATAATCTCTTTAACATAGGATATGGTACCGTGATATTATACACCAAGCGCTGTATGATTGCTATCCTTTCCCTCAAGTCTCAAACTCTTGCTTGGCCAACTCCAGAACAGCAACTTGAATCCTCTCAAGTAATGCAAGCTGAAGGTTTCCCTGGCTGTATAGGTTTTGTTGATGGCACAACCATCCCTTTGAGTCAAAATCCTGCTCATGATGGCAACCATTATTTTTATCGTAAAAAAAGGTTTCTTCAAAATCTCCTCCAAGTTCTCATCTTTCACAATCTAACTTTTTATCTTCTTTCTAGATACTCTATTGCCGTTCAACTTGTATGCGATGTCAATAAAAAATTTATTGCTTTTCACAGTGGCTGCCCTGGATCATGTCATGACACTTCCATCTTCCAAAGAATGAGGATTTCTCAATCCCCTGACTCATACTTTGACAAATCTCAGTACCTCCTTGCAGACTCAGCATATGCAAGTGGAAAGTACATTATACCTGCTTTCAATGGTGCAAATTCAGAAAATGACCCCAAAACTAAATTTAATTATCACCTTGCACAATCAAGAGTACAAATTGAACATGCTATAGGTATTTTAAAGGGACGATTTTCTAGTCTTTGGGAGCTCAGAATCCAATTTCAAAAAAAATTGGAGATCAAAACTGCAAATCATTGGATCTTGACTTGCGTAATACTCCACAATATTCTAGCTGATTTAAAGGATGAGTGGAATGATCTTTATGAAGAAGAGGAATGATAAACCACCACTGGCACTCCCCTCCCTTGATTCACAAATCATTCAATCAACTGGTATACGCCCCATTATAATGCCAATTACTCTCCAACATTTCTCTTCACCCTTTTAATTTTTTATTTTTATGTTTTCATACTTTCCAAATGTCCTCTTTGTGTACTTTAATCACTTGGTTTTGTATTTAGGTTTGTTGCATATTCATTTTTTTTTTTGAATTTACGGTGAATATCTTTTTTTTGGATGGCTCATTGGTTTTCTTTCACCTCCTCAACATGAAATCGCATATTTTCTTATATCGCATATTTTGTCAGTGATTTTTTTTTTCATTCATCACTCATATCCTTTTCATCCTCTCCTCAAACATCCCTCAAAAATTTTGGTTGCATTTATTTTCTCAACTCAACTCACCAGGTAGGTCATTTTTTTTCTTTTTTCATGGTTTTTTATTTGCTAATCATGATTTTTTTTTTGTTTTTTTTTGTTTTTTTTGTAAGTGCTTCATTTATTTTTGTTCTAGGGTAAACTAATTTTTGTTTTGTTTTTTTCTCTTTTTTCTCTTTTTTTTTGTTTTTTTTTCTCTCCTTCACCTCTCTTTATCATCCTCAAGGCCCCCCTTTTTACCTCTCTTTACCTGTCTCAGACCCCCTTTTTACCCCCTTTTTAGCTGCCTCAAATCCCCCCTTTCCCCCCTCTTTAGGTCCCTCATCATCCCCCTTCCCCTCTTTTTAGGTGCTTCAATACACCCCCCTTCCCCTCTCTTTATGTCCCTCAAACCCCCCCCCCTTCACCTCTCTTTTGCCGCCTCAAACCCCCCCCTTCACCTCTCTTTACCCACCTCAAACCCCCCCTTTCCCTCTCTTTAGGCGCCTCAAACACCCCCCCTTCTCCCACTTTTAGGTCCCTTCCCCCCCTTCTACTCGCTTTACCCCCCTACCCAATCCTTACATCCTACTCTACCCCCCCCCCTGATTATTAACGAAAGATCGTTACAGATTGTTTGTTAACAAGGAGGTGGGGGGGGGGGGGGGGTAGAGAAGGTGGTAACGGTTTGGGAGGGGTAAGGTGATTGGAAGGGGGGGTTGGAGGTGCCTAAGGAGAGGGGAATGGGGGGGTTTGAGGTGCCTAAGGAGAGGGGAATGGGGGGGTTGAGGTGCCTAAGGAGAGGGGAATGGGGGGGTTTGAGACGCCTAAGGTGAGGGGAATGGGGGGGGTTTGAGGCAGCTAAAGAGGGGGGAAGGAGGGTGATGAGGGACCTAAAGAGGGGGGAAAGGGGGGTATTGAGACAATTAATCAGGGTATTTCAGGGGGATTTTGAGGCAGGCAAGGAGAGCATTTGAGGGGACTTTTGAGGCAAGGAGGGAGGGATTTGTAAGGGCATTTCAAATAAATAAAGGAGGGGAAAAGCGGACATTTATGGGAGATAAAGATGGGTTACCAACTTTCAAATAAATATACTAACAAATTTTTGTTTGTAATTTTGATTATTTTTTTAATTTTTTTGGCAGTAATATAGAAAAAAAAAATTCTTTCTGATAAGGACTGTCCCTCTTATTTACAAAACAAAAAAGGTTTATAATTTTATTTTTAATTTTTCTATAATTAATTTTTGTGATTTTGATTTTATTTAAATAATTTTTTTATTTTTGATTTTGATTTTACTGATTTTTTTTTTTTTTTTTTCAGGATCTTGTGAGAAGGTTTTTAATAACCAATCTTCAGGTTCACTTTTAATTTTTTTTTTTGATTTAATTTTTACTGAATTTTTTTTTTTTGGATAATTTTTTTCTTTTTTTTTAAAGGATTTTGCTTTTATTTTCTTTTTAAAAATAAAACCTCAGGTTTTTTTTTGATAAATTTTTTTTTTGGAAAATTTTTTACTCATTTTTTGTTTTTTGTTTTTTGTTTTTTTGCTTTTTTTTCTATTTTAATTTTTAAATAAAAAACAGTTTTTTTTATTTGAAAAATAAGGTGAGAATTTTTTTTAAAAAAAATTGAGTTGAAATTTTATTGACATTTAATTTTTTTTTCAGAAGAAAAAAATGTCTTCTTCTTCAGATTCACCCCTTACTTCTCTCTCATCTTCATCTTTATCATCTTTATCATCTTCATCTTTATCATCACTATCATCTTCTTCAAAATCAACATCCATACAATCTTCTTCTAAATCATCAAAAATAAATTTATCTTCTTTATCATCTTCATGTTTATCATCTCTATCATCTTCTTCGAAATCAACTTCCATTCAATCATCTTATAAATCATCAAAAAAAATAATGATAATCAGTCTCATAAGAAGAAAAGATATCTGAAAAAAAAAAATTCTTCATCTAAATCATCAAAAAAATTTAAAGATAATCAGTCTCATCAGAAGAAAATATATCTAAAAAAAAATATACAACATTTCAGAAGAAAAGATATCTGAAAAAACATTATTCATCATCTAAATCATCAAGAAAAATTAAAGATAATCTGTCTCATCAGAAGAAAAGATATCTGAAAAAAAAAATTCTCTGTGAAAGTTATTTTTGTCATATCCCAAACATTTTATTTCATAAAACTAAAGTAGATAAAAAATTTATATATCCGAAAAAATTACCAGAAGATATCAAATATCTAACCAAAATTGGTGATGATTGAGTGGTTGCAGTTATCAGTAATACTTATAAGCCTCAATTCATTTTGGAAGTTCATTCATTTGATGGTGTAAAAGATGAAACTTTTAATCAACTATCGGATCTTATCATTACTCTTTATCAAATGTCTTTGGTTCAATTACATATAAGGAATACAAATTTGTTGGGTGGTATCATGATTGGATTTGGTTGGAGACCAGGTTTTGTTAAAGGATATTCTCTTGGTATGTCTATCAATTTTTTTCCATTCTTAATATCATTTCACTTATTTCATTTATATAGGCATATATTCCTTGGTCAAGAATATCACTAAAGTAAAAAAAGATGAAGGTTTTCGCTTATGGGACACTCTAACTTCCTTTAATTCTTTTCTCGCTCTTTGACTCAAAAAGCTCTGTAATAAGGCATTTGAAAAAAATCATGAACTTGCAACCAAAGTTGGAATACAGAATTGGTGTGACTCCGAATGGGATGATATCAGCCACGAATATCTTTTATTTTCTAATGTTATTATCACTCATTCTGGATTTCACAATAGGATTCATATCGATAGGAATGATGCCAATTTTCTTACTTTTGGAATATTCTCATATATCAATCCGATAACTGGCCACCCAATACCATCTCCAGCTAAAATCAAAGGACATGGTATATATTTTCCAGACCACCGGTGCATCATTGATTTTGGTTTGGGAAATGGTATCATCAAAACTATTTGGAATTCTTCTCAGGATAATCATCAAATGACCAAAGCTCCTCCTGGTTTGGAATCCTGTCAAGATTTCACACATTTTTGTTGCTCATTTCAAATCAGTAATAAGTTGATACAAAGAATCAATAAGGTAAAGAAAGAAGGTAAAGTTATTCGATTTAAAAAAACTTTATCTAGATCCAAAAATTATGGGGATTAGAGTTTTCATCAAAAATTTTATATTTTTTCATAAATTTTTAATAAATATTTTTTATATATCAATTTTCTCAAGTAATGTGATGAGCCATCAACCTTTGGTTGTATAACAGGTAATCATGATAACATTTATATGTTTGATTCGTGAGGTTCCTCTTGCCTATACCTGTAGAAAGTCCCAAACTTTTGTTTCTAGACTTGGTCTGCACTTTGGCTTGAGGAATTTTCATCACTATAAACTAGGGAAATTGATATATATTAGATATTTATTTAATAATTTATGTAATTATATTAAATTTAGATGACTTCCACCCCTTACTTCAATAAAATGCAGGGGGGGGGGGGGGGTATTGCCAAATTTTCAAATCTGACATGTGAAATTGATGACTTAGAAAAATTTCAATGATACCCACCCCTTGCTTCAATAAAATGCAGGGGAGAGTATTGCCAATTTTTTAAAACAGATATAGATTTTTTTTGACTTGTAAATATTTTGGTGAAAATTTTTTGGTGATACCCGTCCCTTACTTCAATAAAATTCATGGGGGGTTTTGCCAAAATTTCTTATAAGACTTGTGAAATTCTTGACATTTAAGAATTTTTGGGATACCAGTAAAATGCAGGAGGTAGTAAAGCCAAATTTTCATATAAGACTTTCAAGATTCATGATATGAAAGAATTTTTTGTGATACCCACCCCTTACTTCAAAAAATTCCAGGGGTGGGGGATCGTCAAATTTTCAAAGGAGACATGAAAATTTTATTTAAAAAAAGTGGGAGAGTAATGAAATAAAGGAAATTATTGGAATTTTTATGTACAAATAAATATGAACAGTTGAAGTGTGAGAGAAATAAAACAAACTAGTCATCCAACAATTTCTTTAAACGTTAAATTTCCTCAACAGATTTATTAGCTTTAACACATTCTATCAAGAAATCTTTCTTTTTGGAATTTTCTTCATGATCAAACTTATGTTTCATCTGCTTTAATAGGTTTTTATGTTCAATTGTTTTCTCCTCTTTTTTTGATTTTTCAATACTTAGAGTTAACTCAAACTTCTTCTCCTCCAAATCTTGGGCCCGATCATCCTTCCGTAAAGAGAGCTCATACTTCCTCTCCTCCAAATCTTGGGCCCAATCATCCTTCCGTAAAGAGAGCTCATACTTCCTCTCTTCCAAATCTTGTAGCCTATCATCCCTCCTTAAAGAGGGCTCATATTTTTGCTTTTAAAACTTTAGAGTCTCTTTAGCAGCTTCCACTTGTTCTAGAGTGATAAGCAATGTTAACAATAAGTAGAAGAAAATTAGAGTAAAGTATTAATAGGTATGATATCACTTACCAGCATCACGTTTCTCTAAAAACTGTTCCATTGAAGAAAAAGGGGTTTGTGATGAAGTATCACTTTTTTGTCTTCTTTGTGAGTGGAAATTTAGACTACTTGAAGCCCTACGCTTCTGGTTCAAGGTCATATTTTCCTCCTCATCATTGTCACTAGCTTCAGACTCAGTTGATTGTGGGTCCTGGGCTTGTTCATCAGCCTTTTAAGAAATAAGAAAATCTAAGTAAATAAAAAAAAGTGTTGATAAGATAAAAGAAAAAAAACAGACCTGAGTTAGATTGGGTTGGGTTAAATCGCCAATAGGATCAATAGCAAAGCTATCTAGATTCGTAGAATTTAGAAGAGGGGAGGCTTGAGTGGAGGAAGAGGATGGGAAAAGATTTGCTTTGACATCATGTTTGGAGATAGGATCTTCACCATCCAACATGTTTACAGGATTAACATCGGATCGCTCTCCAAAAATTGCATCCATCTCTTTAAAGTAAGGACATAAAGTTTCAAGTTTATTGTCTATGGATTTTATGCCCTTAGTTATATTGTTGTCGGTAACCCCAAAACCAGTGGAAGATGAAAGAGCCTTTGCCTTCTTGTATTTTGCTCGGTAATGCTTGAATCGTTCAGACATCTGTTTAGGCAAAATATCAATTCTTCCCTTGGTCTTATTCCTTAATTCATTTGCCATTAGAAGATAGCCATTAACTTTTGATGCGGGGGGCCGTCCTACTTTAGTGGCATACTCAGTACCAAAACAAGAATCATAGTTAGATTTGGTTTTCAGCCAGTTGATAAGAATGAGATGTTCATCTTTTTTTAATTGAACGCTCTTTGATTTCTCAGCTGAGCGGGGGAAAGAGGAAGTAGTGGGAATTGAAGAACAACTGGGTGATGGCTGCCTTTGAGAAGATCTAGGATGACAAGGCATGTTATTATAAATGAAGATGAAAAGGAGCAGAAACAAGCAGATGAGATAGCGAGATGAAAAGGAGCAGAATCAAATAGATGAAATGGGGAGAAATTCTGAGCGGATAGAATGAACAGGATGGGATGAGAATGGAAGTGCACAGCAAGGTAGAAGGCTGGGATATTCAGAAAGTTTTCCAAGATGTGGTTATCAAATATTGAGGATAAAAATGTCAGATAAGAGGTGAACATTGACACTTAAAGTGTCTAATAACCCAGTTATTAGCAAAAATAATTGCGGAAGATAATTGGGGTATGCAGATTATTTTCCGCATTTAATTTAATTGCGGATTGGTCAACATTGATACCCCCTATTAAATGGATCTAGATATAAAATTGAATATTATATTATGTTAAGTTTTGTGGCTCAAACATTACTCAAATTTGGTCCAAATGATGCTCAACTTGAATAGGAAGCTCTGCTCAAGAAGGGATAGATTGAGGCTCAATTTAGGGCCAACTTTTTTTTCAAACTTTTTTCATCTAATTTAAAAAAAGTTTCCTAAAAATTTCACCACATTTCCCCAATTTTTCCCCAACCTCTTCCTGAAAGTTTCAAAGAGAGGGAACTGCTAGCAGTTCACTCCCTGATTTCCGTGGTAAATGTGTGTGCAAGACTATTGTCCGTCTGCATCACAGACAAGTAGCAGGCTTGTTTATATAAGATTTATGTACATAACAAGCTAAAGTACTAAGCATACCATATTCTACAAATAACAAATCTGAAAGGAATGTGTGGCATTTTCACTGACATTCCCAATACACTACACACCAAGTAAGATATGCCTTATTGGGATATTATAGTGAATAAGGTAAGCACAGAAAAATAAGGGTGAAAAAAATAATTGTGATAAAAAACAAGTGTGAGAAAAATATGTGCAAGAAAAATATTTTGAAAACAAGAAAGTTTTTGTTTTATTCTATATTTTTCAAAAAAAAAAATTCTATTCTATTCTTTTCTTTTACTTTCATTTTTTATTCTTTTCACTTCCTTTCTTTTATTCTTTTTTATTCTTTTTTATTCTTTTTTATTTCTTTTATTTCTTTCGTTTTCTAGCATCTTTAATCTTTTTTTTCTATGCTATTGTTTTTTTTCTTTTTTTTTCACTTATTTCATTTCTTCTTTTTATTTCCTATTTTTTTTTCTTCTTTTTTTCTTCTTTTTTCTTTTTTCTTCTTCTTCTTCTTCTTCTTCTTTCTTCTTTTTCTTTGTTTTATTTTTATTTTTTTTTATTTTTATATTTCTTTTCTTTCTTATTTTTATTTTCTTCTTCTTTTTTCCTTTTTTCCTTTTTTCCTTTTTTCCTTTTTTCCTTTTTTTCTAGTTTTTTTTTTTTCTATTTTTCCTTTTTTTTTTCTTCTTTTCTTTTTACTTTTTTTTAATTTTCTACTTTTTTCTTGTCTTCTTTCTTCTTCCGTCTTCTTTTTCTTTCTTTTCTTTCTATTTTTTCTATTTTTTTTCTTATTTTTTTTATCTTTTTTTCTTTCTTTTCCTATTTGTTCTTTTTGTTCTTTTTTATTACTTTTTTTAATTTTATTTATCTTTATTATCCTTTTATTTTATCTTGTTTACTATTTTTTTATTTGATAAAAAAATTCTCATTGCTGAAAAATAATTTTCTTACAATTATTTTTCTTGCACTTGTTTTTCTTACATTTTTTATGACTATATGTCTCTGACTACAATATTCTCAACTCGCGCTTGATATCCTAATTGGGGATATCTTACTTGGTGCGTAGTGATATCGGTGGCGTTCTCAATCGCACGGTAGTGCTTGCAGTGGCGTTCGCAAACTCAATGCAAACCCAATGCGAATTCCCAGGTAAGGTTTTCGAGCACAAAGCGCTCACTTTTTGGTAGTGTTATTATCACATGTAATTTAGGCTTGAAAAGCTATGCTCTTTTTTTATATATGAGTGAGGTACAGCAAGAACAATCACTGCGCACCAAGTAAGATATCACCGAGGGGGATATTTAGTCCGAGTTGGGGATATTTTAGTAAGGGACATAAGCTAAGAAAGATAAATGTAAGAAAAGTAAGCGCAAGAAAAATAAGTGCAAGAAAAGTAAGTGTAAGAAAAATCATTTGCGATCATGAGAATTTTTTTAGGAAAAAAAAATTCTCAAAACAGAAAAAAATAAAAAAATGAAATAAAAATATTTTTTTGAAAAAAAAAAAAATATAGAAAACAAAATTTTTCATGGTTGCAAGATATTTTTCTTACACTTTTTTTTTGAACTATATTTTATTTTTGAGCATATTTTTCTTACACATATTTTTCTATCCTTATGTCCCTCCCTGCAATATCCCCAACTCGATCCCCATCAGGGATATCTTACTTGGTGCGTAGTGAATAACTCTTGGCCCTTTTTTCATTTTTCGTGCACATTTTGCACAGGCGTGACATTTTTTTTTGTTAAGTGTATGAACCAAAAAAGCCTACAATCCCCTATTTAAGGCCAGAATAGTGCTGAGTCAGGCAAAAAAGGAGTAAAATTTTTTGGCGAAATGGCCAAGCATTTATGGTGTTGCTGTATAAAGAAATAACGATGAGCACTGCGTCACATGTAAAGGACTCCAGAAGCTCTCAGAATTATTAAGCAGTATCTGGATTAAATTTTGAGACCTTGTAAGTTATAAAAGAGAGCTTCTCCATTAGTTTGTCGCCCTGCGCTGACATTTTCTTGTATTTGTTCTTCGCTACTGTGGCAACTTCATTACAAGGAAACAAAAATCACTAATCCATTCTGCCACATCTTATTTTTTTAAAAATATATATATATATAAAGCTTCTACGATGAGCTATATAAAATCTATATACTTTTTTGTATTATTAAGCTTCTTTGGTTTTACCATTCAAGCAACTTACAAACATTGTCCAGAGCTTTTTGAGTTGATTAGCGGTCATAAATACCGTAAGATTCTACAAGCTTCTCTTATAAACTATCCATATCTCTGTAATTAACCATTCAACCTTCAATTTGTGCTTAACAGAATGTATTTTGGAAGGTAATTCTTACTCCTGCAACAAATGCGATCCTCCGAAGAATTGTAAGTATTTACAAAAAAAAAGTATCAAGCCGTGATATCTGATCTTTGCATTTTCAATCACTATAAAATTTATACTAATGACGACCAGTGGAAGGAAGAGGTAATGGGTGCCAGCCTTATAGTGAGCCTCATAATTGGAACAGCGAAGTTATCAGCACTGCCCAGGCATCTACACAAAACTGCGTAGCATACGCCTGGAGAGGGGACAGTTATGGTAAGTTTATACAAAAAGACTTCTCATGCTTTTGGAATGATAAAAAATGCTTGAACAACCGGGAAAAAAAAATTAGACTGCCTTTCGGAGCACGGTGGTCATTTTTCTTGCGCTGAACTCTCAGGAGTAAGAAGTAAGTATTATATTTTGTTCAAATTAATTTTGTTTGACTTTACAGCCCAAAATTAAAAAATCATCACGTTAATAGGTTGCAACTTATGTACCTACGTTACTACTGTCGAAAATGCACATCTCAAAGACAGGCCTTAGGGTTTAGCTCATTTGAGTGTAATGTCTGTTAGGTTTAGATTAGTGAAAACCGCAACTGCGGCCTTTAATGTATGTAGACTGTGTGCGCGAGTCCCCTCTCTTCATTCTGACACGGGGTGAAGAAAGCGAGCTTACCATTGGGGCTTTGGGATTCGGGTGCACAGGGCATTACAATGTCAACTTGCTCTACTGCTTATAGTTCAGTTTGTCGATTAACCTTTGCCTTTCATCAGTGCTTTCATGTCATTGTTGAATTTGGTTTACTTTAAAACCTTCTCATACATGTGAAAATCAACCCCAAATTTACCTTTTTGAAAAGACAAGAGGTCTTGTTAGAACACTATACGCGACTTACAACGGTAAACCCCAAATTTACTTGTGGCGCAGAGTGAACGAGTGAGACAGTAGGCACCAGGAAAAAGTAATGTAAAGAGGAGAAATAAAATAAATGTGTAAAAATATAGACGAGTCAATTGTATGAGTTAGAAGAAAAGAATAAGGGTCAAGTAATTTTTTGAGAAGACAAGTGGTCTTGTTAGAACACTAAGAGCATCCACACTCGTGCGGGTGTGTAACTCCTGCTTACTTGCATATTAGCTCTGAGTTGCACAAATTAATGAGGCCATTCCACACTTGTTAGTGAAAATCTTCACTTATTCGCGAGTTACCCAAAATATTCAACACTCATGTTTTTGCATGAATTCAGTAATTTCTAATTTATTTTCTCAGATGTCTTTGCACTAACTTGGTATTATTCATCGTTTTTTCACTAAATCGTTTTTTGCCACAATTAGGCCATTCAACTGTCTCAAAGAATTACTAGACCTAGATGAGGATCACCTTACCTTCACTTACTTATTAACTACCCTCCAAGTGAACACTGATTAGGTGACCTCGTTTTCTTACTTTATGTGGTGATAGGACTATTTAGAGGTGTGTACATTGCACAGAACCCGTAGTAAAATAATATAGAGCTGGTTTTGGGTGTGATATGATGATGAGAAGTGAGAAAAGTAGCGTTCGGTAAGAGTGAAGTCTTAATGAAAAGGAGGTATTGAGGTGTCGCGAGTGTGGTCTGTTGAGATGGCTTACTGAAAAAATGGTGGGGCAGAAAATGAGTTACACAAATGGTTCAATAATTTGTGGGAAGATCCTCGAATTACTGAAAAAATTAGTGATTTGACCCTTTACCGAATGACTAAAACATGATGAGTGCAGAATATTAGCCGCTATTTTCATTAAAATATGCATACCAAAGCTAATTTGACCCGTGAGTGTGGATGCTCTAAACACTACTGACAACAGTAAGCCCCTAATTTACCTAAGTGATCAAACAGTGTTAGAGATGGTGAAAAGAAAGAAACAAAAGTGAGAACAGGACAGGCAGCTGGGATTAAGAAGACGAAAGAATGAAAATGGTGGGCCAATTGTCACATTCAGGTTGACTTTGGGTGATTGAGGATAAGCAATTGAAAGGGGGTGCACTGTCCCACCGGAGTCCAAGTGTTTTTACATTCAGTATCTTTGGATGTGACTCCACACTCATCTAGATTCAGCAGTAAGTATTATCAAAATAGATAAGAAATAATAGGGGGTGTCAAACATTACAATATACGCCTGGCGAACTTCAGTCTCAAAATACCATTCCAAGACGCCATCATAAATGGCAGACTTGGGGTTAGACATGTCA